>QCXZ01000001.1:15657925-16365785 GCA_025024175.1 Rhyzopertha dominica
GGTCTTTAGGGGCGAATTTTAACCCAAGATCCAAATAGATGATGCCGCCCTTGAGAGAGATGACTACTGACCTAACTTAAAAGACACAGTTCGAATATGAAAATGCTACTATGTGTCGTTCCCGAGATATGATTTTTTTCGGTCTTTAGGGGCGAATTTAACCCCAAGATCCCAAATAGAGATGATGCCTTTTGAGAGATGACTACTGACCTAACTTAAAAGACACAGTTCGAATATGAAAATGCTACTATGTGTCTTCCCGAGATATGATTTTTTTCGGTCTTTTAGGGGAATTTAACCCCCAAGATCCCAAATAGAGATGATGCCCTTTTGAGAGATGACTACTGACCTAACTTAAAAGACACAGTTCGAATATGAAATGCTACTATGTGTCGTTCCCGAGATATGATTTTTTTCGGTCTTTAGGGGCGAATTTAACCCCCAAGATCCCAAATAGAGATGATGCCCTTTTGAGAGATGACTACTGACCTAACTTAAAAGACACAGTTCGAATATGAAAATGCTACTATGTGTCGTTCCGAGATATGATTTTTTCGGTCTTTAGGGGCGAATTTAACCCCAAGATCCCAAAATAGAGATGATGCCCTTTTGAGAGATGACTACTGACCTAACTTAAAAGACACAGTTCGAATATGAAAATGCTACTATGTGTCGTTCCGAGATATGATTTTTTTCGGTCTTTAGGGGCGAATTTAACCCCCAAGATCCCAAATAGAGATGATGCCCTTTTGAGAGATGACTACTGACCTAACTTAAAAGACACATGTTCGAATATGAAAATGCTACTATGTGTCGTTCCCGAGATATGATTTTTTTCGGTCTTTAGGGGCGAATTTAACCCCCAAGATCCCAAATAGAGATGATGCCCTTTTGAGAGATGACTACTGACCTAACTTAAAAGACACAGTTCGAATATGAAAATGCTACTATGTGTCGTTCCCGAGATATGATTTTTTTCGGTCTTTAGGGGCGAATTTAACCCCCAAGATCCCAATAGAGATGATGCCCTTTTGAGAGATGACTACTGACCTAACTTAAAAGACACAGTTCGAATATGAAAATGCTACTATGTGTCGTTCCCGAGATATGATTTTTTTCGGTCTTTAGGGGCGAATTTAACCCCCAAGATCCCAAATAGAGATGATGCCCTTTTGAGAGATGACTACTGACCTAACTTAAAAGACACAGTTCGAATATGAAAATGCTACTATGTGTCGTTCCGAGATATGATTTTTTTCGTCTTTAGGGGCGAATTTAACCCCAAGATCCCAAATAGAGATGATGCCCTTTTGAGAGATGACTACTGACCTAACTTAAAAGACACAGTTCGAATATGAAAATGCTACTATGTGTCGTWCCCGAGATATGARTTTTTTCGGTCTTTAGGGGCGAATTTAACCCCCAAGATCCCAAATAGAGATGATGCCCTTTMGAGAGATGACTACTGACCTAACTTAAAAGACACAGTTCGAATAGGAAAATGCTACTATGTGTCGTTCCCGAGATATGATTTTTCGCTCTTTAGGGGCGAATTTAACCCCCCAAGATCCCAAATAGAGATGATGCCCTTTTGAGAGATGACTACTGCCTAACTTAAAAGACACAGGTCGAATATGAAAATGCTACTATGTGTCGTTCCCGAGATATCATTTTTTTCGGGTCTTTAGGGGCGAATTTAACCCCCAAGATCCCAATAGAGATGAATGCCCTTTTGAGGGATGACTACTGACCTAACTAAAAGACACATTTCGAATACGAAATGCTACTATGTGTCGTTCTCGAGATAATGATTTTTCTCGTCTTTAGGGGCGAATTTAACCCCCAAGATCCCAAATAGAGATGATGCCCTTTTGAGAGATGACTACTGACCTAACTTAATAGACACAGTTCGAATATGAAAATGCTACTATGTGTCGTTCCCAGAGATATGATTTTTTCCGGTTTTAGGGGCGAATTTTAACCCGCCAAGATTCCCAAATAGAGATGATGCCCTTTTGAGAGGTGACTACTGACGCTAACTTAAAAGACACAGTTCGAATATGAAAATGCTACTATTGTGTCGTTCCCCGATATATGAATTTTTTTTCGGTCTTTAGGGGCGAATTTAACCCCAAGATCCCAAATAGAGATGATGCCCTTTCTGAGAGATGACTACTGACCTAACTTAAAAGACACAGTTCGAATATGAAAATGCTACTATGTGTCCGTTCCCGAGATATGATTTTTTTTCGGTCTTTAGGGCGAATTTAACCCCCAAGATCCAACATAGAGATGATGCCCTTTTTGAGAGATGACTACTGACCTTACTTAAAAGACACAGCTCGAATATGAAAAATGCTCCTATGTGTCGTTCCCGAGATATGATTTTTTTCGGTTTTTAGGGCGAATTTAACCCCCAAGATCCCAAATAGAGATGATGCCCTTTTTGAGAGATGACTACTGACCTAACTTAAAAGACACAGTTCGAATATGAAAATGCTACTATGTGTCGTTCCCGAGATATGATTTTTTCGGTCTTTAGGGGCGAATTTAACCCCAAGATCCCAAATAGAGATGATGCCCTTTTGAGAGATGACTACTGACCTAACTTAAAAGACACAGTTCGAATATGAAAATGCTACTATGTGTCGTTCCCGAGATATGATTTTTTTCGGTCTTTAGGGGCGAATTTAACCCCCAAGATCCCAAATAGAGATGATGCCCTTTTGAGAGATGACTACTGACCTAACTTAAAAGCCACTGTTCGAATATAAAATGCTACTATGTGTCGTTCCCGAGATATGATTTTTTCTGTCTTTAGGGGCGAATTTAACCCCCAAGATCCCAAATAGAGATGATGCCCTTTTGAGAGATGACTACTGACCTAACTTAAAAGACACAGTTCGAATATGAAAATGCTACTATGTGTCGTTCCCGAGATATGATTTTTTTCGGTCTTTAGGGGCGAATTTAACCCCCAAGATCCCAAATAGAGATGATGCTCTTTTGAGAGATGACTACTGACCTAACTTAAAAGACACAGTTCGAATATGAAAATGCTACTATGTGTCGTTCCCGAGATATGATTTTTTCGGTCTTTAGGGGCGAATTTAACCCCCAAGATCCCAAATAGAGATGATGCCCTTTTGAGAGATGACTACTGACCTAACTTAAAAGACACAGGTCGAATATGAAAATGCTACTATGTGTCGTTCCCGAGATATGATTTTTTTCGGTCTTTAGGGGCGAATTTAAACCCCCAAGATCCCAAATAGAGATGATGCCCTTTTGAGAGATGACTACTTGACCTAACTTAAAAGACACAGTTCGAATATGAAAATGCTACTATATGTCGTTCCCTGAGATATGATTTTTTTCGGTCTTTAGGGGCGAATTTAACCCCCAAGATCCCAATAGAGATGATGCCCTTTTGAGAGATGACTACTGACCTAACCTAAAAGACACAGTTTCGAATATGAAAATGCTACTATATGTCGTTCCCGAGATATGATATTTTTCGGTCTTTAGGGGCGAATTTAACCCCCAAGATCCCAAATAGAGATGATGCCCTTTTGAGAGATGACTACTGACCTAACTTAAAAGACACAGTTTCGAATATGAAAATGCTACTATGTGTCGTTCCCGAGATATGATTTTTTTTCGGTCTTTAGGGGCGAGTTTAAACCCCCAAGATCCCAATAGAGATGATGCCCTTTTAAGAGATGACTACTGACCTAACTTAAAAAGCCACTGTTCGAATATTAAAATGCTACTATGTGTCGTTCTCGAGATATGATTTTTTTTCTGTCTTTAGGGCGAATTTAACCCCAAGATCCCAAATAGAGATGATGCCCTTTTGAGAGATGACTATTGACCTAACTTAAAAGACACAGTTCGAAATATGAAAATGCTACTATGTGTCGTTCCCGAGATATGATTTTTTTCGGTCTTTAGGGGCGAATTTAACCCCCAAGATCCCAAATAGAGATGATGCCCTTTTGAGAGATGACTACTGACCTAACTTAAAAGACACAGTTCGAATATGAAAATGCTACTATGTGTCGTTCCCGAGATATGATTTTTTTCTGTCTTTAGGGGCGAATTTATCCCCCAAGATCCCAAATAGAGATAATGCCCTTTGAGAGATGACTACTGACCTAACTTAAAAGACACGGTTCGAATATGAAAATGCTACTATGTGTCGTTCCCGAGATATGATTTTTTTCGGTCTTTAGGGGCGAATTTAACCCCCAAGATCCAAATAGAGATGATGCCCTTTTGAGAGATGACTACTGACCTAACTTAAAAGACACAGTTCGAATAAGAAAATGCTACTACGTGTCGTTCCCGAGATTTGATTTTTTTCGCTCTTTAGGGGCGAATTTAACCCCCAAGATCCCAAATAGAGATGATGCCCTTTTGAGAGATGACTACTGACCTAACTTAAAAGACACAGGTTCGAATATGAAAATGCTACTATGTGTCGTTCCCGAGATATCATTTTTTTCGGTCTTTAGGGGCGAATTTAACCCCCAAGATCCCAAATAGAGATGATGCCCTTTTGAGYGATGACTACTGACCTAACTTAAAAGACACAMTTCGAATARGAAAATGCTACTATGTGTCGTTCCCGAGATATGATTTTTCTCGGTCTTTAGGGGCGAATTTAACCCCCAAGATCCCAAATAGAGATGATGCCCTTTTTGAGAGATGACTACTGACCTAACTTAAAAGACACAGTTCGAATATGAAAATGCTACTATGTGTCGTTTCCCGAGATATGATTTTTTTCGGTTTTTAGGGGCGAATTTAACCCCCAAGATCCCAATAGAGATGATGCCCTTTTGAGAGGTGACTACTGACCTAACTTAAAAGACACAGTTCGAATATGAAATGCTACTATGTGTCGTTCCCGGATATATGATTTTTTTCGGTCTTTAGGGGCGAATTTAACCCCCAAGATCCCAAATAGAGATGCTGCCCTTTTGAGAGATGACTACTGACCTAACTTAAAAGCCACTGTTCGAATATGAAAATGCTACTAAATGTGTCGTTCCCGAGATATGATTTTTTCGGTCTTTAGGGGCGAATTTAACCCCCATGATCCCAAATAGAGATGATTTTTCTTTTGAGAGATGACTACTGACCTAACTTAAAAAGACACAGTTCGAATATGAAAATGCTACTATGTGTCGTTCCCGAGATATGATTTTTTTCGGTCTTTAGGGGGAATTTAACCCCCAAGATCCAAATAGAGATGATGCCCTTTTGAGAGATGACTATTGACCTAACTTAACAGACACAGTTCGAATATGAAAATGCTACTATTTGTCGTTCCCGAGATATGATTTTTTTCGGTCTTTAGGGTCGAATTTAACCCCCAAGATACCAAATAGAGATGATGCCCTTTTGAGAGATGACTATTGACCTAACTTAAAAGACACAGTTCGAATATGAAAATGCTACTATGTGTCGTTCCCGAGATATGATTTTTTTCGGTCTTTAGGAACGAATTTAACCCCCAAGATCCCAAATAGAGATGATGCCTTTTGAGAGATGACTACTGACCTAACTTAAAAGTCACTGATCGAATATTAAAATGCTACTATGTGTCGTTCCCGAGATATGTTTTTTTTTCTGTCTTTAGGGGCGAATGTAACCCTCAAGATCCCAAATAGAGATGATGCCCTTTTGAGAGATGACTACGGACCCAACTTAAAGACACAGTTCGAATATGAAAGTGCTACTATGTGTCGTTCCCGAGATATGATTTTTTCGGTCTTTAGGGTCGAATTTAACCCCCCAAGATACCAAATAGAGATGCTGCCCTTTTGAGAGATGACTACTGACCTAACTTAAAAAGCCACTGTTCGAATATGAAAATGCTACTATGTGTCGTTCCCGAGATATGATTTTTTCGGTCTTTAGGGGCGAATTTAACCCCCAAGATCCCAAATAGAGATGATTTTTCTTTTGAGAGATGACTACTGACCTAACTTAAAAGACACAGTTCGAATATGAAAATGCTACTATGTGTCGTTCCCGAGATATGATTTTTTTCGGTCTTTAGGGGCGAATTTAACCCCCAAGATCCCAAATAGAGATGATGCCCTTTTGAGAGATGACTATTGACCTAACTTAACAGACACAGTTCGAATATGAAAATGCTACTATMTGTCGTTCCCGAGATATGATTTTTTWMCGGTCTTTAGGGTCGAATTTAACCCCCAAGATACCAAATAGAGATGATGCCCTTTTGAGAGATGACTATTGACCTAACTTAAAAGACACAGTTCGAATATGAAAATGCTACTATGTGTCGTTCCCGAGATATGATTTTTTTCGGTCTTTAGGGGCGAATTTAACGCCCCAAGATCCCAAATAGAGATGATGCCCTTTTGAGAGATGACTACTGACCTAACTTAAAAAGCCACTGTTCGAATATTAAAATGCTACTATGTGTCGTTCCCGAGATATGTTTTTTTTTCTGTCTTTAGGGGCGAATTTAACCCTCAAGATCCCAAATAGAGATGATGCCCTTTTGAGAGATGACTACGGACCCAACTTAAAAGACACAGTTCGAATATGAAAGTGCTACTATGTGTCGTTCCCGAGATATGATTTTTTTCGGTCTTTAGGGTCGAATTTAACCCCCAAGATACCAAATAGAGATGATGCCCTTTTGAGAGATGACTATTGACCTAACTTAAAAGACACAGTTCGAATATGAAAATGCTACTATGTGTCGTTCCCGAGATATGATTTTTTTCGGTCTTTAGGGGCGACTTTAACCCCCAAGATCCCAAATAGAGATGATGTCCTTTTGAGAGATGACTACTGACCGAATTTAAAAGACACAGTTCGAATATGAAAGTGCTACTATGTGTCGTTCCTGAGAAATGATTTTTTTCTGTCTTTAGGGGCGAATTTAACTCCCAAGATCCCAAATAGAGATGATGCCCTTTTGAGAGATGACTACTGACCTAACTTAAAAGACACGGTGTGGATATGAAAATGCTACTATGCGTCGTTCCCGAGAAATGATTTTTTTCTGTCTTTAGGGGCGAATTTAACCCCCAAGATCCCAAATAGAGATGATGCCCTCTTGAGAGATGACTACTGACCTAACTTAAAAGACACAGTTCGAATATGAAAATGCTACTATGTGTCGTTCCCGAGATATGATTTTTTTCGGTCTTTAGGGGCGAATTTAACCCCCAAGATCCCAAATAGAGATGATGCCCTTTTGAGAGATGACTACTGACCTAACTTAAAAGCCACTGTTCGAATATTAAAATGCTACTATGRGTCGTTCCRGAGAWATGATTTTTTTCTGTCTTTAGGGGCGAATTTAACTCCCAAGATCCCAAATAAAGATGATCGAGATTTATTGAGATAGTAAGCGTTTGCTTAATATCAAATCTTTTTAGAGCTGCCGCTTGGTCTGCAACTAGCGGCCATTTAATAGCCAGCAGCCATATTTTGGGCAGCCAGCAGCCATTTCGTAGGCAGCCAGCAGCCAAACCGCACTCTATTTTAGTTACTCCATTGGTTGGCTCGGGTATTATCGGAAAACCGGCTGCTAGGTTTTGGCTGCTGCTTTCACGGCGGTATGTTACTTTCCAGTTTTATTCTTCTTAAATTTCTTTTTTTTTTGAAACTGAGGATACCCGGTTTCTCGAAATTGCATAATCGCTATCACTTTGACGACACGAAACACGAATTTTCTACAGCTACGGCAACTCCTGTAATTGCTATATTTTCCGCGCCTTTGCCCTTATATTTTTTGCTTCGTAGCTTCTTAAAGGACCGATGCTTTACGAAGCTTTGCTCTAGTGCTCTAAAGATCCCCCCGATAATAACTGCCTTCTTTTCGAATACAAATACTCCGACTCCAGCATCGGTGTTATAATTGTTGCTTTAAGCAAAACACATTATTAGCATATCAGTTTTCCATAATGATATCAAACTCAATTTTAAAATGTATTTTTATAATATTAGTTTGTACTAAATTATTACCACAGTCTGACAGTTGTGTAACAATTATTGCCTTGATTTAAAGAGGTTATTAGTCAAACGTCATAGTCCATTTCGAAAAAATTGCTAGTGCCGAAAATAATATAACCTACTTATTATTAAACTGAAAGATATGGGTTGTCTGATACAGAATGAGTATCATTTTAGAGATATAACACAAACTTGAATTTTTTTAAATGGAAACTATATTTGACTTTGTTATGGTTAAAAAGACCTATTTTTTAAAAAATATGTATACATTGTCAATTTATTTTTTCTAATTTTGGAAATATTCAATTTTGTTTTTATTTCATCAGATTTTACGTTTACATCCTGATGCGGTGGAATAAGAAACACACATTATAATTTATATTAATAAGTAAAATTTTAATCCATTAAAAGTAATATATGCATATTTGAATACATACATAACACTTCTAAAAGCGCTCATGCAGTTTTTTTAATTGGTAATCTAGGAGGCCATGTAACTAACGAAAATGATTGTTTATGTTTGTGTTATATCTCTAAAATGTGACCCCCTAAAAAAATTCTGAGTACGCCACCGGATTTATAATAAAAATATATATAGAAAATGTCTCTACAGTTTTTTGTATCTACATAGCCAATTAAGATATTGAGAACTAAAGAAATGTTACATTTTTCAAAAGTTGGCTATGGCTTTAAAACAAAAGACGATATAATAATGGCGATGGTATATCTCAACTCATAACAAAAAAGTAATACAGTAATGTCCAGCCCGCATCGCTCTAGCATTAATAGTTACCGAGATACCCTACAATTACAACGAAAATAAGACACCCTGTACATTGTTTGGACGATATTTACGCAATATAATAGCTAATTTTCTCCGGAATGTACAAATATTTCACGAAATACCGTGTGCGCCGCGAATTCCTTAATAAATAATGTTAAGTAAGAACACATAATTCGCGAAATTGCCCAGTTTGTAAATCATTATCTTAAAATATTACTGTTAAGCAAACCCTCACGGAAAGTCATTTCATGCGTTTTTTAATAAATCCGGGAAAACGGTCTTTGGAGGAAGGATTCTGTTGAAATTCGTGCATATATATGTTTTCCGGTTTAAATTGTTTTGCAAAGACCAATGCCTTTTTACAGTAATTACCGATGAACCTGATGGGTTCTGCTGACTAACTTATCCATATACTGTTTCATAACTCACTTTAATTCATACATTTGCTGCTATAGGTTCATCCTCTAATGGCAAAATTTCAGCTACCAAGTAAAATTCATCATTAGGCAACGCCTACATTTAAGCTACGGAAAACTTGGAAATATACGTACATATATAAAAAATTGGAGATCTTTGTTGGATTAGATCTATTACCAAATGAATAAATTTATTGGTAATATATTGTGAAATGACATTCCAACTATTACCTATACGGGTAGTCACATATATCAATATCATGACCGACCTAAGCCAACACGATTTTTAAGCTCCGTGCTTTGTAATAAATTTATTCTTAAAAAGTAAATATACTGTAAATTGTCTAATACCTCTCGTTTTAGTTGCGTAAAGAAGGTGTTTTCATACAGGATTTTCATATAATCAATTGGAAGAGAGTCTCACTAGAAATTTCGCGGTATAGGTTACATTATAAGTTGACAGTTGACAGCTGTTTCAGTTTATAAAGCCTTCTCAGCACAGCTATAGTCCCAACGTAGACAACGCGGCACATATCTGGCTTTCCTTATATAAGTAAGCTAAGGTAGGCCATGTGTATGTATGAATTATAATGTTGGTAACACCATGCTATCTAGTGGCATTTTAACGGTATTATCCACCCGTCTCTGCGGGGAACCTGCAATTTGAATGTTAGCCTATACTATAGCTGTGCTGAGGAGGATTTATAAACCGAAACAGCTTCCCTTAGATTATTCTGACGCAGACGACATGGCATAGTCGTAATTTCGTAGCTCATTGGCTACCGTTCAGAATGCAGAGACGGGTGGATAATAGCGTGCCACTAGATGGTATTGTTATCCACATTATAATTCTCGCATACACACACCTTGGCGTATATAAGGGAAGCCAGATCTATGCCGTGTTGACTGCGTTGGGACTATAGCTTGCTGAGGAGACTT
Source organism: Rhyzopertha dominica (assembly GCA_025024175.1). Lineage (NCBI taxonomy): Eukaryota > Metazoa > Arthropoda > Insecta > Coleoptera > Bostrichidae > Rhyzopertha > Rhyzopertha dominica. The sequence goes on from QCXZ01000001.1 coordinate 15,668,072, forward strand.
AATAAGCCAAAACAGCTGTGCACAGATTTTTTGACGCGGGCGACGTGACATAGACGTAATTTTGTTATTATTAATAAATTTTGCTATAGTTCTATCAAGTTCACCGGGGTGACAACGAACCTGGTGCCACCTTAGATTTTTTAATGTGCCTGAAGGCGGGAACGCATTTTAAGTCTAGTAGAAGAACTGGAACACCTATGTCACAAGACTATAAGATTGAGTTATGGGTTAGACTGGATGGTTGCTTACTACCGAAATACATTGACATTATAGTTTGATAGTTACATATGTGCTTAGATGTATAACTGCATCAACATCACTTACAATCCTTACCGCATGATGTATGTACGCCCTCTAGAAGTGACAGTTTAGTCAAGTTTCAGTACTATTACGATAGTTGTCTTGAAACACATTCTGCGTTGTTGATCAAAATGCCGTTTGACGTATTTATCGATGCCATTGCACGTCCTATCCTGTCCAGATTGTGTACCGCTTTTAAACGCGGACACTAAACATCATAATTGCAAGTAAATATATACCTATGGATGTATGTTTTCCGAATTATGTTATTAGTTTCTAATCTAAATGATGAGAATGGGATTTATTGATTCAACATTCAGAGTACAATTTTTGACTGAAAAAAGAAATAAATATGCGACGGTCTATTTGTGTATACTACCATCATTTAATACCTACGATTGGGAAAACACAAGTAATACCCATAAAGGATACCCTTAATGTTGATATGTCCGCAAATCTAGTTTGTTGCAACCATGTAACCGAGGAACTTACACACCTGCGCAAAAGACATAAAGTTTTATATATGTGAATTTATTCAGATAGAACTATAAAATACGCCGTTACAACTGCAGCGCATCAATTCAATTTGTTGCCACAGACTCGAACATATATGTCGGTATATATTCTCTAAGCAATGCTATGTGGCGATTCAAACGAAAAGGATTATAAAAGCCTTTTTAAGTGCTTTGAAAGCTCAAGCTAAAGACATTTTATTAATGCCCTCAACGTAGTTAAATGCTAAGGCAAACTGTACAAACAGTTTTGCACATACCATCACGCCAGGGTCGACTTGAGAATTCGCTTTTTGTTGATTTTAATTAAGAACGCACTTTCTACATAACTTATAAGAGTCTTCGCTGGAGAGCAATATTTCCATGGATTATAGCGTCAAGGAAAAGTTCAATAAAGCCGGCCAAGTCAGCGAAGTATGTGTACTCAACAGGCTCCCCCGATAAATTTGCCTTTAAATACAAATTGTGAATACGCCTGAACTTTCATCGTAAACACATAAACAAACCCCCTTTCATGGTTCCAAGACCTTCCATTTTCAATGCAGTTTTTGAAATTAGCGTTGGGTAGAAATATTTTCGGTACTCTTACTTGTGATAGAATAGAAAAGGATAAAAAAGTTCATTTGATATATGTAATTGCGTACCTAAAGTCACTATTATTGTATACGTGTATTATTAGCACTCCAGTAGGCTAATTCTAAACCTGATTGTTAGATTCCTGGGAATTAAAAAGTTCTAAGAACTATACATTGCGCGTTCCAGGTCTCTTCTCCTACCCCAACTTTTGAATGCGTTTCTGAAACTCTTCGAAACCACATTTAAAACAAACGAGGTAAGCAAAGGTCACCTAGATGAAAGCGCCAGGTACACAGTACGTGGCTCAGTCGCGGTAAAGTAACGCATGCCTTAATTTGCCCAGTGAAGGGTATCAGTTGTACTGTGCTTTGATATTTTCTTGTTATTAATCTCAAACTAGGAACCGCACTGACCAAAGATAAAACACATATATTCCGAATATTTTATTGGATTAAACAAACTTACAAGTACTGGTTAAAGTGTTCACCCTATACCATTTGGTAAATACGCATATTCTTTAATGAACCTCGGCTGCAGTTTTTAAGATCTTTCTAGTCGAATAACGGATATTTTTTATTTGAATAGTATCTCTACAAAAAAACTTATGTGTGCCATAATCCAGAGAAGTAACAGCAGGGTATACGGTGGCGCCGCAAGATCCAGTCTATTTTTCTAAGTACTTGTCGTTAAGATAAGCCATTGTCTACGAAATCCTGCTAAAAAGTTATTTCCATCATGCACGTGAAATTTGTCATCACCATTTTTCACCGTCTACAGCGCTAAGCGTTCCACATCTTGAAATATAAGGTTCAAGTAAGCTTACCTTGAATAAATAGAATAGATGGACCATTTTGATTTATATAGACCGATTCGCGGATTCCTTGTACTGACCTACGTCACCAAACACGGCAATGCAAGCAACTTCAATATAATAAAACCAAGGATAAACCGCAAAACACAAAATAATTAGGTACCCTCGATTTGAATTAGCTTATTTAACTTGCCTGATTATCTTAATTTGTATAGTTATAGGTCGATGTAAGTAGGTATTTGCAATCACTAACTATTATAACTAGACTGTAGAAGTAGTTTTAGCTGGTGATACATCTAATAAAAGCAGGCTTTTGATTAAACCATATTTATTTGACGTTTTCCGACGTTTCGGTTTTGGTTAAAAACTTCTTCAGGAAACACTAAAATAATATACAAATTTATGACAATTGTAAACAAAAAAGAAGACAAACTAATAAACTGATCTACTTACTCAACCTAATTTGGTTTGAAGCCATTTGTAAATATCACAACAGTCATATCTTGATACATCATCAAGACCAACAACTCAAAATCCTGTTAATTTTTTTTTATTTTCTTTTGTTTTCAAAAACTACTTGTCTTTATAATGGAGCAAGACCATCTAGGCCGACTAACGAGCAACTACAATCTCCCAACCAATAAGAAGCAAGACTGATTATTTTGAGTGCAAAGCTAATCACAAAATACAACAAAATATGTGATAAACTAAGCATCCTAAACCGTTAAATAGTTGTCTACTAAATAAAAGTATGAACTGCTCAAATTTTCCGCATGCGAAAATGGGACACCTAAATCTGCCACTATCTGACGGTCTGTTTTTATAATTATAATGAAAGTTATCTAAGTGCATTATTGTGCAAACACGCTTTTGCTTGGAAATCTATTCTTAATTAAGTAAAACCTTATAAATTAATTAATGAGAACTTCAATATTCATCAACTAAATTGTTTGATGCAACAGATACGTTGTGCCAAAATTCTTTATAATCTTATACCTATTTGATACTGTTCAATGCAGAGTTCCTCATTCGATGCCTTTTCTTTACTGTTCTAATATGATTTTTAACACTAAAAAGTTAGTTATTTAGAAAACACAGCCACCTATATCGATTATCATTATTATGATATAGTCACTGCTGTGTTTACAATGTAATCATTCACATATGTGACAGAATTTAGAGATCTAGAACGCTTTATGGAGATCGAAATCGAGAACTAATTTTTAAGGTTTCTCCAGATCGAGATCAAAATGTCGTCCTTTAGATATTCTTCAATCAATATTAGAGTAACACCGCCTATTCCACCACTTTTAAATCTACTGATCGATATTTTTCTATCTATTGTTTCGAATGCGCGTTGGAGGTCTGAGAATACAGTAACTACTATTTTTGCTTCACCAATGTCTTTTCTGCAGTTCGAATGCACGTACTACTACGTACTTTCAAATTAAACAGTTGATGGATCGGATTCACTTTATTCAACACATTGTTTATGTAATAATAATAAATGTAATGAAGTCAGTATTTGCGTCCGAGCCCTTTAATCGGTCAATCAAGAATGGTAGTGTCCACTAAGGTCGTTAATTGGATTAGGTGCTGATGAGTTTTTGTATCAGATCATTTTATATATCTACTGCAAGGCAGGTTCGTACGAATGGGATTTAGCAAATAAAGAAAACCGTTCATTTCTAATAAACTCTTGTATTGTTCACACACTACTACTTCCAGCAGTTTGGATACTGCAACTATTAAACAAATGACAAAGTCTTCTATCCTGTGTGGTATATTCCCAATATTTAAAATTGAATATTTTGCATCTGGAAATTCGCATATAAGTAATTTTTTATTCGGCATTTCTTTCTAGCCTGGCACAAATTGCAACCAATTCTTGTGTTGATATTTTTATGCTAAAAGTGTAAGAGCATTTAAGCACTATATTATCACTACTATAACAGTTACAGTGATTAAAGCTTTTCATGTTTCATAACCAATTGATCCTAACCAATATTTACTAGTGATTTAAACTAAGTCGAGGAAAACCTGCGTTACCTCCACAGAAATGTTTAATAGCCTCCGAAATTTAGGCGTACATCTAACAAGAACAGGTTTCCAAGATAAAATAAAAATTCAACTTTTTTCGGTTTCCCATGTGCGAAACATGTCCGCGCTTGGCTCATAAGATATCTATATTGAGATCATAGGCCACAAGAAAAGTATTTGGATGTCGTTTGGAATATACATTATAGATGATCTATTTTACGAAGAATTATTGAACAGGACACATCTCTAAACCCATAGAAAACCTAAATTGGGAAATATTTTTTTATAATTTTTAAATAAAGGTGGCTTGAGCTCTGCATATAGACTATTTTTATCCAGTTTTCATGTTCCAATGCATTCTCAGCAGTTTTACTTCAAAACCCTGGAAAAATTTTCCCCTATGCAAACAAACTTTCTTTCTGCTAAGCACCTTCTCAGTTCACGCCCCAATGCATGCGGATTTTAACATTTTATCCTGAAAGACGTAGCTTTCCGGTATTAGTAGTATTTCACTGAGGATTGCGGTTCTTTTACATCCAGAACGAGTGTTCACAGGAATCCCGTCTGATTGTTCTTTTTGTGAAAAGCGGTTGTCGTTCCGATCTAAATTGCTTCCGCGCGTATTTGCTGCATAACCGCAGCCATGCGAGCTAGTTCCGGCCACAATGGCAATTCTTTTGCCCCTTACAGAATTTAAAGTGGTTCAGTTAAGGAACTAATGGGACAAGTATTTTTTGCACGTGTGCCAACTTTATGTTCTGAACACGTATATGTTGCGTAAAACTGCAATGAATATGCCGTAAATTAGTGTATTAATAATACTTATAAAGGTGCATCATATGAAATATACAAACAGTTCCCATCCACGGCTCAGAACATGTTATTGGAAGAAACATTTGACCTTTCGGTTTACCTTACTTCGTAATTCAAAAGCTAAGTAAATTCCCAAATGGTATACAGCCTTGTTATAATAACTCAACGAAGCACTTATATGGATTGTTTTGTATATACGTAGATCAAAATATTATCTGAATTGCTGTGTAAATGGACTGTGAAAAAATGATAAAAGTGTTGCTTCGTTGCGGTTAAAATTATAAAGTCAAATAAACGAATGTTCGCCTACCTGTAAGTTAATATTACCGCGCAGTCAAACCGGGTCATATGGCTGTCACTGTAATTATGGTGTTTTGCGGTTTTGACCACAAAAAGTCTCATGCTGCCACTCGGATTCTTTTTCCTGAAGGCACCACTGCATACGCTTGATGAAAGAACGGAGCTTGTCCAACAATATGCTTAGTACGCGAATTTGTGTTAATTAAAACATAGAATAAATCATTAAAAAATGGGGGACACATTAATTAATTAATTTTAATTTGGATCAAAATCATGAATGCAAGTCAATGGTTCTAAAATCAGGAAATGACCGCGGGTCAAAACCTTATATTCATTTGGATTATCACTGAGCAAGCATAGGGGGTGATAATTCCGCAATGTTTCTATTTGTAAAAGTATTTATTAAGCTCTTCATAAGTAAGACGCTGATCGCCTATTAACTCGAGAAAATGTGTTTTGTCTTACTTAATGCCAGTCTCAATAGCCCCTAAAATGAGAGGAATGAGGGTAATTAAATCTCCATTTTATTTGTTCGGATTTAACAGCTACGCGGAATACTTTCATCAAATATCTGGTAACTTCGACAAATTTGCTGGCATTGTCGGATATCCTTTCGGTACATATTCCTCGTCATATAAACACATAGAGCTCCGGCCGAAATCAACACCCACGACGGAAAAAATGTTTTACTTGAAATATGCGCTTTGTAGATAAATTGCCGATTAATGATTGAACAGTCTAGCATTGCAACGAAAACATTTATAGCATTTAGATTATACCTTATTAACGGCACGATGCGACGTAGAGAAAGATTCTAATAATTTTGTGTGGCTCAGTATAAAGTGGTGTGTAAACAGTGATGAAAATGTTTAAATTGGACATACCAAATAACTGATAGGTTAAACGAGAAGTTTGAGGCAATGATAAAGGATGCTCTTTAGCGCATTTTCGAAAGACGCTATTGTCCACACTTTCTACCTCTGATGATGTCTGTCCTCTGCTCAGGGACAAGCAGCACAAAGGTGTTTAAACGCTTATAGTAAGCGTGAGTACAGTTATATGACGGCCGTCCTACTAACTTCTGTCGCAGTCGCATAGTTTTACAAGTACAKCGGTACCACGCGCCCGTAAATCGTGTTGAACTACAAAATTCAGTTTATAAAGCGCTAAACTAAAACAAATGTACTATTTAAAAAATAAAGCAATTAAGACTTCAGGCCTATTCCCTGTAAATGGTATCTGACACATACAGGTATTATGTTTTGTTCTATTTAAGAGTTATTTTGTACCTCGCAATTATTGCAACGCATTTCCTCGAATCACAAATGCAAACTAATTGCTCGTCTTACAAAACAATCCGCTATTTTCTGCAAACTGCTGACTTCCCGAGAAGCATCTTTTATTAAATGTTTAACTGCTCGGTTTTTCATATTTTGTAATTTTTCTAGGTTTTATAGTTAATTTTTTCTATAGAAATGCAATGGCTATTTAGAAGTTATAGAAGAGGTGACTTAAAAGAACGGAACGAGATTGCTAATTTTTGAATATCGTGGATGACCTATTTTACCTCACAAAAATGTAGGGCATTATAAATGCTAGCAAAATGTATCTAATACTAAGTATAATGCAATGTAATTTGCGAAGTATTACATGCCTATTATTACAGCCAATTACAGACAGATCTGTTTCGCTATTGTTACATATCGTCAGTGTATTCTAAGTCTAGTGTAGACAACTTGCCATAGAACTGGTTTTGCCTATATACCAAAGGCTTGGTATAGTGTTAATAGAAAATTAGATGGCAAGGCCATCTGTCAGCATTACACTTACATGATGACAAAGCCACCTAGTTGCCTTAATGGGAACTACTTCCTAAAGGAAATGACCTCTYTTCTGCCAAGTTGTCATGACCCTGCATGCATCAATGTGCCAACCCTTTTGTACCTTCTGATATAGACTTATTTGACCAATCGAAATTTAACATTTTTTTTGCTATAATTGAGTGTCATCCCCATAGAAAAATATAGATTATTACCATCATTATTATTATTATTATTATTATTAMTAATATTATTATTATCGACTATATATAATATAATTTATATTAAATATATGTATATAAATAAGCAAACATCAAAAATACTTATTTGAAATAGGTACACGAGTTCTATTTTTAGCGCATTTTCCACTTCATTTATGAAGAAAAGGCGCTACTGTTCTTAGTTTTGTCATAGCTCGAAAACGGTTTAACGGATTGGGTTGGTTGATGGTGTTAGGTCTTGGCCTAACGATGATCAGTATGCACATACGTGATCCCCTTAAATATGCTCAAACCTTTCAAATCTTTTAAAAGCATTTTGGCGGATCCGGCTAACTGAATAGGTCTTCATGATGATCAACATATACTTTTTTCGTAACTAACAAAATAGCGAGTTGAAAGTATATTGTATGACTCTTAACAAAATTCGTTCGCACCGTTGGATCTGCCATTTTGAATTTTGAAAACCTGATTTTAGTATCGTAATTAGCGACGTCGACAATATAAGCATACTAGAAATTATGGAATTTCAACAACACTTTCATCTTTTGGACAGCTTTTCCGATTTTCGATCACTGTGTGTCGCCGTAATTCACCGAAGCTTCCTGCATTGGAATAATAAAGTATTTGACAGAATCAATCAGATTGAATAAGGAACAAATCTAATATTATATACAATCCATTTTAGGTTACCTTTGTTTTAAAATGCACCCCATTTAGATGTCCCGTCAAAAAGATTACTAACTGCCAATATAAAAGGGTTCACTGGGCCCACTAAAAGGTAGACATATTAAGGCTTTAGGAATATTTTTCTATTAGAGAGGTATCAGCTTATAAAAACAATGGGCTGAACTGTGTTACAAAATTGTATGAGCCATTATTATTTTTTATTATTAAATTGAAAGCCATCCTACTTAACCCTAAGAAATTGTATTATAATAAAATACTGTAAAGGGAATTTTAATCTGTACAGAGCTGCACAATAAGACAAACTGCTGGCAGCGACGGATCGTAAATGGGAAATTATACAAAACCAGTGATCAGAAAATAGCTTGCCCGCGGTTTTCATGTCTACTTATAAAACTAGTTTTTTATATTAATAGTTAAGAGTTAGAGGGGAGAGTAGGCCCTTTGTATGCGAAAATAAATAAAAATGTTTTTACGCTGCATATCTAAATTATGAGTCAGTACACTGTTATTCCTAAAATATGCTGCTTATATGAATATTATTTCTGCAGAACGGAAAGGCCCATTAATTACACTGTGTCGGCCGCTTAAGCAACATGTACCACTTTGATTCACAAATTAACCCTATTTGTCAATTTTGTCGGTTGATCAAACAATTTTTAAGGTGTTATGCTTGGTAGTCTCTCCCACAGCCCACAACGCTCCACTTCAGCTTCATGATTGTAATAACTATTCACTAGAGTAGAAACGAAGATTCTTCCTTAACTGGATGCAAAATAACGCCTGGAATAATGCCGGTGATTTGCATCGTAATTCCGAGCAAAAGCCAGACCTTTGTCACCTGTTTTCTCTCTTAAATATCATAAATAATGCATGCCGTGGCTCGACTTACTCCTTTGAATATTTATCTAAACGGAAACTGTTTTATTTCAGCTGGTAATCATGGCCGTATGGGTGGCGAGCGTACTATACAGTGCACCAAAGTTTATTTGGGTAAACACAATCGTACATGAGACGAACAATAGGAACGAAACTTACTGCATTGCTGATAGGAGGAAATTTAACTCGGAGGTGTTCGACATGATCAACTTTGCCTTGCTCTATGTCATACCATTGGCTGTTATGTCGGTAAGTTAAATGGTTATACTGCAAGTAACCTGTTGTTTTTGGTTGTTTATAAACTTTACTTTATGCTTACTATAAGAAAGTTGAAATGTGTAAATTAAAAAGCTGTCTTTTCCCCACTTTTTTAACAATTCCCCAATAATTCCATGGTCTCTCTACTCGATGAAATTGCAAAAAGAATAAGGACATACAGTAGCGAGACGGCCTCCTTACTACTGCGTTCTCAGTCTTATTGAACTTATTTGGAGTAATCTTAAAAAAGGATAAGGAGGCACAATCATTCTCCTCATTTAAGTGCTAGTGTGGTAGACGTTAGTAGGAACGAGGTCGATAAGATTGCTACCGAAAAGTAGATAAACTGTGAAAAACGTTATTGAAATTGAAAACACTTATTTATCTCCAAGTGTGAACAGTTTAATAATTAATTTAAATTCTGATTCAGACAGTAGGTATCAGTGAATTTCTTAAAAATATCAGTGATAGTGGTTTATAATAAATAATCTTAAAACGAATAAATTTATCTTAATATATGGATAATTATAATTACTGGGTGCTAACGCGATAACATTTTAACATAAATTGCTGCAGCCAAATGAACTGAATACGGTCCTGAAGCAATAGCCTGTATCCTACACCTGGGAGTGATTTATGAACTGTTTGTGTGTAATTTCTAAAGGGACCCGAAGTGGTAAGTAATCCCTCATTATTACTGTGGCGATATAACTTTAGAAGACTAAGAGAACTTGTAACATTCCGTTTGTCCGTTTATTTAACTAAATCAAAAATCACTAGATTTGGACATATTCAGTAGTCCATCTGTGGTGTGGGTTGTCCACAATCAGGCTGTCGTTCTGCCCCTGGATATGTATTGTTTTTTCTTACATTTTTTCGGCCTTTATTTTTGTGAAGATTAGTCCCATGTTCTGGCACTCCGCTGCCGACTTCACTGGCCATACCATCTTGAGCTGAAAGCAAAACATTAATTATTATAGTAACTAGCACCCGGTATTTATAGTGTATCTACCATTTTTGATTAAGGTAATGTACCATTATTCATTTCGATCATTTGCTCTTACCTTTACTACTTCAGGGTTCCTGATAAGTTACTGGAATTTTCCAATTTGAGGTGCTTGCTTTGTTGGCCTTATTTCTGTCGTCGAATATACTTATACCTATAAGCTGACCCTCCGCGAAGTGAGGTAAATTATATAATTAATTTTGTACAGCTTACTTACATTACTTTGATTCAATCGTTAGGGTCGAACGTCGAGGTCACAGTAAGGTCATCCGTCAGTCCATTTTATATACCGAGGGTCTCTGTCTGTCTGTTCATACCTGTAGGGAGCTAAATATAAGAAAGGAAGCTTGCTTACTTACCGGAAATCGTCGAATTGCATAACCACCCAGGCCACCAACACCACACTGCACATACCACCACCATTTGACAGGATACAGATAAGTGAACACCACCTTTCGATATTACACTATACGTAGCGGTTATTGAATGTACATGAGATCAGATTGAGATCGATACATAAAGATTAATTGTAAATCTGAGCAAAGCTTTGCGAAGAGTCACAAATTTTATCTGTTTGTTCACCGCTTATACGTTAATTATCAACCAGTACTCTGCCCACCTTGTGTACAACCGCCTACATTTATTTTATAACTTCTTTTTATCTTATATTAAAAAACTGTATCTTTCCAAGTGGTCATTTATTTAGCGGTTTCCAAATTTCCCGCACGGTGGCCGTATTAGTTACTTTAATAATAAAAAATTTGGTGGCGCCCATAAAGCATCACCAGTCCATTTGTAAATTTACCATAAAGGTAAGTTTATAGTGAACCCACGACCTCGCCCCGCTGTCAAATAGCTGCCTCGCAACATTTGTAACTAAACTCCTCTCAAGGAGCAGTTACAAGAAATGACGCCCAACAGCGTGGGGCCCGAGTTCATCTGTTAATATCAATAATATATCATTATTGTCGGACTGGTATTTATCACATCTTTTACTATTATAATATCTGTTCTTAAATATTTCTGATAGCATTCCTTAAGGTGGTAGGCGAATTAATTTGTTGTTTGTGCAATTCAATTACTGTTCTAGAACGTACAGGTTAAATTCTTTATTAGTGCAGCGGAGTGATACCTTAAGGTACAGCAGAGGTTTTTGCTAGCTTGTGTCCTCGAATATTCCGTTTTTTGCCGTTTTCGTTGTTTTAGTAAGTCGTTAGATATTGTCTTCTCTGTAGTTTGTTGGTTAGTACTGAACACATCATGGATATTAGTTATATGAAACCGATGCATTTATTAGTACAAGAACTTAATTATGAGTTACGTATTAGGGGGATTATAACCGATAGGAAAGATGCGTCACAAAAGCGTAAAATGTTAGCACGTATATTAGAGAGGGATAGGTATCGCGTTAATGTTGACTTAGCAGATCCGGATTATGATTTTGATGAGGAGAAACGTATTATTGATGAGACTATTGAGTCTATAAAATCAGTAATAGTAGATTTTGAAGGGCCTGAAACGGATTCAACTCATAAACGTATTATTTCGCGTATCATTCATGTTACTGAGCGAGTAAAAAGAATTGCAGTACCCGCGGACGACATATAAGAATGAATCTTTAGCCAGCTGTTTAGAATTGGAAATTCTATTAAGTGAAAAGGTTAGGAATGATGCAGATTTGATGAGGCTTAGTAACGTTAATGAAAATAGCTTTAACCAGCAGCCACTAGTTCAAAATATTGTTCAGACATCACCAAAAAGTATACCCGTGTATAAATGGAATATTCAGTTTTCCGGAGATCGCAATTCAAATAATCTGGACGATTTTCTCGAACGTGTTGAAGAACTCTGCGTAGCGCGTCACGTAGATAAAAAAGAGTTGTTTGAATCCGCAGTGGAACTTTTTACTGGAAACGCACTAATTTGGTTTAGATCTATAAAATCCACTGTAGGTGATTGGGATGCTCTGGTTAGTTTATTAAAGAGAGAATTTTTAGCAGCAGATCATGTTGATTGTGTTTGGGAACAAATTCGTAAACGAATGCAAGGCCCATCTGAACCGATTCATATATATGTCGCCGCGATGGAAAATCTGTTTAGTCGATTAGGACACTTCATTGCTGAAAGTACCAAGTTAAAATATTTAAGAAAAAACATGAACGTTCGTTATATCCAACAACTAGCTTTGGTTCCAATTAATAGTATAGCCGATTTAGTACATTATTGCAAAAAAATAGACGAAGCAGTTGCTATTAGCCGAAGTCAGTCGCAAGTTCATAAAGTTGCTGAAATTTCTTCTGAAAGAAATGAATGCCTTCCAGGGCCCAGTAATCGTTTTAATCATAATAGTAGTGTTCGCGAAACTAATACTTTCAAATCGCATAGACCCGGTGCAAATAAACCAGATGTTCATAAATCCGTAGTTTGTTGGAACTGCAATCAACCTAACCATACGTTTAATAATTGTACCGCAAGGTGGACTAAATTTTGTTATAGATGTGGAAGGCCTGGATTTACCACGCGCACTTGTAGTTGTTCAAAAAACGAGTTTTAGGAGTGCGTGAGCAGGGCCGACGCGCATCCTTTTATCGAAACACTAGGTCCATAGAGCAAAAGAATGCTAATTTGACTCCATTATTTATTGAATGTCCCGATGATAACCGCCCTTATATTAATATAAGCGTTTATGGTCGCAATGTGGTTGCATTACTAGATTCTGGCGCTAGTCATTCATTTATAGGTAAAGATGGCTTACATCTTGTAGAAGATTTTAAATTGAAAATGCATCGTATAAATACCACGCGAGTAGTATACACAGCAGACGGTAAAAGTCAAAAAGTAGAGGGATGCTATGACATACCAGTTTTTTTGGAAGGCAGTTGTCAAATTATAAATTTTTATGTAGTTCCTTCTCTTAGATATGCTATGGTATTGGGCAGCAATTTCTGTAACCAATTCAGGGTAGTGATAGACTATAGAAACCAAATGTGGAGCTTACATACGGATAGGGTAGAAATCAGTGTTATAGATACCAGCGAAACAAGCAGGGTTGTTCCAGAAACTCGCATTCTAACCGACGCCGAGAATAAATTAGCAGCTAGTGTGATAGATCAATTCAAAGAAATTTCGGGTTCAGAGAATCGTTTGGGTCGTACGCGTAATTTAATTCATCAAATAGATACAGGTGATGCAAAACCTTTTCGTCAGAGGCAGTATTTAATGTCCCCTTATATGCTTCAACATTTAAATGCCGAGTTAGATAAAATGTTAGCACTCGACGTGATAGAACCATCTCATGGAGCATGGAGTTCCCCCGTATTATTAGTTAAAAAGAAAAACGGAGATTTCCGATTTTGTTTTGATGGGAGAACTTTGAACTCCGTCACCAAGCCTGACAGGTATCCTCTTCCTCGAGTAGATAGAATTCTAAATATGTTAAGGGATGCTAAATTCATTACATCTATTGATCTTCGAAGCGCGTTTTGGCAAATTCCGTTAAGTGAGGAATTTAAAGAAAAAACTGGTTTTTGTGTCCCTGGAAGGGGTATGTTCCAATTTAAAGTAATGCCTTTCGGATTATCATGTTCTGCACAAACATTGCAACGTTTAATGGATGCTACTTTTGGCCCTGAATTAGAGCCCAATGTATTCTGTTATCTAGATGACATAATCGTCACATCTATTTCTTTTGATGATCATCTAAAACATTTGAAGCTTGTCTGCGATCGTTTGAAGAAAGCTGGTTTAACTATTAATTTTGAGAAATGTAGTTTTTTCCGAAAATCTCTCAAATATTTGGGATTTATCATAGATGGGGACGGTCTTCGTACAGATCCCGACAAAGTATCGTCAATGGTTAACTATCCTCGTCCTAGAAACACAACAGAAATAAAAAGGTTTGTAGGCATGTGTTCTTGGTATCGACGGTTCATTGCAGATTTTTCGTCTTTAATATCTCCTTTAAACGACTTGTTGAAGGGCAAGCGAAAGAAGTCAAGTATAGTCTGGTCTCCAGAAGCTGAAGCTGCGTTTATCAAAATAAAACAAGCACTAGTTGAGGCACCAATATTAAGAACTCCAGATTTTAACTTACCTTTTACCATCCAGTGCGATGCTTCTGATACCGGAGTAGGGGGCGTCTTAACTCAAGAAGTGGAAGGTGAGGAAGTCGTAATCGCTTTTTGTTCGCGGTCATTATCCAAAGCAGAGAGTAATTATTGTGTGACACAGCGTGAATTGTTGGCATTGCTTTTCTGCATAGAAAAATTCCGACCATACGTCGAGGGTACTCGATTTCGAGTAATAACTGATCATTATTCCCTTCTCTGGTTGAATCGCTTAAAGGAACCTACGGGCAAATTAGCTAGATGGGCTGTTAAGCTCCAGCAGTATTCGTTTGATTTGTGCCATCGCAAAGGTACCATGAATGTAGTCCCTGACGCGTTGTCTAGAATTCCTAATCCCGATGCGTGCGCGGCCATAGTTGTTGATAATTTGGACTCTTGGTATTTGAAACTGCGTAATAATATTCACGATAACCCCGAAAAATTTCCACAATATAAAATAGAAGATAATAGGGTTTTTAAATATTTTCCTTCAGCTTCACCTATCCGTTCTAACATAACTGAATGGAAAGCTTTAGTTCCAGTCGCTCAGAGAGCTGAAATAATTGCTAGCTGTCACAATCCTCCGACTTCTGCGCACTTTGGTGTACGCAAAACCTTATCCCGCATCCAGGAATTGTACTATTGGCCAAAAATGAGGCTGGATGTTATTAAATTTGTTCGTTCTTGCGAAAGTTGCGGTCAACAAAAGACTTCAAATTCTCCACCTTTAGGTTTGATGGGTTCAGAGAAAAAAGTGAAATATCCTTGGCAGGTATTAGCCCTTGACATTATGGGTCCTTTCACTAGATCTTCACAGGGTAACTCTTACCTATTAGTTGTGGCGGACTGGTTTTCGAAATACACATTGTTATTGCCAATGAAAAAAGCCGTAGCTTCCACAATAGTTAAGTTTGTTGAAAATCAAGTTTTCTTAGTTTTTGGGGTACCACAATACATTATTTGCGATAATGGCACGCAATTCGCGGGAAAAATATTTAAAGGTTTAGCCGATAAATATAAGGTACAGAAAATTTGGTTCAATGCGCGTTATCATCCCCAAGCTAACTTTGTGGAAAGAATTAATAGGACTATTGGTACCGCCATACGTGGTTATATTGGAGAAAATCAACGCGTGTGGGATAAGCAAATTCATAAAATTCAGTATGCTTTAAATACATCAAAACACGAAGTCACTGGATATACCCCGTCATTCATAAATTTTGGCAGGATCACTCCTATTAATGGGGAATATTACGGTAAATTAGAGTCTACTGAAAATCTGCTACTCTTAGCTCATACTAGGGATCAGTATGTAAACGATATTCGTAGCATTAGTGAAGTCTACGAATCCGTACGTGATCGCCTTCATAAAGCTTATGAGCGTAATGCAAATAATTACAATTTAAGGCGTAAGGATATAATATTTAATGTCGGCGACAAAGTATGGCGCAAAAATAAAGTTTTGTCCGATGCATCACAAGGATTTTCAGCAAAATTAGCTCCCAAGTACATTCCTTGCGTAATCAGAGAACGCATTTCTCGTTTAATTTATCGCTTAAATCATATTAATGGTTCCGATGCCGGAACTTGGCATGTTAAAGATTGAAAACCATACTTTGGTTCTAATCCTGATGTTTCAGTAAACTAACTAAAGTTTTGTTCTGTCGTTTTTCGAAGCTAAGGTGTAATTATTTAAAAAAAGGCCTTAAATACAAATCTCGCGAGTAAGAGTAAACGTTTACAATTTAATTAGAAAGAGCTCTAGTAAGTTAGCCTAGAAATTAGTAAGTTAGCCTAGGAACTGGTTAGTTTTTATTATAAATAAGGACTAGTCAGTGTTTACTATATATTATAGAATAGATTGTAGTTGCGCGCGCGATAGATATAGACGAGGGATAGCGATAGGTTTAGGCTAGGAGTAACTTTAGAGATAGCTAGTGCTGATATAAATACAGGGAGGATACAGAGTATAGTAGGATATTACAGGAAACAAGTAAATGAACATTTCTTTATTACGAAAAAGGTTATTGTCAACCTTTTTCTTCTTTTTAGGAGGGGGGTGGTGTAACATTCCGTTTGTCCGTTTATTTAACTAAATCAAAAATCACTAGATTTGGACATATTCAGTAGTCCATCTGTGGTGTGGGTTGTCCACAATCAGGCTGTCGTTCTGCCCCTGGATATGTATTGTTTTTTCTTACATTTTTTCGGCCTTTATTTTTGTGAAGATTAGTCCCATGTTCTGGCACTCCGCTGCCGACTTCACTGGCCATACCATCTTGAGCTGAAAGCAAAACATTAATTATTATAGTAACTAGCACCCGGTATTTATAGTGTATCTACCATTTTTGATTAAGGTAATGTACCATTATTCATTTCGATCATTTGCTCTTACCTTTACTACTTCAGGGTTCCTGATAAGTTACTGGAATTTTCCAATTTGAGGTGCTTGCTTTGTTGGCCTTATTTCTGTCGTCGAATATACTTATACCTATAAGCTGACCCTCCGCGAAGTGAGGTAAATTATATAATTAATTTTGTACAGCTTACTTACATTACTTTGATTCAATCGTTAGGGTCGAACATCGAGGTCACAGTAAGGTCATCCGTCAGTCCATTTTATATACCGAGGGTCTCTGTCTGTCTGTTCATACCTGTAGGGAGCTAAATATAAGAAAGGAAGCTTGCTTACTTACCGGAAATCGTCGAATTGCATAACCACCCAGGCCACCAACACCACACTGCACATACCACCACCATTTGACAGGATACAGATAAGTGAACACCACCTTTCGATATTACACTATACGTAGCGGTTATTGAATGTACATGAGATCAGATTGAGATCGATACATAAAGATTAATTGTAAATCTGAGCAAAGCTTTGCGAAGAGTCACAAATTTTATCTGTTTGTTCACCGCTTATACGTTAATTATCAACCAGTACTCTGCCCACCTTGTGTACAACCGCCTACATTTATTTTATAACTTCTTTTTATCTTATATTAAAAAACTGTATCTTTCCAAGTGGTCATTTATTTAGCGGTTTCCAAATTTCCCGCACGGTGGCCGTATTAGTTACTTTAATAATAAAAAATTTGGTGGCGCCCATAAAGCATCACCAGTCCATTTGTAAATTTACCATAAAGGTAAGTTTATAGTGAACCCACGACCTCGCCCCGCTGTCAAATAGCTGCCTCGCAACATTTGTAACTAAACTCCTCTCAAGGAGCAGTTACAAACTATACATTCCAATATTTAAATATTGCTGAAAGAAATATTGTTTACCTTTTTGTAAGATCATTTATGGAATTCTTCAGTAGTTGTGTTGGTGGTACTTTAGCGACAATAGTATACAAAAATTATTTTTTTACTCCTTTTAATACAGGGTTTCTATAAATGATTGACGTATCAAGGGCGCTTATGGAAATTAGCGATTAGATCAATTTGCCGCCTCTCAGGAAAGTTAAATATACTTGTTATCTGTCGATTGTTGAGTTATTGGATATATTTTAATATGAGAAAACGCCTGGGAGCGTGTATCTTCAACATATTTGTACTGTTTTGCGGAAATAATTGACATTGACCTGCAACCTTCAGTACTATCGTTGCCGCGCCGTGCATATAGTAGCTTGGCAGCAGTTACAAAAAGGCGGGACAAGGAATTCAGAAATCAATGCCGCCCGCGTTGCATGAATCATTTATAGAAGCTCTGTATTAGGTATCTATCATGATTTAAACAATTTTTGTGTAGGTAAACGGATTTTGCGGTCATTTTAGCACCGATGTTCTGATCACAGCTGGTTGGATAGTTTGTTTTTCTTAAAGCTGACACTGTTTTTATTAAAATGCCGGCGAAACAAGCTTACACTAAAAATTGTATTCTAAGATCATATCATTCAAAAATTAAATAAAACGCTTGATATTTGTTCCCGTTGAAGTAGGTAATACCAACTCATCATTGGCATATTTGCGTTAAAATCAATTTTCATG
The DNA here is from genome assembly GCA_025024175.1 of Rhyzopertha dominica. Taxonomy (NCBI): domain Eukaryota; kingdom Metazoa; phylum Arthropoda; class Insecta; order Coleoptera; family Bostrichidae; genus Rhyzopertha; species Rhyzopertha dominica. The sequence goes on from QCXZ01000001.1 coordinate 15,686,391, forward strand.
TCTTTTAATCGGCAATTTTTTATTAAATTTGTGAAATGTTTAACATTTTACAGCTAAATAAGACCATTATCGTTTTTGACAAATCACATGCTCACAACAGAACAATTATTATCGGGTATTCTTGTTCAATATAAGTCAGTATATATAGAAGGAATTAATCTAATAAAATACCTAAACTTCCTATAAAGCGATTATTTGGTACTTTATCTTACTTTTTAACTGAAACAAAATATGTTCTGTCAACATCGAACTATCCTAATGTGTTTATTGTAATATTACATCGTCAATAAATAGTAGCGACATTGTGTTTATGACTTTTAGAGAACGCAATATAACAATGGAACATATTACCTGTGCAATATAAACAAAAACAGAATGTCATACATAGAAAAAGTAATGCCAATAAGGTGGCACGTGCACTAGAGAAAAATATTTGTAGCACCTTGTAGTATAGGTTACTGACGAATTACCGTTCTCATCACTGTGGTAGAGAATTAGTTCCTTTTTTAAATTTTACTGATTATAACTGCTTGTATTACGCTCTAATAAGGCGATTGTTGTGTGGTGGACGATTTTCCGAACAATCACCTTATGGTAAAGTCAGGGCCCCGCTCTAGGGAAATTTTCCTGGGGCGCCAAAATATGGGGGCGGCATTTTGGCTAATATAAGAAAAAGATAAATGTCTTAGGTATCAAATTTATAGAAAATTTTACATATCAATTTGTCAATCGCTAAAATTTTTGGGTGGGTATAATGGCCTTTTGGTAGTTTGTTTCCTTTTAATAGCATTTAGAAATATAAAAGGCTATACGAATTTACCGCAGCTATTAGGTATACGAGATATGAAAGGGCTTTTACATCTTACTGGAGTGAAACCAGAAATTATCAATAATTATATAGAGAGGAAGCTTCAATCTCGTCAAATTGAAAGTACCCGCGGATAATAATAGTTCTTTTGAAATAACAACAAGTTTGTTATATATACCCGGAACAGAACGGAATGGTAAATTTTCGCCACAATTTTTGTCAATATGTAAGGGTTTCTGTTGAGGAGGGGTATAATACAGTTGTATTTACTGAAACGTTGCTAAATATATTGTCGCATACAATCAAACGCACTCGCAACATCGTTACCATCTTCCAATTATTAGATCTGATCAAACAATAAAAACATGACAACAGCGTGAAACCGCAGCAAAGTTGCGGGTTTTATCTAGGTAGGGAAATCGGAAAGACCGAGGATCAGCGAGAGGTTGCGACACTGCCATCCAGGTATTCCCATTGTTTAGAAAAATATAAGTACGTAAATAACAATTTCAACTTTTATTGTTTTTTTTTCTAAAATAACTTGACTATGTTCTCACATTTTGTGTTTGTTGCCAATTATTACATTTAGTGTGTTTTAATTTTGTTTTAAACAAAGAGTTATGAGTGCGTTTTCATTGCTGTAGTATGTTTTAAAAGCACATCGCTGGGTCTTGATATTTTGCTCCAAATTCACCAACTGAATACGTGAATGGCGTGGAGTGGAAGATCRAAAGCACCTTGGTGTGCATGAGCGAGGACCTAAAACTTAGAGGACTCGATTTCGTGGTAACGTACCAATCGTAGCCCTCATTTAGGCCTGCTCTTCATAATAGAGAATAGAATTAGTTTCGTATCAGCAACAGGCCCAGAGCTTCGTGGTAACGCTGAAAACTGTAGGCTTGTTTGAGGATCTGACCCAGTATACACAAGTATACACAGAGGGGGCTGAGGATTGGTAGTAAAAAGCAAGCTCAAAAAAGTTTAGCCAGGGTGCCAGTCCCTCTCTAATTTTGTGTTAGACGCTCACTGAATTTATACGGCTTCGGGTAAAAGCAGTTAAAAGAAAGAGTGCTAAATGTCACACGGCGTTTTCCGGTCATTCAAGATTTAGGTGCCAGAAAGTCGCGGGGGAGTGTCCAAAATGCTCGTAAACCAATATCTAAACGTTATTTAATTTATGCTAAGTGTATCAAAATTCTGTACATTAAAATGACCTAATATTTCAGCTAAACTATCGTAATCACGTAATCACCATTTCTCCCTAATGGTTCATTCGCAATTTGTTGTTATCAAATACATTTCCGTATGGATTTGGATTAAACTTTTGTAACAATGCGCTAACCCTTCCATTTATTCTAGAGCCGTATACCTGAAAATCCAATTAAAAGCTTGAATATGCTGTTAACTGTAGCCTCGAGCTGCTATAGTAATTTTAAATCAACTTATAATTAATTGTTACCCTGGATATAGCCAAATTAAGATCAGGATGAATAAAGCAGGTATACGCCCACAAATTTTTGCAATTGTAATTGCGATGGATTTACATCTACAACGAAACTTCAACTAAGAGGATTAATTATATACACCAGAAGCTTCATTGAAAATAGTGCTGGCATTCGTGATTTTACTAAGCCCAATTCAGATTCAACGGCACGTGTCGTTCCTATTCCTGAATAGTTAAAGCTCACCATTGTACAAAGCTGTATTGTACGTACGTACTTATTAACTGTTAGTTCGCAAATCAGTTGCACGGTTTTAAGCTCCGAGTTACATTTAACAGTTGTGCAAACTTATAGTGTGTGGTTGTGTCCAAATTTATACCCTAACAAATCAACATACAGTAAATCCGTAAGTAATTCGTAAAGTATGTCGGTTTTACACCCTAAATTAGTATCGATAAGATTTGTATAGTCCAAACTTATATATTTTAGGATTTCTTGTAAGCACTAATATTTTGACGTTTAAAGGCGTTACTTACTATATATTCTTTTGCAAGCCCGGGGTGGTATCTTACATCGGGACGTCACGTCCTTGTTCACAAAAGTTCCAATTCCATAATTCGTTATGATCATCCGCCAATTATTATCCCGGGACAATCAGCTGATATATTCGCTGAAAAATGTCTCATTTCAACGTATTTCACATTTTTGGTCAACTCTATCGACAAATTTCCGCTATACCTATGGATTCCCCATTGTCACCAGTAGTGGCAAGCATATTCATGGAAGCCTTTGATCAAATTGCTTTAGTCATCAGACCTGAAACTTAAATTTGCCTTCGTTATGTCGACGACACTTTCATTATATGACCTCACTGCTCCAACACCCTAGGCAACCTTAATTTTCAACATTTCTATATAAAATTTACGATGGAAATCGAAAGCAATAATTCTCTCCCATTTCTCGATGTCCTTGTCACTCGTCTACCGGATGGTCGTTTGGACCACTCTGTCTATCGTAAAGCCACCCACACAGATCGGTACTTGCATGCGTCTTCTCATCACCATGCGTCACAAAAACGTTCTCTCCTAAATTCTCTTGTTAACCGTGCTATATCAGTTTCTAAACCGCACAAACTTCGAAGTGAATTGCAACACTTACGCATCAGTCTGGCCAACAACGGGTATAATAAACGTGAAATACAATTTTCAATACAACTCTCGAACCCCCAAATTATAGGTCGCTTTACAGCTTTACTTCCCTATGTTCAAGGTGTCACAGGCAGAATTGGCAAATTTCTTAAGAAACAACTTATCAGTACTCTCTTCCATCCCCCTGTCACAGATTCTTCCATCTCCCAAGGAAAAAGTAATTCCTCTATCTTCTGGAGACATTCATAGTTCGTGCGGTGCCGCATATATCGGTAAAACAGGTAGATCTATTAAAACTAGGCTTAATGGACATTAACGCTGCATAAAATCTTGATCCACTCAGCAGTAGCCGAACATCATCACGAAACTGGTCACAATATTTTGTTTGAAAATGTGTCAGTTTTGTCCCCTTTTTTACAATTCGAAAGTTCCGAGAAGCTATAGAAATCCAAACGTACTAATAACCTAATCCGCGAAGATGGTTATCATCTCTCCACTATTTGGCACCCAATCATGCCACGACTATCCCCACTTACCTCTGCCGTCCCAAGCATTCCCACCCGCCGCGTATGTTGTATAAGAATGAGGTTAATATTAATTGGCATCGGTATAATAAAAAATGTCAAGGGCATAATCGCAATTTATTCTCAGAATATCAAAACCTATTCTTCTGTGAAGTAACAATAAATTTTATGCAAAATGTAATCATAAATACAACGCTATTAATAGGTACCTATAGAATTCTTTGTTAAGAGAAACAACCACAGCTTCTGGTAATGAATCTGGTCAGAACAACTATCCTTCATTTATGGTAGCAAGTGTACAGTAAAATGGAAAATAAATCTGTCTCTTTCCAAAAACTAATTGGCCGATGAAATTGTAACTAAATTGCAAGTGCTTAAGAAATTCAAACTGAAGGTGGATGCGTAGCTGATAAAAATAAAACTGTAATAATTGTTATGCCGTAGTAGACTTGAAATCTAATGAACATTGTCCGAATTTGGCCATGAAGCAATGTTTACACAAATCGTTGCGTAATTTTAAGTCCTCCGTCTGCTATAGTTCGTTCATGTGTTATTTTCATCGAATATCAAATAAAGCTTATAAATATCGCCGAAAGTATATCTTGTTATAACAGATATATCTAGGTATTGCTTCTTGGTCAGATTAGTTTCATTTAATAAGATCAGTCGATCAATACTTCTACGCCAGCTTTTTTTCTGCCAAATGTACGATAAGGGTCTTAGCTTTGATCAGATGTGCACAATTTAAACTGATGTCACCTGAATTTGAAATATGACGATATCTAACTTCGAGAGACTAATGGGCATGTTTAGTGTAATCGAAATTTTGTGTTTTAGTACAATTAAAATCTTCTTAATGACATGTGAAATAAATCCTCCCCATCTGTTCACACAAAAAACTATTGTCACAGAAAGTGTCTAAAATTTACTAATTTTAAATCAGAATTTGAATGCTGAAACGTCACAAACGAACCGGAAATGCACATTTGGCAACAAAGCTACCGGCTACCGATTGCTTATTGTTAGTTGTCTACAAGTGTCACCGATGTAAATATAACCTCAACATTTGTTTGAATAGCTTTTGTATTTTGGTATTTGTAATTATCAAATGGACTGGATTTTTAAAAGCATACAATGATAACTTGCATACATATTATTATAAATAAATTATTATAATGGCTTGTTTGTAGATCTGCAGGTGAGTCATATGGTGATGATGCTCTAGGTTATGTGCCGTTGAAGCGCAGCCGTAATATTTGTACTATTTGTTGTAAAATAAGACCAGAACACAGGGTAAAATCATCATTTTCTTAGCCATATTAAACACACTTTCAATGCTTAAATATAAAAGAATACAAATCAAACTTAACGAATTAAGATAAACAAACACGACCTTACACAACAATAACGCCGACCAGCTGACAACTATGCGGCATTGCCATAGTGGGCATTTGCAGCGTCACTTGCCTATCTCTTTCTAACCAAAGGAGATGTGAAACTATTTCTTTTTTTCGTTTGTGACGTCATAATTTTAAAGGCAAATCTTAATAAATTAATATCTTGGGTTTTAATCAACATAAGAAAAAACAATAAATTGGAGCAATTCTAATTTTATTAGCTTTATCAGAAAATTTATTCTGTAAACATCACTAAACATTCCCATTGTGATATTGTTAGTCGGATATGTAAACGTATCCAAACAGCTGAAAAGCTTTGACTGCAGTACTTGTGATATTTTCCTTAAATGCTAGTTTATAGTAAAAAGTAACACAAAATTGTTAATACTTTAGCACCTAGAAAATCAACATTGTTAATGCAGTATGTATAAGTAAATATCTATACTGTTGTATAAGTCAGAAGGGACGGTTCCTTTGAAAACAGAACCGCAACACATGTGGACCTGTTCAGAAATATTCAAGAATTCAAAGCAAGTCATCTTATAGAAGATGCTGGTCATGAACATCACGCTTGTTACTATTAATCACAGGTATTACAACAAAAACAACAATAAGCAAAGACTAGATCCCAGAGGTAAAGTGCGCGCCACGAAATAATGTAGGAATGTAACATCGTCCACAAATTGCATGGAGCGAAATGCATGGGTGGTCCGAGTTAATCAATTTATTCGCCGTCCTAACCTAAAATTGCGACCATGAATAATGGCGGGCACGTGAATGATTTAAATGTCACGCGATAATTTTCATCCCCACCACGTCTGCCTTCTTTCCTGGCGCGKAKGTTACATCAGATAAATAACAAAGTCATCCGATGTATAGCTACTGCAACTGACTTGCTGACTTCTTTCGCTCAAGTCAAACTGAAGCAACAGAGCCAGAGCCGACAGGAAACTAAAAGTACGCAATTTATGACCTAACCTGACCTGATAGATAAAAGATTTATTAGTAATAGTTGACCCTCTCATTGCATGGAAATGGATCTGTAGTTTTTTATATTATGTAAGTGCATTTCCAAACGCTGGAGACTGCTGAGCATWTAAAAATTATATCAAATAAACAAAACAATGGGGATACAAATACCAGAGCACAATCGCTCAGAATAAAACGAAACTCCATTCGGTCCACTATTAAAAAGATTCGTCGCCCTTTTTAAAGCTACATAGATTGCATATTCTGTAATACATAAAATGTATCGAAAAAAACAGCACTACCACCATTATCGGATACTGCATATACAGGGTCCGCCACCTAAAACTCCCTAGGCTCGTATTTTCTTTATTTTTTTACGTACAACCTTAAGTTATATGTCAAATTGTAGATCTTTTTAAACTCTTTAAAAATAGCATAGTGAGGGTCCAAAAATTTTTTTCGCATATTGTATATTTTGCAAGTAAAGTTAATTTTTGTAAATATTTTTTAAACTTACCCCGTATAATAAATATTGCTTCATAGTTGGATGCCGATTTTTGTCTTCTTCAATTCGTGTCATTACCATGTATGCGTAATTTTGACTCCTTCTTAGTGAAAAACAAACTAGTCGCCGCCATGTTCTGTTATAGGGCCGTTCACAATTTTTTAAGTGTTAGTTTAGTAGCTTATTATGGTACAAATTATGCCTACATACCCATCGCTGCACACAAAGCCCCAAAATTTTGAGTAACTTTTAAATAAATCAAGTACAAAGTTCGTTCTAAAGAGAGAGAGGCTAGAAAGCGAAACTCTGCGATGAGGCTAGTTTGGTTTTCTACATCGCCTACTAGCCTCGTAACGGGGTTTCATTTCCTAGCCTCTCTCTCTTTAGAACGAACTTTGTACTTGATTTATTTAAAAGTTACTTAAAATTTTTAGGTTTTGTGTGCAGCGATGGGTATTTAGGCACAATTTGTACCGTAATAAGTTACTAAACAAACACTTAAAAGTATTTAAAGAACATGGCGGCGACTAGTTTTTCTTGTTTTTCACTAAGAAGGAGTAAAAATTACGCATACGTGTAATGACACAAATTGAATAAGACAAAAGTCGGTATTCAACTGTGAAGCAATATTTATTTTACGAGGTAAGGTTAAAAAATATTTACAAAAAATAACTTTAAACACAAAATATGATAACCTGCAAAAAAATTTTTGGACACCCACCAAGCTATTTTTAAAGAGTTTAAAAAGACCTACAATTTGACATATAACTTAAGGTTGTACGTAAAAAATAAAGAAAATAAGAGCCTGGGGAGTTTTAGGTGGCAGACCCTGTATATGCAATGAGGAAGTTGCATGAATTTTAAATCCTGGTAAGTAGTTGTTAGCCCGAAAGAGAAGCAAATTGGGGGATATAATGTCGGAAGACAAAATTAAATCGGTCCTCAAGTAAGCTCACAATATGAATGAAGCCACGCCTCTAAAACATGGAGAAACGCAAAATGCGGTGGCTGGCAACTGGATTAACCGCACCCGTGCAATGACAAAAGGAAAGTTTGGAATGTTTTGGTTATCTAAATCCCTGATTTCTGAGGTCCAGTACAAGTTATAAAATACATTTCACCATACATAAAATTAGATTAGTTCATTAGGCATTATGGTCATTCTTGACAGCTTCAGCTGAAACAACGCTAACGAAGATATCTTTCATAGTTATTACATCTGGATATCAGATATTTTATTACTGTAAGTACGATAATTTTAATTTTTCAAATTCTGTCCATGTGTAGTCAATGTTGATATATCGATTTGAAAAAATTTTGAAATGATATCGGTGCTTTTAACATTTTATATATGTCTGTTACTATTATTTAAAAACTGGTCTATGCTGGGTTTTTTCTAGACAGGCGATAGATGCATTTTGCGAATTGTTGTTTTCCTTCACAGCAGATGTGGGCAAAACTGTTATACCTGCAAACCACATAGTAATTGTTAATTAAATTGTTCTGTTACCTTTTGTTAGATAAAAGGTCCTTTTTACGGGGACCCTAAACAGAGCAATTTAAATGATAATTGCGGTAGATACCCTTGGCACCACAAAAGCGCCAAGTCGGGTACATTTGTTTTATTTTTATTTTGTCGATAAACGCTCGTGAAATTGATTGGAACGCAATTATGTGTCTCAGTAACCTTATTTTGTACATATTACGTAGGTAAACGTCGTTCTTATTAGACTTACCTACATCCGTACATCCATGTACCCAACTCATATTGTACGAAGTAAGTTTTTTTAATTACCAYTATGGGGATCTCAGAAACTAAGTGTTAATACGAATGTTAAATAGGAAAATATTAACCAGCTCAACTCAATACACGTTTTTGTTTTTTAAAAAAAATTAATGACTTGCCAGATATTCTGAAAAAAAAATTAATAGTTTTTCAAATCGTTTTATTTCATTTACATATGATTTCACGGAAGAAATGTAAAATGCAAAATTGTACCTAGACAAATTTTCACTTAATAAAATAGTTTACTCAGGTTTGTTATTTTTGGAATACGTCATGCATTTTTTAATGCTACTATAGTTGGCTATGGATTAAAATAATCGACGTTTTTTTTTAGATATCTAACAATATAATACTATACGAGAGTGAATGCTTTCAGCGTCCATAAATATAAGATAATATTTTGTCGGATAGATCGCTGTCTCTTGAAAATACTGACAAAAAATTAATAGTCTGACGTTTCGATTACACCTGTAATCTTTGTCAAAGACGAAGAACCTCAAAATTTGCCTGACACAAGTTCAAACAAAATTTTGAAAGTAAATAAACAAATCACCAAGGATGCGAGACGTCATAGAAACAACGTGCCAACCTGATAAAAAAGGAACCTAACGATGAAAAAGGAACTACCTACCTACTAGATATACACGAACTACTTGATAAAAGATAACTACAAAATAGCCTTCCAAATGTCACCTAACTCATAATTTCCACAATCCCTATTAAAATTATTAGTATTCCTACAAATTTCTATAGCTTCTTTTATTAGACGTTTGTGATAATATTTTTCTCTATGTAAAATTTTTGTTTTATCAAAATCAATCATGTGTTTAGTCAAATATGAGTGTTCAACTACGGAAGATTTATCTATCTGTTGCAATCTAGTAGCACGTATGTGTTCTTTCAAACGCGTACCTACTTTTCTTTTAGTTTGACCTATGTAACACTTTCCGCAAGAACAAGTAATTTTGTGAACACCTTCACTCTCTAAATGTACTTTATCTTTAGTAGAACTTAAAATTTTATCTAAATTATTATATGTACTATCAACAACTAAAATATCGTGTTTTCTAAGCATCCTCTTTAATTTTTCCGAAAGGCCTTGTACATAAGGCAAACTCAACTTCAATTTGCTTTGTCGTGGCTGAGAATTTACTTGATTTGGATGAGCACTTTTATTAAAAACTGACCAAACATTCTTACTACTATAACCATTTCTCACTAGCGCTGATTTAAGATGATATATTTCTTTTTGTACAGAACTTTCATCTGATATCCTTTGTGCTCTAACAAATAACGTCCTAATAAGACTATTCTTTTGAGAAGGAGGGTGGTGAGATGTGGCATGTAAATATCTGTCTGTGTGTGTTGGTTTTCTGTAAACCTTGTGTCCTACTGTCCAGTGTTTGTTCTGTAAATTTGGACATCCAAGAAAGGTAAACTACCATTGCTATGGAAATGTGTACATAAACTATGGATCAGCTATTTTACAAGCTTTTGGTACGATTGACAGGAGTCCTATTTTAAAAATTTTAAATTTGATTGAAAAGATGCAATTTTAACGTGCATTATATTGATGAGCTGTTTTAACACTTTTAAAGTAATTCACATTTAATTAATCGAAATGTGGATTTTTATAATTTGTATTCTATTCTATTGATTTTATTTGAAAATCAAACAATATAATTGGCCATAATTCCAGGAATTTCTATATAGGTATCTTAAAAATATCACTGTTCAATATATATAGTCTAAAAAATTACTTATAACATTAATAATTCATAAGTTATGCGATTATTGTTTAATTTAATTTTACTTCCACATCCAACGGATGGGAAGTATTGTATCGCGCAAAAAAGCAAAATTTGAGCAAAAACAAATTTCTTGTCTGTGTGTCTGTGGTTTTGTTTGTGGACACGATAACCTTCGAAAGACTTAATACCTATATGAACTTGAAATTTGGCAAACGTATAAATCTCAACTACGCAAAGCGACCTATTGTTTGTGGGGTAAGTAGGGTACCGGGAAGGGGGCGAAATTGGGGGGTAACTACCCTTTTTGCAAATTTTTAATTTTTAATTTTTTTTTCGTTTTAGTATGTGATTAGTAGTATAACTGCGAATATTATTCGTCCTTATAAATTTTCGATGCAGCAAATTGTTTAGAAGATATTAGCAAAAAAGCTTCACTTAAAGAAAACGGTTTTTCCTAAATATCTCCGAATGTATTTAATATATTCAAAAAACGAAAATACCATCAGATAGGAAATAAAATTTCTCACAAAAAGTATCTTAGAAAATTTATCCAAAATTTTGACATTTTCGAAATATTTCGAAAAAACCTATTTTGGACCCTGCTCGTACGATTTTTTAAAATTTTGGTATTATATAGAAAATCAAATTTCTGATCAGAAAGCACTGTTGTAATTTTTTGTTAAGTTAATAATTTTCTAGTTATTTGCAAAAAACCGATTTTAAAAATTTATATATTTTTGCTAATATCACGAGGACTGTTTGTCTCGGAAAAAATGTGTAAAGAGAAAAAATGCCCAAAACCTGATTACTAATCGTATAGTATAATAAATAAAAACGTAAATGTCATTTTGACAATTGGATGTGGAAGMAWTGATTCAAWTTGCAGCGGTTTTTTATCAGCTACCTGTTCATTCCCACTTTAGATTTATAAAATTTCTAGTTAGTGTAAATTGGTTAATTTATTAACCTTTGATGTGAGACAGATGTGCAAATTCTGAATTAGAAAATCAATTCTTATTAGATGGTTTTAAGCACAAACTATTTTAGTATTTTATTTGCTATTATTATATAAGTACGAATTTATGATGGCAGTGCCATCTGTCAGCATTACACCGACATGATGACAAAGCCACCTAGCTGCCTTAACGGGTACTACTTCCTAAAGGAAGTGACCTCTAGGAAGTAGTCCCCGTTAAGGCAGCTAGATGGCTTTGTCATCATGTCGGTGTAATGCTGACAGATGGCATTGCCATCCTAAATTTGTACTTACATCATACCATTGTTTTGGTATATAAGCAAAACCAGTTCTATGCCGTGTTGTCTACACTAGACCTAAACTGCACTGATGAGCTGTAATGACAGCGAAATAGATCTGTCTGAGGTGCAGAAAGCACAGCATAGACATGCATTTTAATGCTATTATTATACTTTATGGTATTCATCAGACAAGTAGGTTTGTGGAAGCTATAGCTGCTATATCTACCGCTGCCTCGGGCCTCCGAAATAATTAGTCCGCCACTGGACCAGTGTATATCGAAGGCTGTGGAATGTACTATACCTCTATAATAAAATCTTAATGTGCCAAGGATCTTCATCAATTACATCAGCTCAACTTTAAACTAAACGGGCTTTGCATGCTCAGTGTACATAGAAAACATGTACATTGTTTGGGTGGTTATTTCACCGAAGTTGTTTTAAGCCTCCTGCGCATTGCAGAAAATCCACAGATTGTTTCGGAAGTTATTATTTCCTTAATTACTGAACTACCTAATCTGATAAAAGCACGGTTCTGTTTTGTTGAACAATTTACCTTTTGCAAATCCCTGATTTGCTCCCGCCCATACCCCTTAAACCAAGAGCTAGGTACGCCCTTGCAAATGAATACACCATTATAAACTGTTCGTTACTTACTGTTGTAACCCTATTCAACGATATTTTTAATATAGAGTTAAGGAATTTAATAAATCTATTTTGCTACACTAGAAATGCTTTTCGAGTTTCGCTTAGTATACATCCGCCTGTTTCTTTAACGTGACGACGTGACTTATTTTCAGCTTCTCTACACCAGAATTGCTGTTTGTTTGTGGAAGAGCTCTAGGCAGCTAGAAAAGCAGCTAAATGCATCGACAAACACCAGTGCACATTACCAGGAGCTGTGTAGACGACAGTCGAGCAGATACAAGCAGAATCTCGAAGCGAAGGTAAGTACCCGACGTTCAAGAAAAATGACTCTAGGACTTAAAGGCGTATAGTTTAGTGCCGTACATCACCTGCCTAGCGGGGTATTTGTTCTGAATTAAGATGTCGGTTGTGATAAGGGTATAATGCCTTCAGCTGCCATCAAAGTGTGCACTGCCCGTCTACGATAATGTTGTTTCAGGCTGCTATCGACAACTTCGGTAATTGCTCAAGAATTGAGCATATGGGATTATTTTGATGCACCTTAGTAAAACTGTGTTTACTTGAAACTTTTTAATAATCCTTAGTCATCACATGCAACATATTGTGGCGCGAAAAGGTATAACAAGGGTATGATATCATCAGTCCTAATATGCAAAAAGACCTTAAAAGTAAAGAACGAAAGGAAATAGAACAGCAAAAAGAAGACTTCGATAACAAATTAAAACTGTGTAGATCGGATCTGCCAATGAATTTATTATACAGGTAGAAAAGGTAACAGCGTATATAGGCAAACAATGTAAGAGTAAAGAGTTAACCTGCCATCAGACTGCATGTTTTTGTGACATACAAGCTTGTTTTGCACAAACAAAACGGGCACAAGCAGATTGTGTATTTTACAATTTACATATATGATTAATATCGAAGAATTGTTGTATTTCGTATCTTTAATTAACTGTTCCTTTTCTAACAAAAGCAGTATTTTTATTTTCAGGTTTCAGAGCGTCAACTACAGCATATAGTTTTGTTTAATAGTAACATGTATTTCTCATATCCTAAGCATAGCCTCGATTTGTTCAGTTTATTGTTTATAAGTTATACGGTTTGTCGAACGATTGTGAGCATCTTTTCAGCTTAAGAAATGGCGAAAACAACATTGCTAGAATTTAATAACATAGTGGCACTCCAATTATACCGGATTGTTTGGTAAATTCTAGATCTATTTCGTATACCATGTATTTTCTCTATACTCTTTACTTCTGAGATATTTTATATTTTATTTAATAGAAATGACAAATGCAGAACCTAAAGTATTCGCCAGTCTATTTCGAAATGGCTTTTTGACATTTTGTAATGGAAGTTCTAGGCTAGCAGTTTAGTGTTACCAGCGCAACTTACCGGTGACAGATCAGTATTTAGTATCATATCATATCACAGAATAAACAAATACCTATCCAGAATACGCACTCCTGTCAACACCCTATACTTTTTTGTCTCCCTGCCGCCATTTTGTCAGGATATAAAGCTGCATTTACACGATAGTAATAAAGGTTGCTTTACACTTGTCATAGAAGTTTTTTGCGCATCTGTTGTTGTATTATTCATAGGCACTGTTAAAATATCAACATTTACTGTTCATACGACTGCAGTAAAATTATGTTATTACATACCAGCAAACATCTTTAATTTTTTATCACCTTCGAAACTTGTCGATAATGCCAAAGGAAGTACCTCGTGTGTTTGTCAACTGGCGTAAGTGGACGAATAAGCAAGAATGGTACTGCATGAGGTACTAATCGGTGGTGTAAATCATTTATAAAAATTTTCTCTTTAAAGTGTTAACCGCACACTCTATACCATCAATGAAGATTTTCCACATATTCCATTATTTCATCGCCACCACACGCTGTTGCTCACTGTTTAGCTGTGTATTAAATATTAAGTCAAATTGAGCAAAACCATCACTTGCAACAGCAAACCTCCGAACATCCATTGGAAAGCTAAAAAACGTAGTCTTTTCCAGCATACCTACATCTGTTGTTGCACTGCTTTACAGCACAAACACGTCCGCCAACACTACGTTACATTATTATAAATTATAACAATCACCCAAAAGCGAAAAAATATACAAAGCTGAAAGTCAAAATACGTAATTTACATAACACGTCTGTAATCGTTTAACGGCGGTGAGCGGTTGACATTTGTCAGTCAGTGTCAGTATCCATAAAACATGGCGGATTGAAATTGAACCCTTCCTGACACCCAGAGAGCTTATTCTGGTTGTTCTGTGATCATACTGTATGTGCAATTGTGCATTTCGGTCTCGACCTTAATCAAAATTTAACATAACTGTTGGTGTTTATTTTGTGGAGTCCTTTTGTGTTAATTTTTCTTATTGTATTTATTTGTAGGTTCTGGCTGCTTATTTTTATAAATTAAAGACACTTTTTCTAATAATATGACGTTTCGACCTATAATTTAGGTCTTTGTCGAATATTTTTATTTTGTAGATTGACAAATTATTATGAAAACAATATGACATTTACAATTTTGATATTAATAATAAAATGTACCTTCAAGTTTGTTCCTTTGCTATCATTGGGATGATAAATGGGTGTGAGAGGGTGTGTTTAAATGACCTAAACACATGTGTAAACGACAGGACTGACATACAAGGACTAAGTAATACCTACTACACCGTCATTTAAACACACCGTTTCACACCCATTTACCATCCACAATGATAGCAAAGGAACAAACTTGAAGGTACATTTTATTATTAATATCAAAATTGTAAATGTCATATTGATTTTCATAATAATTTGTCAATCTACAAAATAAAAATATTCGACAAAGACCTAAATTATAGGTCGAAACGTCATATTATTAGAAAAAGTGTCTTTAATTTATAAAAATAAGGAGCCAGAACCTACAAAGAAATACAATAAGAAAAATTTAACATAACTATGCGTCAAACGCAGTATATCAAATTTTGTATGAAAAACTCGTTTATTACCGACACCAAGAAGCAAAATCGATTTTTTACGGTACCATGTCAGTCATGTCATACACGCATGAAGTAAATTCGAGTGTTTGCACCTTTAGGTACCATGGTACATGTTCACCATAGCCTAAATCAAAATAAGACATGTATCTACCATTATACTATGCATTAAAAATCATCATTCAACCACAGCCATGAAGGTATATTTAATATTTTGTATAAAAAATGAGTATTTTAACACTAAGGGCAGCACCCTAGTGAACGGTTACATAAGTTACCATTTAGCGAAAACCCGAGGTCAATCTCGTACTTAGGAGCCGTGACCTCGCTCTACACGGACAGATGAACAGACGCCAAATCGAACACATAAGCGCTGCCAGCTTTCAGCTGGTTGCGTTAAAAAGATTATCATTTCTTCTATAGGGTGTTTTTAAAAAACAACTAGAAACTGCTCTCAAAGTGTGCGTGAGGTTTTTTTCAAACGGAAACCAGAATTGTAAAAACACTAAAAATAAGGTTTGAGATTTACAACTTTTTCCTTTTCTTTTCTTCCTTGTTTTTGTTAATTAACCAAAAACTATTTTCTACCGATTAAAATTGGTCCATTTGAAAGTTTTGGTTTCAAAGGATTTTTGAAAGCAATATTCAGTTATATTTTAAAAGCACACTGTAAATATTTTCTAGCCAGTACTGAACCAGTAACCATAACATACAAGCATTAACGCCATCACCTTTTTTATAATACATGTCCACGTTAATGGGTTTATCTAAGATATAGCCCGCCCATATCCTTTCACGTGGTTCCCTGGTAGGTATACTCCACAATCTATTCTGTTATATTCAGTATTATTAGACAATATTCTAATAATTAGAAAATTGTAGTGGCGGCTGGTCAATAAGTGCCAACGTGCCATGGCACTACCAGCAAAACTGTAGAAAAATATTTTTTAACAATCAAAAATTGAATTATAATGGAACTCAAAGTGGTTGAATTTGTGGGAACACCGACGGAACTACGGAACCCACCCACTCATACACGGTTACCGCTTGCGCTCAGCACCGGCATTAGATCTAACTTCACGTTCGTGCCAGCTCTGAATTGGCACGGAATCGCATCAGCTTATGGATCTCCGCGGGGAGCAAGAGGATGCTAGGAGTACGCAGGTTTAAGTGGACGTTCGTGCCAGTGAGTCGATTGGCACGGATCGGCGTTGCCAACTGACCTGACCTTAATCATCGTACCAACCCCACAAAAATTATAATATAATATAAGAAGCCAATTTGCCTAACAACAATGCATGGTTGACACAGTCGAACGCTCTAGGTCTAATTAGATCGCAAAAGACACCAACTGGGCAACCTCCACGATCAATTTCATTTATAATTTGCGAAATAAAGGAATCAATAGCCGACATGGTCGACAAATTGCTCCTGAATCCATGCTGCGCTATATGAATATGATTAAACTTATCCACAAAGGAGGTAAGTCTGCATGCTCCAGTGCTCAAAAATTTTTAGAGAAACTGGAAATAAGAGCAACGGGACGGTAATTGCTAACATTAGTTTTATCATTTTTTTATAAATTGGCTTAATCCTGCTATATTTTAGGGCTTGTGGAAATACACCTTGACTAAAAGACAAATTTACTAAAAAAGGTTATAGGTTGTGTAATGAGATGTAAACATTTCTTCAAGAGAAAATCCGGAACACCATCCGGACCTGAAGAAGTCTTGTTCTTCATTCTGTCTGTAATTGTCCAGAGAAGCTCCGCCTCAGTAAAATCAAATAGAGCCATACTGTGAGGGAAATGTGGAATTTCACCTGTATGTAGTATGTTACTTTTGTCCAAATTATTTCGTATTTTCTCCAGTTCCTGCTTAAAAAATGTGTTGAATTCACTGGCAACTTTAAAAGCATTATTAACAAGCTTGCCATTAATTCTTTCTTCATTAAGGCCGAACAGGTGTCAACCCATTATTGACTTTCCAAGCATTTCTAGATTGTTCACGATGATCCGAATTGATGATTACGTCATTATAATATGCTTTTTTGGTTGATGCTATGAGGGCGCTAGGTTTTCTTTTTTCTATATTATATTTGGATTTTAATATCGGGCAAATTAGTCTGTAAATGGTAGAGATTTTTAAGGACTGACTTGAAGTCTTGACCTCTCTATTTATCCATGTTTTACTTAAGTTAGATGTTTTTTTTAAGGGAAAACATATTAAAGTAATGCAAAAATTTATCAATAAATAAATCGAAGCTTGTGTTACAATCACCAGAAGAATAAATTTCATCCTAAGATTCTCTCTCCAGGAAATTATTAAACTCAGAAGTCGCTTGCGCTGAGAATATTCTTATATGTTCAGAGATACATTTATAACTTTTCCCTGTAACATTAAAGTTAATTAAGACCATTTGGTGATCCGAAATTGCATTTGGAAGAATATTTGGTTTCGATATTAGTGCGATATCAGTGTATACCTGATCCAAAATCGACGATCTTGTGGAACCTATACGCGTATATTCGTTCACTGTGGGATACAGACCAAATTAGTGAGCAAGCCATAGTGATTATTGTTATGGTTTGGGCAAGCATTGTTTTATAAATAGGATATTTAAAACTACCAGATTATAATTTGTATCTTTAGTTTTATAATCGTTTGTAACATATCGAATTTTTGGCACTACCTTGCGATACAGTCACGATCCGCCACTGGAAAATTGTACTATTTCTTCTTTTTCTCGCCGAGTATCTATAAATTGTTCTAATGGAGATGCATCTGTTGTCTCCTGATTGCATTTGATTTAACCTTGAAGTAAGGCTGGCCTTGACAATTAGTACACATTGTAGTGGTGAACAAAATAATCCTAATTTTTTACCTGCACGATATTCACCACAATCCTTTTTTCAGTTGCAAAGTTTTTCTGGAGCACGTGGGAGTAAAGTTTGAATGGATCCAAAATACTATCTATTAATTTCCAACCTCAGTGTGTTTGATCATGACGATGTTATACGTATATAGGCGACGTTAGGCGCGCATGTTAGTACTTTCAATGTTTGAAATGGTCATAGCTCAGGAGTGGTGATTCGTAATGAAAWATATTTGAACAATTTTTGTGGATAGTTTCAGGATCTACAACTTTTGCCTGACCTATTTTTATGTTAACACTTACCGTTTACGATAAAGGTGCAGGAAAGCGATATTTTTGACTTAGATCTTGAATAATAACAGACATAGGGTGGGGATTTCTGATAATTTTATTTATTATACTAATTATTGTCAACTTACCACTATTTATTTTTATCTATTTTAACTGGACTATTCAAAAATATATCTGGTGATTGAGATAATACTCAATGAGATTTTGTTTATGAAAAATCAGTGGTAATAATAGTGTCGTTGTTTGCGCCAAAATTTTTAAAGCACATAACATACCGTGCAGTGTTGTCGCCAAAAAAAATCTGTAATATTGTCAAAAAGGTGGTTTTATATATTCCTTAGTGAAAAAAATGTCTAGTTAAGTTCTAAACAAAAGCAAGAAATTTTGACCACACAGACTGTTTAATATTTTTTTAATTAGTCGCTTTTATTTAGTTGTTTGTAAGATTTAGCTGTACCACAAAAATTTTTTATTACACAAAAAAAACAATTCATAGGTATAGTATTAACGCCACTTTGACAAACCTGTGTAATAAAATTCATTTATTAGTCAACCAGATATTCTGGTTGTGTAGAGAAAAAAAAGCTTTTATAAAAGAAACGCAATCTTATTTGACAATTTAACTTTTTATCGCCCCGCTCTGTGTAGCTGTTAACACTGCACAAATTTACTGAACACTTTCACCCTGCATTAATGCTACGCTGTTTCGAAAAGATAAGAACTACTTGACTGGCAATAATTTATCAAGAAATGGGTCGAGAGCTTCCGTTCACGTAACATCCCCATCTGCCACTTCTTTTAGGTTAGGCTTTCAAAACATGTACTTACAACATATTCCCTGGGGCCACAGCTTATCCTGTCACGACTACATACGATAAGCAAGTCGTAAACTGAAAAATATACTTGTTTAGTTAAATTATTTATTATTTTTTGATTCCTCCTTATTTAAAAAAGAGTGCGCACTTTATATAGTAAAATCTGTAATGATCCCAGAAGTCTATCTATTTCGTGTTCGTACCTTCCACAATTTGGCTACATCCAGCTTAACCACTTAACTTGAACTTATTTTCTGCAGTTGAGTTATAAACTGGTGAGCATAACTATAGCCCCACCCAAAATTTTGGGTGTATCTACCATAAACTTTACGTAAATTAATTATGCGTTTGGGAACTCAGAATACAAGATAAAAGAACGCTAAAAAATAATTTTTACACCAATTGCATACAATTTTTTTTATTTATTCAAAAATATTCCATAAATCATGGGTGCATAACTATAGCCCCTATAATACATAACTTTAATAATATTTACTTATCGATAATTTAATAATGGGTTTCTTTACCATTTTTCTAATTAACTCGAAAACTCTAGAACGCATACTGTTAACGAAGTTTACGAGTATTTCAGGCTCCAAATTTCTCCAAACTTCCTCTAAAGAATGTTTCAATTCGTTAACGGTAGCATATTGCTTGTTGTCTTGGTATAGCCGCCGAACTAGACTCCCCAAAGGTTTTCGATGGGATTCATATCCGGGGAGCATGCAGGCCATTCCAACAAATCGATATTTTCATCCCTAAAAAATGCCATCGCCTCTCTGCTCACGTGTATTCGCGCATTATCTTGCTGGAATATGAATCGATTTTGGTTGTTCTCGTTTAAAAATGGCAATAAGCGGCTTTCCAGGACATCAAGGTACTCTCTTGTATTCATCCGTGTTGTCGGAAAAGCCAAATTCAAAGTTCCTCCTTTGGTAAAAGCTCCCCACACCATGAGAGTGCCTCCACCAAAATTTCGTTTACTAAGAAATTTAGGCTCTTTACGCAGATCTCTCCAGTAAGAATTAAAACCATCTGGACCATCTAGACGGAACTTTTTTTCGTCGGAAAAAATTACCTGAAAGATGTTTGGAGTCTAGGAAAAATTCGGAAAGAAATACAAATTAAATTAAAATTACATGGTCCCAGATTCGGTCCATATTCCGCCGAGCAAATTCTACTCTTTGAATTATGTGGCGCGGGAGAAGCCTTGGTGCTTTTTTCAATTTCTGCCGCACAATATGCTCACTTCGACGTATGATTCTGCCTACAGTCCATCGTGAAACATTTGCTCCACATTCTTCACCGATTCGTTTACAGCTTTTTAAGCTGTTACTTGCAGTAGAGACAATTCTTTTTGCCGTCCTAGGTGAAACTTTCTTTTTTGGACCTCCTGTTTTATGTGTCCCATACTCTCCAGGGTTTCTTAGATTAATTTGTAACAACTTTACGCGAGCGGTTAATTCTTCTGGAAATTTCTCGTCGACTTAGACCTTCGTCTTGGAAAGCCAAAATTTTACCCTTCTCAATCTCCGATAAGTAGGATCCGTGGGGCATTTTGCACTAATTGATACAATTTGTGACTTTAATACTGTCAAATAGTGGCATTTGTTTATGTTGACAACAAAAATCAAAGCCACCCAAATATTATTTTTTGCGGAAAATAACGGAAAGACAGTAGGGGCTATAGTTATGCACCCATGATTTATGCAATATTGTTGAATAAATAATATAAATTGTTTGCAATTGGTGTAAAATTTATTTTTTAGCGTTCTATTACCTTGTATTCTGAGTTCCCAAACGCATAATTAATTCACGTAAAGTTTATGGTAGATACAGCCAAAATTTGGGGTGGGGCTTTAGTTATGCTCACCAGTTTATATTCTACGGTCTGTAGATGTAATAATTCTTTAGTGAACAAAGACGCTTCTCTAGGACTAACTGCTAACTTTTATAAGCAGAAAACTTATTTTGTGATTGTGGTTGTTCTGACTTATATGCTTACGATAATGCCAATAACACTTGTAATGTTCTGTATTATGCTATGATGATATGATATATTTGATGCTTCGATGCCGTATTATGCGTAAGCAGAATAACCATATTCTCATTTGGTTCTCCTTACAAAACACGAAAAACGAACAAATATTATCGATTGTATAAAAGGAACAGATATGTTTCAAAACTCTACGCGGTCTATTTTCGGCTGCATACTTAATTTAAGATTATTTTATCCAGTTTGTTGTATTAGCAGCATTATACATTGAATTGAATTTGATTTGTGCAGCATTATTATCCTTAGTATTATGCGCATTCATCGTAACAAACTAAGTAAACCTGATTCCATCGTTACTGGTTTTCCTAGGCAGTGTTTTTGGGATCTTGAACGTGCGCTGATCGCACTATTTACAGCTTACAGGATTTACCACATATAAAGTTCTTGTTGCATTAACTGTCCTATCCCGATCGCGGAATTAAAGCTGTAAATATGAAACGTGAATCCCTACAGTTATTTTATGTTGTTATTAGGTGCTATATCAAGGCAGAGATCATCTCTGTATACGTAGAATTACATAAAATTTATTATATAAAATGACATTTGTAACAGATTTTACATTTAAAAGTTAATGTGCAAGCGATATGCACCGCGCTTCGTTAAACCAGCATCGTTTCTTATTGGTGGGTGTTACAAATATGTTGAGGTCTAAAAATTTTCTAGACATTAACATATTCATCTTATCAGTAAACGATTGTGACAGGGCCTTAAAGTCATTACCAATCAAATTTGTGCAGTACCTGTTGTCTGGCGACATTTCTTCCTTTGTTATAACATAGTAGGTTCTCGGTTTTAACTGAGCAGTTACTTCGGTATCTTTCTTAACCTGGAAAAATAGCTAGGGTCCTTTGTATCTAAAAAAATATGTTTAAAAAATGCTTTTATGATGCTGTCCTAAGAAGTAATAAATAAGAAAACACAGCCACAAGCATTTTTTTAAACATACCCAGGTTTAAATCTTTTAGATCTTGATAATATATTAAAAATGAAAAAAAAAATTTGTAAACTTAGAACTTAAATACGATCAATTCCAACTTTTAACCATGTTATATCAAATGAAAGTAGACTTAATTTTGCTTTTTACAGTGAAAAAATATTTATGTATGAAATCCTGTTTAAAAAACAATTACTTGGGTTGAAAAGTTTTAAAACTGAAGGGTTTCTTCTCTTTCTATTTTGGAATGATATTTTTGTGCTCTTTAAAGTAGCAGTAAAACAAGGTTCTATCTCTTTTAGTTTAAAAATTATTGAACATCGCGGGTATATTAATTGTAACTAGTTTGAAAAATTTCGAGTAGCTCTATCCTGGTGCGGTATCTAGACCCAATGCACAGTTATTCAAGTGGCAGTAAAATAGTGTAATAAAAGTAGGCTCTTCTATTTTCAAAAACAAAGTGTGCGGTTCCGTTACAAACTGAAGTCGACCATTTCTATATAAAAATTCAACGAAAAACCCTCTGGCGACTAGACTATACGACAAATACTAGTTAAGTGTGGTGTAGACGTTATTTCCCAACTGCCATTAGATCCTTGTTAGAAATCCGCAATTTGGGGTTGATTGCGGATAATGAGTCCGGGTTGGCAATTCCCTGGTGTTGATGTAATATATCCTACAGCGTCAGCTGTATTGCGACAGGACGTTGACATGCTCGTATTCACGGAGCGAGAACTGACATTTACCAGTGATAACACACAGTCCTAACAGCCCAGCACAGTAGATTAATTAATATATGTATATACAGCGCTAATTCTGTTGTATGTCGTACGATGAATTAAGTGTACTCCAAGTCCAACCATAATGTAGCTGTTTGCAGTGATTTAGCTGAACGAAACCTTATTTGGCATTGTCAAGCTGTCATTATTACTTGGATGTAAAGGACAGCCGAGGTAATTCTTACTTTTTGTAGAAAAAAATAAAAAAGTTTTATATTTTAGTGAAGTAAACAAAACAACAATAATATTTTGCACTCGGTATCTTAGTAGAGGTACTATTCTGTTGGCATTTAACCACCATCCCCTTCTTACACGCGCAATTTGAAATAATTATTATTATTACTACTATTAATATTATTGTAATGAGAAACAAAATCTGAAAGCATCTCAAGTCCTTCTGGCTGGACCATTGCGAGCCTGTGGGGGTTCATCTTTTAAATAATTTAAATGTTAATTTCAATAATTGTATGAAATGTTTTGGGGTAAACCGGTTCACCTGCTTAGATAGGCCTGTATTCCTCCTCCATAAAATGAATCTATCAAATACTATTACTATTATTTTTATTATTATTATTATTATTATTATTATTATTATTATTATTATTATTATTATTATTATTATTATTATTATTCTGCACCTCGTTTGGCAATGAATTGCCAGTAATTCTGTTTAGGTGGTGTAGAAATCCATTAACGGTCAAACCCAGAGCTCCAACCACCAATGGGACCACTTTGGTCTTCGTTCCCCAAACTCTGCTGACCTCAATCTCAATATCCTTATATTCTGTAATTTTTTCGGTTTGTTTTTTTGACTCATTGGAGTCGTCCGGTACAGCGATATCTATAATAAAGCAGGTCTTATCGGTTTTGTGGGAATATTCCATAGTAGTGTCGCCCGCCCACATTTGGATAGATAGCATTTTGTAAGGCGTGATCGTAATACTTATCTGGCACGTTCAATCCTATTCATCTAGACACATGTAGGTTGCAATGTTGTTGTGTCTTCGTATATTCTGTCGATGCTAGTCCCGTTCTAGTACTGAGCACCCTGTCACGATGTGGCTGATGAGCTCTTCAGCTTTGTTGCAAAGTGTACATCCACTGTGTTGAAGATGTGTCTTTTGCAGTACCTCGTACTGAAAGCCTGGTCTTGTGCAGCTATAATCAGGCTCTCAGTCGCTCCTTTCAGCTCTGCCTTTCGTAGCCACGCCAGGGATGTTTGTTTGTCAATATCCGGTTGGTCAACGTTCCTCATAAATTGTCCGTGCAGTGACTAGTCCTTGATCTTTTCCATTTTGGTATTGGTCGTATATGCCTTAAGGTATTCGACTGAGATATCATCGGTGATTCCTTCTTTTGTGTGCTTGACTTTGATCAAGTGAGTATTTGGCTTTGGTTACATGATATCCTTTCACGCATTTCATAAAGGGATCTGAATGGCCTGGTAATTGAGTACGTATCCAGTATAATTGATTTTTGTAGTGATATATATGTTTCTTTCTGGAAATTTAGTAGTAGTAGTAGTAGCGAAGTGTATGTGGTATGACTCTTGTTACAGACAATATTATCGAGATTACGATTACGCGTTTCTGTTTCTGGTGTTGTTTTATTTATTCTGCAAGGGGTCACTGAAAAAAAATTATAGTAAATTTAACTGCAATTGTAATAATCTTTACCACAAAATATAGTGCAAATACGACTAGATACAAATTGTAGAAAATTATACTATATTTTTGTAGATTAACTATTGTAGCTGTATTTACTAAAAATGTAGAAATCAGTACTTACCATTTTATAGTGTATGTTCTTAGAGAATGCAGTACAGTTCAATACAAATTTTGTAGGATTTACTAGGCAGGGTATCACAATTTTTTCTACAAGATGTAGTGTACTTTATTAGTGTTTTGTTTATTGTAACATATTATAATAGTCAAATTTAATATTCCAGTATGCTAAATTTTACTATGTTAAATCTTTTTCTTTACTATAAATTAATGTTATAATTTACTAAATATATAGTGGATATAGTGCAAAAATAAATGAAACCAATGCAGCATTATTATGATTTTATTCATTAGACAAACAAGGTTACATTTTTGTACCTGTAAATTAAACATTTAACGTAATCGTCCATGTTGCAGTACACAACAATTAGGGGCTGTTTAATAAGGAAAATCCAATATAATAATATAAAACACAATAACCACTAACACTTCCGCACAACTAAAACAAGAACGTGAGTGGACGAGGCTTACGTGATGGCGGATGGCGTGATGCCACGATGTGATGACCTGCGCGCGCGCGGCCGCCGAGCGACTATAAGTACCAACTTAACAATAGTGCCAACCCTTAGCTACTAATTTTCTCACTAACATTGTACCACAGATCAAATTTGTGAGATTATTATTCATCTGTCGTTATACGTTATACCCTAATTTCCAGACAATTACAGTATTGAATGCATTTTAGTCTAGAAAACATAGGTAGACTTTGTAATATAGGTATAAATTAATAAAACTTCCAATGCTCGACATAGTTTTGAAAAAAGCTATACTTTAAATTATTGATATTACCTATGGATGTTGTTTGCATTTATCATTGTTTGTAGGGTAGCAAATGTTGTATATAATAATGCGATCTGTAGCATGCAATATGTGTTGATGCATTTTATTCGATTTTAATAATGATATCATCTATAATTAGTGTAATGTTTGTTTCTTTGTAATTTAACTAATAATGCCTGAGAATGTTCTAAGCGTGTAAAAAATATGCTTCAGTGAGTAATCTACAAAAAAAATTTATAAATAATTACTAAATGATTTTTGTTATATTTTTTACAATGATATTATTTTTTAAAGTATTGATTTAAGCAGGTTAATCAAATTTGAAAAAGTAACTCGCTCCAGTACGGGTCTCTGAGTCTATATATATGGGCTTTAATTAGAATAGCTCTAAGATGCATGGTATATAATGTAAACACCAGAGATTCGTTCGGTTCTGGTTCGAGTCCCGACCGTAGCGAGTTACCATTTCTAATTTAATTAGTATGCTAACCTAATAACCCAATACTTTATAATCATTATCAACGCGAATTATAAAATACTTTAATATTATTTTGTTAAACTTTACTTAATGTGCAGAACATTCTGCTACAATAGTTATACTACAAAAACCAGAGACCTATTTCAAGACGTTTATGTAAGATTTCCTACAATATTAGTAATGAGTAACACAAAGCTGTGCACTACAATCACGTAGCAATTTTTTACAAGTAACTTTTTTCAGCGTATGTATGTGTTTATATATTTTCTTCAAGTATTTTTTTTCGACATTTGTTGAATTTAATATAAAGATTTCAGTTAAATGTGTTTGTTTTGTTTCTGTATATTAGAGTTATATCTGGTCTATTGTTATTTATCTTTTTATCTGTTACTATATCTCTATTGCAATAAGAATTTAGTATGGCAATATTTTTCTACATTGTTATGTCTTGTATCGCCAACGTGACCCCTTCTGTTTCTGCAAATACATTTCCTAGTTACCCACTTGTTGGAAGCCATTGGATCGATGTGGCCTTTCTGCAACTGCTGTGCATGTTTTCCGTGTAGACTATTACTTAACCACCCTTCCTTATTACTGACGTTATGTTGTATAGCATTGTACGAGTGATTGCCCAGTCTTGGTGATGTATATTTACTAAATTTCGATGTAGTTCATTAATGTCCTGATTGCCATAAAAATATTCTCTTAAGTTTTCAACTTGTTTACTATATCTATAAAACCTCTACCCCTTCTCTCCGTTGTAGTGAAAAATAGTCGGTATTTGCAGGTATGTATTTGTATTCTGAAATTAATTTAAGGACTAGAGATTAGCCGAAAATAATTGATTAGTATTCCATATTCCGCGCATTTTTGCTGTATTTTAAAATTGTGGTTTGAACAGTGCTTTTCTAAAATTGCTTTTGCTGAAGTCTTGTCTCTTTTCATCATTGCGATACAACTCTTACTACTATTATTGGAAAACATTCGAATCAAGATTAAATGGAAAATTAGCAAAATTCCGGTCGGTTATTTAAACGCCGTGCGCTCCGCTATTGGAAGCAGACTCTCCTGGTCCACATATCCATTCAACGTGACTTCGATTGTAAAGACAAGCCTTTGAACACGACAGCCGAACTAAGTATAGCTATCTTGTTCATGAGAATGTTTTACACTAATTTGAAACGTCTTCAGCCAATTCACCTGTTCCTGCATTCGATAGACAGCCATGCGAGGAATATATCATATCTCATATATTCAGACTGTCATTATTACAGTTTGCTTTCAGAAGCAATAGCCGCACATGTCTAGTAGTGTGTTATTGTCGGGTATGATTCTGAAAGTGAGCCGACACTATTAGTCTGAGACCCCGCTGAAAAATTCTGTGATTATAGTTTCCAGGAAGAAGGTCTTCAAATACTTTAACATTATTGGTCGGCCCCTGTTGTAAGCAGTAGCCAGTGTTCCAAAATCAATACAAAAACAGCAAATGTTTAAGGAATTTTTATTCTAAAGTGAACATATAGCTAAAGATCTGATTTGGTTTAAAAATTAAAAACTTAATCACTGTTTCAATAAAGTGATGCGTTGCAATCGCGTGAACCGTCCTGAACCACGGCTGCCAGGTCATAATATAGTGATGACCTTTGAAGACAAATTTGGTATTGAAATAAACGGCGTAAAATTGTATAGGTACATTACGCTAAGCAGTGATAGAAAAATTTTGTAACTTAAATATTACATTTCTTCCCCATCATGATTGGCACCATACAGTCGTTTTCCCAGTGCTGAGACATGAAGTGATTCTTTAAGGCTGCCATCCTGGAGAGTAAAAAGATCCATCCGAGATAACGATAGAAATAGAACTACTTACGTTTTTTTTTACAAAACAGCATCACTCAATAATTACTATACCAATAGTTTAAAAATTACCTTATTTGAAGGCATTTTCATTTAAGCTATAGAACTAAGTGGTGTAATAACTAAAATTCGTTACACTACTGTAAAAATAATCTGTAAGGTAGAATCGCAATTAGTAATTATCTCCGTCACCGTCTCGCCGCTGCGCAATAAATTTTGAAACAGGCAACCATCTATTTGGCAGTTCAGTTCAGTGACAATCGCATTGGATAAGGTATAAAGTTTTACACTCTTTAATTTACGTACCAAATTCGCCTTTTAACTCGATAGTCACGAAAGTTTCCAAGATGGTCGCTACTTTGACCTGGTAACCGTGGACCAGGACGTTTTACACGATGATAACCCATCACTATATTGAACCGGTGATCGAATTCTTCATTTTGAAACGAAATCCATACTTTAACTACATATTGACAAATCTAATAAAAAAACATAAACGTTTGCTGTTTTCGCATTGATTTTGGAACTTCTAAACAAAATTACACTGGCAGCCGTTTACAACATAAAAGCGTCTGTAGTTGGTTGTGGTTCAGACAGCGTAGCATATAATATACTTCTTAACTGTACTGAGTACTTACAACAAACCTGAAAAAGTAACCAAGCGAGAAGAACCATCTACACTAGCCCTAAACAACGCTTCTAATATTCGAAACTGAAAGAAAATCAACTAACAGGTCACAAGTGTCTGGACTAAATCACAAATAATTACATAGCTGAATGTAAATAACAATGTTTCATGCTTCATTACTAAAATTTGCTTAAACTAGCAAAATATAATGATCTGGCGTGGACTGTTTGGTATCAAGATACGGCCACGATGTTTGAAATTATTTCCGTTTGCCATTTTAATCCCATTGTAATGATGTGGTGGATAACAAAGTCGTATTAAAACAAGAAAGCTGAAGAAACAAGTGGACAAGACGTTTAACCTCATGGCAAAAAGCTATTAGCCAAATAACAATGGAAGTTCGGTTTTCACGTGTAAATCACAAAAGCACACTTACAGTAGGAGAAAAATTATTTATGACTTTCATCCCTTATTCCTAATGTGCAAAAAACTGTAGATGTAGTTGTACATGTAGCCAAATAATATGATTTAACGTTTCGTCTGTAGAAAACAGCCCTGAAGGATTTACGAAAAGCCCCCCATAAACTAGAACAGACAATGCAGAAAATTTATTGGAAAAACAATTTAGTTTCCGTTATATTCGTTTGTCGGCTATTCAAAACCTACAGTCATATTGTACAGAAAATCGAACTTCGATTCAATAAATTGCTGCAATTTACAACGACTCGCCTTTATTTCAGATTTCCAGCAGCGACGCAAAGATGCTCCAGAACTCGAACAGCCTTCCCAACGCCTACTCGAGTCAAAACGTCCTGAATGCCAGGCGTGGCGTGATACGGATGCTTATAATCGTCGTTTGGACATTTGCCCTATGCAATCTTCCATTCCACGCCAGAAAAATGTGGCAGTATTGGTCAACTGGATATAAAGGGGACTCCAACTTCAGCGCGTTATTCACTCCTCTAACGGCTCTGGTCACATATTTCAATTCCGGAATTAATCCGCTTCTTTACGCGTTTTTATCGAGGAACTTTAGGAGGTAAGTACATTGTTGATCATATTTATATTTAGATTATTTTATATACAACACATATGGTGCGGCAAAGAGAATTATGCAGCTTTGACAGGTTATGTAGTATCACTGTTCCGCACAGAACACCTCCTTCTAGAAGCGCAGGCTCCTTGCAAATATTTAGAAACAGTCTGCCGCGACCTCTGCTGGTTGCCTGGAAGTAACAATTCCTCATACAGAGTTGCCACTTCTACAGATTTCTCTGTAAATCTACAGATTTTGGACTTTTTCAGCTAATCTATTGATTTAGAAGCATTTTTTTGATAAATATTTACTACCCACTTTTCTGATAATTTTCCTTTGAAATTTTGGATGCATACTAATGAAAGTATAATAAGCACTTGTTATTTTACAACAAAAGCCGCTAAATATAAGTTCTAGTCGTTAATTTGGTGAAATTGCTCAATATTCTTACATAGTATAACTAGCATCATGTTCCAGTCTAAAAATAGCTCCCTTAAGGGTAATGAATGATCTTTGTCATCTTTCGCACTATAAAAGTGATGAGGATGATTTTTGCATTACGTCTTACGGGAAATGTAACTTAGTAATTCATTATTTTTCAATTTAGATGAATAGACCTGGTACGTTTTTATGATAACTAACGAATCTATTCACTGCTTGGCTGTCGTAAAATTGTCGCATTACAGTCAGTTTAATATTCACATGTTCGATTAGAAACTCAGACTATTTTGTTCAACAATGAAAAAACACAACGATTCCTACTACATAAACATAAGAAATATTAAACTGACAAATGCGCATATTTCATTTCTGGGGTCAAAATAAATGCTAAAAAAGTTCAATAAATATACATATAATATAGAAACTTAAAAAAAAATGCAAAAGTAATATAAAAAATGTAAAAAAACATACTTCTCTGGAAAAAAGTTATATATAAAATATACATGAAAAAATAGAAAAGCTTTGGTAAAACATAAAAGCTATGTTACACTACTTAAATGAAATAAACATTATACATATCACTATGAAAAGAACTAAAAAAAATTACACATGGTTAAATTGTTTACTTTTTTGATAATGGCCACTGGAAAACAACTTCTTCTTCTTTTCTCTTACATATTTAAATATTAGAAGTCGCACAGCCTCATTAATGATTAATTTATCACAGTTATGTGACTGACAAAAATTGGACTGGTAATTTGCAAAAAATATATATTTAAATTTATCTTCAAGCATTTTTTCATGTCCATTACGATCCAAGAACAAAAACACCATTTTGTGAAGATTTTGGGTCAAAATAATAACTTGGTCACTTGCATATTTTAAAAGGGGATCACAGTTCTCTTTATCATATTCTTTGAAAGATGTGAACAAATGCTGTGGTCCCACCTCAATTGCAAACAAATCTTTTTTACAAACGATACAGGTATCATCTGGTACAACAATTTTTTTTTAATATCCCGCAACGTAGGAAGCCGCTTGACTGTCGTCATTATCAAGAGCATTTCTAGTGTATTTTAACAGATGTGGCACATCAAAAATTGTCACAATAGGATTGCCATTTATAAAAAATAAGTAGGGAGTTGAGCCATCTCCCCTTTCGGAACACAGTTGCGTCAGTGCCTTTTTTTGTGTAGTGCCTTGGTCACAGATTGTGGCTTTCACTGTCAAGCCAATTGTGTCTAATTGACAAATTGTGTTAACTAAGATTGACTTGAGATGAATAGCGGAAATTGTCCCGGCTGTAAAGTAAAAAGCGACAGCCTGTTTCCAAGATTTCCTAAGGCATCATCTGCTTGTTTAGAAGTACGCCCCAACTCTCCCAGATCCTCTAATCCTGCAATTTCTTGTGCGTGTGGTTCATAATGCAATCCTTTGCTTAAAGAAATTTCATCAAAGATAATGGAACAACATCGGTCCAGTTCTTCCATACTTGCTATTTTTTCCAAGCTGCTCTAATAACAATTTACTTACTCCTGTGGAAAAAGGTATCTTTGACAAAACTGGTAGTATTTGTATTAACATTTACTTGGCAAATTTTTTTCCATTTTAGTCGCAATTTAGGATTTGAAGGAAATCTATAAAAATGTTTGTTTTTTATAATCAAACCTTTTTTCCATAAGTAACTGTTTGAACAATTTGGAAATTTGCATGAATATTTTTTTGAGGCGCCATTATGTGCAAATTGGCAAGGGACCAAATTATTACTTTACCATTATTTATATATGATTCCATGCCAGGAATGCTGCAACATGAACTGTTTAGCAGTGGCGGCTCGTCCGGGTCGGCAGGGTCGGCAGTGCCGACCCAGAATTTTGATCGAAGAAATTATTTTTTTTCGTATATTTATGTATATTTTGTTTTATTATGTTCAGATATCTTGAAACAGTTGGAGCGTATTTTTTACATTACCATCAAATTAATAATTAGCCAAAATCACATTTTTACAGGTTATCCCGAAAAATTTACGCTACTCGGCAACCGTGGCTGGGCCGTCTATGTGTTTGTCATCCAAGCCCGTGATCCAAGCGCTGGGTCGGCAGACCGCATCGTAAAAGGAGCAATAGCATCGTTTTCCTATGAGCTGAACAAAGACGCAACCCTGCGCGCATATTGAATCCTGAGGCGAAAATCGAGACTGCAATGTTTGGGTCCGACAGACAGCATAAAACGTTAAAACGGACTTCATCATTTATTTCAATTATTTCAAGTTTTTTTTTAATCAACCAATTATAGTTCTGTTTTCTACTGAGTATTACAAATTATCTGATTGACATCCTTTACATGCTTACAGTTTTTTTATAATCATAATTTAATTTTACATATATGTGTTTTTATTGAAGTTAATAAAGGAGGCCCGGCATTCATAATCGTCGGATTCCGAAAATTAATTTTGACATGTACATTGAACAACAATTATATTTATATAGTTCAATACTGAAATCACGAAAAACTACCCGAATGTTTTACGAAATTTTTCATTTTCCCAAGATTATTGTAAGAGCTATCCTCTTAAATAAACAATTTTAAGCAGATACCTTCAAACATCTAACAGAATTAATTAAATACATGTTATAAATTTAGTCAATCTGAAATCATTGAAGAATTTCACACAAAAAGAAAATAACAAAATAAGTAAGCGCCAATACCCATATAATCGCTTAATGCTGTCTGCCGGACTTCCGAATACATCTTCGGATTGGGCTCGACAAATATCGGTTTCTCCTCTCCGGTGCACGCTTAATGTTGAAATTATGAAGCTAGTTGCTAGATTAGGCTATTTGTTACCAAATGAACTATCTTTTTAACTTGCGGCGATATGAAAATTTACAGAAGTAGTAAGTAATAAACAACAACTACTACAAGTATATACAAAATTATTTACTAATTTATAAATAAATAATATTGACCAACTAGAGTGGACAAAAGTTTTTACTGCCGACCCAATAGAATTTGTCACGAGCCGCCACTGCTCTTCAGCAACAAATTTTTTCATTAAATAACTTACATTTAACGTCGGAATTATATAATAATAATATTATATAATAGTTATTTCAACTTCAGCTTCGGATAAACTTTTTATTACATAAACAACGTTTTTCTCTGAGCCGAACGGTGGCAAGCATAACGGCGGACTAACGTCAAATTCAAATTCCGGCGGTGCTGCCAGGTGTATTGCTTATCCGATTAATCCAATGTTGCTACTTGACAGATATAATTGGGTTTCTTTGTTTTTTCATACACAGTTACCATTGATATGGATTATTGAAGTTTGTTAACAATTGCAAACATTCATGTTAAAAACTTATAACTGTGTAAAAACTGCCAACGTGAAATGAACCACGAATTCCKCATGAACATCCGATACATGTCAGTTCCCCAAAAATTCCTCGAATTATGCACCTTTTATGGAATTCCTCGCAAATCGACAACCCTGTTATCCCCGTTTTGAAATGGAATACGCCATCTTTGTTTGTATGTATCAGCATATGCCTGCACTCCGTTGCTGTTCCGTCTAGTAAGTAGTAACTTTAATATGCCACGGTTGGCTATATGTGTGAGTTGGCAGCGGCAGCTCAACCAATCCCGACGACGGAACGGAAAACAGCCAAACGCAGACGCAATACGAACACGTTCACGTTAAGTTTGTATTTGCGCTTTGCTTTTCTGTGTAATATCGTTTAATAAAGTGTTACAATCCACGTCGACTTGTAAATGCTTCGGGTCACCGGAGTCGAATAAAATACACGCAACAACAATCACATTAACGAAGGGTACCGAATTAAAGAAAAACTCATTATTTTCGAAATCCATAACCACTTTATATTCATTTTTTTACAAGAAATGCTTCTTTTTAACAAGTTAAATACACCCAATTACAGGTAATAACAAACGGGTGACAGTTAAGTTTGTTGCACCAGCACCGCGACGTACGTTTACGACGACAAAAAGCATGACCCGCTTACTTGACCCGTTTTCTTATAAACGCCCGTTACTTTGTCCTCAAAATAAACTTTATAAATTCTAAGAACTGCTTCTTTGAAAGTGAAATAACACATATTTGGATAGGTTCGGAGATAGGTCATTCAAGCAGATCATCAGTATAAAATTATATTAAGGACAACAAAAACAACAAAGGACAACTATCTAAATTAGCAACAGTTGATTAAATGCGTGATATATCTAACACTAGGCAATGATCAMTAGATTAAATAAACGAAACAGTAGGGATACCTACAAATTCCGAAGCACAATCCGACAATAAAACGGGTAACCCCATTCGGTTTATTTCAGTGCTGTACAGACTTCATTTCCTGCTATATAGTTTGTGTCTTAATAGAAGGAAGCGCAGTATTCTCACCACTACCGGATACTGCATATCCGCTTCTAAAAAATAAGCAAAGGAGAGACTTTAGGGAAGTTTTCTTTTTGAGACTGACTAAAACTTACGAGGATATGATGAAATCGGTCTGTCATAATGAGTCAAATGTCTATGCGTCTATTAGTTAAAACTTTACATCTTGAGCGAAAACCCTTAAATTGATTGAAATAATATAACTTTTGTATGCTTTAAATATACGACAAGTGCATCACACAAAAGAGGTATAAACATATCGATCTCCTGCGAAAAAACCCTACAACTTTGCTACTGTCAGGTCAAATACCGAGCACAAAGTATTGTAAATACAATCACAAGCATCATGACACCTCAAGAAAAGACCAATCAATTTCAAATAACATAGCACCCGGAATACAAAAAAAAGTAGATTGGGCTAAGTTCCAAGACATGGTGGCGTCAGAAATAGCAAAACTACCAAGAAATCCCGCACGGCCCTGAGAAGTAAGAATCCACCCTGGTGGGATGAAGAATGTACCTAATTAATTAGAGATAGACGAAACATGTTGTCTATGTTTAAAAGAGATTCTAATTTAGAAAACTACCTACAAGTCAAGAGATGTGCTGCTAAAGTCAGAAGAATATTCAGAACCAAGAAACAACAATCATTTAGAAACTTTTGTGAAGGCATAAACAGCAATATATCAAGTAATATTATGTGGAAGATCGTAAAAGCATTCACACACAACATGAACCGGCAGTCCACCCCTAGAGCAATACACTCAGAATGCAAATGTAAACTACTGCAACTTTTAGCAAGTCCACTCAAACCAAGCCCAGAAGAACTGGAAACAGATGTTCCAAACAATAATGGACGAACGCAAATTACAATGAAGGAACTGCAAAGTACATTAATAATGAGAAAAAAACGGCCTCAGGATCAGATAAAGTCACATACGATATTTTACAAAAATTACCAACAGTGGCAAAGGAAGAACTGGTAATATTATTTAATAAAATCCTTAATAAAGAAGAAAATGTGCCTGATGCTTGGAAAGATAACATCGTAATTCCTATTATCAAATAAGGGAGAAACCCAGACCTATACCTAAACTATAGACCTATGATTTTACAAAGCTGTGTCAAAAACCATGGAAATAATTTTGAAAAATAAAATTGAATGGCATATTGAAAAGTATAGGCTACTACACCCAAATACGTTTGGATTCCGGAGAGGCTCGGGTACCACGGAATGTACGTTTCTGCTGGCTGGGATAATCTATAATGGACTGTGCATTCAACATAAACCTATAGCTGTATTCTTTGATATAAAATCTACATATGATAATATTAACGTAAGTCTCTTAACCAAGAAAATCTCTTCTTGAGATACTACCGAATTTTGTTACGATACTTTAACTGGAAGGAAGATATACTTGAAAGATGAAGTAACAGATTCACATATAGGACCAATCGAATCCTTCATGGGCATACCTCAAGGATCACCATTAAGCCCTATCTTATTCAACATATATACAATAGACCTTCAGGAAGAAATATTACCTAACGTTGAAATTATTCAGCACGCTGATGATATTGCCTTAATAACGTCGAGTGAAGATATAGGGACAGCAGTTAACAAAATGAATGAACATATGGAAGCTATTCAGCAATGGATGCATATAAACCACTTTCAGGTAAGAGCAGAAAATTGTAGAGCGATGTTATTTAGTAGGGGACAGAGACAGCTTATCCTTCCGAATATAATCCTAGGCTGCCAGATTATTGACTGGACTGAAGAATATAAATACCTAGGGGTAGTGTTTGTTGTTCGACCATAAGTTGCTTTGGAATAGGCATATAGATCATATTGCAAACAAGGCACAAAAAGCAATAAATATTATTAAGGCGGTGGGAAGCACATCCAAAAAGTCTGTTAAGCATATATAAAGCCCTGGTCAGATCCCAGCTAGATTTTGGAGTGACAGCGGTAATTTTATGCCCCAAAACTAGAATAGATTCATTAAGCAGACTACAAAGTAGTGCCCTTAGAATAACTTTAGGATATATGAAGTCCACCCCCATAAATACCATCCTAGCAGAGGCAGGGGAACTACCAATGCATTGTAGAAGAATCTTATTAAACATTAGATTTGTAGCCAAAGATTGTGTGCTAAAAGAAAGTAGCATTCTAAAAGAACTACTCACCATGTATCGACATATTAACGCTAGAATGAAATTTTGGAGAAATAAGGAGGCTCCTTCCATAATAGAAACACTCGCACGACACAAATGCTTAATAGAATACCCCATTCTTCCCATATTTGGATGTGAGCTGGCTGTTCTCTTACACGATATAACTTACTTGGACACTAAATTTGATAAAGAAAATGTAGATAATTCAGGTTTGTTTAAGGAATTTTTAATACAACACTTTCCCCTGCATAAATGACTATATACGGATGGATATATGCAACAAGTAAATGGCAAAAGAAGAGTGGCATATGGATTTTACTCCGACCATTTACGAATTAACATTTCAGAAAGAATATGTAGAGGTACTTCTATTTATGCTGCCGAAACATTGGCGATATACAAGGCATTCCCAAGGCGCCATTGAAAGTATCACGAGTACAAGTATAAATGCCAAAGTGGACAATACTGTAATTTCCATTAAACAAAAGATTCGGGAGGCATCACAGGGAAACATTGAAATAAATCTGGTATGGGTGCCTGGACATGCAGGTATTAGAGGAAACGAAAATGCAGACCGGAAGGCAAGGGAGGGCATATACAGGGATAGACGCCCACATGAATGGACAWGGACTTCCAAAATTCCATACCTCTCTGGACTGGGAAAATATAACAATGGCAAAAAGAATGGACAGAGATTAGTAACGTCAAAGGGAAGAAATATAAGATATAAGATATTTTATCACCTGAACACCTCTTCAGAATTAATATAAAGGATAGTAATCTATGTAACTGTGGAAGAATAGGAAATGCTACACACATTCTTCTAGAGTGTCCAAATAATCTGTATAATTGCCAAAAATTATATGCAATATTGTCACAGATATATAAAGGACCCGTTTGCTTGGCTACTGTTTGTGCTCTGCCAGTGCATGAAGCTTGTATTGCTATTAAAAAGTTCATAACAGCTAGTAATATAAACTTATAAAAGCATACAATATTAATTTTGTAAGCTTATATCTTTTTAGATAATCAAAGTGTTCCTCCAACACTGTGTTTGTCTTACCTACCGAGGCGCCTCCTTAACCCCAGTGTCAATGCTCTTCTGGCGCTCCAGAGCGAGAACAGTCTGAAACCTATGTTTATACCTGAATCCTAATCTGACTTAACACGAATCAATTTATACAAGATACAAGCGGTTAGGGCATAGGGTAACCTAGACGAGTCAATCCCTGGCTCACCTTAAGCAGTGGCATAAAATAGCTAATATGGTGTGTGGCTGTATGCCTTAAAGAGGCAAAAGGCCAAATAACAGAAGAAGAAGAGGAAGGAGAGGTTGTTTGCGTAATTCAGCAAAATATAATGAATCATCTGAACAGTGTAAGTAATACTAAGGCTTTAAACGCCGCATGATACAAGTCTTCAAAAACGAAGAGCAACTTAAAATCTGAAAATCAAGACTATAAAATACCAAATGCAATAAGCGCTCCTGATGACTGACTACACTATTCAGCTTTTTAATGTCAAGAAAATATCTGAAATT
Source organism: Rhyzopertha dominica (assembly GCA_025024175.1). Taxonomy (NCBI): domain Eukaryota; kingdom Metazoa; phylum Arthropoda; class Insecta; order Coleoptera; family Bostrichidae; genus Rhyzopertha; species Rhyzopertha dominica. The sequence goes on from QCXZ01000001.1 coordinate 15,724,509, forward strand.
GATTAAGATTACAACATAGTTACATGACCTTAACATCACTCGCCTGTTACCTTCGTATTGCTACGAGGTAACAAAACACCAAAAACAAAAGAAGGAATAGCGATAATTCGATATTCGAATTCTAAAATGGGGGCACAAAGAGTGAAGGTACCCTGGAKGACTGAATTGAAGAAACAGCAAGCGTTGTTATATGAAGTGTTTAGCAGTAAAGATCTCTTTACTGGCCTGATATTTACATTGCACTTTCTACTTCTAGGAAATGGTAGAGGGTGCAGCGTGTCTGTCGGGGATTTAATAAGATTTTTTTGGTAACCACCTTGTATAACAACGCTAGCCGTTTCTTTAATTAAGTGTTCGAGTTACTTACTTACCAAAAGAAATAAGGCACAAGCTTACTATTGCACCGACTAGCCCACACGGTAGAGTGGGGTGGGTAAACATAAAAATATATTAAAGTTGAATAGAGCGCCACCCGTTTTGTATGAGCTTAGAGTGAAGCTTGCGCCGGATTTCACAATTAAGAAAACGGGAAACTACTTAAGAAAATTTACGTAAGAGACCAGCACTATTTTCACCTATCGAAATGTTCATTTAATTACCAACCCTGATTTATAATAACATACGTAGATTCGACGCACATTACCGTGCATGAATAGTTAATAACGGTAATACAACGATAGCTATATGTTTATAGTAAATATTGATTGCTAACAACAAATAAAGAAATATGTAATGCATTTGTGTGGCAAAATGAACCATACACACCCGTGTGAGACGAGATGGTAGTACCCTTGTATAATTATACTCGGTTTACAATTAAGCTTAATAATGTTCAGCTTTTATTTTGTCTTAAAAAGATAAAAACAGTAAAGAGAGCATGCAGTTGGATTGTGGTGTCTTCCAATGACGAGGGTAATGACCGATAAGGCGGGGCTCCCTGAGCTGATCCAAATCTCCACAAGACGTAAACCTCGGGTTGTATTACACGTTTCTAACAGAATGAATCCAATTGGAAGATAATGGGAACCAGCCCAGATCAGAAACCCAAGAAAAAAGGCCTAAAAATTTACAATACTGACCAACAAAATCTACCTTTTATCAATCATTCTCTTGCCAGGTGAAAATGGCCTTCAGTTAAATTTAGAATTTGAGAGCAGCAAAAATTATATTAGCAACCAAAGCAGCTACGACCAAAAAAATAAGAAACACAATAAAAACGAAATCGGAATTTTCTTTCACGATATGCACTTACTCTGACGATAAGGGATCCGACCAACAGTGGGTTACAAAACCAAAAACAAGTAAACTCGAAATTTGCCATAAAACATCAAATTCCCCGAAAATCGAGCAACGGACGAAAGTACCTAACAAATCAGTTGAAATACTCCAAAATCGTCAAGGAGAACGTTAAGGCAGTATTTATAGAAGAATCCGCAAAATATTGCGATATCTGCTCGCACCAGCAGCAGCAAAGATATTGGATCCAAGGATCCGCAAACAGGGAAAAAATGTTGATAAACCTCTCACTTGATTCAAACTTGAAGCAAAGTAAGGAGAAAGACTGGTTGTATACCATCAAAAAAGTAAAAGCAAGAGAACAGCATATTAACCGTAAATACAGCAGATTTTCTCTTAAAACACGAGATGTGGTAATATTTAATAAATGGAAGTTTTCGGGGATTGTACTGAATACATTAAAATGATAAGAATGAAGATCGTGTACTGTCGATATTTCTAGGGTGGACAGTGTCTACTCTTGCTTCCCCGCTAGCTATGCCCATGGAACTCACCGTAATCAAATACAAATATGTATTCTCTTTTTAGTAAGAAGAAGGATAAAGTATACTTTTACGGTATTTTGAACGAGATATGGTATGTAAAAGAGCACCACGCTTTATATTTCAGCTTGCGTATAACTTTCTACGAGTAAATATAAATTTCCATTTCGGTTAAGATGCCCCAACCCTTCCTCGCTTGCTTTAACCTAAGGAGAGTAATATTATTTCCAAATATGAAAACCTGGACTAATCGTTATATATTGTACCATTTTTCAGTCCATAACTGCCTTTTCAGCAGTATTAAGCGGAACGAACTCGTAAACTTCCTTTGCCAAATGAGAATTTTCTGGCCATTATAAAAACTACCGGTAAAATCGAAACTAGTTTAAAGCGCGTTAAAGTAGTGGCATCAGTACTTCAGTTAGCGCCCATAATATTTAATGTTATTATGCCAATGTTAATATTTGCAATATATAGTGGCATTTCACGAGCTATACAGTATAATACCTATATTTATGAAGATACTCATTAAATTATCACAAACTGATGGATATTTATGATTTTAAAGTAATAAAAATGTTATTACGGATATTTTTACTCACAGCTATGCCCATCGGTTTTAAACACTTGATTAATATAAATCAAAATTTTCATTTTATTAATATTTTGTTTTACCAACGTAACATTACCTTAGATCACTGCTCCATTCTGCAAAATGATTTTATCTCTTCGCATAAGGGCACTCTAAGTCATTCGCTCCGAATAAAGTACCGTCATTCAACTTCGGTGGAAACTTTCGGTGCGCCCATATTTTTCTTCCGTAAAATTTGTGAACTCACGTTTTTGCTATTTGCGATCAATATGCGTCCGAAGTTGGAGGGATAACACGTTAGATCTCTTTCTTATGTTTAGTTTCGCCTTTTTCTGTTCCTAATATCGCATAAGGAAAGAATCTATAACGACTTTTGTGTATTTCTTGCTTGTTTTCTAAGCGAGTTGGGGCTCCGTTTAATAAATTCCGTAGTAGTTGTCATGCCAAAGTGAAAAATTACATACAGTTGAGCTGGAAGTTTCGGAAAAAGTGTTTCTCGGGATAGCTATTTGAAAGTCTTATTACATAGGCGAAGGATATATTTATAATTAACACATTCAACTCGTATTTTTCAAAACTACAGTTTATAAAGGAAGTCTGAATAATGCATGTTTGTATTTAAAGGCACTATATGAAGAAATGTGCAAACACGTTTATAACTACTGGTTGCACATGTGATTCTAGTATTATTTCCAAAATTTGATGTTAGCTTTTTTAATTAGTAACCAATATAATCGCATCCACAGTTATAACAAACTATATTTACCTTCTATTCACCTGTATCACTTTGTATTGATCAATTCTACCTATAAACCATAATTAATATAGATCATAATGACCTCCAAACATTGCAAGCCCACAACAAACTTTGGTTAACACGTGCTTTTTCTGATTATATAGACACCTACCCATCAATTTTCATAAATTTACCTAGTTGGGGGCTCCTTATTCCAGCCCAACAGCATTTGACCGTTTCAAAGTATAACAGCTAATAATTTCACTTTTCTGCCGTGTTTCCAAGGTGGCTACTCAAAATTATTGCATAAGCACAAGAGAGTGTTGAGTACCCATCATCGAGCATCCGTCTTTCACTTTCACTTGTCGGCTTCATATTCTAACCATCTAACCTACCGATTTATGCTCAGAAAGCGTTCCAGTTCTCTCCCTTTACTTCATTGTTATTCTTATACCATGACTCAAACCATCTTCAGTGCTTCTACAAATCTACAATAGTGTTCTTATGCATTGTTAACTAAACAGTAAATGGCAAAAACTTGAGCGAGACAGTTCGGGACTACGCTGAATTGTCGGTTACGTGTTTCCAAATGTTATTGTTGTAATAAGACATTAACGTCAGGATGAATTATATAGTTCAAAATAAAATTTAGATAAGGTCTTCCAAAGTAAACCGCAATAATATCTGACCACGCTGTCTTATTAAACCGTACTATGACCTCTTTATCATTATCGTTTTAGCGATATCATACGTATTATCAACTGAAAACCTAAACGGGAGTGTATCATTTTTGTAACTACTATCAATCTTTTCCAAAACTTTGACCTTTGTTGCGTGCTCTACCCGGCTGCTCCCACTACATAATTCAGTAAGTTATATTTAACGATCAATGAAACTTTTTTGATTTATTACAATTGAAGTATATTTACATTTACCTGTACAATTTAACTGGAATGCTTATATTGGTAGGAGAATTCGATTATGGACCATTCATACTGTACAGTTTCGCCATCGGTGATCGTAACAATCGGATTGCTGTAAACATCCCCGATACCAATGTTACCGTAAATTTAAGCACTTTAGGTAGGTAATAAAAATTTGAATAATAAACCAAATTATTACCTACTGAAATCTTTATCTGTTTATTTTAACATAAGAAAATTATCATAATTTTCCTTTATCGTTTCCTTTATCGTAAATCTGAAATCGCACTTTTATAAAAATGAGAGAATCAGATTGCAGTCTCCGTGACTTCGTTAAAGAAATTCTTGCTTGTATATAATTTATATAACCTTGTATATAATTTTCCTTGTGCATTTTCATATAATTTAAATAGCATATATGAAATTAGCTGGTTGAAATTTCAACACAAAAGTCAGCGATTATGGATCAATAATAAATTGCGCTTAAGTATTCTGCAATCTCACAGTTATTTAAATCTGGAACGGGCATATTATCCGTGTGATATGATCCTTTCTTTGTTCACTTTTTCTTAATAGTGTCTTACTTAAATTACCCCGATTGCAGGAAGTTTACGTCATACAAAATTTATGGTTACGCCTGATTTATGGCGCTGCAACATTCTAGTCATATACTTAATGCATTGGTTGGACATGCGATCACAAAGAAAACAGCATTTTGCTTGTTTGCTTTACAACATAATTTTGAATAAGACAAAAAAAGTAACTCATGTTGTAAATTCACAGTGTAAAATACAGTAAAAATCTCACTACATCTGCATTACACAATTTCCAAAATGTCTAACGATATCCAGCACTTATGAAGAACTAATGCCTATTACCTATTTATGTATTTTAATCTGTAATAACAAACTGTAATTTTGACTTTATATAGAATGTTATCGGTTGTAAATACAAAAGATCGAAATTTGGAATGCTTATAGAATGTCTGTTTGTTGTGAAAATTACTTCAGAAGTTCTAATATCTAATATCCATTACAATCACATTTTTGTTTAAAAACATTTTATCCAGCTAAAAACATAAGTTCGAGTGTATTTTGGAAAGATTAATACTTTACTACATTAGATAAAACGTACACCTGCTCTAAAGGCATCTGCTATTTTACTTTGAGAATAATCTCTGTTTTCAATATTTTCGCAACTTAACACGACAGTATTTACTTGGCAGCTACATCGGGGTCACTGGGGTCGGTTGTTTACATTTTCAAGTGAAGCCAACATAATAGCCACATTCTAAAGTGGAATTGAAGGAAAACAGAAACGTACAGTTGACCAGAGCAGACTCAATGCATCGTGCGATTGCCCGTCTTCACGCGCATTAGATGGTCCGCTGTACTACTGGTGTTTTAGAATGTTCCGTATTGTTGAGTAGTGTGGTATAAATTTTTGGTTAAAAAGAGCTTATTGCGAGCTGTTTAAGAACAAGGCGTATAAAAAATTAATCCAGGCAATGGTGCGGATCTGTCAAGTATGCAAAAAGGTGGGCTCTAAGGAGAAAACCCTATCATTTCACCGGTAAGCATTATTTAGGTTATTTTTTTTTTTGGCCCTGCCTATTTGGCAATTAGCCAGCTCATTAGTATTTTTAATATTGTTTATTGATAATATACATTTTTACATTATAAATGGACATTCACAACATCCATGCCTTACGCGGGATTCGAACCCGCAGCCTACCTGGCCATAGGTAGTCACGCTTCCGCGCTACCCACCAGACCAGCTAGGCCGGCTTATTTAGGTTATGTTTATATTTGCTGTCATAGGCGTCGTTTGATAAATTTAGCGAAATTAGTTACCTTATAGAAAAATACTTTTATAAAYTGTAATGAAGTTGATAGTGAAGGATTAATACATGTGGAAAATGATTACTGTTAGTGGTAGACGTTTTAAAAATAAATATTTGTAGGTAAAAGAAGAGAGCCAATGTGTTAGGAGTAAGTACTTCAGTGATGCCTGATGCGGATTTTGATTCTATGTATTTCTTTTTATTTGACAATAAATTTCATTTTCGCAGTTTCTGATTTTTTTTCCTTATATTTCTATGTAAAGAATGTCGAGTGTTTTCTCGCTAAGTTTTGATTAAAGAATACTAATGCTAGAACTGTATTGATGCTTTCATTCCGCCAAAACTTTTTCCCGCTTGTAGCGAAATTAAATTAGTGTTTGTTGTACAAAAAGATGTTTCTTTGCTTTAACTYAAAGATTGTTCGAAATATTATTGATGTACGCTCCGCTTTTGTTTTTAGCTGGAAGTTAAATTGTCTCACTGCTAACCCTTTTATAACAATACGCCAATGTACTTGGAGGAAAACTGTATCGCCCCCCTCGTACCCGCGCTCCCCTCACACTCAATGGTCTTGGCGTCAGTTCCAACCGTATTCATGAATGAGATGTCGTGTCCATCTAATAATATGTCAATGGGCAGCTACTACTTGATGTAGCAACACTCGTTGGGGAATACCATGGGACCATTATGAAGCGCCGTTTGAGACAAAAATGATCTTACATAAATGACAACTTTTTTGTGCACTTAATAAAGTTTTTTGCTATTTATTAAAACTGTGTTTATGAAAATATTTTTTATTAAGCTTTTTTCTACAAAAGTCAAAATCTCCTTTAAAACTTTTAAACATAACACCCTTAAAACAAAACTTTTAAATATAAAGCTTAAAAAGGTTCTACGATCAAAATACAACTGATAAGAATCCCAGCACCCATAAACGACTTGGAACAAAAAGGCTTTCAGTTGGAGAGAACAAATCTTAGAGGCAACCCTAGAAAAGAGTAAAAGGAACCACTGCGATAGTGCAATAATTTTGTCTAGAGACCACGTAGCCATGGAAATAAGCCTACGGCCCTAAATAATATCTAATCTATAATTATATATTAAAAAAATGCAAACATTCAAGAATAAACCCCATCTAGAGCTCCAGCGAGCGATCGGACAAACATAGATGAAATCACAGAAGGAAACGTCAACATCATCATGAAAGAGAAACCTAAACAAGATACAGAAATCGAACAACTACGTGTTGTATCTAATTAAGTGTATACCAGAAATTACCCAATAGTGGTACATATAATTCTGGAAGACAGAAACTATCCTGGAAGCTCAGAATTAGCTTGGAAAAACTGTTCAAGAACTACGAACAACTCAATGGAAAATGCCGACAGAATCTCAGCCCTCTTAAACGACCTCCAATAAGGAAAACAATGCAGCCGAACCAAACCGACATCAAACACACCAAATACAAGGGACACATCACAGGCAAACCACATTAAAGACTTGGGAGCTAAGTGGAAACCAATGAAAAAGACCGTACTTTACACGAAAAACAACTATAGAGAGGATAATTCAGAAGCCATTACAATGAAAAGTAATGGCTAGAAAAGAAATCACAAGGTACAAGAAATTAATCAAGCGACTCTGAAATGTATCAATGATGTCAACAGCACCAAGAAAACATTCAAAGAATATGAATCTTACCTATATAACCTTCCCATTCAGTCCTTATATTTCCTTAACATATGCTAGGCAGTCGCACTACTAGCTATCAGCATGTACCCCTCCAACCCAGCGTAGACGGCCGGCCCGGCGGTATATCCAGGAGTGGCAAAAATGCTGACCGTACGCTGGTTTAATCAATCAATCAATCAACGGCGCTTTATAACTATAACCAATTCATAAATTTTGCGAGGAGACTATCGCTAGAAAACCTTTTTTACTCATGTGTGGAGCTCGTTGTATACAGTGCCATTATATTGTTACTGTCTCTGATATATCGATACACACATATTATAGCTGTAGATCAAAATATATACAATATTTAATTATACATGTTCAGTAAACTAAATTAACTCTATATGCATAAATCTTAAGGTTTCATTCACAATTTATATAATACGAAAAACGTATTACATAACCAAAAGATAAACTTCGTACATTTTGCGATAGTTATAGGTACGTAAGATTTAAGTTTATGTAACAGTTACGGGTGTAAGTAAGTAAGTAAAACGGCGCCCGTTTTACATTAGAGCAATCACATTGCAGTAATTTGACGTGACGTTACTCCGGTCAAGCTCACTTTGTAATTTGTGTTTTTATCAGAAAGGAGTAAAAAGCAATATCATTTTGATTTTGATTAGTCAATGGTTAAGGTTAGGTCAAGATGTCAGGTCTCAGATGCCCTATCGCCTCTGTTTACGCATGCGCATACAAACTTAAATTACGTTAATTTGAATTCTTTCCTCAACTTTACGTTTTTGTTAAATTTCCGCATTATGTACGTTCTAAGTTTATTGTGAATAAGAAATAAATTTGGCTGCTATGTTTACATAAAACAGATCTAATTACAATCTAATAGTTCGCAGTTGTACAAGTAAACATGTGTGAATTAGATATACCTACTAAGCATCACAGCTACGTCGAAGCTCACATAATTAATTTTGAGAGTACATAACCTACGCCGTTCGTGTAAACTGGGTCATGCTATGTGTATTGCATGCAAACATTCGTTTAGGGAGATGGGGATATCTCGTTTCATATGTGAGACGAATACTTTCACATCCGCTATAAATAAGCATTAGCCATTGCGGAATGTCCAATTTTTGACTTTATTTTACGGTTGGCGTGAGATATGAGTTATGTTGACACATGGAAAAGCCGAATTGGGCTCCTGGCAGTAATAAATCAAACCCTTTGATCAGGAATTATGAAGTTGATTATTGCTTTGCCGTTAATTTAAAGAACGTTGAAACAATCCAACATGAAAATGTAGAATTATTATAACAGTCGTTACTCTAAAGGGCAAAAAATAAATAAATTTATTTCATATATTTTATTAAAAGTTTCTTTTATTTATATCAAATTTTTATCATTCCTGAATAATTTTCTAAAGAATTCGTAGCTTGTGAAGGTATACTGAAAACAAATTGTCTTCTTTCCAATATTAAACTACAATACATGAGGTGAAACAATTTAGATTTCGATTTACACAATTATCTCTTCTATTTCCTCTTTATGTCTGATGCCTGGGCTAGTTGCATCTTAACTTTATTCTACGGCTAAGTTATTTATCTGGGCAGCAAGATACTTTAATAACAACAAGTGCGCTCCTATACGTGAACATCCAACGTTGGCTGAATCTTCAAAAAAAGGGGATAAGGTAAAACAAGCAACCAAGAATTCTTTGTTTCAACCTCCAAGTGGGTATTATGTGCCCATCTCCGTAAATTTTAATATTTGATTTCATCCACTTTCGTTATAATGTAATCTTTAAACATCATCCTTTATATGTTTATACAATTATCGATGTTTCTTAAAAACTCAAATATAGGATGTAGCGCTGATCAGGGGAGGAATGTACGTGGGTGCATTGGCCCCGATAGAAGTCCCCCACTTTTTAAAATAAACACACAGGAACTTCAAGTTCTATTCTATAACATGATCTGAAAAAAACGATCACAAATAGGAAATGGYTCTGTCACATTTATTCTGTTTTGCATGCAACCTCTACTCGTATGTACCACCATGAAGCAAGCAAAGTATTTCGTCAACATTTCTGCTACTACCCCAAAATTCGAATTTGAAGGTTTTATACCGCGTTTGAGTGGTAAGTGGAAGTAGTGGGAATTCACATTTTCGTAAAATCACAATCGTTCGACACATCACAACTTAGTTGGAAGAAATTTGGTCGGAATTGCGTCTTCATGCTGCACTTGCCGCAGAACACTAAAGGTTTGTGTTTCGCTGTGGTGTAAAACTAATCCTTTTGTTCTCCTTCTATAGCTGGTGCACTACSTCACTACATACGTTGGCATCGTACAAATGTAACAAAAACKKTATCTGCTAACAGAAATGCGAKTCTAAATTGCACATAAACTAGAGTTACCKACKCCAGAGTATATGGAGCGGGGTAACGGGGGTAAAAAGCGGGACAAAATTAGGGCGGGCATATTTTGAAAAAAACGCCCAAGGTGACGTCATGCGCAGTAGATCCACAAAATATGTCACCTACTTGTCACCCCTTACCTTATTTCCGCCACGATGCATACGTAATTTAGTTATTTTTTTTTATTTGTTTAGTTGTTATTTATTTAAGTTGACAATAAAAATAAATATATATTTTTCGTGTTTAATCCACATTGTTAATTTTAGTCGGATTAAATGCAGCAGGTGATAAATTATTTGAGGCATCCATTAAAAACTTTAAAACTCGCCGCCCCTGGCGCTGATGATAGTCTTTCTTGGATAACCGAAAGCGCTCTGCTGAATATTTTCTGTATTAAATCGAGTATAATTGGACCAGTTTATAATTTTACATGGAACCTATCTTACTAAATTTTTACTAGCTACCGACATTTAATATAGATAAAACAATTGTTTATTAACGCTCCACGGATCATATCGACATGCAACTTTCATGACATCGAAACCAGATAATGCGTTGCCAGCATACAGATAGGTTTAACAATATGATGCGTTAAAGTCATCTATTAATGTTTAAACGCGTTCAGTTAGAAAGTTTGGATAAAATGCGGGTAAGATCGTTGAAGAATGAATTCCTTTCATTTAAACATGAAATTACAAAATCTGTACATACGTATATATAGATGTTGCAAAAGATTACAAAAATAAAGAAGATTTGGATTAAGTTTACTCTATGCATAGTGTTGTACACCAAATTGTACGCCTCGATATGTTGGCTTTGATAGGACCAAAGTTATAGCAGTTTAAAGTAAATGACTCTTTTAAATAAATTTGCAATTTATATTACCCAGGCCGCCTACAACCCTCGATTAAACTTTTTTAGACTGCCATACGATTTTTCGACTTAGTTGAAATCAATAGGTACCTTTTCAGCTCCTTACCTGTGCTCCATGGTGTATTAAATAGGTATCTATGATATTAAATATGCAGACGATTGCACCATTCCATTCTTGAAATAAAAATATCACAGATCTTTGGAAATAAGGGTAGTTTAAAGTCCAATGCGCCATCTTAACCATAACAAAATGCTATTCCTGGTAATTAATTGATTGTAAACCCCAATGATATACTGTCTACCATATATAACTTATAGGAAAACATTACTCTTAAAAATTCCAAGTCTATTTTTGTTTGCTCCAGCAAAAGTCTTATGCACGCAAACAATACGAGATGGGAGTCGGAGCAGAGCAAAACTCAGGGTCGTTTAAGGCCAGCTAGAAAACTGTAAACTGTAAAAATCTTAATACAAGCTGATATCTCAGTAAAATACTACTCAAAGTTAAGGCCCACTTATCTCGCTTGCAAAATATCTTGTCGAAACTGTTTGTATAAGCGCGTAATTTTTATAATTTGTCATTATAGGATGTTTCACGTATATTTGCTGGTTTTTAGTCATAAAAAACTTATTGCTTTATTAGATGAAAGAAGAAAGAAAGATGACAGTCAAACAAGCTGCAAGCTCTCCAGGAAAAAAACTTGCCAGTTTAATCGAAATGTTGGCAAATACGAACAACTTCTTTGCAAAAATCACGTGATTCAGACTTCAACACCATTGAAATTACTTTTTTGTTATCATGCTCTTAATGCCACACGAATGTGCTGCTTTTTTAAAACTTCCAACTTAATATGGGTCTGTTTCACATTTCGTTTTGTTGTAATTTATATGCAGAACTCATCTACAGTGGTCAAAAACGTGTAAGAGTTAAGTAATTCAGTGAGAGTCCTTCACATTCTTACCAATCTTGCAACTGTTTGCTTATTTTTGTGTCGTTGTCAGCTGTTTTTTTAAGTTTGGTTGAGGTTACCGGAGTTTGCGAACAAAATGGCTTTACGATGCCTTATCAACTCATTCCTCTAATTGCTGAATTAAAACAAACTTTGAATCTATTTACCGAGTATTATAGAAATAATTGCAGAAAGACGCCAAACCTACGGAGGCATGAAAGGCACACCGTGGTGTATTTTTATTTTGTTTCCTAAAATTTTAGCGTTATTATACAAAATTTTGCGTTATAACCCAAAAATTTGCGTTATATCACAAAATTTTGCTTTCGCGTCGCCTGCGCCTGCGCACCGCATTCGCATCATTACTGTGACGGGTTGGTAAAGTAGAGTTGTTGTTATTTCTCACTTACCGCTCAGTAACACGTTACTGGTTACAGGTACTGGTAACAGTTCGTTGAAAGTACGAATAATATCAAGGCACAGTAGTGGTTACCGCTTTTCTAGTAACGCTCTAAACCGCTGAGCTATCAAGGCCCTATTCAAAATCGAGGTTAAAGCGGCATATGTACACCATCAAACGTCGTGGCGCTGCTGAATCGCTCATCGCTCAATATTTTCGAGCTTCAGAGCGTAATTCGCTGCGATGGCCAGATTATGGCGACCAGCAGCTAATTACAATCCAAACATATTACATATATTGAAAGATAAATATTGCCTGGGTACGTTTTTTAATTAATACATGTTCATTTTTTTAATTAAAAAAAATTTAGAACACGCCCATTTTAGGAGCATGTCTTTATTAGTGAAGGCAGTTCGTTAACAGTAAGATCAAGAAATGTAGGAAACTGTAATGGATATTTACTGTGGAAAAAGTTAATATACATCCGAACTGATATGATATTGTCTTCATTTTATGGATATGATGAATTTATATTGGAAGGTGAAAAGGAAAACATTCCTCGTCCTATTCCGCTACTAATATGCAATAGCGTCATACAGCCAGACATCTTTTGTTGTATTACCATGGTTAATTTACTATAAAAGGCAATGACACACAAAGTTCAAGGAGAGTAAAAACAGTTGCAATCGGAAGAGACCTACGGTATTTTATCCATTATCCGCCGTCTCATTAACCTTTACACACCTCCGCCACATTAAGCGCAAAACTAAATGCTACATCTTGTTGAAATTCCGAGAAAGGATGTATTTATTATTCAAGCGTCAGTTCGCCCTCCAACTCCTAATCTTAAGTGATGCATTCGAGAGGGCGATTGCCGCATAATGACGAGATTGGCACCAGCTGTCGGAAGTTTGCGACTGTGGTCAACGATATTAGGTTTAATTTGTAGAGCTAGTTCATGGCTTAAATGGCGGCAACTACCTCGATAAAAGCCGAGTGAACCACGAATAACGGTTAAAAACTTTGATCCAGTTGCAGGATTACGTGGCATTGATACACTATCAGAAGTAATAAGAAAAGAAAAACTGTCATGTTGGCGATATTGCGAAGTTGACTATAACGAATGCTGACGACTTATTTCCCGGGAGCTGCTTTTGCACACCCAGCATTCTACCAACAACTAGCGTAAATTGTATTTGTATGGGTAGAGCTACACAGAGGAGACGAATGAATTACATAAATACTAATACAAAAAGCACAAGTTTTAATTGCAATAATAATTTTATCCCAATAAATTGAAGCTTTCAATTGCAAGAGCTGTACAGTGTTTATTTCCTCAAGCATATTAAAATCCGGTAATTTTTCTATATATTCACCCTGCATTTGAATTCGACCTATGTTCTAGCACAGACACCTTTCTAGCGCAACCCACCAAAGGTAGTAGCGCTTATATGTTAGTTTTATGACTGTCCATCGGTTCTAAGGCTTTACAATGATTTGGTAAGGGTCTGTGAGTGTACCACTCACAGACGAGCTGGTACTAAACATTTAACAAGTGTTTTAGGACTATATCGTTCACCAAGAGAATTTCTCCAATTACATATATGTAAGATTACTGTAGAAAGGGTTCGGAGGTGCTATTTAAAATTTATATACAGGGTCCGCCACTTAAAACTCCCCAGGCTTGTATTTTCGTTTTTTTTTAGGTACAACCTTAAGTTATATATGAAATTGTAGGTCTTTTTAAACTCTTTAAAAATAGAATATTGAGTGTCCAAAAATTTTCTTTGTTAATTATAATATTTTACAAATAAAGTTAATTTTTGTAAATATTTTTTAACCTTACCCCGTATAATAAATATTGCTTTATTTGTGTCTTTACCATGTATCGTAATTTTTACTCCTTCTTAGTGAAAAACAAGAAAAAACTATTCGCCGCCATTTTTGTTAATAGGATTGTTCAGAGTTTCTTAAGTTTTATTTTAGTAGCTTATTACGGTACAAATTATGCCTACATACCCATCGTTGCACATAAAACCCCAAAAATTAGAGTAATTTTTAAATAAATAAAGTACAAAGTTCGTTCTACAGAGAGAGAGGCTAGAAAACGAAACCCTGCGGTGAAGCTAGTTTGGTTTTCTACATCACGCACTAGCCTCATCGCAGGGTTTCGTTTTTCACTAAGAAGGAGTGAAAATTACGCATACATGGTAAAGACACAAATTGAAGAAAATAAAAGTCGGCATCCAACTATAAAGCAATATTTATTAAAGGGGGTAAGGTTAAAAAATATTTACAAAAATCAACTTTATTTGCAAAATATGTAATCTGCAAAAAAAATTTGGACATCCAATATTCTATTTTTAAAGGGTTTAAAAAGACCTACAATTTGACATATAACTTAAGGTTGTACCTAAAAAAATAAAGAAAATACGWGCCMGGGGAGTTTTAGGTGGCGGACCCTGTGTACGAAAACTTTTGAAACTTATCCTGTACGAGATTTCGATAATGCTAGACTCCTGAGCAGTGTTGGCTTTAGAAATCTAGAAAGCAAAAGACGCTGTGCGGCATTTACGTTTTTGTATAAGATTTGGCATAATCAGATTAATGCGCCTGGCCTATTAAATGTATAAGCTTAATATGTTAGTACCCCGCACGCAATCGCGGCAGAGCTCTGTCTTTTTTGCATCGAGCTCGTGTTGTAGAAGTGGTGACGAACTTCTACAATTAGTTAAGGTTACTTCTTGTATACTTAACACCTACATTATTATTATATTTTTGAAAGTCTTTAAAGCAGCGTGTATCATTAAAAAAAGCAAAATTGCATTGTCATAATTTTTTGGGATACCCTATATAACATTTTGATGATTTTTATACCTTTCATGTGCTATAAGTTAGTGAAAAAATCAACGTTGTATCTTTAAAAGTGGTCAGTGTATAATCAATAACCATATACATTTCATATAATTATAGTTTTAATACAACAATGTCAACATAACATGAACTGTTTTGGTGGAATCCAAATACACCATCTGAAATTTTAAACTACTGAAATAAAATAAGAGCTGATTAGCTAATTAACCTATAATGAAAAACCTAACCACAATAATTGAGAAAGTCAAAATACGTATAACGGCAGCTAAGCCGGCATCTTCAGTAGAGAATAAAGTAAGCGACTAATTGATATATCTAACTGGATTTAACCGGATGATATTTTCCTCGCCAAATTTTTGGTTAAATCCAGCCAGGCATTTCAAGAAGTCACTTATTTTAATTTATACTGAAGATGGCAGCTTAGCTCCTGAATTACGTATTTAGACTTTCTAAACTGTGGTTAGGGTTTTCATCACAATTTAATTGTAAATTATTTTGTTGACAAAACGGCTTTTGTTTAACCGCTTCAGCTGATTGAGTGACACTATGATATTTTTTCTAAATGTACAACATCACAAGCTAATTAAATATTGAAAAGATGAACACAACCTGAAATCGAAACAGTACTAACCTGAAAACAGTTTAGGGAACATAATGAAACTGCAAAGCATCAACTTCACGTATCTACTTAACCCTTACCCTTTCGAATGTGCCAAATGCTTATCCTTTCCAAAAACGATACGAAGTATAAACAAGAAGCATTCAGGTGTAATGTGGTCAGAATAGAGTTTGAGTAAGACACACACAGACACAACATTGCTTATTTACTTTATTAAGTAATATTGTTCCCATCTCAAGATAGTAGGACTGAAACTGTTCGTGTTTACACGCACCTTCTGTCCCTTAGTTACTCCACTTTTGCGGGCTTTACGTACATAAATTCGCTTTTTAAAGTGTCTTCCCAGGAAAAGGTTCAAGGGGAAGTCGTGCGGTCCATTCCACAAATCCCTTTTGCTAACATAACATGACGCTCAAAAAGCGTCAGATATTTTTAGCACAAGGCGGATATATTTCTGTGAAAGATCTCATACCTTGCAAGTTTCGGATTATCCGACTAGCATAACCAGGGTTGGCATGATTAAAACAAAAACTAATATTGTATGTGATTCATTAATTATTACTATTAGGCTCGTTTACCCTCCACAAATAGATAAACAGGATTATTAGTAATGACATAATGTCACCTTACATTTGCATAAAAATGAATTGAATTCAAAACCAAGCCCAATTTTTTATCGATACAACAGTTATAGAAATTAATAATAAACTTAACATTTTTTCTGTAGCTATAAATTACAAACATTTTAAAACAACAAATAAAAATCTTAAACTTATCATAACATAAAAATTATATTTCTGGTCCAACACAACAAAACAATAAGTAAGACGTTCATTCAACACTTACTAGATAATTATATATTTAGCATAATAGAACAAATAGTTATCAGAACTTAGGAATATAAAAACAATAAACAAGAAATAAAATATTTTTACTAGTGCAAGCATATCTTGTTTGCACTTCTTGCATCAAGCTCGCATTGTACTATTTTGCACCTTAATTTTGTCGAAGTAATTCCACCCTGCATTATTTCTCCTACTGGTCATTGTAATTGTTGAACTTTAAACTTTAAACATACAAGGTCGGTTCCTATTCTCTTTGTTAAAGTTGATATTAGCTAAAATTCACCCAGTAACCAGAATGTGATTGGTCTGGATTTTAAGAAAAGAGTTGATTTTCGCTTAAAATAGAAAAGAAAAACCGGCTCATAATAACTAAAATTGTCGCGTAAATGCCGTACACATCGAATACAAATGACAAATGCCAACGGGTAATCGTAGTCACCTAGGAATTTTTAACAACTGCTACGCTTTGAGTCATCTACTCCTATTTACGAGGCATGTTTTTTAAGTAAGTACCGTTTTGCGATTCCGCCGCCGCAGCGCTACGGTCGGCGTTCCGCGCATGCGCGCTGGTTACCTACATCTCTTGTCTACGCACTGACGCCATTACAGTTTGATTCTTCATTGTATACGTTGTTTACTGAGGGTTTAAGATGCCTCCGACAATCGTGAGTCCCGCCGATTGWGAAGTACGGGCTGTTATACGATTTCTTAGTGCTAAAGGCGTAAAACCGATCGATATTCTTCGTGAGATCTGTGAAGTTTACGGACAAAACATTATGAGCGATGGAATGGTAAGGAAATGGGTGAGAGCATTTAAAGATGGCCGCACAAATGTGCATGATGAAGAACGGAGTGGGCGTCCTTCGGTCGTTAATGAAGATTTGGTGCAGAAAGTGAACGAAAAGGTGAGAGAAAACAGACGCTTTACAATTTCATCATTGTGCGGCTGCTTTCCTCAATATTCTCGTAGTGTTTTGTATCGCATTGTGACCGAGAACTTGAATTACCGGAAATTGTGTTCACGTTGGGTTCCGAAAATGTTGACGGATTTGCACAAAACCCAACGTTTAGGCAGTGCATTGACTTTCCTTGAGCGGTACCACAATGAAGGTGAAGATTTTTTAGACCAAATTGTTACTGGTGACGAAACATGGGTAGCCTACGTCACACCAGAATCGAAACAACAATCCATGGAATGGCGACATTCATCATCACCCAAAAAAGGGAAGTTTAAGCAAACAATTTCTGCCCGGAAAATCATGTGCACAGTTTTTTGAGACAGAAAAGGAGTATTGCTAGTGGAGTTTCTGCCTCGTAATGAGACAATCAATGCAGCGTCTTATTGTAAGACATTGAACAATCTGCGTCGTGCAATCCAGAACAAAAGACGTGGCAAGTTGAGTAAGGGTATCGTTTTGCTGCATGACAATGCCCGTCAACATGTGGCTAATCGGACCAAAGATCTCATCAAATCTTTTAAATGGGAAACTCTAGATCATCCTCCATACAGCCCTGATCTGGCGCGCAGCGACTACCATTTGTTCCTGCACTTGAAGAAACACCTGGGTGGTCAGCGTCTTCAAGACGATAACGAAGTCGAAACATTTGTGATACAGTGGTTAACAAGTCAGGCGGCAGAATTTTACGAGGAGGATATTCAAAAACTGGTGCCACTTTATGACAAGTGCCTCAATATTCACGGAAATTATGTAGAAAAGTAGATTAAGCTACAGGCTTTCATGTAAGATAAAATTATTGCGATATCTTTGCACGTCTTTTTTAATTCCAAAACGGTACTTACTTAAAAAACATGCCTCGTATTTTCACTAATACACATAGTAATTTGCATGAGAGTGCATGTTTAAAACGTTTTAAACATGTTTTTAACTAAGTAAGAAAAAAACATGTTTAAAACAATTTAAACATGACTAAATTAAAAAAAAACTGTTTGTTTTGTTTAATTTAAAAAAAACATGTTTTTTGCCAACCCTGAGCATAACACAAAACGACTTGTATGCAATAATTTGAAATACTTCGCTCAATTTTAATTTCATGATTTAAAACAATTTAAACATGACTAAATTAAAAAAAAAACTGTTTGTTTTGTTTAATTTAAAAAAAACATGTTTTTTGCCAACCCTGAGCATAACACAAAACGACTTGTATGCAATAATTTGAAATACTTCGCTCAATTTTAATTTCATGATGAGCATAAAGCAATAGCGCTGGTGTGACGTCTTGCATGATTCCTTTACTGCGTTTTTTTATTAATTATAGAAAGAATATGTAAAAAAAT
The DNA here is from genome assembly GCA_025024175.1 of Rhyzopertha dominica. Lineage (NCBI taxonomy): Eukaryota > Metazoa > Arthropoda > Insecta > Coleoptera > Bostrichidae > Rhyzopertha > Rhyzopertha dominica. Next base: position 15,743,343 of record QCXZ01000001.1, read on the forward strand.
AACTGAACTTGGCTTTTGTCATCGTGAAATTTGTAGAGATGCAAACATAATCGAAAGAAACAGCAATTATTGTCCCACTTCAAAATATGTATGTGGCAACCGTTTTGGTTTCTTAACTATAAAATCAAATCGTGCTAGATAACGAAATCATTATAAATAAAATTAACTATTACAATTGTCACAAGTTTAACAAACGAGTCAGACACTAGCAGCAAAAATATTTCAAAGAACGCGGCGCGAAGGATTCCGTCACTGGTTTCAAAATAACATTCATGTAAATGCAAGATTTCTAAATTAAATTCGATGCACCAGTGTTAGTTGTTACAAACTGTGAATTATTCAACGTCATTATGACAGACATAATTGTCACATCTGTTGGCAAGTCATATTCCAAATGAAGTTTTGGATTAATATGTGTTGTATGTTATATTTCCCGCACCTCCAAAATATTTAATTCTTAAAACCTTTTACATCCTAAGAAACCAGCTTTTTTTTGTGAAATTCTGAGATACTGTCTACCAAACCCTTGATATGTAGATATTTATCTCCTAAATTCACCCGTTACTGACAACTTGACCGCTAATCAGTTAATAACATTTAACCATAGAAAAAATTTAACTGAAATTGAAATTCAATGATAATGAGAGTCATTTATAAAAAATGTATTAATGTCATGTTTTCATGCGGTTATAAACGACATATGGTTTATTGTGCAGCAAATTATTACTGAAGTCATTTCACTATTTTCTATTTTTTTTGATTTGTTAAAATTCATATACAGTAGGTTGCACTGTTGTCTTGCATACCATGGTACTTAACCTGCATGGCAACGCTGTAATCTACTGCTTTAAATGTACTAATGCGACAACACTGGAGGTACAGCAGAGTCCAAAATGCATCCAATGTAAAAAGCAAATATTAGTTCGAAAGGAATGGTGCGGTAACCATAGCAACCAAACAGCAACGGTATGAAACCATTGGACATAAAGGTTGCCTAAGCTTCCACGGAAATGAAAAAGCTAGTTTGGATAAGAAAAGTAAATGCAATATGCGACGTAGTATGTACATATTATACATTATACATATTAATTGACTTTAATTTTCATTGAAAAGTATATACTTCACAGACAATTTAGAACGGGTGTAGACCACTGACGATTAACATTTTTATCAAAATTGTTTTAGAGGTAAGTGATATAGTATTATCATGAATTAATGTTTTATTGTTCGTAAAATTGCTATTTATATAATAAGTTACGAAGTGAGTGTCTTTTAGGCACGCGACGTGAAAATTGTCCAACGAAACGCACATACAATTCTATACTGGTTGATTTTACCTAATATACCTTAACAATAGAGAAGACACTGGCCCGTTATTGTATATTAGCCTTTGTGACTACACCTACAAACAATGATAGTAGCTAATACTAATAAGTAATCACAAATTGTGCTTCAGATAATAGCCTTGCATAATCAATGATTATCGATTATCTTTTCGACACTATTCAAGTAGGTACCTTTGCTTAACTATAACTAATAACTTTCGTCTTTACTGTAACTGGTCAAAACAAGAATATGCTTAATTGCATGTAGACTTTATAATTATGAAATTGTAAGTACACCAAATTCATCAATGAAATGTGCAGAACACAGTATTGTGTTAACAAAATAAACGATTCAGTTTAAAACATTTTTAGTAAAGTAACATTATGGTTAGCAATTAATACAAACCCTTTAACTGTATGCAGGAAAATGCAATATGATGTGAATAGTAAAACAAGAAAACAAATAAATAATCATACTAGAAAACAAAATGCTGTAAATTTACTGGCGGGCCCAAATTATTTTGTGAGTAAAAAAATTACGCAAATTAGTGCCGGTAATAGACAAAGCATAATTTTTTTGTTGCAGCAAAAATCCTTACTTCAATGTATTGCCGTATGATGTGCCTAATCAAAATTTCGTAGTGAATGTTTACACACTCCATTTGAAAAGTTTCTATAAAACGGGCATCTAGTTCTGGAAACAATCTTATTGGAATAAGTAAGAATTTAGAATGGCAATGCCATCTGTCAGCATCACACTGACATGATGACAAAGCCACCTAGCTGCCTTAACGGGTACTACTTGCTACTACCATTGCTTTGGTATATAAGCAAAACCAGTTCTATGCCATGCTGTCTACACTAGACCTAAACTGCACTGATGAGCTGTAATGACAGCGAAATAAATCTATCTGCAGTTGGTTGAGGTGTAGACAGCACAGCATAGACATGCATTTTAATCTTATTGGATTTTCTAACAGCGATAAGGTAACAGCTGTGGCCATAACTGCATGAAAGTTTTCTTCAGTTGGTGGTTTACCCATATTTTTATTGCAAGCTGTACCAAATTTTTCTTCCACCGTTGTGCAAATTTTTATAACTGACTTTGAAGGAACAGTTAAGCCACCTTGACTTTTTTTGCAAAATTAAGGGATTAAGGCTACTCCATCAAAATTAAAACTATCACTTGAAAAGGTTTCACACGCACTCAAACCTTTTATAACTGGTTCAATATTTTAACCATCAACTGACCGTCAATCATTATCGTCATATTTATCGCAGAAGAAGAAGGTGGCTAAAATCTGTCACAATTAATTTACATGCATTTTGGTATGTAAGCGACATCCAATTATTTAGAGATCAGTGCAATTTACACTCTGGTAGGTGCCACAACCAGAAAAGAATGCAACTATATAATAACTAAAAACAATACTTTGTGTTATGGCTCTGGTGTCTTTTTAATGCCAATAAAAAGTGGTTACGTAAAAATTTATGTTTTGTTTACAACTAGTAATTTATGAGTTGATTTTATACTTAAAACCAACCATTGCACTCGTAATTTTGTAACGACTGTTCATTAAGAAAAAGTCGTCTGGCCACTTATGACTGGCATAACATTTTAATATATAATATGTCGCTACCCAATAATATTAGTATACAAATCAAGTTCATATAAATACAGTGAAGGTTTAACATGACAAGTAGTAAACACTAAACAAATCCCTTCTTCGTCCGTCAACAAGTACCAAGTTATTTGAATACCTGTTATATCTAACAGGGGCTTCGGAAAAAACGGAAAGAAAATTTGATGAAAAGATAATATACAGTTACTGCATAAAACTCCTCTCGTTTCATTTAACCCGCTTACAGGCTACAAGGTACAATAAATGACCAGATATAGCGCACAGTGTACCTAAACTTACCTGCACAACTAAAATAATGATTAATAGAGCATTGTTACATTATATATATCCATATTTCAAGAAACAGCGCACTCCTAGTTTTTGTTCCATTATATGTATGTTTAACGTTTAGGGCGTTATCGATCACGAAGCACTTTCTTACACAGCGTGCATGATTCCAAGCAAACAAAGCTATTTAGGCAAGTTGCAATTGAGACGGTGTATGATTGGATGCACTATATCGACTGCAAAGTTTAATGATTAGAAATTCGGTCTACGTGCAGGTTGCAGTAATGTTCAGTTTAATGATTCTCATTTTCTCATGTTAGATTATCCTGAAATTTTATACTCTGGGATGTTCCATCGTTTTAAGGTATACTGAATATTGTATATTTTTCTGAACCAAATGCGTGCAGGAGAAAAAAACACCACTAAAGGAGTAAAATGGCATGTCTATGCTGTGCTGTCTGCACCGCAACCAACTGCAGATAGATCTATTATAGCTCATCAGTGCAGTTTAGGTCTAGTGCAGACAGCACGGCATAGAACTGGTTTTGCCTATATACCAAAGGCTTGGTATGATGTAAGTGTCAGGTACAGGTCACTTCCTTTAGGAAGTAGTTCCCGTGATGGCAGTTAGGTGGCTTTGTTATCATATCAGCGTAATGCTGACAGATGGCATTGCCATCTAAATTTGTACCACTAAAGGAGGTTTGCTTCCTTTGTGTTTTACATGGATACGGATAAGATTTATATAATAGAAAATGTGCCTATTTGATATATAAAATTATTTGCTTATTTATCGAAGTCCGTTTAATTACATAGGGAAGTATGTAGCATTTCTGTTTTGTTCTGTTTTAACAAGCAACTCTCACACGATACCTTTAACAAACGAGCATGCTCTGCCTGTATCATTATAATTATTTCGAATACTCATTCAGTCTTATTAATATAATACCGCTCTATATATCATTCAGAATGACACCTAACTTAAGCATACTTGAAGTACGGACATTTTTCCGTATAGAAAAGTAAGGTGCTTCTTAAAGGACATCATAAATCATGGTCTTTGTTAGTGCACAGAATGCCACATACACTGGAGCGGCAGATAACTCCTCTGAAATTTAACTCCACTGCACAAATGCTGGGACCAAGTGGTTTATTTATCAATCTGAAGTTTTAACTGTCATCTCCACTTATTGTTGCAAAAATTCATATTGGCTAGAGTCAAAAGTTTAGGGACATTGAATGTCAGGATACTGGACTAATAAATCGTGACACTAGGTTAGTCGATATCCTGTATACATAACATTTACTAGTGGATGTCAGCCGTCAGCGTGATTAAGACAAATAAACTAATTAGCAAATAAGTATTAAACTGTTTTTGCTTTCTATTAATATTGACATATATAATTATATATTATATTAAGCACGGCTCATCTAAAACCAGCAGTTGGACTGCGTACAAGACATTGCTGTTTTAAGAAACACTTACCTTGAAACGATATAGCATTATGATGCTACATGTCGTAAAGGCATGGAGGAGGATGAAATCGTTGCCATAGTTGAATGTCCAGGACTTATGGAAAAAAGACAACGTTACTTTAGAGCATTTTTTGTGAAACCTGAGGAAATTACACAAGCACCCATTGTCTGTATCCTAAAATTTATTGCGAATACAGGATTAATGGTGTAAGGGACCATCTAGTAATGGTAGGCTCTTAACAACACACCCTATGCAATAATAATAATAATAATAATAAATAATAAGGTGTTAGCTAATATTTGCTTGTCTGCATTTCGCAAATGGCGTCTTAACTAGTATCATTTACGATATTGCCGCTGAATGATCAAACTCATTCCGGAGACTTCAAAAGCCCTGGACAAATTATATAGATTTACAAATTACATTTTATTTGTGATTGTTCACAAAAAACATCCGATATCCGCACATAAAAAAGTTTGTAAAATTGGCAGAACCAGGAATTCTTGAACAACGTTGCTATTTACTGCTGTGAAAAATATTCACAAAGACTATAAATATTTAGGTCAAGGTGTCGAAAAACCCCGTGAACGCATAAACTATAGAACGCAAATTACAATACCAGTAATGAACAATTCTCAACTTTTTGTTCCTCAAGAACGTAGGTATGATTGATTTGAGAACGTTCACTAAATGATTTGTTGTTGTAATTAACCAACCACTGGTTGAACCCAAATTGTTATTCTATCAAAATTCAAATTTCGGAAAATTAATAATGCTTTTCACCGAAGGTCAACTAAATGAGATTGTGATATAGCTTGCATTACAGAACATTTGATAACCAGTGAAAACAGAAACAGAATCGTTATTCAAAATTACGAATTGGCCGGTGGCTTCTTCAGAGCTCGCTCGCTTCATGGTGACAGCTCAATCTTAATAAAACATGATGTAAAATTTTTACCACTATCTGTTGAAAAACATACGGAAATGACAGCCATTATTGTTCGTGAGTGGCATCTGATAGTGATCAGTGTGTACCGACCTCCAAATGGAGACTTAAATGTCTTACTAACACAACACGATTTGGGTCTAACAAGAATATTTAATCAGGGTCATAACAAAATAGTACTGCCAGGGGATTTTAATGCAAACTTTATTGCAAACACAAATAACAGACAACATCTGATAGAATTATTAAATGGTTACGGTCTGAACGCGGCGTTTTCCGAGCCTTCTCGTGTGAGCAGTTCATCCGCATCCTGTATAAATAAGATTATTACGAACATAGAGAATTTCACATTACATTACATACCCGCAAAATAACAGCACCAACCTTTCTATACAACTAATAAGATCCACAAACTGGGGTTTTTTAGATCGTCAAGACGCAGAAGCCAGTTACAACCAGCTTCATGATACTCTGCAGCGACACTATGACACAGCTGTCCCTTTGCAGAAAAATAGTATCACTAATAAGATAAGACCAATAGAAAACGAACAACTAAGCAAGCTGAAAAACATATTAGAAGCATCTTACACAGTTTTCAGCCTATATTTGGCTGTAAAAAATGAGTACAAATCATAAATAGAAGACTATTATAGAAAAGTGAACCTAGAACTGATAGAAAAAACGACAGACAAAAGCAGAGAAATCTGAAAAATAATCAACTCCAACACCAAGCACAATAAAAGAGAGGTAAATAGCAACTTGAACGCAGATGAAATAAATAAAACCTTCGCAACTGCTGGACGTAAAAACAGCGAAACATGCTGATGAGGAATTGCTAACTATATTTTACTAAAGACTCCACATGGTTCCCCTCATTCAATGGTATTATATGAGACATCAACACAGGAAATAATTGACACTACTCTCAAATTAAAGACAAAGCATACAAAGGACATAAGGCTTCACGGTAGATTTAATGCAAAAAATAATACATTACATAGCTGAACCACTATATGCAATAGTAAACAAGTGCATCCAAGGAGGAACATTTCCATCCAAATTAAAAGTCGGTAAAATCATTCCCATATACAAAAATGGTTATTCCAACGATTGTTCTAACTTTAGGCCAATTTCAATCTTGCCTGTGATCTCAAAGATAATAGAATCTCTTATAAAAAAGCGCTTAGTCAATTACATCGAAAAGAACAATCTCATAAGTCCATGTCAACATGGATTTGGAAAAGGTAAATCAACAGCAACGGCAATGATCGAATTAGTCGAATCCTTTATAGAAGCCTTTCAAGACAAGCAAGAGGCTCAATTAACTTGTCTAGACCTCTCAAAAGCATTTGACAGCGTCAACCATCAGATTCTGCTGGACAAACTTCATTATTATGGGATTAGGGGTACAATAGCCGAATTGATGCGGTCTTACCTAAAAGATCGTCGTCAACAGGTTCAGTGGAACAACAGGTTGTCCCACAGTGAGAACATGGAGCATGGGGTTCCTCAGGGGTCTATACTGGGCCCTATATTGTTTATCATCTTCATAAATGCCATGCCATCAAGTGTAACAACCTGCAGAACAACAATCTTCGCTGACGACACTTCATTTGTTGGGATGGCAAGGTACAGACATCTTCTGAAATTGGAAATCGAACTAGCAATAGATGATGCTCAGAACTGGTAAAATTCAAATGGCCTACAGCTGAATAGATGCAAAACGCAGAGTTTTTTGCTTACCACTAAGCAGCAGGTGAAGCAGGGTGATACAACCAGTGGCGGCTCGTCCGGGTCGGCAGGGTCGGCACTGCCGACCCAGGATTTTAATTCAAGAAATTATTTTTTTTCGTATTTTTATGTATATTTGTTTTATTATGTTCAGATATCTTGAAACAGTTGGAGCGTATTTTTTTACATCACCGTCAAATTAATAATTAGCCAAAATCACATTTACGGGTTATACCGAAAAATTTACGCTACTCGGCATCCGTGGATGGGCCGTGTATGTGTTTGTCATCCAAGCCCGTGATCCAAGCGCTGGGTCGGCAGACCGCATCGTAAAGGAAGCAATAGCATCGTTTTCCTATGAGCTGAACAAAGACGCAACCCTGGGCGCATATTGAATCCTGAGGCGAAAATCGAGACTCAGCAATGTTTGGGTCCAGCAGACAGCATAAAACGTTAAAACGGACTTCATCATTTATTTCAATTATTTCAAGTTTTTTTTTAATCAACCAATCATAGTTCTGTTTTCTACTGAGTATTACAAATTATCTGATTGACACCCTTTGCATGCTTACAGTTTTCTTATAATCATAATTTAATTTTACGTATATATGTTTGTATACTCGTAGTATGACTGTGTTATATTATACTCATTTCTGTATTATATACTTACCTGACGTGGCGATGTAATGTTTAACGCTAAATACATTATTATTATTATTATTTTATTGAAGTTAATAAAGGAGGCCCGGCATTCATAATCGTCGGATTCCGAAAATTAATTTTGACATGTACATTGAACAACAATTATATATATAGTTCAATACTGAAATCACGAAAAACTACCCGAATGTTCTACGAAATTTTTCATTTTCCCAAGATTATTGTAAGAGCTATCCTCTTAAATAAACAATTTTAAGCAGATACCTTCAAACATTTAACAGAATTAATTAAATACATGTTATAAATTTAGTCAATCTGAAATCATTGAAGAATTTCACACAAAAAGAAAATAAAATAAGTAAGCGCCAATACCCATATAATCGCTTAATGCTGTCTGCCGGACTTCCGAATACATCTTCGGATTGGGCTCGACATATATCGGCTTCTTCTCTCCGGTGCAGTAGTTGCCAGGTTAGGCTATTTGTTACCAAATGAACTATCTTTTTAACCAAAGTTTTTACTGCCGACCCAATAGAATTTGCCACGAGCCGCCACTGGATGCAACGGTGTTGGGGTTTCATGTGGACTCTTCCTTGACCTGGAAAACACACATAAATTGTTTGTGTCAGAAACTGTTATCAGCAATATATTCCATTCGAAGAATAAGGTTTATTGTAAATGAAATGGCATCAAAACTATACTACGCCCATTTCCACAGATGGCTATCTTATGGAGTTATCCTGTGAGGTGCATCATCAACATCGTTGAGGGCTTTCCTTCTGCAGAAGCGGGCCGTCCGTGCTGTGGTGAGAGCATCCCAAAAAGAGAGCTACAAACAAATTTTCAGACAACAGCAAATACTTACACTATCTGTAATATACATACATACTCACTTGTATCTACCATATTCACAGTCATCACCAAACCATCTCAGAAAGTCACTCTACCCACCACGGATACGGAACGAGAACTAGAAATAATTTAGCCATCCCAAGGTATAGGATCAATAAGTGCCAAAATAGCTTTGAGTGCTGGAGTAAAAAAATATACAATACGATTCCGGAGAGTATAAAAGCCAGAAGTAGAGTCAATTTCAAACAGGTATTAAGATCGGTGTTGATTAATATGGCGCCATATACAATAGAAGAGGCTCTTGAATTAAACTATGATCCAGCATTTGCCATGATGACCAATTGATGTTTTAATTAGTTGTGAAGTCTAAATACATGTGTGTAACGAAATTTTTTATATGACGCCTTATAATCGATTGAAGGTAAAATAAATTATTATTATTATTATTAATGAAATAAGTCTAACGTACATTGTGTAACAATAGACATTTAACGGTCTCATAAAAACGAGCTTTAGTCTATTATTAAATTTTTGTTACTTTTTTGCGTTCAACTGGACCATATTCTAATTACTCCTTGTGTGTAAAAACACATTACACTGGCCGACACGATTTTTGTAACACAGTTCAGCTCATTGTTTTTACAATGCTAATATCTTTTTAACAGTAGAAAAGAATTTCTTAAAGCTCTAATCGTCTATTTATCAGTGGGCTCGGTAGAGCATTTTATATTGGCAGGTAGTAAATTTTATGACATTTTTTTTTAAATAGGATGCATTTTAAAGGAGAGGTAAGCCAAAAGGGATTGTACATAACATTAAACTAGTTTTTTATTCAGTGTTCTTTTGTTTCGAATTGATTGATTTTGTCAAATAACTTCCCAATGCAGGAAACTTCTGTAGATTAGTGCCTATACGAACAAAAAACTCGAAAAAGCTGGCTAAAAGATGAAGGTGTTACTGGGATATCATAATTTTTAGTATACCTGCGATTTCTATGTCGCTAATTACAAATTCAAAATAGCAGATTTAATATGGCGGATGAATCTTGGTAAACATCGTGCACTATTTTTTAAATTCGGTATTTGAAAGTTTTTTAGGTTGCTAATTACGATCAGCGATAGGCAGGGTAAACGATTGCATCAGGATATAAGAACAATGGAAATACATTTCAAAGGACTATGGGGTCCAACCATGATGGGTCGTTACTGTAGATTTTTGAAAGGATAAAATGTGAAAAGAGACAAGGTTAAAAAAGCACTTTCGATGAAAGAAACTTTAGCACATTTTCCTTGTATCATCAAGATGTATTTAATTTCATTTTAAGTATATGACACACATTTCTTATAAAAAGCAATAAAAAGTCATCGTTAAACCAAAATCTGTCCAACCAGCCCGATCCGTTAAGCCATTTTCAGAATATTTTAAAAAAATTGAATGGGGGCCCCGGGGGCACATTTCCGGGAGGTCAAGTACATGTTGATTATTGCTAGGCCAAGACCTATAACCAACGAGCCATCAACGAACCCGATCGGTTAAACCGTTCTTTAGTTATGAGTGTAACAGGCATCGGACAAACAAAAAAAATTAAGTTGAAAATGTTCTAAGAATAGAATGAGCGTATTTCAAATACAATATTATGATACTCGTCGTTTTCTTAAATGTCAGTTTAATATAAAATATTTTATATATATATATATATATATATATATATATATATATATATATATAAAAACTTGCGAAAACACTTTTTAACTTTTAAATTGTACATTTCTATTATAACAAGAACCTTTCGTGTAACAACTTTTTTTGTCAGTTTGCTTCTTTAGGTAGGTTTATTTTACTATAATTAGCTATTCAGTTTTATGTTACAAGAATAAAGTCTTTTTCTGTCGGCCAGTGTTATTAATATACACAAACAGTCATTATTTTTCTACTAGATGTTGCAATACTTTTGAATTTTGGCGCATACACCACTGGTTGGTCATACTTCTAGCCTATTTTACATGTAAGTTCATAAACTTTGTAAACATGTACTTATACCGCCATCGTTCAACTGAAAGCTAACAGTCTTTGATGCATGTTTAAGATACCATCAACGCTAAAGCCAAAACTGCAGGGTCACGTTATTCGTGCCACTCTCGGCACGGATATGCAAATTCTGTACTCATGCTCTCATGCAGCGTGTTACATTTTGGTATCAAATACATAATTACATTTACGTGCAGTGAAATCAGAACATCTTAATTGCAGCAGACTTAGATTAACGGGATTTGAGCACTTAACGCTGCCCCAACAATTCACGAATTAATGCAGTAGGGAACCCAGAATTAACCTCTAAAGCTAACGATACTGTTAGTCTAGTATTAATAATTGTATGCTAAGAAGTACTTTTTCCAATACAATAGAAACCGCCGTATTACGAGGTTTTGACTGTTTATCCAACTGCACATCCAAACCATGTATTGTTGTTAATACGGCAGTCGCGAAGACATATATAGTCATTTACAAAATTAGCAGGTGATATCATTTTAAAAATTTCCCATCCTCCGTGGATAGTAGCAAGCGACCAAAAGTGTAGTGTGCATCTGTCATTTTAACAATTCCTCTTCAGGACAGTCGAGAAGTTAAAGTTTTCTTGAGATGAATACAGACGTTGCTCAAATAACAAAAGGGATTAAACTTGCAAAGGATAATTCACCTAGCCGCGTATCTCATCTGCTAAAAGAAAGATATCAAAAAATATTTGCATGAATGCGCTTTCAGTAATTTTTAGAGGAGGCGAAATTATCCAAACTTATAGAAGGGAATTGGCGAAGAAGTCAGTTATATTTACTGAAAGTGCGTATAAAAATAGGTTTTCTTGAGCAGAAAAAAATCGTATGCTGAAAAATGCTTTCTAAAGGGAGATTGAGCCTGAGTAGGTTATGGGAATAGCCGTCACTAGTAAAGAGAAAAACTCTTTTCAATTCAGCCAAATTTTCGGAATGATTTTATTCCTTCTTCAGGGCGCTAAAATATTACACAACAAAAGGATACATTGTAGAAACATAACTCAGTCAGTCCGTCTACCTTCCACATTTTAAGAGAACAATGTTTGCAATATTGCATGCTTTGCTCTACATAAAAAAACAAACCCGACTAAAATGCAATAATTACTCTAACGTACGCTGTAGTCATTTTTTAAGTCAGTGACAATTACATTTGATAAAATAAGTCACATTTTAGATGTATTCGGGTCTGAGATACTCAGTATCATTAGTTTGAACATACATACTTTTACGTAAAAATTTCCGCCAAATGTTGAATTTTATTATTGGCAGTAGCAAAAGTGCCACTACCAGAAGCTTGAAAATGTTTGGTGACTTCTACGTACCTCATTTACTTCAAGAATTTTACTTCTAAGTCAAAGCAATCCAGAGATAAAGCCGCTTACCGTCCTCGCTGCGACGCCGTGTTATAAATTGTTTAGTTCATTGGCAAATCATACCATACACGACTAATGCAAAATAACCTTTAAAAAGTTTGGTGGCTGAACGTTCGGAAATGTTTCCCAAGTTCTTTTATTTCAGTAACTAATCCGTTTTATTTTTATACGCACTTTCAGTAAATATAACTTACTTCTTTGGCAGTTCAGTTCCCTTTTATACATTTGGATAATTCCGCCTCCTCTAAAAGTACTGATAGCGCGTTCATGCAAATATTTTTCCATATCTTTCTTTTAGCAGATGAGATACTCGGCTAGGTAAATTGTCCTTTGCAAGTTTATGTTATTTGAGCCACGTCTGTCTTCATCTCAAGAAAACTTTTCGACTACCCTGCAGATGGATCGTTAAAATGACAGAAGCACACTACACTTTTGGTCGCTTGCAACAGGGAAATTTTAAAAAAAATTATCGCCCGCTAATTTTTTGTTTGGGGAATAATACAAATGAAGTGTGTCTCCGCGACTATCGTATTAACAACACTGACAATACATGCTTTGGATGTACAGTTGGATATACAGTCAAAACCCCGTAATATAGCGGTTTCTATGGTATTGAAAAAAGTACTTCTGAATAAGCATACAATTATTAATAGTAAACTAACAGGATCGTTAGCTTTGGAGGTTAATTCTGCGTTCCCTTCTGCATTAATTCGTGAATTGTTAGGGCAGCGTTAAGTGCTCAAATCTCGTTAATCTAAGTCTGCTGCAATTAAGATGTTCTGATTTAAAATATTTCTTTGTGTAAATTTCTCGAAATTTTCCAAAGGAATAATACAAGTTTATTAAGATCATCTGAAAAAGCATCATGTATCCTTCCAAACAAAAAAAAATGGGCAATTATGTCTATTTTTGACTGAGTTATTGTTAAAATTATTATAAATTTTATATAGTTAATGTAACTGCAATTTATATTGGTTATGCACTGAATTAACTGAACCAAACTGCAGTATAGCAATAAAGTATAAACAAACAATTAGTAATAAGTGTAGTTTCGTTTAGTGCTTTTCACAATTATGTCATTCATAAACTTTTGCAAGTAACTAAAGGCGACTTAACAGGTATTTCTAACAAATTAGGTAGGCCGTGAAAACAAGAAATAATTTTATGGCTATAGTAAAAATTGACKAATATTAACATTACCGCATTAACAACAACAAGAAACAGAAATTTAAAATAATCTAATATATTACACTGCAAAAGGAAATTAAACTGGTTAATGTCAACACACATTTCAATCCTCCGTCTATTACTTAACACGGCACGTACAATTTCTGATGCCGTCATATTTTTAATCTTCCACATAAATAAAAATTAACACCGTAAGATCTGGCGATCGGGCTGGGCACCTATATGCGTCTACCTATCGAACAATCCGTAAAAGTTGTATCTAAATAATCGCAAACATTGTGTGAAAAATGAACAGGACAATCATGGTATTGAAAGCATATGTTTCCTCTACTTTCCAGTGAAATCTTATCCTATAATAAATTCAGTTCATTTATTAGAAAATCTAAATAAAAATCTCCATTTAATGAATCATTAAAAATAAATGATATGATTATTTTGTTTCCAATAATGCTGACGTTGACTTTTCACCTATTTTGGTGGTCAACTTGGCGCAACCATTGTGGAATATCCACAGACCAATAATGTGACTTATGCAAATACAGTTCACCGAAATTACTAGGAGCAGCTTCACCCACCCACAATACACGAGATAAAAGTTTTTATTTTTTTCACYAATCTGTCTCAACTAATGACAATAATTTAATCTTGCATGTTGGTCTAAACCTGACAGTGTTTGATGTCACTAAAAATTTACTTTTATTGTAGAAAATGCCAAAAACGCCCTCTGGTGGCACGACTAGAAGCTTGAAATTATTTTTGGTTCTACGTACCTTATTTACTTTAAGAATTTTTCCCCAAACTTCTAAGTCAAAGCAATCAAGAGGCAGCCGCTTACCATCCTTATTGCAAGCCCTGTATTATGAAATTAAACAGCTATTTTTTATGTTTCATACGAAGTAAATGCTAAATATTGATCTCACAAATTAATGATGTAGGTATGATTTTTCCAATATTGGGTAAAAATGCAGACAGTGAAGTAAGCTCAAATAGTCGATTATTTGCACGAAGCTATAATTACGATTATTCCAAAGCTTGCTTGTTTGCAGCAGCATTCGTAGTTATAGTTTGACCTTGCATGATTATTATAAGTATTTTATATACTGTAGTAACAATATCAACTGCTTTCACTAGACCTGTTTATGTGCTGAATACAACTTTAATCTCGAGGACCTATTTATTAGGGCATGAAGGGAATTTAGATTAGCACTCATTGGTTATGCATTGTAATCGGTTCAAAGCTTAAACGCGCCATTACACGTCATCTTCTATCAGAATACCAGTATAATTACTTAAAGCACAATCCGTGCAAGTCGGTCCCGGAGAAGTCATATGTGTACGTTCGMTTTTAATTTTCTTAGGTTTTCTAATTCCACAGCAAGCTCGACGTGCATTATTTTCATTATTGTCCTTCAACAACTGATCCACTTAGGAGGCTAAACGGCTCTCTCTTAGTATTATTGCTGATGGGTAGCATCGCTACTTGAGTCTTAACCATCGAGGTGTCTGGAGTCGGTTGTTTACATTTTCAAGTGAAGACAACATAATAGTTACATCTAAGGTGGAATTGAAGGAAAACAGAAACGTACAGTTGACCAGAGCAATACTCAATGCATCGTGCGATTTCCCGTCTTCACGCGCATTGGATGATCCACTGTACTACTGGTGTTTAGAATATTCTGTATGTGTTGAATAGTGTGGCGTAAATTTTTGGTTATAAAGAGCTTATTGCGAGCTGTTTAAGGACAAGGCGTATAAGAAATCAATCCAGGCAATGGTGCGGATGTGTCAAGTATGCAAAAACGTGGGCTTTAAGGAGAAAACCGTATCATTTCACCGTTAAGCATTGTTTAGGTTATGTTTATATTTGTTGTCATAGGCGTCGTTTGATAAATTTAGCGAAATGAGTTACTTTATAGAGAGATACTTTTATAAAATGTAATGAAGTTGATAGTGAAAGATTAATACATATGGAAAATGGTTACTGTTAGTGGCAGACGTTTTAAAAATAAATATTTGTAGGTAGAAGAAGAGAGCCGATGTGTTCTGAGTAAGTAGTTCAGTGATGCCTGATGCGGATTTTGATTTATGTATTTCATTTTATTTGACAATAAATTTCATTTTCGCAGTGTCCGAATTTTTTGCCTTATATTTCTATGTGAAGAATGTCAAATGTTTTCTCGTTAAGTGTTGATTAATGATTAGTAATGCTAGAACTGATGTTTCTTTGCTTTAACTGAAAGATTGTTCGGAATATTATTGATGTACGCTTCGCTTTTGTTTTTAGTTGGAAGTTAAATTATCTCACTGTTGACCCTTTTATAACAGTACGCCAATGTACTTGGAGGTAAACTGCATCTCCTCTCGTACCCGCACACCCCTCACCTTCGTTGGTCTTGGCGTCAGTTCCAACCGTATTTATGAATGAGATGTCGTGTCCATTTAATAATATGTAAATGGTCTTAATTAAGATGATCCAAGATTTTGATTTAGTTCTAGAGAGAACCTTGTAAAAGAGATGTAATTTTATCAAATTAAACTTTTATCCCTAAGTGCTTCTATCAAAAGCTTAGTAACTTGTTCGTCTGTTTTCTAAGTAGTAAAAATTTGAAACTTATGTCTTAAAATGTATTACTTTTTTAGTTAATACTAGAAATTAAAAAAAAACTAGGAACAATTATTCTTTTGTAATACTGCTTAGAGCACATTTCTCCAATAGTAGACAGGTTCATTATTAGTATTTTATGAAAAATCACCTGATAAATCTGCGACTAAAACACATATAATAAACACACTGAGATAAACAAGCACTGTTCCTTCTCCATTTTCTATTTTCTTGATATGTTAAAAGGTGAACAGATAAGTTCATGCGTCCCTGAAAACATATGATTTACTAAAATTTAGTTGCGAGCTTAAGAAATGCGCACTAATAGCGCCGTCCTCTAAACCTAAAGAGTAGTCATGTCGTCTCTGAAAGCAAAACAGTTGACATACACAGTTTCTACCTCTATAAACTACATGCTAACTCATGAAGACAGCATTACTTATTTGTTCTTAATACCTACCCAGGGCCATAAAACACGCAGTCGCTCAAGAATATGTTCGTCTGATACCTTTTATGTCGAAATTAATAAGCTAGCGTGGTTTGTAGAACGTCTAAATGTCGACGTCTAGAGGACATTAAATGTGTTTCAGCGCCTGAAACGAGCAATTTCCATTAAGCACGCAGTTCTAATCATTTCTCGTTAGGACCAAACTTTATTCTTAATCACGCATTTGTTTTTGTCCATAGCCGCATCTACCACGCCCTTGAATTCTGAATTAATACAGCTTGTTATAACGAAAGTTATTATTCGTGGGAGTGCCACGGTACAACAGTAAAAGTAGAGGAAAGACACGGTAAACGGTGTAAAGTATACGAAAATATTGAAATTCAAGCATACGACCTTTTCTTTAGCCCGGTAGCAACAATTTATTACAGTATTTGTATTAAAGGCTTACAAACCTAGCAACCCTGTTTTATGCTGCGCGAAACCAAATAAAACAAACAACACTTAGTTTATCCTAGTTAAGAAAATAAAAATAGATTTCGTTGCTAGAAACAAAAGAACTGAATAATAAATATAAAGGAAAGCATATAAGCAAAGGTATACAGAAGGCGGGTAAAGGGGGGCAGCCGCCCCCCCCTGGACCTGGACTGCCAACCCTGGGCCCTTCCCACTTTCCATAGATTTAGCTGGTTAATTAAGTTTCCAAGCTTATCTTGGTCATGTGTCATAATACGATTTCTGCTTTGTTCAGCTCATGTTTTCCTATAGAGATTGTTCAACTATGCATGATTCTGTTATATGGAATACACAGAATCTGTCACATATTTGTATTTGGCGGTAACTCCAACATTCTTCGTTATAAATTTCTAAATTCGCCTTACACCTTAACAATTAATACAAGTTAATACGATAATTAATACAATGTCAGTTATTTCGAGCAAAAATCCATCCGAACTAAGAGTTATAAAAGTCTATTTAACATAAGTTTTAGGAATCCATTAACGTTATAAGCACGAATAAAAACCCGGTGTGCTAATAAAATGTCAGTATACAAAAGTCTTTTCAGTTTATTTAAATGATGCTTAATTTGGTTAAAATATTAAGTGGTGGCTTAATTTTTGGGAGCAGTGTACTGGCGACTACGGATGTTGGCTTAACTCAAAAAAAAAGATAGCTAAACGAAAAATGCAATTATCAAATAAACCCAAATGCTCAATCTAAAAGAAGATGGCATATTCTGTACGGTGTTCATAACAAAGCATGTCTAATGTCTAATTCTGATTTTACACAGTACTCATAATTTGTACAAAATCGTCGTCAAACGTTGAGATGTAATATACTGATGTGTTGCAGTGTCTTGTTATTATATAGCATATATAATATAATAATATATATATAATACTCAAAAGCATTATTTTCTATTTATGTCCCGGTCATTATTTTAGCCAGAGAGCAAGTAGAACTACTTTTTTGAGTAAAATTAGATGTATGAATAAAAATTGTTAGAGATAAAACAACCATTAACTTAATACTGTTTGGCCAGCTGACGCATAGTGCTGGGGCTTATAACTTGTATTTTTAAGTTTACCTAAGATTAACAAAGCCAGCAGCTTCAGCCATTACAGTCTTAGGTATTGTTTCACGACCAAGTTGTTTCCTCATTCTAAGTTTTGATAATTGTTTATCTTTATGAGCTTCCTATTCACTCCTTACTTAAATTTCTAGTGTGAAAAGTTGAAATTAAACTACAACCGCATCGGTTAATTCATTTAGTCTTTGATATGTGCGAATTCCAAATCATAAAAAGTGGTCTCATTAGTAGATGCTAAAGGGGAAATTTACCTTTCTTTAGTATGTACTTCGTTTGATATTACTATACATTCTAATGTGGATCACGGATTTTTATTCTTCAAAATAAAATGCATCAACTTCGGTATCAACTCATTGTTAAACGTGATAGAGATGCAACTGAATGCGCTAGATATCACCTAACTGTTATCATCAATAATTGAATTAGGAATAAACGAGCTTTGTATGATCAGTGTATATAAAAAACATAAACAATTTGGGTCTTCACAGAAGTTTTAAGTGACCTTGCAGAAAATCAACGAAGATTGTTCGTGGAATAAATACGTCATTAATTACTTAGGTGCGTAATCCAAAAAAGGCACATATTTATTTATGTTGAATTACTTTCCTGTAATCTCCTGTGGAAGTGCTGCAGTTAATAAGTTCCCAACCTACACAGTATATAAATCCAAACACTCGTAGACAATTGATATGATAGAGGACCACTTGGGTACCCGGTAAGTGCTTTGAAAGAATTAAGGTTAGATTACAACTATATTAATTTCCTGTGGAAATTCAAGGTAAGAAGATGGTGCTAGTTGATAATTTGTCAACCCACGTTGAAGATCGAATTCTTAAGTCTTTGTCAAAAAAAATAAAATATTGTTTTGCTTTCTGCCTCCCAACACTTTTGTGTCAACTCTTGGATGTATTGCTTTATTGACCTCTTAGACGATACTAGCCGATAATTATCCTATACAGATGGAAACTAGGTTTAAAATAGAAACTTTTACCAAAAGAGGAATTTCCCCTTCATTGAAACGTGTATGAAAAACTCTACCCCGTTGGCAAAGAGGAATTGAAAAATATGTTTTGTGGTTTTGACAAATGTGGAATATATCCATTTAATCCTATTAAGGTATTGCAGCGATTACCATATTATATTATTAACAAAAAAACACCTGATGCTTAAGAAATATGGGTAAACGTTTCCTGCAGCTGTCATTAACAAATTTAAAAGATTTGCCCGATTTCTATTAAGAAAAATTAACACTGGTGATCTAAGAGCTGACGAACAAGCTTCCACTGTCACGCAGCAACAAATTGACATCGGTACAAGTTTGCAGTCAAATTTCAAGTAAACAATTTGTACAAATGATTTCCATTGATGAATTGAATTAAGATTCGGTGGAAGTGATTTTTAAGAACGGCGAGAAAGGTAACTAACAGGTTCGTGTGGCCTCAGGTGTTAAATTAATAAAGGTATAATACCTATAAACGAGTTGATCAAGGAACTCACTGCTCCAATGATAGACATTAGAAAAAAATGTGTTGTTTGAGTCTGTCAAAATTGGACAGTTCTTTAAATATTTGCAATAAATGCAATATGTAGACTACGGATCCCTTTGTGCTGAAACACGTAATACGTGAGAGATCATGTTATTTATTGTAATAGAATTTAATTTTTTGTCTTCTACATTACCTACACTTGTTATGGTTGTATTTTTTTTCAACAAAAGATGAACGTTAAGGAAGCTTTCGTTATGTTTCACAATTAAAAGATATCTGTCTCATTGCTTTTTTATTTCTGCGTTTATTTTTATAATAAAAATAGTATTAAAGGACTCCTACTCCGACTAAAGTGTAGTATTTAGATGTACGTTCAAAGTAGCCTCGTAGGGGCAACTTTGAATAGTTAAAAAAATTATGAGTCTGCTATATCGTCGATACAGCGGTGGTATTAACATGGACACGTCTGATGCGTTACAGAAAGGGTTATTGCGTTAATGCTTGCATGTTATTGGTCCAATATTCTCAGATTAGGTTGGTTTATAATTACATTGGACAAACGCAACGATATCTGATTATTTGAAATGTTTTTCGCTAATATTAAGAGTTTTACCTAATATGCATCACAAAAAGCTTTTAACCACTATGCACGAGTCTTTTCACTCCGTGGGAGTTGGAAAACAGTGTAAGTAGTTTCCTTCGTACAATTTTGAATTTGTGCTTGTTCGGCATAATTATTATGTATGCGTTCCTAAAATGTAAATATCTACGCACGAGAATTATGGATATGCGCTGATGCTTTCCCATTGTGCGTACCGAGGTAGATAGTTACTCTCGTACTTAAGGCACAGATCATACAATATTAATAGTCTGTAACTTAAGACTCCGTATATACAGCGTTCTGCTTTACCGCTAAAGCTCATTGGACATAATATCTACCTAATAGCACTGCTAGATGGCACCTTTAATGCAGTACGGCACAGAATGCACCCCAAAACGAGAGGAAAGACGTGTCTACGTCAGAAAAAGCATTGCTTATAATTTTTTTTAATAGCGGTACTCGTATTCTGTATTTGTACTTCGAACTCATGTCCATCCACAATGCATAATTCAGATTTATGCGACCAAAAAAAGTTGTGAAAATATTGATGGTTAAAGCCAAAAATTATTCAAAGTTATGTCATTTTACGATAGTTCTGTTAATTACTGTTAACAGTTCCGTTGTTCTCAAATGTATCCTGACTTGAAAATGAACACGACCATCTCCACCTGCTGATTAGTATCTATACATTTAAGTAGCCGTGAGTTAACATGCTTACAAATTAGTACCCAAATAATGACCAGTGAAATGATTTTAAATGATACCCCTTTTAACAAAGCAATTTTGAATCGGAACAAACTTCCCATTTTCTATTTTGAGTCAAGGAATATGCTCTATTTAGTAGTATACGTATTTTCAAAGCTTCCTGGATAACACGTAATAAGCATCCCCACCTTACATAACTTATCTTGTCCTAATTTTGCTGACTTGCTTCCAGGGGTATGCGGGAAATTCTGATGTGCTCCTTCCGGCGGAACAAGAGGCAACAAACAGAGCGGCACCAAAGAACGTACAGCCTCCACGCAGGCATTCAACGGCACGCATCGACCAGATCAACTATAAAAGCCAACACGACAACGGTGACTATCCTAAACAACGATCACAGCTCAGAATGCTCGCATGAAGTATGAGGATGTGGATACTGTCTCTACTGCTCGCAGTACAGCTAAGAGACAGCCAGATAACATGAATATCGAATTACGTGTTGCCAACTGATTTTTTATGTATGGTCATGTATTGTTGGTGAACAGTTTTTGGCTGTTTCTGGACGTCACATACTTATTTGCAGCCTTTAGCTCCATTTTTAGATGTCATTAAAGCGTCGACTGCATTTAAAGAAAAGTTTTAAGTACTACTTCCTCGTTTGTAATACTATCAATTTCCAAACTACCTGCTAGGGCCGGATTAAGCCATGTAAGGTCTGCTGGGCAAGATATGTTTTGAGGATCTCACTATAATCCCATCAAATTCGGTAACGTGCAAGATGCATACAATTCACGTGATCACTCGATCTATTCGGTGATCGGAGCATAGTAACACCTTCTAGATGCCGTGCTAAAGTGCAGATTTATTACCTACATATTGATAACAGCTTTGACCCTAATTCTTAATTGTAAATCCCCAGCATGGTATCGTTTTGTCTTCGTCAAGAACATCTTTCTCTAAACAAAAAGAAACCGAAAGATCAGATATTGTAATAATTTTTGAGAATAGAAATATCTATAAGAATGTCGCATACCTACGTGGAAGCCTTCTGATATTAGAGCCCCTGGGCAGTCGCCCTTCTTACCCTCCCATTTATCCGGCCCTGCTGCCTGCATTGTTCTATAGTTTCTTTGATTTTACAAACCAATTACATCGTACAGAATCCTTCGAAGACTCCATAGTGGAGTTTGTTCCCTGTATTGTTCTCATATAATGATACGTATTTTAATCCACCGAATGCACTATAATTTTCCTTGCATTGTTACTCGTTATTTTCCGGTATCAGACTATTTTTGTATTGTATGTACGTGTACGTACCCTACCTCTGTTATGTGCCATGCTGCTGCTTAATGGTCATAACGAAGGAGGCGTTCGATTTTATGTTATTGACTACTCGAAGTTTTTGATGTTGATTCAATTGACTTGATTTTTTAGAGATGGTTGCCAAATTAGAAAATACAACGAACTACAGAGGCGTAAAAGTTCTTCAACTTACAACAGTTCAATTAAACATTTGTGTTAAGACAACTGCGATATACAGGTATACTTTCTTTACCGTCCTTAATTAAACTACAAACTAAATAAAAAATCCTCATATTGAATGTTCATGCCTTGTCTAAGGTTCACACAACCAAAGTGGTTAACGATGTGTAAAAAATAAATTAAGTTGTCATAATCCTATTATGTTCTGTGTCAAACGAATGAGAAAGGCGTTATATGTATTCTATTTATACTTGTGTTGTCTAATTACGTAACTGTGAAGCTGTTGATGTTCAATCCATTAAGTAAAAATAAAGTTATTTTTTCTATATAGTATTATTTTATTAAACAGCAACTCGAATAATTTCGCTGTTGTTCTGAATATTGAATAAAACGATGTTATACGAGGGCGAATGCTTTCAGCGTCCATAATGTAAGATAATATTTTGTCGGATAGATCGCTGTCTCTTGAAAACACACACAAACGTCTAATAAAAGAAGCTATAGAAATTTGTAGCAATACTAATAATTTTAATAGGGATTGTGGAAATTATGAGTTAGGTGACATTTGGAAGGCTATTTTATACTTATCTTTTATCAAGTAGATCGTGTATATCTAGTAGGTAGGTAGTTCCTTTTTCATCGTTAGGTTCCTTTTTATCAGGTTGGCACGTTGTTTCTACGACGTCCGCATCCTTGGTGATTTGTTTATTTACTTTCAAAATTTTGTTTGAACTTGTGTCGGGCAAATTTTGAGGTTCTTCGTCTTTGACAAAGATTACAGGTGTAATCGAAGCGTCAAACTATTAACTTTTTGTCACTGTTTTCAAGAGACAGCGATCTATCCGACAAAATATTATCTTAAAACGATGTTATACTTCGCAATAGCGTCTCTAGTTTCCTAACTTTTAAATTTATCCAGCTACTACAAAATCTATCTAACATATTATATATAATGTCTCACTGCAACTGGTTTATTTATTTCAAACTTAATCTAGAGAATATCCGAAGTAAGCGATGCAAATTTATCAGCCAAAATAGATCCGGGTGTCACAACAATTAAAAAATACACTAGTCTTGTCTGGGAAAATTAAATAGTCAGACAAATTTATTGTATATTTTACTTTTGTTAATTTATATCATATTTAGATACGCTATAATAATGAAATTACATTATAACGTTTTACTATATCCGAAGATGACCAAAAGATTTTGGTACCATATGGATTTACTCCTTGCAGGTTATAAATGTTACATGGTATACCTTAGTGGCTATCAATGAATTACTCTTTTATTTATACATACTGACTGACAAGAAATAAGTACATCCAGTCTATTTGGTCAAACTTTAGTGTTCAAGTTTATTGGGGTAAAGTGAAATATACCAGAAGCTGATAATAAGATCTTACAAAAATAATAACAATGGACCAGGGTGCTGTATGCATGTGGTTGGTGATCGATTTATTCAGATAACAAATTCTCCTAAAATGTCTCATTCCAGACTACGTGCACAGCATCATGACGTGCTGCAACAGTCCAAGGAATATTGTAGTCTTCTACCTATAATGTCCCAGACGTATTTGATGGATGAAAGATTGATAGATCTTAGTGAGCATTGCAACAAATTGTCGTCTTATTCAAAGTATTCAGAAGTAATTCTAGATATATGTAGTTCTGAATTATCTTGTTGGATAAGCAGATTAGGGAGGCTCCTTGCGGTAGGATAAAACGTTTAGAGACGGAGTATGGTTTTTTTCGATGTTTACCATGAGGATTTTCGGAATCTAGCTGAGATAGAAGGAAAGTTATAAAAAAATATTTGCAGTTTGTGAGCCAAATTCAATGCTTCTTTTGATTTTTTTAAATGGTTATGGCTTACTAGAAATAAGAAAATGCTGCCCCCAATCAGATGTCATTCAATTTTGCAAGTAAGCTATCATTTTCGAGATATAACATAAACAAGGATTATGGGCATTTTCAGTTTTATTCTTGTTTTAATCCATGGAAAAGTCAAATCTTTTGTCCTTTAATTTATATATATAAAAAAGAAATTTAAAAAACCTTTGATGAATATGTTGAACAAGAGTTTGCGAGAAACCGTACTTATTGAAAAGATCAGGTCAAGTAAAAAATACTATTGTGGCAACCAGGTGGGTGTAATCCAGTTTGCAGAAGATCTGGAGAACACTTTGAGTATTGGTGCTGGATTCATTTGCTATGGGGTGACATTACTTGGGATTGTGGCACAAATGCGTCATAGTGAATCATACGTCTGCGACATAATTCCGGAACATGTTCTGTTATATGCTGGCTTTATTGGTTACAACTTTGTCCAGGACCTGCTTTAGGGCCGGGCAACTCGAACATTTGCCGGGGATGGCAAAAGTTAGGGGTGGCATTGTAGGTAACTAGGGTGAAAAAATATTGATGTAACTACCCAATTAACAGAAAATTTTACGTATCAATTTTTCCAATCATTAAAATGCATGTCCATGCTGTGATATCTGCACCGCAACCAACTACAGACAGATCTGTTTCGCTGTGATTACAGCTCGTCAGTATAGTTTAGATGTAGTGCAGACAGCATGGCATAGAACTGGTTTTGCCTATATACCAAAGGCTTGGTGTAATGTAAGTAGAAAATTAGATGGCAGTGCCATGTATTTATGTATGTATTTAATATCAATCAATGTTGGAGCTCCTACTTAAAATTCATTGTCAAGTAAAATGTGGTTTACTCATTTTTCATAAGTTTACTGGACGACTGTACCCGAAGATTATTAGTTCGGGTGAAATCCTGAAATCCTCTGCCCCTGGCAGCGTTGACCCTTATTTTTTTAATAGAGAAGAGAAATCAAGTAATACTTCATTTTGAAGGTCTTTCACTTTCAGTCACGTTAAAAAAATTCTATTTCCAATTTAATGGATCTTTAATTTTGCCTTATATATTTACCTTCTTGACTTTTTCGCATCATATAGATAACTAAAATTATCTTGCTGAATAATTTGCATTGTATCGCCATTTACAATTTTGTAATTAGTTGGTAGTTAACATTGAAAGTTACCAACTAAAGACAGCGTTTACCATCCAGAAACGTGTAAAAACTGTGTTTTTTTGCAAAAAAATATAATGACTATGATAAAGCTGATGTTTGCAGCTTCAGTGAATTGCATCCAACTAAGAAAACCTGACCATCACAAGTACGTCTGGACTAATGTGAGATTTAGGGATCGGTTCAGACTCGAAAACATAAGCCCATCCGAGTTGTTGTGATATTGCTTTCGTGGAAAATACGCAATCTATTCGAAAGGTATCGGAAGTTTCTGGAGTCAGTACGCCATTTGATCTTCAGGAATCTCCACAAAGATAAGCTTGGTTCCTTCAAAATTCACCTGACGAATTATTTAAATAAAGACGATTTTTATGGACGACTGGACATGCTGCCTTGTACTGGCGGTTTATTAGAAAAACTCATCAAGCGCAGTAATGTAACTTGCCGACTCTAATTTGTCTAGAGTTGGCTTTGCTTAAGCACAAGTGACTAATACCAAATAGATACATTACGTACTGTTCCACTACCTGAAACTACCCAACAATACATGGAAAACTCATGGTTTCAAACGACATTTTAGACATCATTCATCAGCCAAACAGCAAGATGGTAGATATCCATCGCCTTGCTTCCAAGCGTT
The DNA here is from genome assembly GCA_025024175.1 of Rhyzopertha dominica. NCBI lineage: Eukaryota > Metazoa > Arthropoda > Insecta > Coleoptera > Bostrichidae > Rhyzopertha > Rhyzopertha dominica. The sequence goes on from QCXZ01000001.1 coordinate 15,769,459, forward strand.
TTGCTCCCAGCTACACCAAACTTAATGGGTTTTTTTCCAATAGTAAATATTCAGTTTAAGTCAGCTTAGGAACAACAACGAATGTTCAACTGCATTAACTTAGTCTACATATATACAACTTTTTATATATTGGTCTTCCAACCTGGCACTTTTTTCTTCCACGCAATTTCTGGCTGAAAGAGATATGTAGTATTAGCTCAAGCTGACAGACGCCTGGGAATACAACATGACGTGCTTTCACTCTTTATTAGAGAACCAGGTGCCACTGAAACAATTAGGTGGCTTTGTCATCCTACACAAGTATTTACTGATAGATGGCTCTACCACCTAAATTTTCACAAAATCAGCCACATACCATATTCTCGTAATATCACAAGTTTAACCTTAGCAAACAATGAAAGCCATGTTGCGAGAGGCACATCAAAGAAGGATAACATAATAGAGAAAATTTATTTCAGTTTGTTGAAATGTCTCAAAATGTGCACCGGTAGGTTCTAAAAGTGGCAATAGGTTACAAAAACAATACCTTTATTATTTTTATTTATTATTTATCTTCAAAATAGTTGAGAAATTTCTTAAGGAATAGCAAGTCGTTGCAATAAATTTCCTACTTATATGTCTTTACGACAAATATAGCAGGAGCAGCTTCTCTTTCTGTTGCTGTACTAGATGCGCATATAATAGGGATCTTGTCAACATAACCTATCAAAAATACTAAAAATGAACGGAAGAAACAGGTGTTCAATTACGAAAAATAGATGCGTTGCTATGGTAGTCAGCGGTTAAGCATAAATTATCCCAAATATTTTAGACATAGGTGTGTTGTTAGTTTTATATCAATTGAATATAACCACGAAATCGTCTTTAACAGTCCCTTCATACTCCCATGCCAGAGCAATTATCGCCAGTCAAGCACCTTGCAATTTACATTTCCGTTTTTCCAAACGGTGAAGCATCTGGAACAAACCGCAAGCGCTCAAACTCATTACGGGCACCGTGAATCAGGTGGAATTAATGCTGCATTTGCAGTTTGCTTTAGGAATCCTGATGGAGGTCGATGCTGAGGCGGAATAAGGGCACAAACAATCCATAAGTGGATGCGCGATAGAATAAGTGGCAATTTCCAACGATTTTTAGTAGTGTCGCTTCAAAATAATGTGCTACTTCCTGGACAAAAACTTAGGGAACAAGATAGACGCATCGACAAATTTAGTAAGAATTGCTATTTTGCATCTCACTTTAAGACTAACAGCTGCTTGTCGCCGACGCGGATATTTATTTATCATGGGTCAGTTCACAAAAATCGCCATTAAGTCATCACTACCCAATAGATTATATCGATCGTTCGATCTATTTCATTCAAAATTCATTCAAACTGATGAAATTCGCGAAGTTTCGTTGAACTACACGCAACAAACAATGATATAGAACAAATACACTAGCAGTTCATTCAACCTAGATTTTATAATGTCACGTATTTGACAAGTTCCCAACTGTATTTATTTTTTTACAACACTTACTTTATAATACTTAAAGCTTTTACAGTTTGGCTGTACTATGTCGCTCTTCGTTCTGACCGTTCTTTTCTTTCTCGCTTTCGATCCCTTAAAAACATTCCATTGTAAAATTATTAATAGAGAACTTGACACCTCGCCAGATTGTAACTAATGTTGTAGTTACTATTCTCGCATTGAGTTATAAAGACGTATTATAATTATTATTATTATTATTATTATTATTATTATTATTATTATTATTATTATTATTATTATAATCTTATTCATGAAATTTCGTTAGCTTTTTAATAATTAAGTAATCTAATAAAAGTAAAAATAACAATAAAAACAAATAAACATAACGAATTTATATGTGTAGGTACTTAATTAGTAATTTAAAAAATTGAACATTTGGAATCCATTGTAAATATAAACAGAAGCCGGACAACGCCTATCAAGTAACCGAGTGATTTMAAATGTTCACAATTTTGTTCCTTCCCTAGAATGACTAGCCAAACCCATCCCTATCCTTTCCCAACAAGTGATCGCCTGGACCTTGCCGCTGGTTCTTGCTGAACAGTATATTCACATTATCGTTAAACGCGAAAGTGAATGCAAATATACTGACTAAAAGCGCGTTAGATGGTTCTGGCAGCCATTTTATCTGCTCACCCGTTATCGAACCCCACGAGTCGCTACTGTGCCACTCTGCTACTGAGTCCAAACACCACTCTTTTATGACGCAATATGATTTTTTATTTACGCTGATCTATGGGAAGCCTTTCGTAATGTTCGCAATAACTCCAATCTTGTCTAAAACTTAACAACCAGAAATAATCAACTCAATCAGATTCAGTCCAGTTGCCGAGGCAACAAAAGCAAATCTGATTTTTTTTGTTCTATGATCTTCTCCCCTGTGATATCCGTTGTAAATTCCCTACGTTTGCACTTTTTGAAGACACAAGCATATAGCTGTATAGTAGATTTTTAACTTCCTAATGGTTGAGTTTAGTAAAATGCTGCAAATTTTATTTTTAGAAAGTGGAGGATACCCTTCGACCCAAGGAAAGCAAACATCTCATCTTCATTCTTCTTCGACAGTGACTATGACTCGTAGGACAAATCTTGCGACTTGCAAGAAAAAATGTGTGCTGAAATGGTTGGCCAAAGTCTGGTCTTTTGAGCTGCCAGTTACCTTTTGGTTTTGTGAGGCTTTGTTCAGGTCTTGGTTACTCGTTATACTGGGGCACTTTATTGATGCATGTCCTTTTTCACACAAAATACCTCTACATCTCAGAGGTTCCCTGCATCTCTTAAGGATGAGCTACCTTAAGACACTTATAACAAGCATTTTTTTGACGACAGTATATTTTTCTTCTCTTCGAGGGTTATCTTCTGTGCCTTATTGAAACAATGACACACATCCTATGCGATCCACTACCGATCAACTTGATACTTSACAATTTATAAGCCTCTGGGCAGTCGGGCACACATCAATTTTTTTCACCCGTGTTTGGTTTCCTTTGTTTGGTTCTAAAATTTAGGGAAAAATCAAAACTCTCAGATGCCCTAAGCGGAATTTGAACACGCAACCTCGGGGTTCTGAGGCAGGTACGCTATCATTAGACCGAGGTCGGCGATAATTCAGGTTATTTTTTTATATTTATGGCATTAGCCAGCACATTAGTTTTTTATCCATTTATAAAGGGACATATACAAACAAACACCCATGTCCTTGGCGAAACTCAAACCCGCAACATCTGTGGACATAGAAGCCGCGTTTGGCCGCGCTGCTSACTGAAGGTCCACCGAGATCGGCTAATTCAGGTTATATTTTTTATGGCCCTGTAATCTTAGGACAATTAACCAGCACATTAATTTTTTATTATTCTTCATTTAAAATTACATTATATACATGTACATAGGGACATACACAGACACATATGCCCTAGACGGGACTCGAACCCGCAGCCGCGTTTGGCCGCGCTGTCCACTGGACCATGGATGTAAAAAAGAGGGGATGCCGCATCTCATTGATAGAAAGCGCATTGTTGTGTAGCCAACATCTAAATGGCGTGAAGTTAACGCAATAACAAACTTTGTTTTCTTACCGCGGCATTGGCTTGCCGTAATTTTCATTCTTCAGTATGCTTCGGAAACCTAAAAATAATAAATAGGAAAAAAATATTGTATGAATATTACTTATGCAGACATATAAAACTCATTTTTTTGTTATACACTAGTAAAGAATTCATCTTTCGGTAGTAGTGTTGTAAAGTATCGGCATAATTTAGTAATTTAAATACCGCACGCCTATGAATCTTAACCTTACCTCTGACCTTACATACTAGTTGGGTGTTACATACCTGTGAAATGAAACGTTGGGTTAACGTATAGCAATCTTTCTGCACATTTGACACTGCCTGATCATCTTATCACTGCTACCGTTAACAATTATATGGAAATCATTCCCTGCGTCTTGCACATCATAAAACTAAATAAAAACAAACACGCAAACGCCCAAATGGTGTGTGACCGTGAACATGAAGCTTAATCATTGGACATACACAACTGGTCAACTGGAAGATCCAATGTTTTCTACAAATAAACGCTTAGACTGTGATCACATGTTGGCATCAGTTTAGAATGTGAAATGCTGGATCCCCTCTTTTATACATCCATGCACTGGACCACCAAGGCCGGCTTAGTTCAAGTGTTTAGTTGTGTGATACAGACTTAAATCGAACGACCCACTTGCTCGCTTCCTGTTTTTAAACGTATAGGCTTTCGATCGAATAGCCTTTGGATCATATAACCCGTTACAGGTCAAATACCTTATAATAGAAATATACAGGGAACGTCCCATCTTAGCAATGTAACTGAAGTGAAGCCAACATCTCCATGAGCGCGATGAGAGAAAAAGATGATTTTTCTATCTTTGTATACCGCTTGTACATAATGCGCATGACAAACTAGAAGAGAGACACACGACACAGAGACAGCTGCCGCCTGGCGGCATCTGGCAAACGCTTTTTGGACGAGGAGACGCTTGAAACCAATCAAATGCTTGCTTCTCGAGTCTGCGTCGGATTACAAGGATGGGACATATACCTAATCTTTTCTAAATGTTTGCTTCAAGGGATATGCCTTGTTCTCCGTATATTTATATTGTATGGTATTTGTTCATAATGTGGTTAATAAATAACTGTTGAGTTCAAATGTATGTTTACATGTTACCGTGCGATGGCGCTGTATGTCGAACGAAAACTTTCGTGCAACGGGACTGCAACTTGTGCAACTAATCGTGCAACTGCAACATGGGAACGAGGAAAGAACAAGATGGACGCACGCGACAAGTTTGAATTTGAAACGCACGCATTCAGTTTTGTCTCCGCGTAAAACAAAGATCACATTGTACCACATCCCGGCAATCTGCATCAATATACAGTCCACAATTAAACCAATATACAATATTGGTTTTTCGTCATTTCAAAAACCCGAAGCAACAATGACTATAACATTTAAATCAGTTGAATAAGTTAAGGGAAACGTTTAATGGAAGATTAAAAGAAGCTTCTGGTTTCTGTAAAAACAAATATTTTAATTAGGTAAAAAGGCACAAACATACTACTTCAATAAAATACATCCATAAACTTCTCAAATATGTAATTTTAAAATTCATCATCAAAAAGGCCACTAGTGCACAATGGGACTAAATGAATATTGTTTCAGCTATGGTGTTTATGATCCTTCCGTAAGCCTTTATACAGAATAATGCTAGATGTCCATAAATTACAAACCACCATTAAAAACAATTACTAGGTCAAATTTTTATTACTTAGCCTATTTAAATTTTGCTAATAAAACAATAGGTTGTATTGTCGCACCCTGGGGTTTAGGATGCGCGCTGTTTGCCTTGCCGAAGACTAGTACCTGAAACAGAACTCGGGACAAGGGCAGGAGTGATACGACTTAGGTCGTTTTAACATAAACATTTATTAACAACATAAAGCTAAATCTGTAAAACAAACACAGGTACATAAAGTAAGTAATAAAACATTAATAAAGACAAAAGTAATCAAACAAACATTCTTGAAACTTACATTGTTGCTCGAGGGTCAGCTCCTGCCTGGGGGTCTTCGAGTCTAAGTATTAGACTGCTTTATGATTGATTATTTGCACTATTTATACTAGAATAAGCGTATACGTCACATAGATCGTACGACGCGTAAACTGCTGAACTAGCGCATAATCCGCCGTTCACGGGAAGTGCATTGAACATAAAAGTGCTGATACTGACGTTAACTATGCTGTGAACTAAGAATTATAGTTGAATTGAATAGAAATAAATTTGGAAAATATTCTCTGTTTGACATTTGCCCCCTTCTTGAAAAAGCTGGCCCTCCAGCTTTCACTGGAGTTTAAAAAAATACTAAAAATGTTAACTATCGCAAACTGAAATAGATGTGTAATGAAAAATTAAATTTTGACCAGATCTACAAACTGATTGGCGAAAGAAAATTAACATACATCATTGGCCCATTTCAAAGTCTACAATGTTGTAATTAATGTCTTTCTCACACACACTTGCGGTCACACACATTTTGAGTACGGCACTGTTCACTTTGCACTGGATACGGCTCTGTTCATGTTTTCACCAATTGCAGTCTTTGGTATCAAGTTGCACTTGTGATGAGTAGGCGATTGCGGTTGTTGCTTGGGATGACCTTCATTACAGCCGGTTGAGATTTCTGTAGATTCAGCAAATTTGACGTTCTTTTCCAACTCCGTTGTATTTTTTATTAATGTACTGGTTGGATGCTGCTGGTGGTTCTTCAGCTTGTTGAGTGAATACTTCACCCTGAAGCTCTTTTGTGTGGGTCAGTGGGCGATTTTTTCGGTTTTCTTATGTAGTCTTCTTGGATAGTGGTAATTTTTTGAGGAATTTAGGAATGGGAAGGTGTGATTTTTGGATTCTTGTGTAGGCGACCCAATCTTTGCTTCTCTGGAATTGATTATGGTGTTGGTATATGCTATGTCGTCATACTCGCCTTTGGAGTCGAACGTGGAGCCAGTACTTCGAAAATTTTGGCAGTCATCTTCATCTTGCTGCCAGTATATCGTGCCTGTTCGTGTGATGTGTGGGCGTGTGTGCGGGCCATGCCATGAAAATTAAACAAAAATGGTAAGTAAATTTCTATTATAGTATACACTTTATATATGAATTTCGATTTTAACATTTTAGTTGTACTTTTACTTATTTGTAAATACATCTAAATTTTGCTTCTATTTAAATAATTTTACCTATCTTAAATATATTGTAAAAAATTTTAATTTGCTTAATGATCTTAACTTCTCTTAATTATTTTCCTATAGAAATAATTCTATTATATATTGTATAAACATCCTAAACCTTGTAATTACTAATATAATTATCTTTTTTTTTTCGTCTATAATAAGGACGTTGTTTAAGTGTTCTAAATTTAAGCAAATTAAACCTTATTAAATAATTTTGTGTAGATACCTACTTTATAAAAAATTACAGTTAACTCATTAATTTCGTGATCGCAGGATTGGTGGTTAGTACCGTTGGTTAGTGTTATTTGTGTTGATTAGTACCCATATAAATAAGACCAAGTTAGTGTACATGCATAATTTTAGAGAGAACCCATTCTGTAATTTTCTCACTTCACACACATGCATTTTCTTTGCTCACTTTTATTTGCGCATTTACTGTAAATGATGCTGCAGCTTTTCAAAATTTATCATTTTTGTACCATAATTGTTGTACAGCGACGACGACGGTCGAGGAGAACTTATGGGACGTGCTTTGTGAAACAAAACACGTAGGACCGTACTGCATTAAAAATTATTTGCCAGGTCTCCCGATTTTCTATAATTCTATAACTTATAGCTGTACTAGCTTTTCTCTGGCAAGCAATACGTCCTTTGAATATCCCTTTCTTTAAATTTTTTTACCTTTATAGCGCTTTTTTCATTTAGGATCCTTGTGAATTCACTTTCTAGTCGTTCATCTTTTCTAGGATGTGCACACCTCGAGGATTAGTTTTCTATAACGTTCGTTTGCCATGGCTTGACGTCTTCAGGAAGATACTGATCAGCTGGTAAGTATTAATCCTGCGACCTAACCTGTTTATGTATAAATTCTTAATGTTTACTGCTAATGATTTACTCTTCAATTAACCATATATTCGAAACCTTATTTCTTTGCTATCGTTTTCAAATATCCTTGTAAATACCTGCCCTTTATTTATAAGCTATACTCTATTTCTTACTTTATAAACTTGTCCCCTATATTTATTTAAATCTTGCTCTCTATCTGTATTTCTGATACTCATGCATTTCTTACTGTACATTTCTTTTACTGAACCCAAGTATCTTCCCGTTTTACTGCACTTGCCTATTTGCCTAGATACATATTTCCTACGCCCTAAATGACACTTTTGACCCCTTTTACGATATTTACAATTATTTTTAGGAATTCCTTTGAATGAATAGTTTTCTTTGGCTTTRACATTAAATTTACTGCACATATTATTACGATATAAAGATAAATTTTCTTTGTTGCAAAATTGATTAGCTTCGTTAGCCCCAGAAATTTGAAATTTTGTGTTATCCCTTTGGCGACTCTGTTCCTTAGTACTAACTTTATCTAACCCTTCGGTTACAGTTAAAATTGAAGAATGTAAGCCAATGTCCTTCCGCTTTTTGTACAAATAACCCAAAACAGTCCCTTTAAAAATAGATTGACTTGTATTACTCCTCAGGATTAACCTAATGTACAGATTATTTCCAATTACTTCTAAGCCTTTACAAATAATACCTTTTCTCAAGAAAAGATTTTTGTTTTCCCTAAGTTCGAAATTTTCAGAATTATTTAATGTTACTTTGGAATACAAATTTAGCAGTTTTACTTTAATTTCAACGTTAGACCTTAAAATATAATTTTTAGCAGCAATAAGTTTAAAATTATCTTTGGTTATTAAGTTATTATTTCCTTTTTGCCTTTTGTAAAAATTCTTGAAATTATTTGGACTGTTATATTGTTTGGACGCTTTATTTTGTATATTATGTTCTAAACGTTGTTTTGAAAATTGAGGCTTGTCAGTAATTAAATTAAGATCTTCTTTTGAATTTAGAAAATGCTTTTTTGGGATCTGAACTGATAATACCCTTTCTCTTACATCACTTAAATGTAAAACTAAACTTTTAAGTGTATCTTTGTTATTTACCTTGTGGCTTAACAAATAATATAAATCATAAAACGATGGGTGCAATCCATATTCAAAATGATCACGAAATTTTTCAAATGACATGTTTGGATCTACATCGTGTGCCAAAACAACTAAATCGTAAAAGTATTGCTTTATATCTTCCGTTTCTGATTGTTTCCTGGAATTTAATTTCTCCTTTAATTTTCTTACTGTTTGACGACTACTAAATTCATTTATAAAATCTTTAATTTGTGGCCAAATCTTACAGCTATTATTAGAATTTTCTATGTAGTTATAGTACCAAATCTTAGCAGATTCTTGTAAAAAATTTCCTAAATAACGAATTTTGAAACTATTATTCCAACCATTGTAAGTAGAAATTTGATCGTATTGTCTAATAAATATAGATGGGATATCTGTAATTGGGTTAAAAATTGGCGGGGTAACAAAATCTGGAAATACGGGGTTTTTACCATTTTTGGTATAATATAAATAGTTACCATACTGACGTGGTTGAATCTCCTTCGTTGCTTCCTATAAAACCTAGCAAATGGACTTTAATTGTTAACAAAATTAATTAATAAGTGCAGAATATTCCTTCCGTGGTAGCTAATCTGTATAAAAATTGCATTATTGACCTAAGACGTATGTAAGGGTGGGCGGTAGGGGTTCTTTGGGAAGGGGGGCAAACTTACTTTTTCCTCTTCTACGGTGTCCTGTGTGGCTTTCTGATGGCGTACTTTTGCGCTGCATGTCGTCATGGTGCCTGTAAATGGTTAGTAACGGGGAAATTTTGCTATAAAATTGATCGGCATTTTTGGCACCAGACTGAAAAACTTGCAGAGTCTCTGTTTAGGCAACGCAGAAAGCCATATTATGTTAATGGAATTAGTTGACTCCTCGGACACCACATGTCTCGAGTGGCAAGCCACCGTCAGTAACACCGGAATTAATTCACCCCTCGGACACCATCGACATTAGGCTTTCTTTGTAACCATAACTAAGTCCCTTTCTAAGTTCCAACTGGCAATGATTGACCCTCCAATGCCTTTCTTTATCATAGCAAGGTAAAAATTGGAAATTAAGGAAATGTATGTTTTTAGGTTGACGGGTTGAACGCTAATGGACCTTCACCATATAATGTCGCATTGGGTACTTCGGGATCGAAAGGGCTTCCGCCACAATGTCGCTCTGGGTACTCAGGATCAAAATAGCGCCTCCACCACAATGTCGAGCTGTGTACCTCAGGATCAAAAGGACTTCCACCACAGTGTCGGGTTGGGTACTTCGGAATCGAAAGGGCGCCTCCACCACAATGTCGCACCCTGGGGTTTAGGATGCGCGCTGTTTGCCTTGCCGAAGACTAGTACCTGAAACAGAACTCGGGACAAGGGCAGGAGTGATACGACTTAGGTCGTTTTAACATAAACATTTATTAACAACATAAAGCTAAATCTGTAAAACAAACACAGGTACATAAAGTAAGTAATAAAACATTAATAAAGACAAAAGTAATCAAACAAACATTCTTGAAACTTACATTGTTGCTCGAGGGTCAGCTCCTGCCTGGGGGTCTTCGAGTCTAAGTATTAGACTGCTTTATGATTGATTATTTGCACTATTTATACTAGAATAAGCGTATACGTCACATAGATCGTACGACGCGTAAACTGCTGAACTAGCGCATAATCCGCCGTTCACGGGAAGTGCATTGAACATAAAAGTGCTGATACTGACGTTAACTATGAAGTGAACTAAGAATTATAGTTGAATTGAATAGAAATAAATTTGGAAAATATTCTCTGTTTGACAGTATATTATAAATGATGTTTATGAAAATAATATATTTAAATTGATAAAAGGCAGAATGTAGTCATAAAATGATGATTACAATAAGATAAATAATTTTCTGCTTACAAAATGTGTCACATTTATTTAATTACTTACAGTAAGTTGTAAATATGACAATAATTTATTAATTATTCAATATACTTAACAGAATTCAGTTATTGAAACACCTCTGAATTTTTCTTGAGTGCCTGCTCTTTGATTCTTGTAAAGCTTTCTCTAATTCTTCTGTTAAGTGTACTAGATTGGTGGGATCTGTCTGCAGGTACGTATGCTGTACCTTTTCTCCATTTTCAATATTTTCGTCTTTTAGTTCCAGATCCAGTGTAACAACAGGATTCACTTGATGAAGCAAAGACCGTGACGCAACCTAACAAAATACGTTTGTTATCGCAATAAATACTTTAAGCAAAGTTGTTGCTTACAATTACGTCAAATCTCCAATTGAGGTTGTGATAATGCAATTCCTTCACACTAAGTTTAGTTAATATTTCCTGTATTTCTTTTTGTTTTGATTCATAAAATTTACTTAGAACCACTTGTTGTTCTTGATTAAAGCCTACTGTTAAAACTGAATCCCTAAAATCTGCGTCACTCAGCTAAAACACAATTGATAATAATATAATCAATGACTGTAACTAAATTTAATAATTACCCACCTTATGTTTACAACTTAACAGCAGCAAATGCACCAAACCATACAGAGAGTTCTGTATAGCATCATCAGTGACCTGAAGCTTTTGTGCAGCGATGTTACATAATTTGGGGTTACTTCCATTTTGCAGGTAATCAATGGCTAATTTACAAAAGTCTATAATAACTGAAAATTACACAGAATTATTTAAACTCCATATTCTTTCAACAGGACGTACCTTGAACAGGTTGTTTTGTTAGAAAACATAAATGCTCCTTGTGGTCACCGCGTAATGACAGCAACATTATAGCGAAAGGAATATATAACAGAATAATTAAATGTATTATGTAAGGAAATATTACTGTAATTTATTTCTAATGGAATAAATTATGAAGTTCAGTATAAGGGTTGATGGTACTTCAAAACATAAACATGAGAACATAACCATAAAAAATAAATGAAAATAGCTGACAACTTGAGAACCTTCTGACAGTGACAATCTGCTTCCACTAGAATACTAGGAATACCCACGGAATACCTCCACTTAGGATGCCGAACAAGCGATTCGGAGGCGTCCTAGCTCTTGCCGTCGAATTCACCTTTAGCATATTGCCGATAGGTGGCGTCCATGTAAAGTGTTTAATTTTTTAATAAGCACAATTTCCTTTTTAATGGTTAAACGTTAAGTTATATTTTTATTTTTAGTAATAAAACTACAAATACCTATTCCGCGCGCAAATTCTCTACAAACCGCTGGCACACGACGCTTGTTTTCAACAACCACAGGCCGTAATCGTAGTTGCGAAACACCTTTTATTGCCCTAAACCCACTGATCTCTAATTAGAGATCAGTGCCTAAACCTCGTGGCGCGCGCGACCAGTTTTTCAAACCGACGCTCCCTCCTGTTATTCTTCCTCCTTGGTTAAGATATGGTTAAGATCCAGGACTTTGACGTACCGCAGAAAAATTGCCGACACTTACGTCAGCACTAATATAGTGTCAGAGAAAACGTTTTTTTTCTATGATAGTGTATTAGTGAGACAAGTTTTGCTCGACAGCGTTCGTCTTGCCATCTTACGGATAACGGTACCATCAGAGGTACCATGTAAATTTGTGCCCTTTCAATCATATTTGTCAGGTGTCAGTAACAGCCTGTCAAATGACATTCTAATGACACTAAATCGTTAAAAGTCAAGTTAGGAGTCGTGCGTAATCCTGTTATTTTCAATAGCTTTGTGAACAGTTAATAATTTTGGGTGTGCGACTATTTAATTATTAATACTTATTACATCGGTTATTAAATTTCTATACGTCTTGTGTTGTACCCAATATCAGTAGTCCAAATATGGCGACGTCTCAAGAAATAAAAAATAACGAATCTGTAAAATCACCTGAAGAAGGAAAGAAAAATTTATGGTAAATAATAAATCTCTAGTGATAAATTTATTTATAGCCCAATTCGTCTACAGCACTTCCTTTAACGTTTTTCGAATTTCAGGTCCCAAATCTTAGCAGATGTTCAGAATCGTGGAAACCAGAAATTACCATCCTGCAAGCAAATTTTGGTCCTTGGAGATAATGAATCTGGAAAAACGACATTGGTCGCGAAGTTACAAGGGGTGGAGGACCCAAAAAAAGGTTCAGGCCTAGAGTATGCATATATTGATGTACGGGATGACTACAGAGATGGTAAATGAACATCATTTTGTTTGAAAGAGTTTACACTTAATGTCCAGGTTAAATGACGATATCTATTTAAAAAGTTGAGTATGGTTCTTTGCGTTATAACAATGACATTTGGTCTCTCTGTTATCGGTGTTACTAGATTACTGGTCTTCGCAGAGAAATGCCTGTTCATTATAAGTTTTTCACTAAAAGTCTGTAGACAGAATTGGTATTGTCCATCTACTGATGTAGTTTCTGACTCACTAACTTTTTCTAATGAGAAGTATAAAGTAGATGGTTCGTCCTTATAAAGCATCTCAAAAATGTAATGATGGGCATTCTGTTTAATAATTCCACAATCTTTCTGATTTCCCTTTTCTGGTAGTTTCCACCTGAATGTTCCTTGCTGCTGAATTATGTAAAAACTTTCTGGATGTTCTTTCTTTATGTGACACACATATTCACTTATAACACCTTCCCACTCACAGGGAATTCTTATGTGACAATAACCAAGCTTTTCTTTGGTACATTTATACCTAAAATTATTTTTTAGGAACACTATTTCAATGACATTAAGACTCACCACATCATATCCACACCGTGTTCAACCATTTAGACTGCAATAGAAATGACATGCCGGCTACATTGTTCAGTTGTTCATAGGCATTTGTAACAGCACACTGAAATTGATACTGTTTTGTCATCATAATCGAACAGCACATTTTTTGTGGGTTGTATACCTATATTTATTGGCTTGTTATTAGAAATATGCTGTAATCCAATCATGTGTTTTCAAAATATATTTACATCTTTGTCTCTTCACTGCAGTTCTGATAAGTCAATAGTTATGATTTGGGGCGATGCTTAAACAGATTGACTGCTAACAATATGGAACAAAACGCTATAATAATGAACTCGAATTTCAGGTAATAGAATACAAGTATGAAATTATCAGAAGTAGCTTTTGTTTATACTATCAATGCTTGCAAAATTACTCCTGCTTTACAAACAAATTTTAAAGGGTCTCGTCATTTTATGTAATGCAAATGAAAAAACATGTCATCTGATCAACATTCATTGTGATCTTTTGCAAATTCCCAAATTTTTAGTTATAATATCACAAGAGAGTGAGAATAAATTGAAAACAATTTGACAGAACTTCGAGAACTGTCGCCTGGCAATAGCCAAATGGCAACAGTTCGAGAATAAAAGTTCTACAGAATTATTTTCTAATTTATTCTCACTCTCATGTGGTATTCGATAGATTATTTTTTAACGTAACAAACAAAAACACTGTTTCAACATTATTCATCAAGTATTGAATCTTTTTCAACTCACTTTTAGTAGAGTTTGATGATAGACGTCAAGCCAAATTGTAAATTTGCTGTAAAATTTTCCTCCCAGAAAATTTAGGTGTTGCGAAATATTGTTTATATATTATAGTAAATTCATTTTACCTCTAATTTCTTGCGTAGATAGCTCAAGATTACATCTGTTTGTGGATAACAGTGCGTAACTTTTTGCACTAATAGCACATGCATGTGAAAATAAAATTGATTTAAATTCTGCGTGCTCATTTCGAATGGTTTGTTGTTTAAACTCTTAACTTCTAGCTGGTCTGTTTTTATATTAATTGTCAAACACCTTGTCAAGTAGTAAAATGTGTAGTATTCATTGAATTTATGATACGTTTTCACTTGCTTTTTTGCATTTTCTGAAATGTTAAATTACTATTTTTAGTAAATGAAGTATTTATTGAATCTAGTAGAAATCTCTAGTATGAAATCCGAAGCAATAATATAAATGTCTGTCTTTACTTATGCATTTTGTATCTTTGCTTGTTAGTTTTTATAAATGCGTACAGGAATTGCAAGATTTTCAAATTAAATGGTAACAGATATAATAAATATATACGCACATATACATGTTAGGCCTATTGTTATGAAATGATGTATTTGAAGCTCAAATTGATTTTCGGAAAACCCCATCACTATTTATTGCATATAAATTCCACACAGGTGGATTTTAACTGTAGGAAGCTGCGCTATTGTCATAAATACACAGGTATTGCTGGTTCTATGAACTTTAGCTGCAATACTAATTCACTGTTCATACTACCCTTGCTTTACCCCTTGATGTTAAAACATACGATGTTGGGGGACAAAACTGTAAAAATTGGTCTGCACTTTCATTGAAGGTAATGGTACTGTTTTCATTAAGTCACATTAAAAACTACTTTTTTTAACTGAATTTGATGTTAGAATAAGGCATCTCTTAAGCAACAAGCTTTATATATTTAACTGCTTTTAGATCACACACGTTTGAGTGTATGGGTCTTAGACGGTGATCCAGGCCATACAGATCTCCTGAAGTTTGCTCTGAATGAAGAAACATTTCCACATACTCTTGTCATTCTAACGGTGACAATGACAGCTCCATGGGGCATTCTGGAACAGCTCCAGCATTGGACATCCGTTCTTGCAGATCATCTTGATAAACTGAAACTGGATGTTGACTTACGACAAGCAAGAAGACAACATATGGTGAAAATGTGGCAAGAATATGTTGAACCAGGTGATGAGCTCGATCCAGCTTCTCCCATGAAGAGAAGCTCTAGGAATTTGGGTGATGATGGAGATGGGGACTTGGAAGATGGGGCTCCCTTGCCGGACGGCACTTTAACTACGAACCTTGGTTTGGATATTGTAGTTGTTGTTACTAAGGTAAAGAAATTGATAGTATGTGTGCTGCTAATATAGTAGTGATTGAAAATATTGGATGGGGATTTAAAACTGCTGCCTATTTCATTAATTTTACAACTAACTGTAAAAGTAAACAAACAAACAAAAATTGTTATGCATTTTGTAATACTAAAGGTACTGCCATAAATGTATATACTCTCAATACTAGCATTGCTATGTATAATCTCACTTTTACATCATAAAGTTTGACATTTTTGATCGTATATCTACTCAGATCTTTTTAACATACAGACCTCTCTTTTTATATACAGGGTCCACCACCTATTTGTATTTTCTTTGTTTTTTAGGTACAACCTTGAGTTATATGTCAAATCTTTTTGAACTCTTTAAGAATAGCATGCTCAATGTCCAAAACTTTTTTTTTCAGATTGTGATATTTTGAAAATAAAGTTAATTTTACTTCCACATCCAATGGATGAGAAGTATTGTATCGCGAAAAAAATTTTCAAAAATTTTTATTTGCTCATTCGCTTTAAAATGGTCGAAAACGCAAAAAAAAACAAAATTTGAGCAAAAACAAATTTCTTGTATGTGTGTGTGTCTGTGGTTTTGTTTGTGGACACGATAACTTTCGAAAGACTTATTATATGAACTTGAAATTTGGCAAGCGTATAAATCTCAACTGCCCAAAGCGACCTATTGTTTGTGGGGTAAGTAGGGTATCGGAAAGGGGGCGAAATTTATCCAAAATTTTGACAATTTCAAAATATTTCCAAAAAACCTATTTTGGACCCTGCTTGTACGACTTTTTTTAAATTTTGGTATTATATAGAAAATCAAAATCTGATCAGAAAACACTCTTGTAATTTTTTTGTTAAGTAAATAATTTTCGAGTTATTTGTAAAAAAAACGATTTTAAAAATTTATATATTTTTGCTACTATCATGAGGACTGTTTGTCTGTATAGAGAGAAAAAATACTCAAAACCTGATTACTAATCGTACAGTATAAGAAATGAAAACGTAAATGTCATTTTGACAATTGGATGTGGAAGTATTGATTCAATTTGCAGCGGTTTTTGTAAATATTTTTTATCCTTACCCCGTACAATAAATATTGCTTCGTAGTTGGATGCCGACTTTTGTCTTCTTCAATTTGTGTCAATTAAAACATTCAATTAATGGGTCATTTGCCACACAGTCTTAATGGTACTTTGTGACTATTATTCCCATACATAAATAATAAATTGAATAATATGAAGAAGGTGTTGATGCACTCAAAATGTGTGTTTGTAACTCATTCAGAATGAATTGCCTTGAAAATTGTTTAAAACGTATGCAAATGTGTATCGATCTTCACCGAGAGTATTTAAAAAAAAATAGTCATTGGGCGAATTTTTTTAATGGTCCAATCAATTCCTGACTCGTTGGGTTTGGTTTGTTTTAAAAATTATATACAGTACACATGCTCATATATACAGACATACACATACCCTTGGTGCAATTCGAACCTACAATCTCTCGGTCCAGAGGCACACATGCTTCACCCTTGACCACGGAGGCCATCCTATATTGGGCTATCTGAATTAGGCTTTTTAGAACACGTGACTTTCGAAGTGGCTGCCGGGGAGCACCTGTCAAAACGATGCAGCTTCTAACGTGCTGTCATAGAAACCTCATTACTTAATGCCAACGTCAGTCACTAGAGCTAGGACATTCGATTCAATTTAAATCGTTCAATCAATCGCATAGATTCAGTTCGTTCAAGTTGTTCAAGAATCATTACTGAGAAGGAGTTACTGCGTTGTTAAACCTGCTTAAAGACAACTAACAGCTGCACGAACGACCCAACTCTATCAGCCACGCATCCGTTTCCACGGATTCGTAGGCGCGTCCCACGTATGCGCTGGAAGCCATGATGGATGACACAATCCTAAAAAGCCTAATTTTATGCCTGTCAGTAGGAGAGTTTATCGACCGTTGGTGGCGCTAGTGTGGCTTTGCATATAGCGGAAATGAACAGGACTTGCTATTATAATATACTCATCTGTATCGCGTAATGAAACACAGATGGGTTTGCAAACGAATATATTCAATATAATTATTACAAAGGAACTGGTAATGGTAACCAAAACACACTCACGGCAATAACCTATGTGATAACCGCTTAACCACATTACCGCATATTACCATTACAATATAATATCACACATGCTTTTTGTGTTTACATTTATCCTCTTTTTCTTAATAATATTCACTGCCCACAATTTAAAAGTGCTAATATGATATAACAAAAACAGCCCTATTACACAACCCCGCCTTTTTCCTGCATTAAAGTACTGTTCTTAATATTTATATATCTGTTGCGACATGTCGTGTCACTATTGTAAATTTGTCTATATTTAATTATTTTGACATTTAGTGACATATTGATTAGGTCAAGCTAGTTTTTAACAATTGAAACTAACTCATTTTCAACTGTGGAAGGATACACGCTCTAACATTATAAACTTATTTTGGAATCGTTTGTTTTAAAGATACCCATTGAAGTACATACTTTAGGTCGAAGAGTGAACATTCAGCGTTCTCTTAAAAAGCTTGAGGAAACTGAAGCCATGCAAAAAGATTTGATTCCATTCATTCATTATCTAACACAAAAAGACCGGTATCAACTTTATTGATCACGTCATTAAATTACAATAATTGATCCTTTTGTTTTCATCTAACTTGTATTTAATGAGATACATGTTAAATTGTATTCATCATTTTTGTCCAAGACATAGTGTTATTGAATAGCAAGCACTATAAAACAGTGTTGAATTACCTTTTTTTGGTGCTAGCTGTACTACATTAATTTACCTGATATCTACTTCCACCAAGATACCAAATATTGTATTTAAAGGACAAAGTTTACAAGATTTTCGAAGGTCAGGCTTTTTAAAAAGTATCAATAAACTGCGAACACGTCAGAAAGTTAGAAAAAAAGGCGCTACATTCAAATATTTGCACCAGATGTCTGTAAAAAGGTATTGAGTTTGGATTTATGCCTACCGTAAAAGTCATAATGAAGATTTAAACTATACTATACTACTGGGTTAAAAAATAAGGTGAATTACTTATTTAAAATTCGAAGGTGTTATGAAAGCATACAATTATTTTTTTGTAGGTTGGTTGTACAGTTTGCCCCATGTTAATTCAAATTGTAGGGTATCTCGGTAACTATTAATGCTAATGGCTTGCGGTTTGATCATTACTATCTTACTTTTTTGTTGTGAGTTGAGCTGTACCATCATTATTTTTTCTTGCTTACAAGCTTAGATACAAAAAATCTGTAAAGGATGTTTTGATAGATATTTTTATTTTCAATCCTGTAGCATACTCAGAACTTGCATTTTTTAAATGGAAATTGTAGTTGGCTTTGCTATAGTCAAAAAAACCTTTTTTTCTAATTAAAAAATATATAAATTGTTAGGTTTATTTTCAATAATTTTGGTATTATTCATTTTTTTAATAATTTTATCAGATTTTATGTTTACAACCAGGAGACTAAAGAAGAAGGAAACACAAAATATAATTTATATTATTAAGTAAAAATGTTATTCATTAAAAAGAAAATACCCCTATTTGAATACACACATAAGACTCTTAAAGGTGCTCATGCAGTTGTTCTGTTGGTAAATAAGGATGCCATTTAACTAATAAAAATCATTGTTTATTTCAAGATAAGTACCTACGCATTGTTTAGCGTCACAATATTTTCATCCATTTTGACAAAAAATGTATAATCTTATTAAATTGCAATAAAAATTGAAATAATACTAAAATTAGTAAAAATAAACCTAACAATATGTATATTTTCTTAATCAGAAAAAGTAGATCTTTTTAACAATTGCAAAGCCAACTATGGTGTACATTTAAAAAAATGCCAGTTATATATCTCAAAAACGTGATACCCTATAAAAAATCGGAGTACATCTCTATGTCACTAGATTCAAAGTAGAGATATCTATAAAAAAATTATTCACAGTTTTGTGTATCCACATACCCAAACGTGAAACTTGGATCTTCACATAAACTTGGAAATAGCCGATTATGAGTGAAAATTGTACAAAAGGTAACTAATACCGAGAAAACTACGCCAGTCATTAAAAGTCATGGTCATGTTGACAGTTTTCTTTGAATACCGTGGCATAGTAGACTACGAATTCGTTCCAAACTATTAACAAGTAATACTTTTTTAATGTTATGTGTCAATATGGTTATGTGGTGCTATTCACCATTCACCTTTTCGCTAAAACTTCAACTGATATTGTTCTGCAACCACCATATTCACCCAATTTAGCACCAAGTAACTTCTGCCTGTTCTCTAGACTTGGAAAATGACTCTGTCTTATTTGTTGGACACAGTGTTATTTAACATATAATTGTACACTTTCATGTTTTAAGAAAAATCATGAAATATCAAAAGTGTTTAAATCAAATTTAAACTGTAGGAGAGGCTTTTCAATTTTCTTTCTTCAAAAGTGTGCAGTTAATTATATTATAATCAAAAAGAAATAGCGAATCTTAAGTAGATTCAGTTAAGTCATTAAATCTTGTGTCGGGGGTATTATTCAGGCTAAAATAGAAAGTGTATTGCAAAACACGAAATACAGTCAACAGTTTGGTTTTGTTTTAGACGGACTACATGCAGGTATTAGAAAAGGAACATGACTATCGGGATGAACATTTGGATTTTATGCAGCAGTGGATCCGTCGGTTCTGCCTACAATATGGTGCCGCTCTCTTTTACACTAGTGCGAAGGAAGATAAGAACTGTGATCTACTGTATAAATATTTAACTCACCGCATTTATGGTTTTCCATTTAGAACACCAGCACTTGTGGTAGAAAAGGATGCAGTATTTATGTAAGTTTATATAAAGCATACCAATGTTTTCTACACATTTGCTAAAGTCAAACTCTTCATTTAGTGTAGTTAAATGAATACTATTTACGTTTTTAAATATGCAGACCTTCTGGATGGGACAACATGAAGAAAATCAGCATCCTTTATGAAAATATGCACACATGCAAGCCTGATGATTACTACAGAGATGTCATTGTGCAGCCTGCTACAAGAAAGGTAATTTGTTGGCTTTTGATGTTTATACAACTTTACATAATTTTCTGGCTGGTATGAAGCTCTAATTAATTAATGATCATATAAAGGAAATTGCAAAAACCGTCATTTATTATAGTAGGTTATACATATGTTCATATTTTTTCAAAAATGAGTTGTATGTTAATACACTACATTAAATCTTTTCAACTTCTGTAGTTTATGCCAAACATTTATGATTTGTGCGTTTAACTTGATTGTTCTCAGATATTTATATGTACCTATTGATGATCCATTTTATTGTTAAGTAAAACTTTAGGAATCCTGAATTCATGTGTTTTTCTCAGATGTTACATTTTGACGTTGGCTAGAGATTGGTTTGATAAAAAAGATGTGAACTAATCATGTTATTTTAAAAGCAGTTGCATTTACCTTTTCCAAAGTAGAACTGAATTTCAAAATATCCATGTTAACAGTAAGGTGTAATATTTTGAAACTGCCTATTAAATACATGTTGTTGGGGGATAAGTTGTATAGGAAGTATAAATTGTGACTTATATGTATTGCATCTTAAAACATCCTCACTAAATGGAATTCAAAGTAGTATCCAATAGAGTTAAAAGTATATTATAAGGGCCTTGATTATAAAAACATAATTAAGTAAAAAAATCTTTTCCTAGACGATGTATATGGATATTGGAACATGGAATTTTAGTAACAAATATGTATAACGAATACAGATCTGTGATATGGACTTTTTGTAAACAAAATTGGTATCAAAATATTGAGTTAGTGCACAAATTGAAATTTCTTATTTTTCAGGCGGTCAGTCGAGAAACTGAAATATTAGCAGAAGACGAGCAGGCGTTCCTTGCCTGACAACAGCAGTATTTATTAGCGGGTGGTGCTCTAACTCCATCTGGCACAAGATTGGGTGAATCTCCCATGCGAGCAGCAGCTTTGGGGAAAGGTCCACAGAGGTCCCCTGCAACTCCCGGAATGCAGGTATCTCCTAGAAAGGTTTGTGTTCTTCTTGTAATAATAACTTTATTACAAGAAAAACTGCAACTTAATTATAATGAAGTCATCAGAATATTTGTTTATTAGATGATTACTGATTGGTCATAGTAGCCTACCTAAGCTACATAGATATCACAATTATTGACCTTCATCTAATGTCAGTATTTTGAAAATCTTTTCCCACATCCCTTTTTCAAAATATTGATAGTGTTGTTGCATCAAATAAATCAATAAATATCAGTATTATAGTTTATTAGATATAATCAAAATAACTGTGCAGATCTAAGACTGTAGAAGAAAATTTCAAACAGTATTTGGATATTAAAACTGTAGATCGGGCGGTGGATGTTTTTTTTTTTAATCAGAATAAATAAAAGATAGAGAACAAACTGTAAAAAGTGCACAATGTCTTGTCAAAATTTGCCATGAACTTGCACTTCATACTGTTAACATACTGAAATTTTACATTACGTCTTTTAAAAGAAATTTCGAGATTATTCGAACCAAGAAAGGCTAACTTTCGATAACCTAGTAAATAAATTACAAAGCAAAAGAAATCATCCTAACAGGCATTTTGGTTTAAAAAACACTAATATCTTAAAAAAGGGCAAAGGGAACTCACAACTTCACAAAAACACAAAGTGTTGCACTTTTCAATCATAAGGCTGTTTGCTATAATGACATCAAAACATATGGGTGTTCTCAACGGCCATATTGGATTTCGTTTTGACAGGTCGTTGCAATGCCTAATAGGTATTTGACGGTTGTCATATATGGTAAAAGGTCTCCATAAACAGCATCCATCTTATTCGCATGTTTTTCAATCCAAAAATAAAAAGCGAATTATGAATTTATATTGCTCTTTCCATTTTATGTAGAAACATTAAACTTGTATGATAGAAGTGCTGTCAAATAAAAACTAACCTAAAAGTTTGTTTGACATCGTATGACAGATGACACGATGGTAATGCCAACTCCCGTCAGCAACGCCACCTGTTTTCCATCACGGGTACTTAGTAATCAACCCTCGTATAAGTTACAAGGGGCGAATACCAAACTGAAACAGCTGGTATAGCATGAGTTAATCATAATTATAAGTACAGCATAATTAAGCTGTTTGTGTATATTATAGGAAAGAATTACAGGTTTAAACTTATTAAATGTAATTTTTCATTTATGTTGCATAATCCTGAATTTTTAAATTTCGATATTCTAGCTCTGTTAGTTGTTGATCTGTGTATAATAATAATAATAATAATAATAATAGTAATAAATTGCCTTTATTGCACAGCAACAAAAACAAAGAAAAATGAAGTTTATAAAGTAAACAATTACTGTTCTAGGACGAAGTTCAGTCTGCCACAACCGTGAAGCAGCAGCAGCCTGCTCTCCCACTTAACCCCAAATTTTATTATTTTTATTGATTCTTTGCGAGTGAATATCTCAGGCGGAAATTATTAAATTATTGCAACTCGTCCACGTGTAATTTTTGACTAACATGACATTTGTTGCAGCCTGACGGTTCAAAGATAGTTAGTGCGCCAGGTGGAGAAGGTGTGCTAGCCAACTTCTTTAACTCTCTGTTGCACAAGAAACCAGGAGGCAGTCCTGGGAGTCCCATGGCAGTAGCAGGAGCTGCTAAACCAGGCGGCCCGGAATCTTTGCCAGACAAAGCAACTATGAGATCAGATGCTGCAGCTGAACTGGATAGGCTAGCACGAGGCAAAAAACCATCATCAGGCGGTGTTGATTTTGATGCATCTGATTGTTGATGACATACTTTGCTACCTACCATAATCCAAAACTTTTCTATTCTGCACTATTAATGTTAATGTTGTAATATCTCTGTGATAACTGTTTTTTTCCCAGTAAGTAAATTTTGAAAGTGCAAAACAGTAGAATATTTTTTTTACATGTAGTGAATGCTTTGTTTAACTAATTTATTGAATTCGTTTTGTAGCTGTACTCATTTCACATTGAATTATTTTGCTTAAATATATTAAATATAATTCTTAGATACTGTACTCTGTTGTCTGATTAATAATCAAATAAAAGCAGACAGCACATCTTTATTTGCTGTGTTGATGAGATTACAAATACCTTATCACATAAAAATGTTGTTCTGAATGGAGATGGAATACCTTGTTGTCAGGTGCTTTTCAATATCGAATACTTACCAAAGTATTAGCAGAGTACAACGAGGAACGAGTAGCGAAACTCCAATCAGTCCCGAAAAATCACTGCTTTTTAGGCATATGCTGGTTTAGCCTTTCCAGCATATTGCAATGGTCGAAGACTGCATCAAGCAGGTGACAGACAGGACAATTAATGATACAACGGTAAAACCTGCAAAATAGGAAAAGCCCACCTTCCGATGCTTATTGTGGAAGTAATTCGAAAAACAATGAAGCTACGTTGTTTAAGTTTCCTAAAGATATTATACGGTAATTTAAAAGACCTTTTTTAAATAAAATCGGTAATCACTATATTTTTTATTTGGTCCAAATAATGATCAATTCATATAGGTAGATTATTTTAAAAATGCAATAACAAACACAAAATTATTATTGCGGTTTCATAAAACACCCGCTATATTGTATAAAAAAATTATTATGTACAATATACTACATCTATATCGGTTTGTCTGTGGACATGTCGATGCCCACTAAAAATTTTAAATACAGCCCTCTACCACAGGTATACGCATGATCGAGGTCATAGGAACTGCTTTAAAAACTTTTCTAATGTACATACTAAATCAAGATCAAGTTATTCAGGTAGTTTTTCGCAATTCTGGTAAATATTGAAAGAAACACTAGAGCTATGGTTGTGGAAATTCTCAAGAAAATGATATAAGCAACACTATACCTTTCTATTTAACTACTGAAGAGAAACATCAAACATTAAATAATGTAAAAGGAATGTATGAAAATTGTGCCTTACTATAGGTTGTGCAATAGTATTTGAACTTTCGTAAATAAAATCACTTATACCTGAATTTGGTTTAGGGTGGTTGTAAATAGTCCACTGTGCGCATCGTCTGCAGCAACATGCTTTCATGGTCCGAACTTGAATAGTTCTTTGATTAGCAACCTCACTAAGCTAAAATACAGTCGTTAGATAATTCAAATCTGTGTGACAGAGCGTAAAACAGTCGCAGCAACTTAGTCGAAATGAGTATTAAAGAATGTCAGCCTACTGTCAGACATTCCTAAATCCTTCACCGTAGTACACCTGATTATTTTCTATTACATACACATAATGTATAATTATGTATAATTTTGCACTTTCACAGATTTAAGTATTATTTTGTGTTTGTTACACCAAGTAGTTACAGCATTTAATTTCTACTGCCAGGAAGTGACAATTCTCAATACTACTCACAGATGTAAATAGTTTAATATCATCTGCAGAGTATATAAGGTTTTGTTAGCTTCAGGAGGTCATTGGTAATTATTACAAATAACAAGGAGCCAAGATTGGAAACCTGAGGTACTCCAGATGTAGGTGTGAAGGTTGTTGAGAAAACCCCACTGTATTGTACTTATGACCTGTCTATCAAATAGTCGTTAAAGAGATGCAGCAGTGCATTACTGACACCAACCTGATTCAATTTTAAAAGCAATAAATAGTAATCTATCCAATCAAAGGCCTTGCTGAAATGGGTGTAAACAATGTCCACCTGACCTTGTACATCAAGTTCGGAAGATATAAACTCGGTGAAGCAAGCTAAGTTTGTAGTTGAGCAGCCATGGATGAATCCATGTTGACAAGCAGACAAGCGAGACCTTATGCTGTTAGCAATATAATTATGAAGAATAAGAATAGACTTCAGTAAAGTTATTTATAATAGAAACAGGACGATAATTTTCATTCTTTGATGGCACTTCTAACAGTTCCTTTTTTTATCTCACATGTGTACATTCTCTAAAAAAGCTTACGAGGTACCTTAAGGAATTTATTAAGATAAAGTTCCCCGAAACTTAAAAATAATGTCATTGATTTTGCTCTATTGTATTTTCCAATTAATTTATGGCATTGATCTAGAATAAATGAAATTAAAAAAAAGAAACGAAATGAAATAAATCCATTTTCTTAGAAATGTTTGATTTTTTTTACTAGCTTTGAATGATGGCAATATTGGCAAAAATGTGGAAAAGTTTATAAAAAAGTTTTAATAGCTTATCTTGGGGAACATTTTTTTCTGTAATGTAAATCTGAAAAATACTGCGTTCTTCACGAAATCATGTTTTTCTTTCTTACTTTTTGGGTACCCGATTAGCAATAAATTGATCAAACTAGACGTAAATTATCACCAGTCAAGGAAAAATGGTAATACTTGGCCTTTTTGTCCATTTTAGCGATAAAGAAAATTGTTTTCATTTTTTTCGTTCTTTATTGTCAGGCTCAATTTTAGTATTTACATTTTTCTCAACTCAGAAGCAATAAATTGTGTGTGTGATACATTTTTGAAATCAGGAAAAAATATCCTGTTCAACGATGTACCCTTTGACCTCCCTACGCATTTAAAAAAATGCAACTTGCGCCCATATCTCGGAAACGAGAGCTAACACGGAGTTGAAACAATTCCAGAAAAGTCAGTCGAACAGAACCAGAAATGCCCTGCTGGTTCCATACTTTGTAGCGACCAGGTATATAGAATAATGTAAGGAAAACCCTAACGAAACGACATTTTTTTAAAAAGGCCGAAACGTTAAAGAGACGATTTTATTTCAAAAAGGAACAGGAAAACCCGCCACAACCTATAAACGAATAGAGTTACTATCAACGGTAATATAATCTTTTAAGCAAATTTGATTATGTATGTACCTACTACCTACCTAATCATTTTTACAAGGCTGAATAACAGTAAGAAGGTCCGAAAAATATTTCCTCGTTTATCATCTCTTTACTAGAGTTGTCAGGTAAATTTTACCTGAAACTAGTCACAATCATCAATCAATCAATTTGTTTATATTAGCTTAAGTAAACCACTAAATATTACTAATAGGTAATGTGTTTAAAAGTGATCGAGAGTGCACTTGATGAAAGTGAATAACTAGAAGGAGTGAGATAATATCTGAACTCTGTTGTAAATTAT
The DNA here is from genome assembly GCA_025024175.1 of Rhyzopertha dominica. NCBI lineage: Eukaryota > Metazoa > Arthropoda > Insecta > Coleoptera > Bostrichidae > Rhyzopertha > Rhyzopertha dominica. The sequence goes on from QCXZ01000001.1 coordinate 15,796,260, forward strand.
CCCATATAACTGTAAAACCTTTAATTTGCATATTTTCAATTTCATCTATTTCAAGCACATTGAATAAAATTAACTCACTACTTATATTGTTTACAAAATATAAATAAAGAATTGGTAGGCAACATGACGATGTAAATTATATTGAGACATGCATGCATTTTCTTTGGAGAGTAGCTCCAAGATTTTATTTAAAAATAAAATTTTTATAAATTTAATGTTTGGTTTTGTTTATCCACTTTTTTCCACGTCGTGGGACCAATATAGGTATACATACATATTCAGTAACATATAGTCAGCTATATTATATCATATATACATAACAATAATAATTAACAATATCTGTTATCGTATAATTCAATATAAATTGTAGACTAATAAAGATCGACGTTTATGCTTCGTATGTCAGGTATCAGATAGAATTAACTAAACGCAAAAAAAATTGCTATAAAAAAGACAACAAAGCATCAGTTCGCTCATGTTTTATGCTATATACGGCTTCTACATGGTTTGCACACGCCAGGAAGTGCACCGTTTAACCATTTCTCTTCGTTTCCGTTTCCCATAACAAAATTTTATCTACGTTTTGTGTTAAAATGTCAATCACAAAAAGATCAAACGACCCATTAAACGACGACGGAAACACCCGGTTGCATAAAGTTAGCAGTAGCCGGAAAACATCAAGAGATTTTAGACAAACTGACTTTGGGAGAAAAATAGACAGGGTGAACTACCTAGGATGGACACCATTGATGATGACAGCCCCGAAAGGGTCATCAACTTAAACCAGTAAAGATTTTAGTAAGTTCCCAAGCCGACGCTACGAGACATAATCATTTCGGTAAGTTAATCAAATTATGAATTCTGCTCACATTTCAAGATCCTGGTAAATTACAGGAATAATCACGTTTTTAATAGCGATATCTGGTGGAAATTTGGACATTATTTGGCTTATTTTACAACATCTTTTGCAAGGAGGGATTTCTAGACTGATTATGGAAAGTGCGTTTTATCACCTTTGTCTACGGCAATACTATTTCGAAACCAAGACATTTTGGGATACCTTCTGACCAAACAGTCATTCAACTTAAATTGCCCTTCCCCTTGAACACGTGAGTCATATCTATTTACATTACCCATTACGAGCTTATACACTTGCTGATTATTTATAGCTATACTTACGATTAAACTATGTTTAATAAAAATAATTATATATAAATAGATTTCAGTGCTGCCTACTTACATATATTGCGTTATAAAACATTTCATGAAGTATATAATAGAAAAATTTGTTGATTGTGTACATACATATATAGGTATATTATAATAGTTTACGTATTTATTTGTAGATATAACGCCGGTGATGTTTGCTACTGCATTAAACAATACGGAGGCACAAAAGCTGTTCATGTCTAAAAATGCCGATTAATTTGAACGTAAGAAACGCCAATGGACAAAATGCCAACGACTTGATATACAAAAGACGACAACCGGAACAGCAGACAGGTCAACAGGACGTCATTCAACAATTAACACCTGTTATTGTGGTCGGCCCTCAGCCAATTTTTAATTTTGCACCGCTTGCGCCATATCCGAAAAAGTCATCTAATAATGTCGGAACACCACGTTATGTTCTGTATCCACACCTAACACCGATAAATGTTGGCCAACCGTCGATCTTCTTTCCGCCCGATTTCTCTCTATATCATTTGCCCGTACCCGTCAATCCTGTTCCCTGTACTCCTGTTAGTTTTAACCGATTCGTACCACCTCCACAATTTCGTTTCGCCTTGTTTGGATTATAGAATTCAAGGTAACATGACTTTTTTAAATTATTCTGGCTAAGAAAGGGCTCTACTTTGAAACATTTTTAACTGTTTTTTGAACATCGCGACTTTGTAATTATAGTTTGCTTTTAACGTGTTACTTAATATTTTTTCAATGTACTTTTATAGCAATAAATAATATGAACAGAAATTAAAAACAAATATATGGTTTTTTATTTTTATTATATTAATCCTTAAATAAAATGACTTCTTATAATAACAGTCTTCATGTACTAGCAGTAACGAAATGTCCACGAACCTTTTCGACCAAATCCGCTTTCTTATCCCTAGTAGTACAGTGTATGCTACGTTCCTTTAACCATTTCCTCAGTGTGACAGTTGTGAGTTTTTCTAATGAATTGTTGTTAACATATTCTTCCATATTGTCAATTTGCTGCGGTTTAGGTTTGTTGCGAATTTTCTTTACACTCTATAAAATTAATACTATAGTGGCATTAAAATCGCAAAACAATAATTTTACCGGTTCCACAGACTCCGTTGAAGATCGCCTCTTTTGACTACTTACAGACGTATCTTGGGATTCAGAAGAATGTTCCTCTGAAGTATCTATTTGGAGAGTTTTCTCGCCGCTTTCAGACTCTAATTGTAAGTTCTCTTTATTGGCCGTGTCGCTTTCCTTTACATTACAACGAATAAAATCTAATTTACTACATATACATTATGTTAATCATACGTACCATTCTCATCTAAGGTTTCGGTATAGTACTGCGTTTGTAATGTCTGTGCAGCTGCAATGCACGCGCTTTACAGCAAATACTTTTGTTTGGTTGCTGGTTGCCGTCTGCGTTTTTGTTTATTAGATGAATGTTTTGTCGTCGGCTCACTAATTTTTGAATCGCCATTCGCGTTTTAGCAGCAGGGAATTTAGATGCTCGATAGTACCGAACCTGCCAAGCGCAATTTGAAACCATGGAAACAGCGTCAAAAAGTAGGCAACGCGCCCTTTCAAACTTTCAAAACTGACGTTGCGCAGTTTCTCTTAAAGTTAGGTTAGGTTAAACATCAAAAACTAAGTGAAGCAATCATAGACTGGATTATTTGTTTATGGAAGCAGCGTTTAACCAATTTATCCTAATAAGAAGTATGTCAGAACATGGAGCAGCATTACAGACTTTCAATCAGGAACTAGTGAAATGTAATTCTAGTTGTATTTACCTATATCTTAGATATTGCTTACTGTGTCATGACTTTTAGGCGTAGAACACCTAAAAGTAAAACGGGAAGAATGTTTAGTGATTATAGATAAATTAGAACTTGATAAAAGAGTTTTAGAAGAAGATTTACGTAGACTACAGGATCGTTTATGTGCAACGAATAATACTTTACAACAATATAAAAGTTTACATGATAATTACAATCGAGTCATTATGGATACAGAGTCTGGATTTAGAAAGGTAATAATTAAGGTGGTATAATTTAAAATGATTTTAATCAGTATTTTTACAACAGATTCTTGAAAGTTCACAAACCCTGTTAAACTTGGCGCAACATGAAACATCAAAATTGGAAACATTAGCTAATGCAAATTCGACACGTGAGAGCTGCAACTTACAAAAGATTGAATACTGATCTTTAAATAAATAACAGATTTTTAATGTTAAATAAAAGACTATGCATTTCCTAAAATTTTTTGTTCATTCCATATATGCAAAAGTTCTGTGGGGTCATCATATCCATGTGATGCTATGGTGTTATTGTAACTGTATTTCTGGTAAGGCTTTTTATAATAGTAAAATTCATTACAATGGTAGGGTTCAATATTAGACTTCTTTGCAAGTAGTGCTACATAAATATCATCAAATCGAAAGTGTTTTGTATAAAAACTCGCATAATACATATCGAACAGAGCCTCCTGTGATAATACATATGCCCCTGCAGTTACATAGGGTGGCCACATGTGGTATGGATATTCATCAAAAGATACATGCCATTTACMAGTTATGTGMCTGTGTGGAGAAGAAGTGAAAGTAAAACCAGCATAAAGTCTAATATCACTTGGCAATTCAMAATGAKAGGCGTKAAGACTAACTTTTAAATGTGTTGGCGCTTTATTTGCTGAAAGGTATTTTGGATATCCAGTAGGATGGCGAATAAATTTTAATAGKTTTCTTGTTGACACATAATAATCATCGTCAACAAACATATAGAACTGTGAATTTGGACAAAATGTAACTGCCCATMTGAACCCTAGCATTGTCTTAATTGTGTTATTAAAATAAGTATCCAAAAAGTCTGCTTGCACTATATCTCCATATTTACTTGACTCTTCGTCAATCAGCTGCTGTAGAATATCACTATCTGAGTTTCCTAACAAAAACACTGTCCTTACTTCGACATCTGAGAAACGTCTTTCAAATCCCCACGAGTTTCTAATTGCTAGGCGACGCTTCGTATTATGCAAAGCTGATTTAACAAGATACACTAAACGCACCATTTCGTTTCCACATTTCCCCTTAATATCCTTCAAGAACGTTTGATTATAATAATTAATAGGAGGAATATCAGGTCGCTCGTTTTCTCGTAGTTGTTGTATGAAAATGGTGATATCGCCATCATATGGGTAATGAAAATCTTCATAATAGTCCTTCTCATACAAGTGTGTGAACAAACCGAACAGTTGTAATACCGTTAACACTGTAGTCACTAGTAAAACTATTTTAACTTGTTTTACTGTTATGTGAGAAGTCATATTCAACATTATACTTAAAATGTTAGTAACCATTAGTTTTTTCTTAGGAGTTCGTCTCAAGTATTTATTATGATTCATCGTTATTACAATGAAACTAATTATCATAAACGTTCATATTTATCCGATTAACAAAACCATAACCTCTGAAGTCCCTTCCATGTTCAAATAATGTATGTGTTTACAACATCGCGAACGTGTAAATACTGCTTCAATTTGTTATAGTAATTCATACTGTTCTTACCCATAACTTAATTAATTCGAACGCAAAGTACCTCCACACTAAAATTTAATTTATGGTAATGTACTTATTTATGCTATACTTTTTCCAAAAACAAGATATGGTAGTATATGACTAACTGCCGAGTACTGTGCCGTACTGTGTTGGTAACCACGGCTGCTGGTGGATGTCCTTTTTTTTTGACATTTCTCTTTATTTGACATATTGATGTCAAAATATCTCCCTGCAGGTGGTGCCACCTAGGCGCTCATATGTAAATATTATCTGTAACAAAATATTTCCAATTTTATGTATTAAAAGGTGCTCCGTTTGGGATGTTTCTACTTTTATATTTTTACCAGGACCATAAAATTATTCCTCACATGTAGACTGCAAAGTACATATAGAGGTGGTGGATGATGTGGTCAAGGAACTCGCACTCCAATACATGTAAACGGCCATGTTTACCGTAGGTACTGAAAGTGGGCTGTTGGTTTATTTGTTGTTTTTGAACTGAATTTTGTGCAAGTGTGGTTTCTGGATAATCCAATTTTGCCCCAAAGAAAAATGGATTCTACCGATCGAGGTAAGCTGCGATTTTTTATTTACATTTGTCGTAAATATTGATGTGAACGTATCACACCAGACGGTCGAACGCAAGATAGGGCAATGGCAAAGTCAGGGTCGACCTATTTGGTTCACTGACCGCATTTCTTAACATTTGACCGGTATTTTGCCAGTTATTAATCTTCTCATGCAAATAAGTTTATGACTTCATGTAAACCTAATTCATGAGTGCACGAAACTAAAACAGATTTTTAGTTGTTAATTTTGGAAATACTTATTAAATATATTTCATAGTAACTCGCATATTTTTCTTTATCGGTTTATTATCGTTTATAAAACTAATGTCTTAAAACGTAAAATGCGTATTAGTTTTCATTTAATGAGATCGGATTGAAACAGGAATACAAATACAGCATTAGCTAGTATTGCAACAGGTTGCTTTCCCACCGCACTAACCAGTGCATTGGTTACTGTACAGGTGTCGCTATGTTATAATGAAGATTGAAGAATAAATATAATTTAAAGTCGAACGTGTATTTGTAGATGTGTAGGTGTTAAATTTGCTTTAGCTGATGTTTGTTTAGCAACCAGTAAAAGCGCTCTTTCGTACTAAATTTTCGTAAACACCTATGTATGTAAATTTTAAATTGCCAAGTTTCAGATACTATATCAAACTTGAGATCAAACTACTTCAGAGTAATAGCGACCTGCAGAAAATTATACATTATTAATTCTTATAGCAATCTATTATTACAACGTAGTCAAAAATCTATGTACATCAAAAAAACTTGATTGGCTGATTTTAACGCATTTCCGAAGGTGCTATTGTCCGCAAATTGTCACACACATAGCTCAAGAACGACTCAACGCATCGGGCTCGTTGATGACTCGTTGGTAAGATCTTGGCCGAACGATCATCAACATGTAGTTTTTACAAGATAAATATGCTGAAGGTTCTTTCCCCGGAAAGACTGTCATACTTGTTTATTTTTCCTGGCTTATTCACCTTATTTATACTTCACGCTATCTCAGTAATTAAATGATTAATCTTTTCAAAATTGTGAAATAAAGAAGTGAATAGCAGTTCTATTAACAACAAAAATGTATCTTTGTTATAGTTTGTTATTTTAAATTGAACCACCCCATTTTATAGCGCATTTGATTACGGGCATCGAAGTAAACAAAAAAGTATTAAGTCACCAACACACTTTTTCATTTAAGGTCGTAAAATAGTGGTTTAAATGAGAAAGTTTCTTAATCTGTCGAGGATAATCTAATGATGATAATAGAAAAACTAACTATCAACTGAGAGATGTTAACTACATCTTTGTTATTTTAAATGGAACGACTCCGTTGTGAATAACCAATTGGATATATCATATTGAAATAAACAAAAAAGTATTAAAGTATCACTACCCTACAGCCATTTGTATTTGATATCATTCTGAATAATTGCTGTTCATGAAAGAGTCTACAATATCGAACTTTTTTACTTGAAAGCCGTAGAACGGGCTCGTTTTATTTAAAATAACAAACTTGGTAGTCATTATCTCGATCAGCTGATGTTCTATCCTCCTTTTTTGTGAACGTCATAAAATTCTCAAAAATTCATTAAATTTACCCGTTAGTGTACGACGTCAAATAAAAAAGTTAACTTATTGTAGACTGTTGCAGTGAACACCTTACATTGTTTTTAAAATAATTTAAAAACAAATGACTGTAGGGTATATTGTATTAATACTTTTTTTATTTTATTCGATGAGCTTAATCGAATGCTCTATTAAAATGGGGTCGTTCTATTTAATATAACAAACTTGTGATCAATAACTCTGTCTGTTGATGTTCAACTGTTCTTTTTTGTAAACACTACAATATTCTTCTCAAAAATTCATAAAACTTCCGCAGTTAAACCACTAGTCCACGACGCCAAGTAAAAAAGTTAGCTATTGTAGACTGTTACCATGAACACCTAACATTGTCTTTGAAATATCTCAAAAATAAATGACTGTTGGTGTTTTAATACTTTTTTATTTTAAGATATCTATTGGTTTCTGTCTAGCTCCATTATCTGTCTTCCCCTCCCCAATAATTAGTACTACCTAGCCTTATAAAACTAATTTATGACAAATACTTCATATAACAAGATGGGTTTCACAGGTCAACACTAGTTGAACAACAAGACGAGAAAAAAGTGTGATGGAAACGATTAAAAGGCAGAATTTTTGTTTTGCAAATTTTATTTACGATTTGATGTCATCATCAACCACTGTTGCCTCTGGTATACTCAGCATATTGGTTGGGTAGCATGGGCAACGCTGGCGTCCTTGACATGTACCGCTGGGGCTCCAAGATCAAGGCCATAGACTCGATGCAAGCAATTGGGTCAGCCGACAGTGCACGTGCAGGGCCCCCCGCATTTTTTTGCCAATTAAGTTGCGGTTCTTATAGAACTATTTTGGACGACTCTGTAATTAAATGGTGGAGTTCTACATCATTTTTCAAAATTTAACGCAATGACTATTAATCCAGGTGTCTGGGTTTCTAACCCGAAAGAAATCCTACAAAACATGTTTTAGAAACAATTAAAACGTACATTCTAACTTTTTTTAATATCTCCGAAAATATCTGTTTTACCGAATAATATGTAGTCGCAATAAATGTTGTTCCGTTTTAAATTTTTTACAAATAACGTCTTTTTTACCTGCGATCAAGTCTTCGAGGTAAGGCTATTAGAAAGTGCTTTTATTTTCAAGCATTTCAAGTGTGCAGAATTTATGAGAATTTCCATTAAGTAATTTAACATAAAAAATATATACAAAATTGTTCATTACTACGGTAAAAACTATCAAAGAAATAAAAGATGTAGGTATCTTTCAGTTGTTTAAACAATACAGCTGAAGTATTATTTTGTTGTTTGATAATACTGACTTCTCAACGAACCTATTAAGCCAAAAAAAACCTTATGTAGGAATTTTTTCTTCCACTTATTTGTTTTGCTCTGACGGCTGGACTACACGCATTTTAAGTAAGCCCACCAATTTTTTTCTTCAAAAGATGTCAAATGTCAAATTTTTGTTTACAACATATAACAAACGCAACCGGATTTAGTTTTTACCGCGGTAACTAGGTGCTAAAAGGGTCAGTTTTTAAAGAATGTAGATAATGCTCTAAAATTTAAAGTATTGTTACAATTTTGTTGTGTTTTTGAGTAATACAGGATTGTATCAAAACTAATGTTTATGTAAACAACACACATAGGTAATATCCTTTAACAACCAATGAATTTGTTTACATAGCATTGTCTTCCATCAAGTCATACATGTTTCAAATGTTTTGTATCATATTGTTAATAAAAATTCATTTTGAAACATTTACTGTTTTAGCAGTAGAGCCTAGGATGAAACAAAAACTTTGACACTGTTTTCCTTTATCATCTGTCAAATCATAGTCCGGCACCAAGAAATGGGACGAAATAATCAGTATGATTCATTTCATTTATTTTTATGGAGTGTTTTATTTTGCTTCATTTGTTATTACATACCTACTCGTATTTTAAGATAATGCGATACCTCCTTAAGTCCTTACAAAGAAATTGAGAGCGCCGTTCATTATTATCTTAAAATAAGGAACTGTCCATATTTTATAGGACCATGGCAGGCAGGCTTAATATTAATTGACGAACCTTGGTATGAATTATTGAATTTTTATTCAAAAATGCAGTATTACAACAATTACTAATCATCATAATCAAAAACTGGTTTATAGTTCTTTTAATGTTGATTGTCTTCTGTGTCCACAACCCATGACACTTTTGTACCTAACTTATTTTAATTGCGAATCTATATAGTCTTGCAGTCTTATATGTCCAACGTCTGATTCTTACTTGGATATGTCTACGGGTTCAGTAATCTGTATATCAATCAATGTTCATTTAATACGTGCCATTTGTATTCGTTTTGAACGGTCACATTAAAAGTATTGGCAAGGTGAACTTTGTCAGGCGCAATTTATTGTGTGCTCATATTTGCAGAGAGTATTACCCATGACGAATTTAGCGACACATGCTTGTACAAGAGTGAACGTGGAAAAAAATCAGCTACTCGTCTTAAACATGCTTTGTGGCAATTCATTTCTGGAATGTCGGAATGCTACTCCATCCTTTTGTCCATATTCTATCGACATTTTAACACTGTATAAGAGTCGTCAACGTGAATGCTGTGTTGGTGTTTTCCATATTTTTATCGCTCATAAATTCCTTGAATATCTTTTTTTATTTTTAGCCAGCGCGCCAAACAACATAAATACATTAAGACTTAATGTGGTCAAGAACAAAATAAAACCGTTCCTTTGTTGCTATATCTGAATATTTATGTTTGATATATCTGTTGTTAGATTCTCGTTTGCTATTTTACGGTTATATGATAGTTTATACCAAAAACTGTATTTAGGTACTGCAGTTGTAAAGAAGTTGAATGCTTTTAGTCGTTTAGCGCTCATATAGCTTTATAGAAAATGCAACATTCCTTGCAAGTTTTAAAATTTAATTTGCTTTTCTATTCTATTAGATTGTGTACTTGTTATTTTATTGTTTGATAACTATAGTCATCATTTATACGGAATATTCTGTTGTCCACGAATGGGGAAAATGACATATGTTCATAACAAAATCTGAGTAAATTTTATAAGAAGAAATCACAAAAATTGTTTATTTTTTTATTAATTATGTCCAATTTTTGTCTGTCAAATTGCTGTTGAAGATATCGGGGTAGATTATACTTATTTCAGTTAAAWACTGGGCCTGTAGTGGATTGATGCCACTAGCTAAGCAATACAACATTAGCGAGCACATAAATAATTGCAAATTTCGTTGAATCCCTATATTTTTCGAATCGTATATTTTATTAAAAATTCATTGTCTGAATAATGTTTATCCTTTTCAAAACTGGATGCAGCACAGCATTCTATTATATATAAAAAAAACTGTTAAAAAAAGTTAAAAAACCTTTAAATTGTAAATTGTTAATCGCTCGTTACTTGAAGACGAACCTGGAAAATATTTTTAATTCAGAAGCAAATTATTTCTATACAACGAATTTTACCATCTGCGGGGTACATTTAAAATATAGAAACAAATGATTGTTAAAACTTTTAGGCTTTGGTTTCATTGGATGAGTAGAGCCATGAAATGAAAAACACCACCTTATGTATAAACCTGCTTTCGGCAGGTAATTCCTGCCTTTTTCAAGTTTGCTTTTATTTTTATTTATAGGTACATGCGTGGATGGCAGTTCAGTCCTTTATTATGGTAATCGTTTCATTTTGTTACATATTGTTTTTAGAATTGTTAAATAAAATAAGAGCTGAGTGTGGTTTTCTATTGCAATCAAACTATAATGAAAAAACCCTAGCCATAATGATTTAGAGAGCCTATAAATATGAAGGACTTCTTATTCTTCTATTAAAGTTCTTTTAAAGTTGTTCTATAGAACCGTCAATTTTCGTGAACCACATTCGCGTGCATCACAAGTTAAGAAAAGCGATGGACAATGGCGCCTGTTCTTGCTAATGCACACTTATTTACGATCCCACAGTTTCCTGTAAAACGTGTGGTGACAGAGACCGTACTCATACCGAACATTTTTGGTTCCTTGTATAGTGCGCTGTCGAGTGGTAGTGTATCGACCAGGCGACGGATGCGTGTACGTGATATTATTGTCCGGAAGCACCGAAATTCCATTTGACCCTACCCCGGCTATGGATGTTTATTCATCATTAATTAAAAATCACTCCTTATCGGCAAATGTAATGTTTTTCTTGCAGACTTAATTTTCTATAATTTGAGATTCCCGGGGTTAGGGCGTTGGAAGAAGACGAAATTAATGTTTAATTAACAAATCGACATCTTTTGAAATATTTGGTCAGATCTAACCAGAGGATATTATCCTTATCAGGTTCTCTTAGAATGACTTTACCAGTTTTTTTTTTGTAAATTCCAACTTAATGTGTTAACATATGGAGGAAGACTCTTTAGTCCTGTACTCCTAAGAGCATGCATGTACTCTATAATTTCGATAAAAGCTATTTATTTACTCGTACGTTATATCGTTAGTTAGTAGATACAGTACTTACCAAAACTTAACATTTAAGAACAGTACGAAGGGTTTACATTGCAAATTGAACATCTTCATATGTATCATCATCCACCTTTACCATCTTTTTTATGCTTTATATTAATAAACGCCAGTTGTGCCTATCTATATAAATATTGTGGTTTTGTCTAGCATTAATAATCTCAATAATAACAATGTTGTCTTTCACTAGCTCAACAAAGGTATATTCGTACTGATAGTACCTAGTTATTTATTACAGTTTTACAGTGGGCTTTCGCTCAATATTGCACATCCCTGGAATATGACCTCCTGGACGAGTAAATTTCTTGCTCTCGCTGCTAGTTTAAAAAAATATTAGTATACTGACGTATTCACTCACAATATTAACTAGTCTGGAGTGAAGCAACTCTAAAAGAAGGATGTAAAGATGTGTGGCAAAACTGCTAGTTTTAATCATAATTCATAACCATACTGTTTTACGCTGTAAGAGAAAAAAAACTACAATGAGAGACGTGTCAAGAGACCTGTCCGGAAAGTACCCCAGGAAGCTAGCGTAATGTAGCCTCGTGTAAACTAAGTGTTTTTTTTTTCTTAAAACTCTGCAACCACAAGAAACATAACGCACCCTGCTGCACTGTTTATTCTGCAATAAAAAGGGTAAATGGTAAAAACGCACTTTTATACAAGATTTTACTTTACTTTGTATAAGAGTGTAACATGCGTGTTTTAGAGTACTTTTTTTATTTATTTTCGGTCATATTCCAGTCTGATTGGTTTAACTATGCAATGAAATGGTGTATCAATTATTCATACTGAAAGAGAGTTGTGTTTTCCCTCTATTTAAATCCGAAGAATGAAATTTTAAGGCAGTAATGAATTTTCTAACGCGGAAAGAATATATTAAGGAACAATGTTACAAGTAGGTACTTACACTATATATGTAATTTTAATTTTCTATTAGGAACTCTAAAGCTTTTACACTTAAATTTTTTTTACTGTGTCAACTTAAAGTGCTGCTATTTGTTTCCGAAATACATTTTTAACAACTTTACTACAGTTGTTGAACACAACAGGTACATAGAATGACATATACGAGTGCAATAGAAATACGCCATACATAGGCGTACCGAAAGGGGACCAAGGGCGGGCAGCTGCCTGCCCCTGGACCTGGATTACCAACTCTGGGCCCTACCCAGCTACCATACATTTAGCTGGTGAATTAATATGTATTTACGAAATTGTAAATGAAGCAAAATTTACAGACAAGCGTATTTCACCATTTTCATCCAGAACTCATATTTGACCTATGCAAATGACATTCAATAAGTCGATTGTCAAACGGTTTCCATGCTTATCTTGGTCAGGAGTCAAAACACGATTTATAATTTGTTCAGCTCTTCTAATATATTTTCTTATATGCATTCTTCAACTATACATGATTATGTTATATACTTGTATTTGGCGGTAACTGCAACCTTCTTCGTTCCTAATTTCTAAATTCGTGTTACATTTTAACAATTAATACAGAGAAACAAAAAAGTCTCAAAAATATCAGTTATTTCGAGCAAAAATCCATCCGAACTAAGAGTTATGAAAGTGTATTTAACTTAAGTTTTAGGAATCCAGTGGCATTGATATAATCGATTCAAAAGTGTAATTTTCAATTTATGCCCCGGTCATTATTTTAGCCAGACAGCATAAAGAAGTACTCAAATTTGATTTATTTGAAATATCTGATTAATGTGATCACGGTTTTTAATCCAAAATTTGCTAATGTCCAAGTTTAATGAAGTATTATCGATGTGCTCATATTCAGTATCATATGACGACATTAGGCACTTTAAGCATTTAAACTATGCATCTCTGATTATAGTTAAAAACATAAATTACTTTTATGTCACATAAAAATTGCCGTAGAAGTATCAATCGAAGTGTAACTTACATTGCCATAATAAGATTCATTGATCATACCTACATTTGTAATAATTTATACTGTGCGTTTAATTGCTAATCCCTGCAGATTTCAGTAGTCAAGTATATTCCGCAAAATTTTATAACATATATACGTTTTTGTTGATATTGCGCCTTATTTTGCATTTCAATGACATTCAGCAGGATTAATATAATACATGAAAGAATTTTAGCAGCTTGACGACAATACCAAATGGTGGATTTAAAATGATGCAGAAATTTGAGTAAAATTATATTTATGAGTAAAAATTGTTGGAGATAAAGCGACCATTATTTTAATGCTGGTTGGGGGTGTTTGGCCAGCTGACGCATAATGCTGGGGTTTGTAACTTGTATTTTTAAGTTTAACTAAGATTAAATAAACGAGCAGCTTCTAGTGTGAAAAGTTGAAACTAAAAAGCGCATGGATTAATTAATTAATGTTTGATATGTGCTAATTCCAAATTATAAAACGTGGTCCTATTAGTAGATGCTTAAGAGGAAATTTATCATTCTTTAGTACTTCGTTTGACATTACTATACATTATGTTGATCACGGATCTTTATTCTTCCAAATAAAATGTATCACCTCATCTTTTGTTAAACGTGATAGACATGCACTAGATATCACCTAACTGAGATCATCCATAATTGAATTAGGAATAAGCGAGCTTTGTATGATCAGTATATGTATAAACATAAAAAACTTGGGTCTTCACACAAGATGTTTTAAGTCACCTTGCAGAAAATCAACAAAGATTGTTCATGGAGTAAATAGTTCGTTAATTACTTAGGTACCTACATAATCTTATAAAGGCACATTTTGATTTATGTTGAATTATTCAGTAACGGAAATTCCTACTTTGCTTTCCCTTAGACCAAAAGCTGGGTACGCCCATGACGCCATAGCAAACTCCATAAAAATAAAAACAAACATAAACGCCACAAACTGAGGGTATTTTTGAAAGCATTTTGTCCCTCTGCTAGTATACGCTATTTTCTAATGCAGTTCAGGAATCCGGTACATCTAGTTTTATTACGTTTGCTTCGTGGACGATGCTTTATTTTCATCCAGAAATTACTTGAAAAGTTACAATTCCAAAGCGAATCGCCCAAAATTCGAATTCTCGCGCTGCCGCCAGAATTGCGTAAGCGTCCCAGGATCCGCTAGGGGAGCGAGGAGCAGAGAAGGGGGCGGTGGGGGCGGCGAGCACTGGATCGCGGTTTTTCAGCGTTGGGTTAGGCGGGTCCTCTTTCGCTAACGTTTGTAACCTTGAGACGAAACAGAAACGGCGACAGCGTAAACCGTCCTTACACCCGCCTTTCGTCTCCACCTCCTTTTACACATCGCGTGTCACAGTGGCGTTCCCGGGCAATTTTTTCCCATGACAATTTTTTTTGTGGCTGCAGAAATTAGGATAGTGCTAAATTGAAGCGAAACCTGTTCTGAAATAATCGGTAAGCGCCAGTCCTCCGTAAAAGTGTAAATTTGATGGGAGAAGGAACACAGCATGCTTGAAAAATAAGCTCCCAAATTTACGTCATGTGTACCTAAAGATGTAGTCAGTCGCTGATTTTTAATATTCCATACAWTTTAAGTACCTAACTAAATACCTATGTAGTTTAGTTTTTTTTATTATCTGCGACTATTATTAAAACAATAAATTCATCTAAAAAAAGCAAGTAGCGAACTTTTTTGAGAATAATTAATGGCCGAAAGGTTGTTGGAATTGTGGGAAACAAAAACCTTGATAAAGAACGATCGAAACCTACCTGTTTCCAAGCTAATCAATCAACTGATTAAACATGTTTTACGCTGACTTAAGCTTTGTAAATATTAATGATTAAAGTGAACGTGAATGATAGGAAGCAAATGTTTATTTATATTTTATAGTAATGTCCGCCTTCTGCGGTTGATTTTATTTTTTTATTGTAACAATTTGTAGTTTTTGATAAGTTTATTCTCCCGCATACCTAAATGACATCAATTTTTATATAGAGGATGTACCATTTAACTTTTGTCAGTTCGGTTTGGACCAAAGTTGGCTTGCGTAATTATTATGATGATACAACTTTCTTGAAAACTATTAAATAACGTACAGATGTTAAGATATTGCAAAAAGTGGGAAAATTGTATTTTCCTCCCTCCTCACTCCAGGGTTTTTTATCCGATTGTCTGACATTTAGAAAGACTCTGTAAAACTATGTTGTTCTGGTTTTAGGTCTTCAGATTTATATATTCATAATCCGAACACCAAACACATTTCTAGTTGTAAAATCTTTATTTTTGTTCCGAAGTCAGAATTTCAAAAACTATAGTGGCACTCAACATAGCATCTACTTACAAGAGCTAAAATATTATAATGCGCTTCACGTAAGAAAAAAAGTTTAAGATCGTATTGATGAAACGAAACGATGTATTTTTATTATCAGTAATGAATTCACAACATGTTATAACATGGTCTTTCTAAATTTCAGACTAATCAACAAATGTGTAAATAAAACACTTTAAATTTTAAAATCCGTTCATTATGTTCCTGTTTTCCTCTCATCGTCATTATGTCTAGCAATTTTTATTCCACTTAATCGAATTTGTATTTCTTGCCCTACTCGAGATCTCGTAAGTGAGAAAGATAAGACACACTGTATAATGAGTATTACATATAAGTAAAGTGACCATTCGTCCCCCATTATGGGAGATTGTCTCCATTTTGAGACAGTGTCGCCTAAGCCATGTTGTCCCCTATTCCATATTGGCATAGCTACTTATTACTGTCAATTGTTGGCCAGACCATAATAATTCATTTTCTCATTTTAAATTACAATAACCATTACAAAATTATTTTTCTCAATTCACAGCTCAGAAAAGTATGCGTACGTTTTTTTTAGTTACTTGATATTTATGTAACCAGTTTCTCATGAGTGTTACCTATATTTTTATTTTTTACAAAGAATTATGTACTTATTTATTATGAGTTATGTGGCAATCTCATTTTGCAAATATACAGATAATATCGTTTCAGGCGGTTGTTTCTTTTTCCGACGTTTATCAAAAAACTTCGGTTAGATTGGGTTATGTTAGGTATGTTAAAAGTGTCCACCATTATCACAATTTAAATGTGGTCACTTTACATATAAGGGATATTCATTAAAAGTCGTCAAGTCACTTATAACTGAAATAACATTTTAACATTACAAAAACAACCGTACCAAAAAAATAATCAGTCATGGATTGTATTCTATCCGACCCGGCATGAATTTCATCACTTAGTYCGTTCAGCAATAGACATTTTGAAGCCTTTTGTCCACAGAAAAGATACGTGGTAAATAGAATTTGTCACCAACCGTTTAACATATAAAAACAAATTGAATTTAATTAGTAATAGTTAGTTAATAGTCCGTTAGCAAAGCATAAGTGACTTGATTACTTTTTAAATTAAACTTTACTTTAGCGCTATCGCACGCACATATGCATCTGCTGGTAAAATGACATCGCTGGTTTTATTTGGGCTTTTGTAACATCAATACAAAAAATAACTACTCCGTATGCAGTGAGAAATTAACTTTCACAGTTAGGTCAACGTGGAAAGCAAATATATGGTTTTCTTTGTTTCTTAAACGATTGCTTGGCATTATCAAAATAAGTGGGTAAAAAATATTTCTGACTACATCGGATTTGTTAAAATATGCGTAAAAACATCAAGGTTATTTCAGTATTAGTAATTGACGCCTTTTCATATATCTATTTTACTGACGTGTCGTGCAAGATGTGGAATCTAGCTGGA
This sequence comes from Rhyzopertha dominica, assembly GCA_025024175.1. NCBI lineage: Eukaryota > Metazoa > Arthropoda > Insecta > Coleoptera > Bostrichidae > Rhyzopertha > Rhyzopertha dominica. The sequence continues at coordinate 15,813,422 of QCXZ01000001.1, forward strand.
ACGCCACTGCTCTAATGCACGTCCTTGGACGGCTTCCGCCATCAATTCGGTTCTCATCTGCCCGCAAACTGTTTCGCTTTTATCGCAAACCCGTCTTGTAATAAACTTGCTTTTTTGAATTTAATGACTTTAGCTTTCAGGGAAGCTGTTACAAATGGTGCTGATACGCCCGCGGCTTGATCAAAAATCGTGTTCTTCTTGCTTAATTTAATCAACAATTATTGATTTGCTCACTCAGAGTCAACACAAAGTGTGGACTTTGCCGTTTCATTAACAATTCTCTTGTTATCTTATTTACTAACACTAGCTCCTAATTGGCTAACAAATTTTCGTAGCCTATCGAGTTGAGCATTTTGTAACAGGATGTGTTTTAATTTTTGGAATTGTGTAGTAGTAATAACGTAGAGTAATCATTATTCGATGCTTTTAGTTACATTTGGATGCTATTTTGAAAGTTTGATCTGTAGTAGCATTTTCATTTTAGGGGTGTGAGAACTTACTAAATGAAGTCAAGTGAATATGGCGGTTTGGGACATTTCTCTGGTCATTTTTGACGCATATCTTTCAGCCCTCTGCAATATTTTGAGTTGACTTCAATACTATCAATATCACATTGATGTTAGGTTTCGATTGCTTTGCATTTTGTGCCAACGTCAGCTGAATATTTTTCACGATTCATCCCCTAGTGTAACGCATAACAAGAAATTCGTATTTGATGAAGCTTTTGTGGGCATTTTTAGACCCCACTTGATTCTTGTTTAAATTTTTAGCCAAAATTTCGTTCAGCGGACCACATATGATTTGGAGAACATCGGCTATTTGTGAAATGGTTATTTTTTTGCTGCCATTTAATTAGCTTTTCAGCTGTTTTCTTCTGCGCAAGAATTCGAAAGCCGACCAGACCACTTCACGTTTTAAGTGGATTTTGCACCTTTTCGAATTCACTCAAACCATTTTTACAGGGTTCTCAAAGTTCTGGGTTTTTTTTTAGGTATTTTATTAACAATAAAATATAGAGAATACGCAATAGATACCTTCAAAACAAATTTTTCATTACAATTCTTTGCCAAAAAGAGATTTTCTTTGGGACATTTCGTTTCGAAGCAATGAAAATTCCTAGATTCTTAATATCCATCCATATTATTTTTGTTATATGGTTTCTAACATATACATGTAATAATGGTTTTATTTTGCAGTAGATACGAACACGAAATAATCTTTCAATATAATAATATATACGTCAGTGTAATTCTAGTTTGGCAAAAACCTGCTGCTTGCGGAATAGAACAGCTAAATAATTAAAATGCATGTCTATGCTGTACTGTCTGCACAGAGCTCATCAGTGCAGTTTAGGTCTAGTGCAGACAGCACGGCATAGAACTGCTTTTGACTATATACCAAATCAATGGTATGATGTAAGTAAGAATTTAGATGGCAATGCCATCTGTCAGCATTACACTGACATGATGACAGATGGCATTGCCATCAAAATTTTTAACTAAATAACTAGTTTATACGTAACAATACAGTACAGCGCTAATAGTGTGAGATCCGGCCATCTAGGAAGGTATATTTGATAGGCACCGAGCGATTGTTTTTAAACTGCTCGTTTAGATATGTTAATTCTGTGCCAGAGTACCGTCTTAGTATAAGAAACCATATATATCTATGGCTTTAACATTAAACTACACATCATGTAGCACCAAAACTACTTAATTTTGTGTCAAGAAAATGAGTTTTGTCACATAGCTTCGGAACAAAATAACCTAGAGAAATTCTTTTTTGTCCATGGTGTTATAACCCAAAAATATTTTAAAAGATTTCCATTTTAGCTACTTATTCGATTCCACAAAACACAAGAATTCTATGCACTCCGTACATAATTATTATATTTATAGTACAGTTCCTAAACTATTTTAACATTTCACGGGTTTCTTTGGTACTTTTCCAAGATGCAAAAACAAAATTCCATATTGACTCTCTACGTCAACTGCAACTATCGCGGTAGAAACTATTTCACTGATCCAGTCATTTTGCAGTTTGCTATTTTGATGACGCAAGTTTGCTACATCATTTCTTAAAATGAAAATCCACCCCCCTTCGGTATTACACTATAAAGATTACACGTGAAATAAAATCCTGTAAATAATAAACTCTAAACTGAAAAGTGGATATTCGTAACACAGATTTTTCTATACTTGTGGATCCCTAATTACCACAGATAACTATAATCCTCGTCATACAGAATAAAAAGCAGCAGTATAGGTAGAGCTTGCCCTCCCAGCTACATATCATTTGAGATTGTAATTCGAAAACCGCTTAATTTTTTTACTGATTGTCCTTTTACGCTCTCATATCCACAAGTCCTCCATGAGACTAGAGTAATACAGAGTGCAAAATGTAAACAAACTCTAAAATATTTAAGTATATTAATAAATTAAAACAAGTAAATCAGTGTCTTCCTCCACATACTAGTACATGTTTCGAGGGAATCCACCTTCATCTTTAGCTTTAGTTGTAAAAAAAAAGAGATTCACATTTGTACATTGGAAGTTAGCAAAACTATATCTTAACTAATACAGCATAAACATTTTCAGATGATAAAAAACAAATATGCAGAAATAAAAGCTCGACCAAAAGGCATGGTCGCGCTGGTAAAATGTAAAATAAAATGTTTACACTATGACTTGTTTTATTATTTGCAACTTTCGCTGTTACGACCGAATTAATCTCCATGAATCAGACCTAGTCTCTGGTTTGTCCAACCGGTTTTGCATTTTCCAGCTAAATGGCTCCCCAAGGAAAAGATCCAGCTAAATTAATTTACAAATTCATTCCTTTGTCCTCAGCTATTTGTAGACTGTTAAAATTAATTCATTTACAGTCATTTACGCGGAGTACGAAGTCATTAACTCTTTTTAGACCCAACGCTGGCGATGGCAACTAAACACTAATAAGCACAATTTTCTTATATTACATCGGGCAAAGTCACTGTTGATTCTTTAGGAATGGATGCGTGAAATGATGGTAACTCGTTAACCTTGAAAAACACGTCACAGTAGTTCATAAAAATAGCTTCTAAAAGCTTTATGATCGTGAATTTATCTTCAACTATGCTGCGTAGTTCGTATAGGTTAAAATTTCGTGTATTGTATAATTCATGAATACAATCTATTTGACAGCTGAATTGTTTATTAGCGTATTATTCAAAGTTACTGTTACAATAAATCCTATTCTACTAATTACAGGTACTAGTTTCCATTATTTGTGGCGATTTGTCACAATATGCATAGCTTAGTTGTTATCTTCGAAAAATAACTCATTTATAATCAATCTCGATACATATTAATATGGAAACTCAAATGATTTTAAGAGTACTGGTTTGTGGAATATATGCTGTATTTTGCACTTTGTAGCATTTTCTATGGAAGCCGTCGTAGTCAATCACAAAGTTATATAAGGAAATTATCGTGGTCAATTGTTTTTTGTTTACATTGCAACTCTTACCGCGGCTAAATTTAGCAAAATAATACGAAGGTGACCGTGATCTAACGGCTGTTTGCAATCAACTTGACATTCAGGGTAAATTCAATCTCGCTACAACGCAGTCAACTTCGTGTCAATTTACTTTTTACATCTGCAAGACAATTTCGTAGTGAATCGCAAGGCTAGGTTAAAAATTACACCTCGTTGGCCACTTCAGTGACGTTATCATCTTCAAGGACTGTTTGTCCCACGACCAAATCATGCGGGTATATTTAGGAAAATTTTTTGCTCCTGGAATTATTCCGTCGCCCGCAACACATACTTGTATAGCCAACAAAACGAATGTGAAAATATGCACGTAGTACTTAAATATAATTTGTAGGATTACAGTAGGAAACAAGTTTGCAATTGTACCTTTATTTTAAACAGGCGTTTTATAAAAATATGGATCTATTCATACGATGATAGCACCATCGCGTTAGCTGGTTTCATTGCTCCAAAACGTCTGTCTGAAATCAAAATTGAATGCAAAGCGCGTCGTGAATCCAACAGATCCCGAGATGGTAGTCAGTTGGGATTACCACTACTTGAAGGGTGGTTATCTCGAGATAAATTGCACTAACATACTAGTTGTGGACCTTTATTAATCGATTGGTGTAGAAATATAACGATCTGGATTTTTGTTAGCTGTTTCCCATGTGGTATGATGTTTTCGTTCCGTTTGTACTTAATCCTTCTCTGTATAGGCTAGTCTGGATTGATTCATGCAGTTGATACGAAGACATCATTTATATTTTGTTACTGCAGAAAAAGAAATACTGGCTTATCTGATATAATTACGCTGACCGACACAATTTTTGTAACACATTTCAGTCCATTGTTTTTAAAATGCTAATACCTTTCTAATATAATATATTTAACTCAATAAGGATTAATACTGTATCCGTCTAAATATAGCTTTCCAATTACCGCATTTTTCGTGACCATTTTTTTAGAATAGAATGGTTATAGTAAGCTATCCTTAAAAGACAGATAAAGCAACAATCTATGAGACTGACTTATGCAGAGGGTTTTACAGCTTGATGTTGGCCGTCGTAAGCTATTGGGATTAGTGCCACGCTTCAAAGTTCCTAAATGGGCTGTATTCAAAAAAATCTTGTTGGGTAAAATTTTAACTTTTCCACTATAAATTTTTGAAATTTGTTAGTTGTGATAATTTAGCAATCAATAAAACATGGAAGCTTTTATAACAAATTTTATTTAATGCAGACCTGATGCTAACTGGCGCGACCCGCGATCTATTTTTATGTGGTACTTTATCGGGTTTTTCCGATGTATAAAATAAAAGCCTTTGCTTGTCATAACGAATTTATACAAATTTAATATAAAAACATACAAGTAAGTAGAAAATTATTTACATTTTTAGAAAAAATTTGCAATAATGCACAAACAATTTAAAATTTATACACGGTATCGATTATCTCAATTACAGCTTGTTAATAAGCACATTACAAGAAAGTCACAAACTAAAAAAATACTCACTATCACTTTCACTGCTAAAATCACGATTAACTTCTATTATTAATTCTTGTGCATGATTCGCTCTGTACCGATTTTCAATGTGCAGTACATGCCGCACTGAATTTTTCCATGCATCGACACTTGTTATTTCAGCTTCGTGTCTAATTTTTAGCAACATTTCATTGCTAAATTTTCTACCGGTGTTCCCTCGTCGAATTCTTTGTTTCAACTGCCCCCATATCATTTCAATGGGGTTGAAAATGCAATGGTATGGGGGTAATCTTAGAATGGTGTGTTCACTTTCAGAAGCGAGAATGTCAATTATAAATTTCTTCGAAAAATTTTTTTGTGCTAAGCACTTCCAACAATTGTTTTTTTGTGTAGTCCTCTTCGAAATATAAATCTTCCTTTCTTAAAAACTCTTGAATGATTGTCTTATTAGTCGCTGTATTTGGAATTTTATCCAGTTGCTCCGAATGGTAACTAGCGTTGTCCGTTACTATGACGCTGTTTGGTGGCAATTTGGGCAATAAAATGTTTTTGAACCAATTTTCAAACACTACCGCATTCATATCAGAATAATAATCGGTTTAAAATCAGCAATAATCTCTTTGGCCAGTTGCCCTACGACATGTATTTGTCACAAACGCCTCTTAATAAGTGGCTCAATGTAAGCATATATATAGATATGACTGAATAAGTAAAAAATATTGCACCTGGTACGCTTATATGCTGTAAAACTTAAAATGCTTTCAATACCGTTTATAGTAGGAGTAGAATAGTTCCGATTTCTTCTTATTTCCAAAAAATATACAAGTAGAAACTACGTTTATGACCCTCCGGATTAAAAGAAAATTGTAACCTGTGAAGAAACAGGGCAGAGGACGATTGCTCACCGCGATCAAAAATTACAAAGTATAGGCTGCCGCAATGAAATTGGAATGTTTACCATTCATGGTTATAAAAATAGATACTACTKATTAATTTAGGAAAGAATAGGATTTAGTCATACATTAATAGCTATTAGATGATAAATATTTGTAGTTCAAATAATAATACCAAATAATGCTCATTGTTTTATGTGTACGGAAAAAAAATTTCTAAAAAAGCCTAAATGCCGAATCCGTCTGTTATTTACGACAGCTTCAGGTAATACTTGTAAACCATTGTGAGCGGTAATCGGCTGTTCGTATAATGAGTCCCACAGATTGTTACTTGCAACTATATATGCCATCGCGGACACTGTAGATCTATAAAAGCGAAATATCCCACAGTGCATTGTTTTGTTATATCGCAAAGGGATCGATGAAATTTCCCTGGCGGCTTGACTTTTTCCGACACTTCCAACAATTAGCGTTATATTTCACCAATTTTAACAAAACCTTGACAAATTATATACCTAACCTTTCTTATGAATCACTCTATGTATTGGTGAAAACCGTATGAAAATCCGTTCAGTAGTTTTTGGGTTTATCCCGAACAATTGTAATATGTTTTTGTCCTGTCTGATTAAGATACCGAAATCAGATTTTCAAAATTCAAAATGGTGCACCCAATATGGTAGAAAAATTTTGGTAAAAGCCATACAATATTTTTGAAACTCGGTATTTGAGAGCTTTTTAGGTTGATGGTTATGATTAGCGACGGACAAAGCTAACGATTCTATCAAGATATAAAAACAATAGAAATATGTACATTACGAAGGACGATGGGCTTCCGCCTTGATTGGTGGGATTACTGTTGGTTCCTGAAGGGAGAAGATGTGACCCCCCAATAAAAGGAAACAAGAGTACAAAGCCCGTTCGGGCAAAGACCATCACATTTTCATTGTATCGTCGAGATGTATTTGTGTTCATTTTACGTATAGAAAATACATTTCTTATAGAAGCAAAAAAAAAAGTAAGTAAATGTTGATCATCGTTATAGGCCAATGCCTGTAAAAACGAGCCTCTGTTCCATACGTGGTTTGACTAATATAACAAGAGAACCTTACGCGTAACAACTTTTTTTTGACATTTTCGTGTTTAGCTATAGGTTCATTCTACTACGATTCAGCCTTATGTTACAACAAAAAAAATTTTGTCGTCCAGTATTATTGATCTGGTTTATACCCTTCAACTATTCTTATCTCATGGTTTCTATCGATAACCCATTAAAGTTTAATGCTACACGATTACAAAGGCTGCTCTACAAGGGAAAAGCTGTGTGCAGGTGTTGATAACCCGTGTTCTTTCAGAAACACAAGGAGAAGGTTATTAAAACGATACGGTTAATGTAAATGGCATGTAAAGGAAAAGTTAATTAGTGATTAAGAACTCAAGGGCACACCATTGCTCTTAACATCCCAATTAATTGGGAAATCACCACGATGGAGTTGTTTTATGCTTGGAGTTTTTTGTTTTTAGTGCCTACCGGTTTTTAGATCTTACAAAACACGGTTTCCTGCTTTAAATTACGATGTTCGCTTTCATTTAAACTTTCTTGGAAGTCAACAGAAAAATATATTTTGTAATTTTCCTATGAACGTAGAACTTTTTATTCGATTTATTAATAATCTTATCATATTATCACTCAATAACTGAAACTATTTTTTGAAAATGCTTACCGTAAATAGTTGCTTGATCTAATTTTAAATATCGATAACTATCGAGGTTCGATAATTATCGATATTTCGATAAATTATATTAACATTGATAACTATTTAAACAAAAAAAGGAAATGAAAAAATTCAAATTTCTTGCTTGAAATTGATGGAATTTATTGCACTAGATAAATTTCAATTATTTTTAACTAAAACTTGTATGTGAATATTGTATTAGTTAATTTCTCAAAGGCACCGAAACGCTACATTCCTGGCACAGAATCTGTCTACTCGTCATCTAGGATCTACGGATGCATGCATGCACAATGCGCCAAAATACAATCACGAGTGCATATTAATATACATATGTATCTGACCTACCATATAAAATGCCGCAATATTTTAAAACAAAATTTAATTTATTCAACATAATCTCATTTAAAACTTATACATTTAGCAAGAAGTTGTAAACCATTGCAAAAAAATCTTTATCTTGGTCTGCAAACCATTCCTCAACGGCACATATGACTTCATTATTTGTTGAACAATCTACCTTTTAAATGTTTATTTACCTTTGTGAATAAATAATACTAAGTGCTAAATCGGGAGAATAAGGCTGGTAATAACCAAATCAAAACCATTTTTTCAATTTTGCAATGCAACGAACGCTAGTGCACAGGAGCAATAGCTTGCAAGTAGAGTACACCTTTGACAAATTTTCCGTGTTATCTTTCCACAATTCTTCCGCGTAATTTAGTTAGGAACTCACAATAATATGCTACCTATGCTTGTGATCAGCGTTCAAGCATTTCGGAATCCATTTGGCTGAGACCTTTCTCAGTCCCGAATCGTGGTGAACAATATGAACAAACGTTCATAGGTAATGTGCAATGTTTCTGCTATGCGTGTGAGCCCAATTCGTTGATCTTGTAAAATCATATCATGGATACGATCAATTTTTTTCGGAATCGTCACAGAAATTAGTCTTTCTGAGTGGTGACCACCTTTGACATCTAATCTTCCTCTTTTAAATTCCGCAAGTCAATTTTTAATAGTGGTAGACGCTAATCACCTTTTCTCAGGCATGCCGTATTAAAAAATTCACATTTTTTTTTCAGAATTGAACCTATGGATGCCAAACTTTGAAAGCTTGTTTATAAAACAACTCAGTTGTTACCATAGCATCCAAATTAAATTTTATTTATTGGAAAGTATCCAGGCCAACTGGATATCAATATGTCCACGTATTAATATATCCCTATAAGGCGGTAGCTATCGATATATCGGCATATACACCCTTAAACTATGTAAATTAAATTTTGTAAAAAAATATAAATTATTACGACATTCTCTTGAAATGAGCAGGTGACAACTGACAAGTGCTAAAGAATCACCATTCGCCAACCTGCATAATTTGTCACTTAACATTTTTACAATGTACTCCGCGATGTACACTTGATTTACGTCATGTTACCTTTTTAATATAAAAAACTGCTATGGTTTACATTGTAATTAAAATTATATTAAAAATTCGATGTACGGGTTATATGCACGCACATTTGTACAATACGCTAATGTACGATTATTATTATATTATTATGGCTAGCCGGTAGTTATCTATGTATCGACTACCATATATCTATTGGGCTAAGATATGAACATTTGTAAATATTTTGTTTTTGCATAGTATGACATTGCGCAGCAATGGTCATAGTAGAGAAGCCCCTTTCATATTGTAATCCACCACCAGGTCGCACTCTAAACAATTCGCACAAATTTAATTACATAATATTATCAATCATAAGATTCATAAGTCGTTCTTAATTTAATGACGTTTCCATGGTTACATGAATATAAGTTTAATATCAAAATTTTTGTCCTGACCTGTGTAATATGGTACCATCCTTGTTAGTTTACCATAACGTCCAAATTAGATTGTACATGATTTTTCGTGGCAATCTACTGGTATATTGTAAATGAAATCAATTGAATAAATCAGGAGTGGTCTGTCTCCAGTTATACGACACATTAAACCTGTTCCTTGATCGCTATGATTTCTACATCGGAATTGTTTACTTTTTTGTCGACATTATATGAAACATAAACTTTTCGGGCAATGAGAATTGATTATCAGTTTGGTAAGTCCTTGCGATATTGTTACACAAATAATTCCTCTAGTATAATAGGTAATTCAGAACATTTCGATTATGTGATTTAGTTTTAGTCTTAAATGCGATTTAAATTCTCTAAAATAGTAACTATCGAAAAAAAACCGTTAAAGCTATAAATATCTGACAAATTGTCTTCTCTCAAAATACCTATAATTATTATTTGTTTCTTTGTAGGTACATGTTTCATACATTAATCTCCGTTATTTATATGACTGACCCCAAATATTTAAATTGAGTGGTTTATTTCGCGTATACGGAATCTATTTGTGCACCCACGCACACATCTTCGAAGTATTTGCAAGTTAAAGTTGGGTCGTCAGCATATATATGGGTGCTAGTTTAATACTGTTAATAATTCTGGCATGATCTCCATTAAACATTTGCTTAATATTCTTTCAAAATACAAATCATGTAAGGTTTAACTATACCTACTGTAAATTATGCACAAATCAGAGTTTTTTCTTCATTTTTTTCAGATTTATAATAACATCTTTCTGTGATTTTAATTATTGCATCATTATTATATAATATGGACAACAAAGCGTAAGCAAATTTCGCTCTTTTGTAGTGCAAATTTCTTCAGATAACCAGTTTTGCCGCTTAATCACATCTTAACGATGCGTTAAAAAAATTATTTGTTTTTGCTATTTGTTCATTTCTCGATTTGATCCATACGTAAAACTTACTAGTTGTCTTCAATATCAGCGACAGTCGAATCTCTTTGTAGTAATTTTGGAATGATAATGATATAGGCGTCGACAAAACGAAATTTTCAGACGTATGTGATCAAAATTTAGCAGGAAGATTAAGCCCACACAGTATTTAATTAGAACAACAAACATCATAAATGTTGTTTTAGCATATTTGCATTAGAAATGCATGCGTTGAGATAATGTGTAAACATGGTTAATCCAAACTTATGCTTCTTTTGCCTAGAAACTTAATGAAGGTACAAAAATGTTCATTGCTCGTGAGATATCATAACATTCGTTCTGTACCTTCATTGAAAATGTGACTTCGCGGCTCTCTGCGATTACACTACACTGCACAAAGTGCTCGCTTCCTACTTACATTAATGTATAGCGAAATGTAGAAGTGCAAAAAGTTTAGTATAGTCCAGTCAAGCCGAAAATTTCAAAAGCCCATTTTATAACTTTTCCGAGGTCTATGTAACGCAAAGCGCGAGTTCAAACAACGCGGCTAATGTAAATTGCCCTGTCAAAATGTAAATGGTAATGGTAATGTTAAGATTGTAAGAAGCGCAACACAGGGACTTGTATTGGGTGTTCACAATGATGTTAGTGTTAATGTTAATGTAAGATGGTAATGTTGATGGCCAGAAAATTTCTGGACCCCTTAACATCCATTAACATAACAACAATAAGAAACAATCTTGGTTTGGCAAGTTAAATGTCATATCTCGTACTAAAGTCATTACTTTATATCGGTTTGATGTAATTCTACGTTTATCACACAGAGACCGTAATATCTATGTCTGAATATTTCAATAACTTACTGGACTATATTCAATTTTTTACACTTCTACATTTCCCTATCAGATTAGTTTTAATCTTTTTGAAAATAGCGCGAAAGGCAAGTAAAATGGCCTTAAACACTTAGTTTGATGTAAATACCTACGTAAAGAATTTACGTAATTTTCAAAATGGAAACATTCCCGCATAAAACAGCTTCTTGTGTCGTGTGTGTCATTAATTTGTTGTTTGTGTCCTTTTCAACAATAGTGTTTTCATGGTTAATGTAGAATATTTATAATCAGTCTTAACAGTTTCAAAATGGAATGGCCACCTAACACTGCAAAAGACGTAGTCTGATCCTAATAGAGATGTGAAATAAGGTTTCCATAACTGTTAAAATGAGAAATTTTACGATTTATTAAGACCTAAAGTCCTTGATTCTAGACGTTTTTCAAATTAACCTCCAAAATAAATGCTATTTTAAAAATACGTAAGTATAATTCATGGCGTAATACTATACTTATTTATATATGTATTGCTTTGTATAGTTTTATGGTGGAGGCGATTTTTTCAGTTTTGATAAATGGCAAACTCCCAAATTTAGAGCATCAGGGTGCGGGGCCGCGTCCTTTGCATTGGTCGCACTTGCCTAGCGCCGCTCCTGACTAAATATGATGGTTGTTTTGATTGCAGTACTTATTATTTTGCACAATGTGTTGAGGTGGAAGTTGACCAGAAGTGATAATCTGAGTTCTTTATTTCCAATGATATGGATTGCATTTCAACAACGCAATTTCTTGCGGGTCCCCGAAACTCCAATAATTAAGAAGTCTCCTATGACTAGTTTCATGCATAGCGAAAACAATATTTGATATTCATCATAATATGGAATTGCCGCCCCTTATATTACGACCGCGTCCGCCGATAAAAGTGAAAATGCCTGTGCAGCCGGCGTACATTCCAGGAATGTGTCCATAGTTGCGTCGCAATTTGGACGGACGTGCCGTGGAACTCCGAGCAGGTGAATCAGACTTGGAAATGCGGCTCGAATCGCTTTTCGCCATCGCCTGGGCAGACGGCGCGCGGCTCGCGTAGTTGGACGACGCGAACGCTCTCCGTTGTTTTTCGACGGCCGAACATCGGGCGCATGTGTTTTGTTTATTGCCATTGTCGAGCACGCGATCGGCTGACTAGTTTTCCGAGCGATGTCTGATTTTGGCGCTTCCCGTCGAAAGGGGAACGTAACGGCACCTACGAAAAATAGCGCGTGTTTCGATCCCCAACATTGAACCGCGGTGATTTTATTTTTTCAAAAACGAAGGTCGTCTTTTGTTGGTTGTGGGTTGGTATACCGAAAGTTTTGTGATACTTAGTGTTACGGTCTGTGATAAAAATGATGAAGAAGGAAAAACCTATGATGTCCGTCACCGCTATTATACAAGGCGCCCAAGCACAGCATTGGGGTCGAAGCCTGGCTGGATTAGGACCACCTCATATTCCTTTAGGTATATATTTATTTAATGTTCCATATTTTTTATTGGATTCCAAAAATATTCAGGAGTATCGCGTTACGAATATAGCTGTTTTGATATTTCCATAGAATATTATAGCATTCTTTGAGTGGAGTCAAAAATATCTAGGTGTTATGAGTAGGTAATTCTATTATGGTTTGCGTGCAAATTGATAGTTTTAAAATTGCCATCTTTCCTCCAATAGAAGATAAGTCGATTATTTCAACGAAGTGTTACTTTATGTATATTTTTACTAGAAATTTTGTTAAAAGCAGTGATGTTACTGATTATATCTACAGCTCATTTGAAGAATTTGGCAAAGCTTCTATATCTGTACTTCAACCAATGCTGTATTTAACGTTTTACCGCATTTAATAGTTCGCTAACAATATGTCCTAAAACGACATAATTTTTACAATGTGGTTTATTTTCATTTAATAAAACTTAAAATGAATGAAAAATTTAAAATATAGAAAAGTGATTTACATAACCGATATACATATGTAAATATTTAATTATAAGTACTACACATTTTTACAATTTAAAAAAAATCTGCTACTAATAACTGTTTTTATTTTTTCTTCTTCTTTTATAACGTGTAGCACGCAGTTAAACTGTAGTTCGTTTGAAATTTTGTTAGCCTCTTGTCTTATCGGATCTATTGTTTTGTTGTTGAATTTTAGGGCAGCATTGTGTCTTCTAACGTTGTTCTTTAGATGTGCCCAAATTAGTTAAATCGGATTAAACCGAGTGATAAGGATAAGGTGTTCTTTGGCTCCTATCTTTATATTTTTTTAACAATTTTTTTTGTTCTCGACTCCTCCAAAAGTCATTTCTTGGTATACGTTTTGAATATCTTCTTTCTTTTTTTCAATTGTACCAAATGGTATCTTGCATAGTATGAAACTATATTTTTGGAAGTTATTGTTTTGTATTGTAAACCATTCGTCGAAAGTGTTGGCGGTCATGTTGTCGTGTTATAATCCACCTTGGCTTCTGCAATGTTATATATATTTTAAAGATAGGAAAAGCGCGTCTTCACAACTTTCTGGAGATCCTGCATAATGCGCTTTCCTCGATATGTCGGTACATCAAGTTCACATTTTGAAGTTTCATCGGTCCTTTTTTAACGCTCATTTGTGTCGCAGCAGATTTCATCCAAATACGCTGTGGGTGCGTTTTCTGATCGGAGTTGTTGAATTTCTTTTAAATACCTAGCCTACCATTCCATAATTTTTCTGGATTTCTTCAGCGCTTGTCATTTATCGATGTTTTTGTACAAAAATCCATTTAAGAAAAAGGATCGTTTTATTTTTAAGTTTTTTGTAACTTCGGTATGTAACATCGATAAGGTCAAAACAACCTTGTACTTTTCCTACTGCAATGTGTAACTTTTGTCATTCTCGGTATTTGTTTGTTGTTGTTTCTTTTCACCAATTCGTAAATATTTAAAATGAGCTGTTTTACAGTCAGCTGACAAATGAAAACAGGAGGCACGCGGTGTAACTACTGGGTGCATATCTGTGACTTCTTCGACATTTTCAGAACCAGCTCTCCATGGTCTTCGTATGACGTTGAATATAAAAACATCAAAATAAATAAAATGAAAAGAATAATGGGAAATCTGCAACAAGAAAAATAATTAAACTTATTTTGCAAACCTATTTTTCACTTTGAACAAAAATGCTGAGTACTTAATTTTTTGTAAGGCACAATAAAACACACCAACAACAAAACAATCAACAGGTAAGTGTACAAAGGTTTTCTTATTTTCAAAAGGGATTGGAATTTCCATTTTACCTAGATAGATTAACACTAAAGTGAAATCTTATTGTACAAATCAAATAATATAATGATATTCAGAGATCATTAAATTCAATCCGCTTAAAGCAAATCAAGTACAAACACCAAACATTTTAATCATCGGTAATATCGTAAGATTTTGATATATAGCCGACTGTTCTTTTTATAAATTGTCATAAATTATTGTTCGCGAGTTCGGACTTTGAATTTGACGAGACCAATTTGGCATTATACTTTTGTCTTAGATTAAGTATCGAGAATTCGCGCTTTTTTAATTTTTACGTCAATGCAATTTAATCAAAAGTTAAATATTTACTTTTCGTGTCGCTTTTACCGCACCTCTCCACCCCTGAGTCCGTCCCAGATGGGATGAAAGAAACTCATGTTAATGGTTTATTGCTTTATAGTCCTGGTTGTGCTTGGGTTGTCGTAAACTTGAAAAGGCAAAGTTTTAATCGCACACATCGTTTGTCGAACTATATAATGAGTATTGAATTCTGTGATCGCTTGCCTAAGAGTTAATGGTTTTCCTGCTTTTTAACTGTTTATCAGCACTTAAAATACATATCTGCCTTAAAAAAATCAACTGCTGAACAATGGAAATTTTTATTTAATGAAGGCCTCAGTGTAGTACATCTTTAGGTGAAATTCTTGCTAAATTATTTTTTTTAAGAAATTCTTTCCCATTCTTCCAATAATACGACTTTGAATTAATTTACCTTGGTTGGGTGATTAAAGAAATTTTGTAGTTATCGTTGAAGTTGACTTCAGACTGGATGTATGCATTTGCAGTCTGGTGAACGAGCATTGCTTACTGTTGTTTCAGTGTTATGCCTTTAAAGAACATCATCGTTAACAGTATCTCCATTTGAGGGTTATCATTATCGTCAACCAAAATGAAACCTTTCTCAAAATTGTGAGCCATTGCAGTTATAACCAGCACAAGACATTTTTGAACGTATCTTTGAGCATTCATTATGGGCATCCAAGGTAATTCAAAAGGTGAGTTTATCCCATATCATCATTATGGACTTCCATAAACCACTTCTGGCTCCATGTTACATTAATGGCATCGTTCGCCTGCCTATACCGATTTGTAAATAAACAATAAATGACCTACTTTAGGCATATTTACTTGCGCAAACCATTTCATAGTTTACAGGTTTCAAAGATTTTGTCTGATTATGCGAACTTTATTAGTTTGTGTTTCAAAAGTTACTGCTTATACTTTGACAATCTTAATAATCCCAGTCAGTTGGGGATCCATTCTCTTAAGACTTTTTTATATGATGGACTTAACCCATCATCATTTCTATGTATTGATTTCAAGTCGTCATCGTTATCAACTGTGACTTTGTAACTGGAAATTCATTGAAGGGGTCCGTTTCTATATACGATAAGTTATTATCTGCTCTCCAGCTGATTTTATCATTAATATTTTACTATAGCTAAAAAATATGTGCGTTTTGTGTTTTTCGAATAACATTCGTGCAGATTACTGAAGTATTGACACATTTTACTAACATCTAATGACTCATCTTCTAGACTGATTTGTTTAGAATTTAGTAAGAATAAGAAAGTTTTGTAGTTCCATTAATTGGAATTATAAATATCAATTCTGTCATCTGATTGGTCATTTATACATACCTTACAGATACCAAACAGGGTATCTGTATAAATAAGGTACTATAAATGCTGCCGCCATCTTTGGCCCAATTCGAATATTATGTTAAACGTGATATGTCGCGTATATCTCTTACTATTTAAAAGAAATTATTTATTTCAATAAATGCCTTTAAAGGGCATTAAATAATACTGAAATTAATTTTCTAAAACTAAGTTTCTTCCATCCCTGCCGATTATTTTCAAATTGTGACTCTTCAAAATGATTCTAATAGCATAAAACCACATCTAGTTTTCACTTTTATTTATAAAATAATAAATTTCTATTATACCACGCACATAAGCATGATCACTTGTCGAAGTTGCATAACCTGGAATATCTGTATATTCTTGCCTACATATGATTCACTTATTTCCACGACTTAAATATTATAAGTGCAAGTAGTTGATTCACATGCTACACAAGAACGTTCTTAATGCTGGGATCCTGGAGAGAGGAACAAGATATATCCGAGATGACAATAAAAAAGGAACAGAGAACCACCTGTTTTTTACAAAATAGCAGAACGCAAAAACTACTGAATATTTAGAAATAAATGAATACTTACCTGAAAGATTCAACTACGCCTGAAGGTATTTTTTAAAGAAATATGCTTAATACGACCGACTGTCGTGGGTCAAATATGGCGGATACGAAAATCTGCCTTTACCTATAGAACTATAACTAGTGTTCCGCTTAATAAGATTGACCATAGTAATTTTCATTTTGTTATCGGTAATTTTACGGTGTTGTTTGTATGTACCTGCCTTTCTATCTCGATGCGTAAGTTATTTTGTAAATTTGCCAAAATCTCCATTTATTAATGCCCATCTTTACAAAATAATATCTTTTTAACGTTGCCAGAATTCAGGTGCTGCCTAACAAATGAATCATGGATCCACATTTACACATTGAAATGGCTGCTGTGTATAAACAAACATGTTTGTAACATAACAATTAATAAAATATGACATTTCCAAGGATAGGCACACGATATTAACCTTTGATGTATTAATTAGCGGGCCGATTCTGTATAGGTGTTCACGGCATATCGATCAAATATCGTAATAATGTAACGCCCACACTTCAAGCCTATGAACTTGTAAGATACAATATTCGATCGAGCGAATATTTCATGTTATGTTATTATACCATTACTTAATAGGTTCATTATCAATAATTTACGTTTGTCACAAGGTATTTGGCTCCTATATGAAATTGCTACCTTTTTAATTGTCTAATAATTCACGTAATCGCTCTTTATTATTCGATGAAAAATGGGTGGTGTAGTAATTGGACGAAATATAAATCTGGCGCCGGTCGACCTTCCTCATATATTTATTATTATTATAATACCCACTGGTCAGAAAATTTCAGCCCGTTTACAGAAATATCCTAACTATAACAAAATTTACGTGTATATGTTATTTCGTTGTCAGTTCACAGGTGCTGGTCATATGTATCACTTGCGTGCCTGACTCCTAGTAAAACAAAATTGGAGCGAGTAGCTAAATTTTAACTTTATACTGATTGTTTGGCCCGGAATCTGTCACGGGTTATTCGCTAATCGCATTTATTCTGGGTATTTTAGTAATGTAGGGGTATGCCGCATCGCGATGGCATTATAATTTCCTTGCCCTGGCCGTGTTCCAAAACATCACACGCGCGTCTCGTTCCATTCCGTCAGATTGTTTGAAATGTACACAAAACTGATAAAAGGTGCGATTGCAAAAGTGGGTATGTAAATTTTATGGTGGTACTATGTCTGGCGGCCGTTTAAAATTTGAGGCTCTGAAAAGGAATCATCGGCGCTTTCGTGCATAAAATGTGAATCAACGCGGTGTTCATTCAAGGACGCGCGCGCTTGCTTGACGCGAAAATATTAAAACTGTCGAGAGCAATATTCATATCATTACGCGTATTGTTCGACAACCTTGATGTTCAGCTTGTACACATATACCTGTTCGTTAAACATTCCGGTCTCTGATGATAATTAGATGTTAGAGCGTGTAGATTAATTAGTTCGAATAATTTCATATCTGCCTTTTCTATGGAGATAAACCTGTAGTTGAATAAAAATTCAATTTATCTTCACATTCCTGCGTTTTATACACATTTATCTCCTGATGTGGGTGTGCGATCCGTTTTTTTACGTGAACCAATTTTCTGAACAATAGCTCTCTCGACTATGTGCAGTTTTGTCTTGAAAGACCAAGGGCAAGATAAATCCGATTACGCAAATGTTATACGTGACGAGATTTCGGTTTCATGTAATCTGGATACTTTTTCAGATAGAAACTATCTAGATATTTGAATGACGTGGAAAAGTTTAATCTTAAAACGAATGAAAAGTAAAACTGCTACTGTCTCATAATATTCAGATTAGGACAATATTATACCGAGGGTTAGCTCAGTGCCACAATAATGCAAAAAAAGTTGGATCAGTCTCCTACAGTGCCAGCCTTTGAAGTGTGTYTCCAAAATGTGTACGTTACGGTTAAATTCAATCTCTGGTATGTGGAATCCGAAACGTTTAAGTATTTAAATTCTCATGTTTTTTTAAGATCTTGATTTTTTTCTAATAGGTAGAGCTACTGCGTCTGATTACCTACCGGCATTACGCCTAAGTAAACTGACACCGAGAATGTTACCTACATATGATTCTTAACATTAAATCTTGCTAAGACTTGAGTTTACATATTTATATAAATATATAGTGGATGGTGAATTTTTTAGTGAGTTTTATCGGTCGGTAGTCTTAGCTTCGTCGCTAATTCAACGTTACCTATTGGTAGTTGCATAAGCTTGTTTTTGATGTGAAAAATGTATGAAGTCAAATTAATAGCATTAAATTGTATTGAGATATGATGAAATTATAAAATAGGTAAAAATAAGGAAACATAAAAATCTGGGTTATTGCATAGTTTCTTGTAGTACTGAATAACGTAACTGATTATTTTACTAACATATAATTTGGTACCGCTAACTCGCTGGTAACAAGAAAACAGCTTCAAAGGACAAGGCAGCGATCATAATAATTGACACGGACAACGTACATCGTTAATTGTCTAGATTAGCGCAAGCGTCGTCCCACGTAGGCGTGGTTTCTTCAAGGTCTCCTCGGCATACCTAGTGTAAATGTGATTTCAATGTGTTTTCAAATTGACACCTTCATTACTTGAGATTTTATTATCCTGGCGGATCTACACCAGATGGACACTGCAGAAAAACAACATAAATTGTGTCGTTTTGCAATTGTCCACTAACGGTTTCGAACATTTGCAAAACAAATGACGAACCAAGTTCATAGTGAACAGTCCCGTCGTTGTCTCAAACATCATAAGGTATGCTTATCGGTGTTGATCCAGAACGTGTCCGTTTTATGTTTCAAAAACCGCATTCGACATCATCAAAAAATGTTTGTATGTAACTGGTTCATCATGTAGTCCCATGGCATGATTATTTAACCTTGATAATAACCTATTATGGTAACAAGAATCCTTCTATCGCCATTTAAAAGTGGGTCTTCTCAGAAAAAAAGATAGACATGAACCCGTTCATGAACAATAAAAGAAGTACACGTAACAGCCAGAATAAGCATATTTTGCTCATCCTCATCATCTTCAATATTTCTTTCCATTTACTACATTTTGGTAAATATACATGTACCTACTCGTTTCAGCATTCCCCCTCTCCATGTTAACTTTTGACCGCGGTAAGCAAAAAATTTCTGAATAAAATGCAGGTGCAGCCGTTGAAAAGTGACTTCCTCCTGATGGTTTTTTCATAATCTAAGATGGTACTACACTCAATATCAAATCAAAAATCAAATCATTTGAAAAGCCACTCGTATATTCTATACATATTTGCATTTTAAAAAAATTGAATACAGACAATCCATTGTTCGTTATAAAGATGTAGGATGTTTCAGTCTAAAAATATTTCTGCACATTTTTAGTCAATTTTCTCATTCTACATAACTCCTAACTTATGAAACTGTATAGTTATTAATTATAAATTACAATTTAACATACATGGCTGTTTAAAAACAGGCAATATATAGTTTATTAGAACACGGACAGTTGCCTATAGGTGATTGGTAATTTTATCTAGAGACGTGATCTCTTAATAGAAAAGAAAAAGTTCCAGGTAGCTACATTCTTTAGTTGCCTTCGAGGTTGACATGGACACTTCTATACATGCTTTGAGCTAAAATGAATGTGACAAAAATTCATTGGGCTCTTTTCTCGCTTGGCTTTTCCACTGGGCTTAAACGTTCATTATAAAATCGACCATATAGGTCTCTATATTAATATTAACCGAACATATCAACCTACGTCGTAGTACTTACAGCCACCGCTAGATGACGCATTGCCGATTTTTACCAAATGACCGGGCAATAAGCAATGTAAACCTCTGTTCTTACATACCGTACCAACTTACTTATGGTTCATAAGACCTACCGATTTCCACAAAATGACCATCAAAGTGCGTGTTGAAATTTGGAAAAAATAAACATACTGAAACATAAAATTGTCAAGTAAGGACTTTTGCTTCAATACATCTTCATACATTATCTAAGTATGTTGCAATTTATTATTGCAAAAAGCTTCAACTGTTTGGAATTATAGTACTGCGTATTATTGTTATTTGCTTGCATATTTATAGCGTGCAAATTTTTTGGGGCAAGGTCGGATTCAGGGTCTGATGTATTCCAGGCTTTATCATTTACCGATAAAAAATAAACATGGATTGAAACGACGTACATTGTACTTGGCGTGTTAACGTTTTGGTTTGTATGATTCTGTAGGATTTTTTTTTCAATTTGTTATTGTCTCTTGTATGAGCGGTTGTTTATTTTGATATAAATGCACTATGGTGCGTTCATTTGATTAAGTGTTGGTAGCAATTTTCTGCTTGCAGGTTTTTTCGGTTTTTGAACGACCTGTGGGATGTTTTTGTGGTATTTTTAAAATAGTCGTGCTTTAAAAATAGCGACTAAAAATAACGTGGCAAATTGTTTGGCCAGAACTTGGCTGATATTTTTTGGACATCGGCGGCCTACGTTAACAAGAGAATCCTTCTCGTTGTGTACACTAATTTGGAAGCTTTTTTGTGTTAATTGCTTTGGTGGCAGTATTTGATGCATAACTTGCCAAACATTAAGCACAATTAAATACGATAAGTGCTGTAAGCAAACACGCTTGAATGCTTCCTGATAGAGACTATTATATTATGTATAATATTGGGAAATCTAAAGGATTGCCCAGTTAAACACACCATGAGGTAAACACGAGTTTTTTTTTATCGAGAACATTACTAATGAATTGAACTGCCTTTTCATATAAACTTGAGACCAGTGGTACCTAGATTTACAAGTTCTTTGGTGCAGTTAAATATTATCTGGGATGAGATAAGATAAAGAAGTTATCGTCTTCAGAAAGAGTCGTAAATTTTACCGGTAGCAAATTTTAGCGCGACCTTTAATATTGTTTGGTCAAACGAGTATAAGTGGAGCACAAAAGTGAGTGTGTATATTAGTGCGCATGCTCTTTTCGTCATGGCCATTTGCGTTCGTTAAACGTAACGCGTCGCTGGCATTGCTATATTTTCGTGGACAAATTTACTCTTGCCTCTATTACAGAGTTTATGAGCGCTAAAGGGCAAGGTGAAGTTTGTCAGATGACTCGTGTACCTTCATTGAGGGTATATAAAGGTTACATACTGTCGAAATGAACAGTCACGTTTCAAAAGCTTTTTTGATTTAAGCAGGTATTCTTTAATATTAATTTTAACAGGCACCAAAAAGTACAGTAAGTTATTGGATTGCTATTTTAGGGAAAGCTGGATCAATTCGCTTTAAAAATGAGTATGAATTAGTGCTCCGAGTTCGGTACGTGTAGGCTATATATCTGCGTAAAAGAGAAAGCAAAGATAGCTTACTATAAAAGAAATCTGGACTATGTAAAAACAAACAGCATACTAACATTCAAAAAACTGTTGAAAATAGAAAAATGGAAGAACAACCTGAACCGCAACAATGTACCTACTTTACCAAACATCTCAAAGAATAGCTAACCTAGCAACGAAATACTCAAGTTGAACATAATATAATACCGAATCTATCAGAGCAAAAAAACTGAAAGACCTCTAAATGAAGAATATCTGGATTTCTCAACCGAAGAAATATAAGTACTTATTGAAAATAATATTTCACCACATAATATTCAGAATATCATTAGGTAATTGACATCAAGCAAAGACCCAGGGCATGGTGTAGCAGTTGTTCTGAAGAACTTTTCTAGGAAAATGGTGGCCCACTTAAACAGGGTTTCTATAAATGATTCATGTATCTAGGGCGCTTATGGAAATTATCGATTAAATCAATTTGCCGCCTTTCATTAAGGTGAACGCAACTATTGCTTACTTATCATCTGTCGATTACTGAATTATTTGATATATTTTAATATGAGAAAACGCCTGGGAGTGTGTATTTTCAACATATTATATTCTGTAGTGTTTTGTGGGATAATTAACTTTAAGGTTGCAGAAAGATAACATTTCGGAGCTGTAGGGTGACATTGATCTGCAACCTTCAGTACCTACTATCGCCGTGCATATTGTAGCTTGGCTGCAGTTACCAAAAGGCGACACAAAAAATTCAGGAATCATCGCCGCCCGCGTTGCATGAGCCATCTATAGAAACCCTGTACTATATATTACCTACTGGGGTTTTTCATTTCGGCTCCCGTCTTCTGTACATTAGTTATTACTTAAGTTGTAAACTTTATTATTTATATTAGTTTTCAAACTTAATTGCCAAAAACTCAACTACTTTAATGACGATTTTAATGAATAAATGTTGAAGATGGCTTTGAAAAACAGAACGTAAACTTGGTATTTCTAAAATTAACTATCCTATGCCCTGAAATAAATGTTCGATATGTTTTCGGCTCTATTGAAGAAACAAACGAAGACGAGTGTAGAAAGTTGCTTAATAGATCGGGTGTAGTGCTTTACTAATTTTTGCTGCATGTTTTCGGCTACTGTTGGATGTTACTGATAAACTATTCCATAACGTAACCGCACAAAAGGAAATCTAATTTAGTTAGGTTCCTGACGTGTCTTGAGTAATGGGCCGGTGCTCCATCGTGTTGCAGCCACGTTACAACCGTTACTGTTATTGGCTCATATTGACAAAGAATTGGCAATTTATTTGCCTAAAAAAATGAGATACATAATTGCATTCAAGTGATTAACGGACCAATTATATTTTCGTCAATAATAATTGCTGCATACACATTAATAATGGAAATTACGGCGTTTATCAAAGGTGGTTTCATACATTATCTAAAAATCAAATCGTGTTACTATCTGCGGTAGGGTTGTAATTTAAAAAAAAAGTTGGTTACGCATCGAATGATATAATCGGAATCAATTATACTTTATTAGCAATAATGTTGGACTTTATTTAATAACAAGTAGATGATTCCGGGTTAGTTGGGCTTGGTCGTGGTGATTTTCTCCTCACCGACGTTTCACCCACTGCTGTGGTGAGCATCTTCAGAGCCGAATACATTGTGGACGTAATTGTCTCCGAGCGAGCACAAACAGAGGTTTGGGATTGTATGGTTAAATTTACCGAGCATTGTCATATATCGTCGTTATAGTCTTTTATTGGATACAATATTTTTATTTGACTTTGTCCGGTTTGATAATAAAATGGAGCGTTGCTAACCAACACTTGATTGGATTTTTGTGCAGATAGCAACCCCACTTCAAAAAAAAAACTGGAACTGTATTATAAAGCAGATAGATCATTCTTGGTATGGAACTAGGATCTTTAACGAGCGCATATTCTCCGTTTAAGAAGTTTTGAAACATGTGGCACACCAGACATAGTGATTAACTTCGCTAAAAATCATATTTACGCAAATTTCCAGTGAAAAGCATTCCCTCGGAATTATTCGCTTTGCTATGAATGAGTTTTATGCTTCTCTTAATTCTCTTTATTATCAGAAGGACAAAGTCAAATGAAAATGCTTTAGCTGCGTCAAAACCATGTGATTATCGCAATAATTCACTAGCTTAGCAAAATATGTTTACCGTCCGCCGTATATGCGTAACAACGTATCTTGCTTTTAATGGTGAATTGCTTGCCTTTTTGGACTTCATTTACTTGAAAATGTACGAGCGCAATTTTCCCGACCAATATGATATTAAACAAGATATAATGTAGCTGACGACACGATGTTGTACTCGTACTCTAGCTGAGAAATTTTAATGACGAGATGCTGTTTTATATGCATTTTTTATTGAGGGTAGAGAAAAATAATTATAATAGAGTACAGTTCCTGAAACCGTAATATCCCAAATTTAACTCGAATCCATGTTTGCTTTTAAGAACAAAAACGCTACATTAAAGTTAAATTATTTCTATATATAAATGAGTATAATAAGATTAAAGTCATTTGGGTGGTCTTTAAATGACAAGAGGTTAACATGTAACGGAAGTGATGTATACCTAAATAGCAAAACTCTACTACTATCCACGGGTGGTCAACATGTAATTTTGAAAACAGGAATTTTAAATTAAAGTCCAATAACTGGCTTTAAATGTTACGTGTTTGCTCGCACAGCTGAATTCGATTAGCATAAAGTGAACAAAACCATTTTTACACCTGTCCAAACGCACAATGTATCCCATTTTAATCTGTCGAACAGAATTATTGCGTGCTATTCGAACATTACTTACATTTCGTAGCCCCTCGGTCTTCAGAATTCTCTTATCGATTCTTTTATACGGCGGTTTTAATAGTAAACAGTAAAATCCCCAATTGCTGTGTTACGTTAAAACGCCAGTTCTTAATGTTGTTTATGACACAATCTAACCGAAATTACTTTCGCATGGCTGACTGCACTCCCAGATAAATCTTGCGCTTGATCTCTATTTGCACGCACACATGAAAACGGTCGCCGTCACACCGAAGAGACCAATAAAAGTCATCGTACGAAGCTCCTTGGTGCTAATATTCAAGTGCGTTGGGAAAGATGAGCAGCTCAAGTTCAAGCTCCTTCTGTGTGTAATCAAGCGAAATGTCGAAATGAAATCATACTTTATATTAGCATTCGTAAAATTCGTAAAAATTCGCCCAAAATGATTTTATTAAGGCAACATTGGTTTCTGTTAATACTAGTAGCGTGGGAGTTCAAAGATTTTTTGGCATTGACTGAAGCGGAGGTTAACATCTTCGCGGGTGTCTTCTAATTTGGGAATATCTAGATCTTTGCAAATTGTTGCACAATTGTCCAAGATTATAAGATTGTTATACAAGGTGGTATATTTTTCGCTGAAAAATGCTTTAGTGTCATGTTTGGAACCGTCATGGCTTTAGAATGGATAAACTCCAGTTCAGTTTGGTAAACTGGATTATGTGGAGGGAATAGAGGGCATATAAAAATAAGTGAAGCTTTTACTACATCAAAAAGATGCAACATTCCAAAATTACGATTTATAAAATAACGTTTATGCTTTAACATTATGTGTGAATGTTTTATATGTTGATTCCATCGAAGCTGCTTATTCATTATTTAAATATCTTCTACACCTTCTATTTCGTTTTTCGCATAGTTGTTAATTACATTGCTAGAAGAAAATTAGTTAATTCTTTATTAAACTGACTGTAGAAGTGTAGCGAAGTCTCGGAGACTTCCAATGTCTACATGTTATCATACATAATATGCGTATGATGGGTCCAATACAGTTTTGTACACCCTTGGAAATGACCGTATGGTCAAAACAACATTATCCCAGAAAACTGAAACTGGGTTTTGGAACTCTGAATGCTTCCACTGTTTGGATTATTTTTTTCTTTCTGGGTCATAGTAATGGATGCTTGTTTGGCCCATAGTGACAATACGATCCAAAAAGTTCGAGGAGTATTGAAAACGACGCCACATTTCTTTCGGCATTTCACGCGAACACGCTTGTCACSAGCGTTAAAGCATTTCGGAATCCATTTTATTGAWATCTTCCTCAGTCCTGWATCGTGACGAACAATATGAAATATACGTTCGTAGGAAATGTGCAATGTTTCTGCTATTCGTGTGAGACCAATTCGTCGACTTTGTAAAATCATATCATGGATAGAATCAATATTTTCCGGAGTGGTGACAGAAATTGGTCTTTCTGGGCGGTGCCTACCTTTGACATCTGAACTTCCTTTTTTAAATTCCGCAACCCAGTTTTTATTAGTGATATACGAAGAACACCATATCTGCAAAAAAAATAAATACTTAATAACTGACCGAAACTCGCTTTTATCAAAATTTGGGCTTTTCTCAGATACGCCGATTTAAAAAATTAACAATTTTCTCACAATGAATGCTAAACTTTGATGGCTTATTTATAAAAACTCAGTTGTTGCCTTGGCAACCAAACTAAATGATGTCATTCGACATCTCACTGGAAAGAGCAGGTGACAACTGACAAGTGCAAAAGAAAATCACCATTCACCAACCTGCAGAATGTCTGTTGACACGTTTACAATATACACATAATTCACGTTCTAGTTTATAGTTTTTTACTTTTTATATAAAAAACTGCCATTGTTTACGCTCTGATTAAATTCATATTAAAATTGGGATCTACGGGTTGCATGCAGGCACATTCTACAATGCGTGATGTACAATTATTAATATATCGCTAGCCAGTAGCTATCGATATATCGGCTACCACATGGCGTTATTTAATATATCGATATACCAATATTTTGCCACCCAGCCCTATTCTAAACAAACTTTTGTTGTATGTTAAAAGTCTATAAACGTATCTTCTTTGTGAATTTTTCACTATATGCGGGTTATTGGTGTGTAAC
The DNA here is from genome assembly GCA_025024175.1 of Rhyzopertha dominica. Lineage (NCBI taxonomy): Eukaryota > Metazoa > Arthropoda > Insecta > Coleoptera > Bostrichidae > Rhyzopertha > Rhyzopertha dominica. The sequence continues at coordinate 15,840,510 of QCXZ01000001.1, forward strand.
TTAAATTAATATGATTTTGTATTATAAGGGACTTACTACTTCATTTTTTTGTCTTTTTCACAGTTCTAGGACGAGTAGCTATCAAGAAAGTAGCTGCAAGATATGTCATTAAGTTATCCTCCATAAAGTATTTATTTGATAATAAAAAAGCATTGGTTAAAAAGAAAATGGGGTTGATTAATGACACGTTACTAAAATAATGTGCGTTGCGGATGTTTGCATCATTGTGGAGTAATTCAAGCTGATATGGGGTGTAAAACATACGAAATAAAGGGAGCACACATAGTATATAAAAATTTAGTTGTCGGGGGAGTTTTACGTGTGCTACTACCTGTAGTTGCTGTGCAAATTATTTACTGTGGAGAAACATTCTCAGTGGATTTTAAAGATTTGGTGATGGGCATACGATTTATATCCATAGACTTAAACTAAGACGCAATATACAATTTATAATCAAAACCTGCAACTTGTTAAGAAATGTTCTATTAAAAGAGAAAAAAGTTTTTGGTAGTTGTTTGGTCCTATTGTTTAGATAAATTAATAATAAATGGGAACAAAATAAAGACATTTATCGAGAAACTTTTTAAAACGTGCAAGAGACTGTTAAATAAAGTTATATAAATGTCATGTTATTTATTGACCTGCCTCTTCATCAATTTGCCGGCAAGAGACCTCACAGAGATGTTTGTGACTATTCCTTTTTCAGTAGAAAATCATGGAGTTAAAATATTTAGGTTCAAATCAAAAATTCCGATAAAACGATCGATGTATTAAAAATGCAAGGAATGCGTAATACGTGTGAACAATATCGAAGTTATACCAGGATTTCCCGCTGCTTAGATCAATGTTAGCATTAGAAACCTCATGTTCATGCCTTGGATGGCCTGCCATCACCCTCTTCGGCGGTGGTCACCATAATTTCCGATCAATACGTCTTTCAGGTGTAGTAATCTGAAATTGTAATTTAGTGTTGTCCTCAGACAAATTATAATAGGACACTAGACGTGTTCTTTCAAAAAGTGACAACTGCAAACTATTGAATAACCGCTGCGTTTTATACATTTTTTTGCCTATTTGAAATAAGTAGTTGGAACGCCAACTTTTCCGATGTCCTTAAATTATATTTCTAACTTGCAAAACTACAAATAAACAGCGAAGTAGTTGGCGATAATATGACAAAACTGAAAACTGTAAAGGTTGTTATAGGAAGTTGCCGGCCTTATTAAAGCTTAAGTAGTCAATAAACGTAATTTAATAGTCCCTCTTCCTTTATAGTCAAAGTAAATTTCATTATTCAGTGGATGTAATTTTCTAAACAAACATGTTTTTCGGTAGGAAATTATTTTGGATCAAAACGTGACCTTAATATAGACGAACTAAATAAACAAGCTTGTTTCCACTGCGAAGCAAGTAGGAGTGAAGTAGGTTGTATGAGTTCTGCAGGTGCAGCATAACAACAAATATTTGCACATCATAATTGTTAAATGAATAAATCATTTTAGCTGCTGTGTGACCTCAGTAATGCACGGCACATTTCTCTGAAAGTGGTGTATTTCAACTAAAATTATGGAAATAAATATGAGACTACACAGACACCTTCATTGTTAGTTACGAGTCCAACGTGGGAATTTGCTGTTCCGTTCGTGGGTAGTAGAATCACGCTTCGCACAAATTTTGCAGACCCGCGTGACCTTGTAGCGACAGTTGTAGGACAAACGGGTCATTTGGCGGGATGAAATTACATCTGAAACAGAATTTGCATAGCAGCAAACAATGCCCGAATCATCAATCTTTATCCAGTATCTTTTTACGCCCCTTCCGCCTACGCCCCGCAAAAAATGTTACATAGCTGCGTATTAGGCGCAAATTCGCAGACCGTGACGTGTTTTAAACTTCAGAAATAAATACTGGTGATTTATTTCCGCCAGACTGGGGAGGTTCATCTTTTTCATTTTCGAAAATGCACGCTTGCCGCGGTGCTTTACGGCCGTCATGGGAGAGGCGGGATTTTAACGACCCTTCGCGTTGATTACGGCAAAATTCTAATTTTAGGGTAGGTCTTGTACTGTTGCCCATACCATAATATAGGTACGAAGTAGTAATACATCAAATAATTACAAACACAACTCGAAACCCATAGCATTGCTGCAGTTCCGATCACATTAATGGTATTGGCGAATTTTGACAGCACGGTCATCTTGTGATCAACCTTTAAAAAGCTTTATCTGAAACATGCTCAGATTTATTATTAGGGAGTCGAAACCATCGTGGGCTCGTCTGATCGTTATTACATTCTATGAAATATCTGTAATTTGAAAATAGTGCGTTTGTAGAGTATGTCCATTAATCGACGTGGCCGTTATTAAGGGTCATTATTGTTACCGTGGAGACAATCGTAAGGTCACATGGGCGAATACAGTGTGTAACGCGCCGGATAAAACTATTGAGTGCCGTGTGCGAACTGGAGATGGCGTTAGGGTTGCCGAGGATATGGTATGCGGCTATGCGGTACGGCGATCGGCAGCCGGCAGATGACAGCACGCAGCACGTAGCTGTTTCTCCAAAAAATGAATGTATTTTTTCGTTCTGATTTCGATGTGCTGTAATCGAAGTCTATAGTTGCTAATAAATAGTATAGTTTACTGTGTTCCCGGATTTGATTCAGTGGCTGGCAGGAGAACCCACCCCAACTCACGAGAAGTGTGCAAAGTATAATTGGCGCCCCATCTTCCGGCTGTCGATTCGCCGATCGCCGTACCGTATCTTCGGCACCACTAACGCCATCTCAGATATAACATATCTATTGTTGCGTCTGTTAAGCTGTTTAAGCTAACGTTATTGACATCTATGATGCGAAGAGCTGCATCTTTTATGCCTAGATGACATCTACGATGCTATGTGGGCGTCTGTTGTCCCTTAAATGACACCAGTCATGCCAAGAGCAGCAATATTATGTGTAGATAAGACCTATGATGTCAATAGCGGCGTCTATCATGCCTAGATGACATCTGTGATGCAAAGAGCAGCTTCTGGTATGCCTATATACCATCTATTATGTCAAGAGCGGCGTTGGTTATGTCTGGAAGACATCTATGATCTCAGGAGCTGCTGCCGTTATGCCTAGATGACTTCAACTCGTATGTTGTCATGTGGGGTGTCTGATAGCCTAAATGACATCAAAGATGCCAAGAGCGGAATTTCTTTTACTTAGATGACGTGTATCGTGTCAAGAACCGCGTTGTTTATACCTAGATGACCTAATTAATGTAAAGATTATTATGCAAAGAGGATGACTACTCTTCACCATTCAACGACAGCTTATAAGATTGATTGACCTGTAAAGATCAGCACACCATGCTGTATCTGAAATATTTTGGTTCACGAAGCTTCTCATTTTACTCAAGTACAGCCAATCCTGTTTAAAGCAGTTTTGTTTTCAAAATTGTAAGTTGCTGGTGTATTTACAACTAGTAACTAATAATGGCTTTTAGCTACAAATAGTCGCAAATGGGTCAGAGAGAATATGGTTAAGTTCAACATATTATGGGAATTATAGTGGGCATCGGATTTTACAGGTTATTAGAAATTTTATGTCGCTTATTTTGTGTTTAGATTTTCGGTGCTTATGCACTAACTAAATAATTATACACCCGACATGTCATTCAAAATTTTGCAGGTGCTTTATATGTTTGTGACTAACAATAAATGTATAACAGTCATGGGTAGTCATAAGTACCTAATTACTGTAGTGCAGTAGCGTAACGTATGGTAAACGTAGGCTACGATGGTGTAAGCATTGCTTACGGACCCGGCGCCTTATAACAGGGGCCTTATTACGACCACCAATAATTAATTATAAGAAGTATTTAATTGGGTTTGCGGGACTGTTTACTTCTGAAAAATTATTTCCAAGTTTGACCGGAAATCGAACCCGGTAGCTTTTGAGTACTAGTCAAATGTGCTGGTACTGCACTAGCAAAGCCCTATTCAAATTCCAGATCGAAGTAGCATATATATTTCAAAGTTGACTATGTATGTAATGCTACTGAACGCTACTTTACCCGGAATTTGAATAGGGCTTTGGCGGTGCAGTGGTAGCACATTTGACTAGCTGGCAATACTTTTTCAGAAGTATATTGGCCTGCAAACCCAACTAAGTAGGTACTTAACGTAATAGAGTTAGACGGGTAAATGGTGCTTCTCATGACCACCATCTGAACACTCTTGGGTTTTCCAGACATAAGTCGAACTGGTTATTTCGTGTTTTAAAATTTGTACCTGTCTTACCATATAGGTAGCTTACCTGTGATTAAACCACATGCCAAATACATTATTGACATTTTCGAATTTTTAAGTTTTGTTCTCATTATTTTTTATATCAAGAAGGGAATGTTGGATATGTTTACTACGGAGGCGATTGTGATGTATCAGACAAGAACTGCTATTAGAGATGCACTTTGTAGACCTCGCTAGAATTTAGATTAATTAATTTAGATTAATCATCTGTTCACGTTATATTCATATATTATATTGTTATGCACATAGCTGTTTTTGAAAATTTCTTTGATCTTATAAATATTATCTTCTTTACGTTTATTGCCTTCCACTGTTTTATATAGTTTCAACAATTTAATTATACTGAGCTTTTCTGGTACGAGTAAATTTTGGAACAATATACTCCTTAAACTGGTCGTACAATCAAAATCTATAGCTGTGATGTAAAGTATGTTCTTTTCCTAACGTCGGTAATTTAGTAAGTTGTATTGTATTAATAACTTGCTATGGAATTCATGGCTTACTAGTATATTTCTTATCCGTTTTTATTTGGGCAAAGAACACCAAGGACAGTAAACAAATATGCATGAAATAAAAGTAATCAAATTTCATTGCTAGAAATAAAAAAAAACTCCGCAGTAGTTACATTTTATAGCTAAACGTGGCAACATTAATGCAAAAGACACACTGTCACAGTTTTGGAACACATAAGTTCGGTTTTCATCCAGCACTTTAAATTGGCTCACGATGCCTATAAAAACACGACCTACTCCAATTGGGCTGATTTATTGAGAATTTTCGGGCAACTAGGCGCGTACCCGAAGAGCCCACGAACTATTTATGAATTAAATATTTTTTCATGATAAACGCCAAGCACACGTGTTGCGATATAAAAACTTCAAAGGCGTTTATCACTTGCTAGACATTATAACGACAGCGGCACCGTTGCGATTTAGCAACAAAAACAATGTACGACGATATGAAATTAAATGTTTTCGGCCCCCATCAGAAACAAACATGATAACTTCCATTAAATTAATCTAAGCTGCCCCCCAAAAGATCATTAATTATGGCATTAAGTACATAATGTGTTTATACACCGGGTTGTTTCTTGTATAGCTCATATACCGTGGAAATATGATATGATTTATATGCAACATACCCTGTAATATTTTTTAAATGTAGTCTGTAAGTATGTAAAGTTAAAAGTAATAATTAGCTTTTTGCATTTAGAAATGTTAGTACGTACCTATACGCCGTCTGAATCTACAGTCAAAATATTTTTTTAATAAATCGAACTCCGGGCACAAAAGCCGTAGACTAATAATCGATAATAATAGCAGTATCATCTTCACAAAAAATTTGTTTAATTCTCCTAGCCCTAAATCATTTTTTTTTAATTCCTTATTGCCGAAAGATCCTTTTGTAACTAAACTGAGAAGACATTACTGCAACTGCCAATAGTCGGCAAGTCTTGCTGAACAGAACTTGAAATGTTTAATACAGACAGACTTGAGTAATATTCGAATACTCGGTATTTTAAACCATATTTAGATTACTTTTTGCAGTATTCGAATACTACTTGAATCGATTCATGTGTTCGGGATTCGGTATTCTAGTGATAACTTTTTTTGTCCAGGATTAGGTATATCCTGTATTATAACTACAATGTTTGAATCCCAGTATTCGATTACGGCTGTGGTATCGTAATAATCGTATTGGAATCCCACTATTCGAATACTCGTATTCAGTTCCCGGTATTCGATTTTTAAAATACGCTAACAATACTGATTTACTCCACTTACCAAGCTAGCCAAACGATTGCAGAAAAGGTACATTTTCTTCAAGGAGAAGACACTAATATCTAGATATTTTGGGTATTTAATATCAACATTACCTCACTAAAAAATAAATTGTTAATAGTAAAATCAAACATGACGCATAATAGGAGTACAACCTCAATTCTTGATCACTTAATTATACGTGTAAATGCCAAGTTTAAACAGTACTTCGATGTTACAAAAATGGAAGCGAGGGAGGCACTAATTAATTGCTGCAGTAACTTGTCCGACTATTAAATTTAGATGGCTAACTAAAATCAGTTTCATCAGAGTTTGGATGTAATCGATGTTTGTGTAGAACTTCAAATAAACACTCGAAACGACAAATGATATTCGTTTTTTTTTAACTTGAAACCGATAATGATCCTGCAAAAATAGCAATGTGGAGTCTAGAGACGTTAGAGAAATTAAGGGTAAAAATTCAGCTTAATTTTCTCAAGTATAAAATATTAATGAACATCAGTAGAGCGATTATTTTTTTTGCTGCGACAATAGCCGATAGACGATATCTTCGAAATGAAGGTTTTGTTAAAAGTTAATAGAATAGAATACTAACCAAACTGATAATTTTGTATTCCTAGATTAACCATGTATCAAAAAATTATATTTATAAGTTTTGTTATTTTATTAAGTTGTTTGTTAAATACCCTTTCTTTACCTCGAATAGAATATTCAATTTACCTAAAGTTATTTCTTTGGAATATGCAAATAGTATTCATATTAAGCGAATCCAGGACAAATACAATTTTTAGCCGGTATTCAAATATAGAACATTCGAATATATTATAGAATACGGTATTCAGGGTTCGTATTCGAAGATTGCGTTTTTGAGGATTGGACACAAATCTGAATAGGTTACTTGAGTATGGATTATAATTAACTTTTGTATCCCGCTATACTCGTACAGCAGCAGAGATTGGCTGATATGATAGTTTCGTGAATGATGATGTTCAACCGTTCGGTTGGTTTGCTAACTTCGTCTTCGCCAGTGATGTGGTAAAATAGACACCCAATTTAGCTGCCAGATTAAAAACTTTTAACCATACGTCGTCATATGTGGTTGGAACTGTTCGGAAAAATCCATACTCTTCGCTGTTTCGTGACGTCACCAATCGTTTTCGCGCAAACTTTTAGGGTTCATATTACGTTACTCAAATTATAAATCCCATAGCCGTAATGTACCTACTTAAATCCGTTTACGTTTGTTTTTATGCAATGATCCTAGTTTCATCAAAATATTATGAAGTAGAATTGTTATTTGCAACAACTGTCCGTAAATATTGGTGTATTTTAGTAAGCAAAAACATAGTAAGTAAATCTGTCTGTATTGTATTGGCGTCTGACGAGGTGGTAAAATAGTAAAACTCAGGACTAACTGTATCTGAACGACTCACCAACGCAAATGTCACCTATTTGTTAGTGTATTTGGTTTACTTTGGATATCGTAACGTTTTAGGTACCAGAATTTTCACATTCAGTAACTACTAACATTAACAATCTGCAAATTCTTGAATATTAGCGATTGTGTCAATAGAGAACAAAGTTCTAGAAGCCTTAGCAGCTTCGGTTCAAACCAAGCCAATTCACTCGTTTTATTGGTGTACTTGAACGTGTGACACCTTCCCTTAACAGCAGAATTGAGCGTGTCCACCATTAATTTGCATTTATCGATTTTCGTTTTCCTCGAAAGAAAGCGGTTTCAGGGTGCTGCAAGTTTAAGGTTCAACTCGGTTGAAATGGTGTAGGTGTCGCAAGCAGCCAGTAGTAACACGTTAAACCGAATACAGACCTTGAGCAAAAGTCGCAGGTTAAGAAGGTATGCATAATCGTACCTGCACCGAAAATAAACAGCGTTTTGTTGAAGTTGCAATTTACTTTACGCAGACATGTGCGACCTTAGGAGAGGTGCTGTGTCCACAGAACAAGTTATTACATTTATCTGAAGGCTATTCGTTGTTGACACAATGGATTAAGATTTCTGCTTCTTATATGCCTACGTATGTAATTGGTGTTTTTGCAATTTCGTATTTATAACACAACGTTTGCTTTACAAGTTATAACCAATTTGGGAGGCTAATTAAAGAAAACCGTTATAACCTTCGTTTTCGGCTTCCTGGTTTCTATTAAGGTTTCTGCGGACCAAAATTTCCATTGCTTGTTTCGCGGTTTTGTCGTGTCAAATAAATGAAGCCAGTAGTGCGCAATACCTATATTATATTGTCCATGCTTTCTTAATAAAAACTATTAATTGTACGTTTGAGACGATATATAGTCTAATGTTAGTAATCATCTCTCTGAATTCTACATAACGCTACGGTCCTGGTCATCTTACATAGCACATTTGTGTGCATTATAACAACGCAGTTTCTAAAGAAAACAAGTATTTTGAGATAATATTATCTCGGAAAGCAAAAGCATTTTCTCGTCACTTAACGTATCGAACTGACAGACGTCGGGATAATTGTGGGAAAACATTTTGCAGAGATCGGGCGGGGAAAGTATCCAAGTTGCTATCAAAATAATCTTTCCGCAGAGAAGGCGACAGATGTGGGATGGGAGGAACCTCAAGGACAAAGCGTTCGCGCCAATGTCGATGGTTTTGATACACGGAAAGGAGTATTAAGTAACTGGCAAAAAAGTCAGCTTGAATATTGTGCCGCCTTCCTTATTTTTATCGAGGGAACGATTTATCTTAACGGATAATTGGTCTTATCCATAGCACACTGTTAGGCTACACAACCATATCATTTTTCTCGTTTTTTGCTGGTTTCCGAAACAACTAACAAAATATTTAGACTTCATATTTTAAATCATTAAAATGAAGTTGTTAGGTTTTTAAATTTTACTCATTAGACAATAAGGCAAGTTCAGTGTCATAATTGCACGCTAGTCCTGCTTGCTTGAAATTTTAAAATGGACTATTTTGCAATAATCGTATTTCTCGACTGTTATATTATATAATATACTCCTTTAAAATAGCCGCCACAAAAAAAGACGCATGACGATAAATCGGGATATGTTATCTGAGCTGATGCTGAAATAAAAGATTGTATTTATTGTTTGAATTACTTCTCAACATGTTCATAAAACGATATGATGAATTTTTTATCTACTATTACAGAAGTGTCTCGATTAAGGTAAATACATAATGAGGTTTATTTAGCATAAACAGCTCAGAAACATTCATTTTCGTTTAGAAATAACAAAAAATTTCCCAAAACGTTATGCTAATATCTGAAATTTATGAATTACTTTTTTGGAATTCTTTCACTCTTCAGTGTCATTGGAACTCACTGATATACTAGTTTTCTTTTAAGTTGTGGTAAAACTTGACCCAACGGTCACAACGCAACTTAAAGGTCTCCTTTTTTATAACAGAGGCCGATTTTTTCAAATGCTGCTCTCTCTTGACTTTGTTTTTGAATAAGCTGTGTGGTTTAATATATTTTTGGCTCTAAATGTTTCAATCTAATTTTACGGTTGATAGCTATAACATATAGACATACTCGTATATCGGGAACAGTCAGATACATTACGAAACAAGTTTAATTAAGAATTTTTTGTGAACTATTCAGCAATACAGCGAAATATGTAAATATTTATAATTATAAATTTATGTAAGGGATAACTGAAATGCACTTACAAATATGATAAAAATATGTTATATGAAGCGTTTATAAACATCATTTTTAAATAAAACTTTTTTATTTTAGGTCTCGGCTTAGATCAGAGCCTAATGGGCTCCGTTGGACCTCAGTCACCACTCGACATGAAGCCAGATACAGCTTCTCTTATGACTTCCGGCCAGTTTAGTCCTCAGGGTCCCAATAGTCCGGGTTCCTTCTCATTGGGTCATACGAGTCTCCTCAGTCCAAACTCGGGTGGCCAAAACAAAAGTGCGGGTGGTTCGCCATATCCGCCGAACCATCCGCTCAGTGGTTCTAAGCATCTGTGTTCTATATGCGGCGACAGGGCCAGTGGAAAGCACTATGGAGTCTATAGGTAAGGTTGGACTCTACAGTTAACCTATTCGTTTCTCATCATCGGAAGTGCTTTTGCTGTTATCTTTTTCGATATTTACCAGAAATAGCTGTGCAAACTTTTAGTACTTAATTCTGCCGCATCTATCAAACTTTTTGAAGTAAGAAAACAGATAAATATCTAAACAATATGATTTTATGAAACACGGTCATTATATTCCAGAAACAGTATCTCCCTTACTCATCTTTTGTGATTTACATTATGTTATTAACGATTTCTTGTATTTTTGCATTATTTCGTTCATGTCATGATCGCTGGACATTTTATTTATTGCCAAGACAAGAATATAAATTCTATGAACTCAAAAAATAGCCATTCGAAGAGCTAGCTTGTTACATAAACATTATGCTAAATATTTTAATAGCTGTATAAATCTTGTCTCATGTGTTTACGGCAAAACAAAAACCTTGAGCGGATCACAGCGTTTTTTTTGCATAATTCTTGTAACAAATTTACATTTTTATATAAATGTTATAAGATTGTTGGATGTGTTTAATTTTATGTTGGACAGACCGACATACAAATCCAAATTTTACTGTAAACCTGTAAAAACGATTAAGATTATTAAAAACAGAAACATAATAAGTATCATGTTTTCGATATCACTTTTACAACTCACTGTTTTGCCTTTGAATTCATAATCTACTTTCTTTTCTGCAGCCTTCTTGTTTGTGCAGACTTCGTACGTCTTGATATCATAAAGAACGTTAAATATCTGTAACAGTTATTTAAAATTACCTGCAATTAACAATTATCGAAAGTAACTGTAATTGCTTATTCCTTGCAATATTACCAAGAAATACATAGGTTGTTAATTGTGTTTTTCCTTTTTTTAACTATGTATAGGGTTTAAAATACCGAATTACCAAAATGGCAAATAATAGCTGAGCAAGTCTTCCTTACAAGGCATCGTAAGAGCTTTTTACAAGCAACGAACGCATTTTATCCATTGAACCTCGTACTTGTACTGAATGCAAGGTATGTAATAAAGATTGGATAATTATTATTATGCTGTAAGAAGCCGTGAACGTGTAGAATCGTGAGGCATATTTTTATCTCCTTCACAGCGTTAATAAATTTCGTTACTAACTAATGGCAAATCGAATGCTTCCTCATTATCCTTAACAATAATTATGCACTCATAATAAGCGGTAATATATGTATTAATGCAATCGATATATAAAGATTTACTTACCTTATCGGCTTCAGCCAACTACAGCATGTTATTAAAGTCATTATAGGAACATAATAAGATAGTCGGGCGATTAGTAAATATAAAAAATGGTATCGCTGGGTGGATATCATAACTTTGAGTTAATAATAAAGTTGTAAGTCCAAAGAAACGACCGAAAGCATACTACACAGATTGGTTATTCATTTTTTTTGTAATATTTCATTTAAATAATTGCAACTTCGTGTGTTTCTGATATAGTTCCTACTTGAAAGTTGTTAAAATATGTATATGATAATTATAATTCTTCGTGGGACAATTATAGAGCATGAAAAAATTTGAATATGGAGAAGGGTCTACCAGTTCAACCCCAATCGCGAATTTTGTCTACAATTGTAAACAATATTTCCTGTTATTATATTCCCCTTGTCCAGACAATGAATATGACACCATGACTATCCCAACAAACCAAAGCAAGAACATATCCAGCTGATTTTTGGATCCGACTTTTTTGGTCTTGAAAGGCCAGAGTGCTGCCATTCCATTGACATTTTTTCGTATCAGGGTCCTAAAAATGTACCAGGCTTCGTCCATGGTTTTAACACGTGTTCGCTTTTGCTTAGCATTCAAGCATTTTAGAACCCATTCCGCTTAATATTTTTATACCCATATCGACAAAAATAAACCTGTTCATATAAAATTCCTGGTGTCTCAGCTATATATTTCTTTTAGTACAATTCATCGGTCTCATGTCATGGACTGCATCGATGGGGTCTGAGGCTTGTAGTCATGTTGAATAGAAAATTTTCCTTTTTTAAAGAAGGAATCCAATTCTTGACGATGACATGAGATATGTATCTCTTTACCTCGTAATCCATTTAGGCATAGGTACCTATGATAGCCGGATTAACGATATAGCTTTTATATGGTTTAACATTTTGGCATGAAACTTTTTATTGGCACTTCTAAGAAGACCAAATGTGTCGCTATGAAAAACGGGATTCTTTTATTATACTCCGAATAGTCAAGGATAACTATTTATCAATATCCCCTCGTATATGTTCAGTTTTTCAGGCCTATTGGCCCAAAATTTCCACGCGTATGTCTTTTTGTTTCTTTCTTTAGCTTTCTTGTTTAGATCTTGCTGCACTTCTGTCTGCTACTTTTTGACTGGCTTCCCTCTTGTTTGTCTTTTTACCATCCTATAGTTTAAGATCTTTGAAGTTCTGTCACTGTCTGGTAGATATGTATCTTAAATTAGCCCTTTTAACTCCTGGTTTGTTCTTCTCACCTATATTTTGTATATACCTATTATTTTCCAGACATCTTCTTCATCACCTTTTTTTTCATATTGTTAATTCCCTTTTCTCAGATTTGTCAATATCTARACTTCACTCCCATATAAGGCTGTTGGTTGATATATAGTTTGGTAGATTCTTAGTTTTACATCTCTGGATATGCTGTTATCGCCTCCAAAGTCATGCAGTGCCCTATCTCCTTTGCCATTCTAAGCATCGTAACTGGGTGAATAGTGTGCCCAGATATGTGTTTTCTTTGCTTTAATAATGTAATTCTCAGCTGTTCTCCTCCAGAACGTGTCAACAATGAGGAGACATCATATGTAAATGTCAGATACTGATGTCTTTACGAAAAAGTACTTAACTGCTATCAATTATTGTCATTATAATTCTTTCTAGTGCGATGTTAATAATACAGGAGACGGAAGATCGTCCGTTACTTATTTTGAAATAGTTTTGTATATACTTATTGCTGATATTTTGTAAACTATGCTTAGGAACTTTATACTTCTGTAGTTGCTACGATCCATGCTGTATTTTTTGTGAATAGGATGTATTATTGCATGGGATCGTTATGTTGGCATGTTTTCGTTATTCCAAATATTTTTATTATCGCTTATAGGGCTTCCAGTATTCACACATTTCCATACTTAATATTCCTCTAGTATACCATCGTCCCCGGAACCCTTACTGTTTTAGAATTCCTAAACAATTTTATTGATGGCTAAAGTAGGTGGAACTATTGTTCATCCTGCTCTCTTCGTCACATAATTTTCCGCATCTAGCTATATTTGATGTTTTGAGGAAAAGTGAAAGACCTTCGCAGATAATGTATGTGAAACAGATGCTTATTGATTATTTTTCCGACATGGAATCGAACAAAATTTGTTAAATTCTTAATTAAGCTCGATTTGTTCTTGATACTCTCGATTATCCGAATAATAATAATAATAAGGTGGATTTAGAACTGTTTGGCATAATAGGGGTATATTATTATTAATAGGGATATATTGCGGATGTTATCGAAAAGGCTATATTTGCTGCCCTATATTTCCATTTGTCGCAATTTTTGTTGTAATGTATTTTAGTACTTTGACCACAGTATGTCGCATTCTGTTACATTTGCTGGTTTTGTACTAAGTTACAACTGTATGCGTGTAAGTCGCACCTCTACCTTTCCTTTTCTCGTGTTTCCTTCAATCTATTAATTAACAGTTAAATATTCATTCACATGCTGCCTGTAAAATGATTTCCTATTCTGTGTCGCTATTTTGACTGCTCCTACTTTTGCTGTATTTACCTTTCTTTTTGATTTTTTGATGTTCCCAACTCCTGAAGTTCATCATAATGCTTTTTTCAAAATGTAATAGATGGGAAATGGAACACTACGATTACTTTTTAAGACAATTAATTCTTATTTTCCTTTCTCTGTCCAGCAGTGGATACGGGGTCACTCGCTTTCAGTTTAGGGTCGACATAAATGGCAGTTATCTCGGGAGTTTTTTATCCGATTCTGTTAATACCGATTGTGATATTTATAAAGCGGATTTCTGATAATAAGTTCCGTTCTTGTAATGTACGGTGAAGTGCATAAAAGAAGCGAATCTTCAGTGAGATGCGTTAAACTTATAAACCATATTCTTGATGGTCTGTCTTGCCGGTGACGTTATTCTCATATTTATACCCTACCAACAGACTAGATTTAATAAAATCGTGCCTGAAATAAACTTTCTGATAAATTGGCCCATAAACAAACGCGTTCGTTAATTTTCCTTTCGCTTTCACAATACGAGCTCATCTGAAAGATTCCCGGCATCCTGCAATAATGCCCGACATTCAGCTTGATCTACCGCGACTCCACGTGCKCGAATCGCGCGCTCATTCAGCKTTTCAGCGGCAATTTCATAATCACTTGGAGAAAAACAGCTCTTAGTTGTCGTCTATTTAAGGACGTTAGAGCGAGCCACATCTAAGCACAGGATTCACGGACAGTGGGCAGCGCGACGTTCATTTGTTTGTAATGAGCGTGTGTTTACAACAATTCCAAGGTCGCCGTGATGCAACAATCATAGCTCTGAGGCCATGGTCATGGTGCACTTGTCATTGTCAGGGTGGTTGAATAGKACTTGAAAGTGGTCGCCACGGAGATTTATTATAAGGAATTTATAGCGCTTCTGACGTTTTTGCTATAATTCATTGGAAGGTTGACGGTTATTTCATTTTGTTCATCCTTGTTCATGTTAAAAGTTCTAAAGACTCGAATCTCATTTGTAAATTAGCATATCATATTGTTAACCCCTTCATCAGACAAAAACTTTAAATGAGGTTGAGAGATACAGCACAACTTTTATAATGGAAAGAAAACTATATTCTGCATAATATTAAATGTAAAACATGCCTCTGCCTAAGAACTATTGGCTGTTGGTGGTTGTTTTTAGAAGTAAACTACCTGCTTACCATAAATAGGGGAGGTTAGCTATAAGCATTGCAGCAATAAACAATCAGCGATTGCTTATTACGGTTTTAATAATGTACTAAGTTACCCATTTGTTAAATATACAATTAAGCTTCCCAGGCACAGGTAATCTATAAAAGCATTTATTTTAATTCATGTTTAGGTGCATGATTAAACTTGTGCAATTGTATTGTATTTAATCGATTTCTGTACCTGATTTTGTTGGTGCCAACATTTCATAAGAAAAGCAGTAGTAAATTAAAACAATAGTAAATTAATTTTGTCATACAAAACTGCAAATATAATTGTTTTGGACCACAATTTGTGGTCTGCCAGTGCTTTATTATACTTCGGCGAGTTTAACCTCTTTGGTTACACCACATTCAGTAACCATTTAAAAACTCCGATAACCTACTCTTGTTATATTGGAAAATAGTAATTAAGCAACTCAGTCAAAGCTCCAAGACGTGCTTGGATATATTTTTTACAGATTTTCTTGGTAAAAAAGAAGCAGTCAGTCTCCTCACACACTTCAGCCAATCCATAATGTCTTCTTAAACTAAGGCATCTTAGCGTGGCATATTTTTGCTACTTTTAGACGAAGATCTGCCTTCTTCTTTGAACAGATAGTGGTGTTGTAAATATTGTAATAAAATTTAGAATAAGACTTAATTAATTTCCCTGCTCTATATCTAGACATATACTGCACCGATGAGCTATATTATAATAATAGCGGAATAGATCTATTCGTAGTTGGTTGCAGTGCAAACAAGATAGTATAACTAAACAAAAATAATAATAATTATAACGTCCTCTATTTTTATATTATAACATTGCAAAACGTGCGCACGGCTGATGCAGTGTAAAAAACTTTTAATTTAAAATCGTATTTACTAACTCGCTGAATAATTTTGCCAGTTCCATCCTGTATGTCATGGAACGCAACGATATTTGACTGTTTCAAATGTTTCGAGTTTTGGGGTTTTGCCGTTTTGCCTAATATCCACTGTTCCCTAGTTTTGTCATKTTTTGGTACTTGAAAAACAGTAATGGAATTTTGCACTTTGTAACATGWTTATTTGTATTTATTTAATGTCAAAATATAATGAACGATTTATAAAGGTTCTAAATAGGTACCTACTTTCCTTCTTCAGACTGTATGTACAGGGTTCTGTACTTCTACCGCTAAATGTTGCTGCTTATTAACATTATTGACATTGCCTGTAGCTAGCAATGCAACGAATGTACCCCAAAACTAAAGGTAATACGTCTTCACGTCAATAATTCATGTTGTAGCCCTGGCGATATTCAACTTGAGTAGCATGTATGTCGGTTCTTGCCTGCCAACAAAAAGTGCCTTGAGACCTGCTGTCAACTTGATGTAAATATGCAGGTGCGTGCCAACTTGTCAGGCTACAGGTCACTGTAGTTATGTAATGGTCGCTAGATGGTGTTGTCCTGGTTACATGTTACAGTCACTAAATATATTATAGTACCGCAATCACAGAATTATTTCAATATAATTCCGTGAACGCAATAGTCCGCCATTTTAGGGCAAAATAGTGGCGAGAGATGGGAAAGGGTCTGATGAACAAAGCACGTTGCCATTTATGTAGGGAAAAGTCAAATAACACTTCATCAGAGCCTGATATCTGACAGTTCTCTAATCTTTAAGGTTCGGTTTGATAGCTTGGTTCCCTTTCCCATCTTCTTTATAAAAAATTAAATTTCCCGCCGCAATTTTGCCCTAAAATGGCGGACTATTGCGGTCCTGTAATGTATTTAGTGACTGTAGRCAGTGCAATTCTGACAAATGGAATTGTCATCTGTCTTACTTACGTTTKCGTACCTTAACAGAGACTCGTCATTCGAGTAAATGCAGTTTCACTTCACTATACTTCTCAGTTCAGTCATCCCAAGCGAGATGTGTGCAACGGAATCAGTCGTTTCACCAAAACGGCCAGTTAATTATGTTTAACCTCTTTATTATCCAACATCGTTACGCCACTGGAAGAGACACGATAATTTGCTTTTCCATTATTGATTTTTACCCTGCATACGTAAACCAATTCATGGCCGCGTCACATATTATTCCAGACGCTTTTTTGCACGAGCTATACTGGTATCTACTTTATAATAAACACTGTAAAACATTATAGCCACCCGTAAATTTAACGCTTGTTTACGCGAATTTTTTTACTCGCCACGATATGTTTTGCGAAACTGCTGAAGGTTGTACAGTCGAGTTTTCAGTAGTACTTTATAACCGTGAATTTAAACATGTAGAATTTGCAAATGTAGCGTTGAAGATTAGGTGTTACGTTATCATCACTATGTAAATTCAGATTTGCCTAATGCCGCAGGGGAAACTGGCATCAATTTCTGCTCGCTGTAATTTCACAATTTGAATAGATGACCTCGGTCTCGTCTCCATTCATTAATTGCAGCAGTGTCATTGTCATAGTCATCTGTATTGTTTCGTCTTCCCCGTCGCTAATTCCAGTTGTTAACGAGTTCCTGGCTTCAGACTAGTAAAAATGGAATGACGTCGCTACTAAAGTTTGTCATTCAGGTTTGCATCATCACGGGCTTGGTTGTTGTATTATCTCATTTATGTCACGCCACACAGCGATTCAAATAGGATTAGTGACGTTTTCAGCTCTGCCGATCATAAAACTCGACTATATAGAAATTGTTAAAACTATTTCCGTTATGGTAACACGCGGATAATTCAAGTAACTTAACTAGCCAGTAACTGAATTATTTTCGACATGATTAGTCTACCCTGGGTACCTGCATTTTCAGCAGTCTTCGTTCAAGAAAAATAATAATACACAGCAACTTAAAAAACGCTAAAATTCTTATAATGAAAATTGTAATAATATTTCCTTTATTTAATTCACACAGTATGTATTTCATATCAACATAGATACTGTACTTGTTACAAAAACTAATTTTTTCAACGTATACTGTACAAAACCACAATAATGTTGTAGTTACAGTTATGCTACCCTAGCTTTTCTATTCCATCCATAAACGTTTCAAGGCAGAAAACTATATTTCATAATTAACTTTATAGTAATGGACAATCCTTCTGTATATGTCTCTCCATATAAACTACTTAGTTCTTGATGTTGCATGCCACATCGTCCTTATATATCTGTTTGATGGTTTGCATAAGCAGTTTGTCCAAATATATTTTATGGGACTGAATGGTAATATTACTTACATGCGACACGCCGTAACGACTACAGTAATACTACTTATTGAAGAGCTGCAGAATACAGAAATGTATAGTATTCGTAATTGCATATAGTGTATTTAAACGTTAACACTTGAATAGATAAAACTATTACCGTTAGTATTACATTACATACAAACCTTGCCTGAAAAAAGGAATATTTCACAATACCACATATTGGTTGCGATAGCCATACAGTTTTTTTATTACATGAAAAAATATCTTAATCCCGAAAAATATAAAAACTAGCACGCCACCGATGATTTACATTGTATTTTGCGAAAAACAAAAATCATAACAAGAATTTTAAGCTTTAACTTAATGCCTGGCATTTTTGTAACCATATTTTTTTACTAAAAGCAATTAAATTAGCAGCACTTTAACATTTTTTTAACGGTATAATTTATATAATGCATTAGGTATTGTCATTAGAAGTAAATAATCTACAGCCTTGAGGATCGTGTTCAGTTATCTATGTAACTTTTTTATGATTGATACCTACACAATACAGTGCTTTTACTAAACTGATTATCGTGGATTTTAATGTAAAATAAATGCCTTTTCTCAATGACCAAATAATTTTCTGGTCAAATTAAATTTTTGTAGATATAAAATGATAGTGTAGATGGAAAAACAGCATTGTGAGTTAAAACAATTATTAAAAGATAATTATAAGAAAAAATCTTTTTATAAGGAAAATTGAATATTAGTAAACTGCGCTGTACTTACATAAAAGTGAAATTAGATTTCTACATGCTTATTTTCAAATAGCGTTGATTGATATGTATTGCTTTTTAACTTACGGCTTAGGTAATAGTCCTCACTATATACAAGAAATGTACACCGACTTTATTTTTTTTTAGTTGTAACCCTGATTTTTTATTTACTCTTGCATCTTTTTTTAAGAGATGACATTTTATACGTAATACTAACGTTTTAATAACTGTTAGAATAAGAGATGGAATTCCGGGGTTTTTGTTATTCTAGAGAGCAAAAAATTGCCATCATCCGAAATGGGCGTATGAAAGTCTATTATTCTAAATATAAATAAAATGAAAACACTTGGTTATTTCACAGAATTTAATAATCATTTAAGAGTACGTTGTTCCTACTGTGAAGAACTGAAAGGTTCGAAACAGTATTGTACTTGATTATTATTTTATTTATATAAAACGTTTCACCAACGACAGTGAACTAAATTAGTGAATTTTATCATTCTTAATAGTTTGAATTGACATTTCCTTAAGTTGTAAACATATCAGATCTTTAGAATATCCAAAAACAAATATTATCGCTTAGAGTGAGTGAAAATGTCTCTTCCAATCGGTGAATTAGAGTACGAAATTGACGAACGTAGGCAAAAATCATTGTCGGCCTCAAGCATTTGCTCCCTCAACTGTTATTAAAAGATATTTTTCTAAATTCCTAGAATATGAAATATCAACCTCATATTAAAAACAGCGTAATACTTAGTACTAGTAAACTTGGTATTGTAAAATCCACATGCACATGTGAGAGAAATTGCAATATCAGTAAACATCATTACGAATATCTAATGTTACAACGCCATAAATACTACTCCTACCGAGATTTCAGCTTAATGAAGAATTAACGATGGCAACACCACTAGGGAAGTATCAACAAAATGAGGAATTTTTTAACAAGTGCTCCTTTTGAGAGACTATGTTCGATCCTAATGATTTGGTGATAACCATCACCATTATTAAGGCTGGGATCCTGGAAAGAGAGGAAAGATCCATCCGAGAGAACGGTAGAAAGAGAACTACAATTATTTTACAAAACAGGACCACTCCATAATTACTGCACCGATATTTTTTAAGATGGCCTTATTCGAAAGCTCGTAAACGACATTTTCACGTAAGCTATCTTTATGTGCAAAATGAATGGGGTGCAATAACCAAAATTCGTAAAAATGTAGGCGAAAAATAATCTGAAAGATAGACCTKGCAATTAGCAATTATTTTACCAAAAAATATTAAGTATATTTRMGTTTGAGAAATACCTTAGACTCTTGCTAAATCTTTTATCTTTCAGATAAGCATTCATTTATCCGTAAATATTCAGTAGTTTTTAGGTGGTGCTGTTTTGTAAGAATAGGTCGTTCTCTTTCTATCGTTAGCTCGAATATATCTTTCTCTCTCTCCAGGACCCCAGCTTTAAGAGACAGAGTCTGGATGGGAATCGTTATCTTTAATGGTCAAAGATATTCTTCTATTTTTGGGACAAGAAATGAGTTAATTGTTATTTGATATTCCATTTCCTTTAATGTGTTTTATGTCGTTTCAATAGAATGGGGTTTCTGCAGATGGTGCAAGGACTGTTGAGAATTTTAATTTAATTCAGAATTTTCCAAACAGGTAGATTCGTCCTGGTCTGTCAGTTACTTGACCAACTATGCGGTTGCAGGAATCTCGGAGTTTATACCGTCTGAAAACTGAAATGCTTCAGAACATTGAGATAAATTTTAACAATTAGGCTCGCACGGTTATGCCTTTGAAACAACAGAATAATCTTGAATAATTTCTTTTTATACATTTAGATTATATAATTTTATCCAAAGGCGTGCAAATTTCTTTTTGGACATTTGGGGCTCTATATTTTCTTATGTATATATCCATGACTGCTACCAGCTGACACGTAACGAAATTCCCATTGTCTTATACTGTTTAGTTTTGTGCTTTATAGCTTGTTTGTAACATCAAAAAAGTGATTTATTTGTTCAGTCCATTATCTGTCGCGATTGTAGCAGTGTATAGTTTACGGCAAGCTATTGCCTGCCAAAATTCAGTTTACAGGCTTTATACACCTGACATTACTGAATAAATTAGCATCCAGTTCACCTACTCCCACAAGCGCGACATTGGACGGTCACTATAAGTTTATTCGGCTCCGGCCAACGTTGGCGTGTGGAAATCCAAACACGGCCGCTTGCGAAATTAGACTAACAACATTCAATGTCAGCGAATGCCATCGGTGTTTAACAGGTGCTAGAGACTACCTTTTAGAAGTTATGTCGTATTTATAGCCGGCCCACGTGGCAAATCTACGACTCCACTCTCCCCCCTTCTTGGATACCGGCTAGCGACGGCCAGGAGGCCAAATTAATTAAATATTGAAAGCAAAAAAGTCGGCCGCCGGCGAATTACATAAAAATAATACTGGGCGTACATTAAAAACTCATCACCTCATATTAAGGATGGCGAAAGATTAGGCGAACTGGAAAAATTTGTGCTAATGGACAGAAACAATGAACAGAAAAAAGCTTTGGATTTAATTTATTGTTATTAATATTATATTAGAATAAGAATTTATTAGAAAAAGAATAAATTCTTTTTCATTTGTGCAATCAGAATGAGAGTAATTTGTATACTGTGGATAAAGGAACAGAGATTGAACCGTATCCGGGTCGTACTAGAAGCTAAATATGATATGGGAAATAATAATATGATATGTCAAAATGACATTTACGCTTTTATTTCTTATATTATACGATCAGTAATCAGGTTTTGAGCATTTTTTCTCTGCACAAACGGTTTTCGTGATATTAGCAAAAATACATAAATTTTTAAAATCTATTTTATTACAAATAATTCGAAGATTATTAATTAATTATTTTCTATGTAATACTAAAATTTTAAATAATCTTATGGACAGGGTCCAAAATACGTTTTTGGAAATATATCGAAAATGTCGAAATTTTAGAAAGCACTTATTGTGAGAAATTTTATTTCTTATCTGATGGTATTTTCATTTTTTTGAATATATTAAGTAAAAAACCTTTTTTTAAGTGCCTTTTTTTGCTAATATCTTCTAAACAGTTTGCTGCACCGAAAATTTATAGGAACGAATAATAATCGCAATTACATTACTAATCATATACTAAAACGAAAAAAAACTACAAAATTAAAATTTGCAAAACAGGTAGTTACCCCCCAATTTCACCCTCTTCCTGATACCCTACTTACCCCGAAAACAATAGGTCGCTTTGGGTAGTTGAGATTTGTATATATGCCAAATGTCAAGTTCATATATTGTCTTTCGAAAGTTATCGCGTCCACCCATGCACAAAACCACAGACACACTGACAAGAATTCTTTTGCGTTTTCGACCATTTTAAAGCGATTGAGAAAATTTTTTTCGCGATACTGCACTTTCCATCAGTTGGATGTGGAAGTAAAATGACATGGACTGGCTAGAAGGCACTTTAGGACTTTAGGTACTTTAGTGCAATATGGCAAGATTACATAGAAAAAGCAAATGAAGCATGATGCAAGGAAGGTAAAAATATAAGAACAGATCTCAAGACTTGAAAAGAGTAGTATATTAAGTTAATGAAATGTTGCTTGTAGTGACAATAAAAACAAATATGGAGATTTATAGTGCTGCAAGGAACATATGAAAGCATGGAAATATTACCTTACACACCTACACAGAACACTTAATAAAACTATAAGCGACGAAATAAAGATACTGACGTATAATGGTCAATACAGTTGAGGTATTATAGTTAAAAGAATTAGTTCCACTAAAAAGGATAGTTGGCATAGCCATCTGATTTTTTACTTAAAAGATAATGCCTCTGAAATATTAATACACAAATAAGAGAAAAGGGATTGTTATCCTAAGTATTAAACAAGCTTAAGAACAATGAATGATAAGTGTTATTGTAAAGCAACAAATAACTTTATTATTATCGAGGAGGAACAATGATGGACATTGAACAACCGCTTCAATTTCAAACAGTTGTTAGCAGATATAATGAATCGTTCGAATGCAATGAAGACACTCCTTCATTTAATTTATTTGTAATAATAACACCGTGTTGTATGTATGTATATAATTTTAGTTACTAAAACAAAAGGATCTGTGTTCACACAAAGCCCTGAATGATGCAAATTCCGGGTAATTTTGATTGAGATTTTTAAAACACATTACTTTATTGGTCGCGTTATAATTTGGTTTGATTTTTAACACTTCTTCCGTTTGTTTGTAAATAGAGACGCAAATAAGCTATACTGCTGTACTTATGCCAAAAGCTCTTCAGTTTTAAATGTAAAATATGATGGATTAGCACATCAGACTAAATTGTTATTTTGCTTATTTGAAAATTCATAATACAACTCAACGCTTTAAAACGTTGGTATGAAAGTAGTACCTAAATCGTAATTACTCTTACAAATGAAGCTTCGTTGTCTCGATTTATTCATACTTTTAATTCTCCAAATAATTCCTTGACAAATAGACTTACGGCTAAAAACGTTTTACCTTTTATATTTACATAATAGTAGTAATGGAACCTTGAAAATGAGTGAATGAGACGGAAATTTAGAGAACATTTTGAGCATATGTTGAAGAAAGTTTTAAGATGATTTTTGTTATTTTATTTTTTTTCAGATAAGACATTATTGTCTAACATCTTAAACTGACATGGAATGTTTCGACATGACAAAATTTTATATGACGTTTACAATAGTTTAGTGACTTTTATAGTAGCGCATCGTGTTGAACCGTGTAAAATTGGGGTATTAAGTGTACTAATTCGGAAGACCTTGAAAATCAGCAGTAAGTGGCGGTGATGAAATAACCCGCAAGTCTATGTATTTATGACACGCAACTCGCCTCGTCTTCCAGCTGTCGTATTTCCGTTTTTTTATTCTTTTTCGTAGTTCGTAGGGCGCTATGGAAGGTCCGATATGCCATTTTGGAAACAATTGAATCGGTAAATGTCTGCTTATCAGATAGTTTGCTAAATTAGTTATGAATACAACACATTGGCATAATAGGCCTGTTCACAATTTTTCAATTTATCAAGAACTTAGTAATATCTGGGTAGCTAATCAATACCCTGCAAGCGGAATTTAATTTGCTTTTATAGTTTTCAAAATATCGCCATCTGAACTTTCGCCGCGCATTAGCATCGAAAAAACGATACCCTTGTATGGAGGCTAGCGTATACGTCACTTGGTGTGGCGGGCAACATAATTCCTGCACTTTGAGCACTTTATGTAAGATAATTTATTATTAAAGTAACTGCGCAACATACCGATCAGGTTAATTAGGCTCAAATGTTCTACCGAGCGACTGATCAACAGATGTTTGATAACAATGACCTGTATTTTGAATAAATCGCATTCAAAGAACATTATTTTTAAAATCGCTGATGATAAAGACGCCACATTTGTTACCACGGCTACCGAGCGGGCTACTGAACTACCTGTAATACCGACGTATCGTTTGTTTATGTTTTGTGTCACTTTTGATTTGGTTGCGACATTTTTTCTAGTTTTATGATAAATTTGTAGGTTAGATATAAGATTTAGTTTTTTCTGGTTAATATTTAGTCTTTTAATAGTATCTCAAGTAATATTTAGGTAGTTGCAAGAAGTTTTATTCCGCGAAGCATCCTAACCTAATTCGTTAGTAAACTATTGATAAATGCTTTTGCAGTAGCGTAGTTCTGTAAAAAACGTAGCCGTAATTGTTTTCTTCGGTGTGGTGTGGGCTGCTTAAATTTGTGTGGCATTATTCAACGTCTTTCGTCACTATGGAAAAGATTTGTTTTGTTCCGAACTGTCCAAATACATCTGAAAGAACACCAACTAAGATATTTGTAACGGTACCAAAAAATTTATAAAAACCGCAAAAATCAGAAAATTAACACCAAAACAAACGATTACACACACAAGCTCTTTGCGCTGATACGTCGGTATTACCAGGTATTATTACAGGTAGCCCAGTAGCAGCGTTGCCAACCTCACGCTGAGCAAAATCTGTAATTACATGTTAGAAAAAACTTTAGAAATCCGCAGCTTTGGAAAACTGAAAAATCCGTAGCTTTTAGCAACTGATTTTAATAAAAATATGATGCGTTGATATGTTTGTACAAATAAAAACCTTTAGTTCAACAACAGAGTGTGAATGGTCGAATGGTGTGAAGCGTGATAGTCTACAGCAGTTGGCTAAGAGCAAAGTTAATTAATAACAAACTTATTTTAGACAGTTTTTTCAAAACTGGTCCAAATATCCGTAGAATTGTGATTAAAATCTGAAAATCCTTAAACACTCCGAAATCTGTAGATTTACAGAAAAAGCCGTAGGGCCGGCAGCCATCCCCAGTAGTACGCTCGGTGGCCGCGATGTCGCGGTAACAAATGTGACGGCTTTATCATCCGCGATTTTAAAAATAATGTTCTTTGAATGTGGTTTATTCAAAATACACGTAATTGTTATCAAATATCTGTAGATCAGTCGCTCGGTAGAACATTTGAGCTTAATTAACCTGATCGGTATGTCGCGCAGTTACTTTAATAATAAATTATCTTACATAAAGTGCTCAAAGTGCAGGAATTCTGTTGCCCGCCACACCAAGTGACGTATACGCTAGCCTCCATACAAGGGTATTGCTTTTTGGATGCTAATCCCCGGCAAAAATTCAGATGGCGATATTTTGAAAATTAGCAGTGCAATTAAAATTCTGTTTACTGGTGCCCTAAATACTACTGAAAAATGTACAGTTTATATAAAATTAAATTTTAGTGAACAGGCCTATTATTATACGAGTAGTTAGTTTTCGCAGTTTCTACTTCATTTCACAGTTAATAAAATGACATCCTAGACACGGTACCCTATTCTCGTTATAATTCGGTACATCTTTGGAAAGGATTGTTGAAAGAAGGATACCCTCATCGAACAACAGTCTTTTATGATATAGAGAATTTACGGGATGAAATTTTAACCTGTAGGACAACGAAAGTTAATGACGTCCTGCAGAAGCTGTAACTCAGAAAAACGTAGCCAAAGTGTAGAAACTCTTGACATTGAATCTTCGTATCACATATCGACAGATAGAAGAGACTGTCGATTGGTGCACCTGCATTTTATACAATGTTACACGACCGTTTAAAAATTAGAAAGGTTTGTTCATTATGACAGCTAAGCAAAAGTACAGGCTTCAGTCTGGGAACTCTCGTGATGCATGTGGTGACGTTCCATCAAAGACCAGGAACGAATTGTGGATATTTGAATTTGAGAAAACTCCAGCGCAAGTTCGAAGAGCGAGATCAGTTAAGAAGAGAATGATCGCGGTATTTTTTCTAATACAGGAAAAATCGATCATGGGCTAGAATTTCAGGGCACAGTTACCTCTTCCTGTGTACCAATATTTGTTTACCGAAAATCTTTACTAAGCACAAAGAATTGCAGCACGTCTTTCTGACGATGATGAACTTTTGACAGCTTGGGATCAATAAATAAAGCTGCACTGAAAAATTTTCGTAGCCACCTTTGTGTTATAAGGAGAATCGTATCATACGTACCACCAGAATCAACGTCACCTGAATCTACAAATAAGGCACACCGCATTACATATTATTGATTAACTATCAAAAGTTGTAATAAAGGAGCCGCTATAGTAGAAAGGAGTCTTTATGACCTCATTAACCTTTTTCGATTTTCATCCATTATGACGCTGAAGATGACGATATTTGACGCCTACGCGGGGACAGGTACAAGTCATTAGTCATCATCCTCTTTTTTCGATACTTGTCGCTGATGTTTTATTAATGTGCTCATCATTTGGTTATAGCACACTTATTTAGTTATGTATATTTCCCCGCATATGAACACGCTATTCATATACACACGTTATTTGTTAAATTGTACTTTTTTAGTCGTCATTTGTTTTGTTGTCTAAATTTCATTATTTTTATCCAATTTGTCAACAATGCGATAACTTTATCTTTTTTTACTGTTGTCAAAAGTGAAATGTATAATTTAAAAAGTGTAAAACCGAAATATAATTTATATCTTTATGAATCCAATTATCTGTTAATGATTCCTACACAACATTTATATGTGTTACTTATTTCCACAAAATGTTATATTACAAGCCAGAATTATCCGAACTGTGGATAAGTAACAAACCTGCTCAGTAAAAAATTGTTCTAACCTTTAACTAAAACATGAAATCCTACTTCATACTATATTTTTTTAAGTTTGTCCGTAAAATATTTAATCTGTTTTTCTTGTAATATTTTGTTTAATTATTTGGTTTTCAGGTAGAAGCAAGCTTAATAGGTTTCTAATTGTGCGATGAAACTAACAGAGTGTGCAATGATGTTCTAACCAGGCTTATTGGTGTATACATTAACAATTTTAAATCAAGCTTCAACTTCGAATGAGCATGGTGAGGTCGCGACCAAACACCATTTCAATTGTAGTTAATGGTATGTTACCAATATCAGTTACAACCCAAACTACGAATATGTCTTAACAGTTTTACGGTAGGTGCTTGATTGTCATTTAGAATGACAATCTACAGCTATTAAAAAACTGTACCCTACAAACGGTCCAATAAAATCGATATATAATATTCGGTCCCATGGCTGTTCAGGCCATTTCCACGGCAACAATTTTCTGCGGATTAGGAATTACGACGGATAAACTCCACTTAAAAGGATAACGATTAACGATCTTTGCCAACTGTCATGCTACAAAGTGGCCCTTTTTAGAAAGAGAATGGATGCAGGTTTCAAATGTCACCAGTAGATGACGGCAACTTACAGGGATATGATTTTTAAATGTTTTTGCTCTTTTTTTAATTTATCATAGCTTGAGTTTTACCAAATTTGTATTTGGCGAAATTTAAGGTCTCTTAGCGCAGAAAAACACATAAATGTGAGGTAGTACATAGCTTCTTAATGATTATGTTACGATATTGTTTTATATGGTAATTTTATACTCATGATTGGTATCTATATGTAATTTTATAACTTGAAATGAAAATAAAACCTAACATTTAGGTACCCAGTAAAAAGGAAATTGTGTCACATTGTGGCTCGCATTGTCCTTCATTTATTCAAAAATTATACACTTAATATGCCACCTATTGGCAATCCATAACAGCTTGAATTCGCCGGCAAAAGCAGCGACGCTAGCTACTTTTTTGATTGGTGTCCTTAGTGGAGTTTTATTCGTAGGAATTACTAAGAAAAGCAATTATTAAATCTTCCAGCTTTATCTTGTTTATTCCTAAAAAAAAATATTGCAACTCGACACGTTACTACATCAGCTTTCGGGTAAGACCAGCCTGTTTTTCTAAAGAAAACTTGACTATGATAACTCATTCCAATATTGCAAATAGGGCTTATATTTTTGTATGAAGTCTATTTTGTCGCTTCTTGAATACCTCAAAAATAATTTTAAGCCGTTTGATATAGAGCAAAATCATTATTATTTCTCGTCTCTCTAAAATTAAATATTGGATAGAATATTTATGATTATACAAAATTAATATCCACTCGTACACTTTATGTAGCGCTTTATGTTTAGTTGGTAATATTAAATGTTTTCCATTAAGATACATCAAAAATTATTGATAAACCCCCTTTTTAAATCTGAGAGAAATGTTGTTTTTTTAACTAAGTAAGGAAGAAATATAAATGACATTAAATAGTATAGATGCATTAATTTGGTGCATCTTCATTAATTAATTTAGCTCGTATCTTAAAATCGTGGCTTAAATTATCTTCAGTGTAATTCAATCGGTCAACTTCCGTTTATAGCTTTCTTTTAACTCTATGAAAGGGCATTTTCAAAACATTAACAATTTTCAAATATAATCGTAATTCCTCATTTTGTAATATGTTTGCTTATAATTACCCCAGTAATTAACACATCATCTAAAAAGTGTACGGCTCTTAAACCTGATAACAATAAATCCATAGCTGTTTTTAAGGAACCTCGGGTAGGTCTGAAAGGAAGACATTGGTTAATTCGGAAATGAAGTCCACTGACGATTAAAATCATTTGCAACAAATGTTTAATCAATCTTTTTTGGCATTTACAGCATAGTTGTAAGGCGACGTCAGTTTACTGGCGACTTAAAAACTATTGATAATTATATCTGTCACATACTTAGTAAATAGGTTCATTGATACCTCGAAGAATACTATTCCTACAAATCACAGTGTCGGGGAAGCTGAAATAAGTCACACTTGAGATAATTATTTCCATTATTATGCTAAAAATTATTTTATAGACATGGCTACATTGTTATTGATTTTTAGGGTTACAATTTAAGTACCACTGAAAAGCAAGACAGCACCTTTTAGTAACTGTGTAGTTGTACTAAACTTTTATATATATTGTAACTTTATACTGTTCAAGAGTACACTATTAAGTAGATATCGAGGACACTTAATTTTCCGCATAATTTAGCGAATGTGTCCACGTCTACAAAACTTAGTGAACCATGAGTATCGTCTTCTGAAACAATTCAAGGCTCATCAAGATAAATCCATTTCCTTTAAGTACCAGAACGATTGCTCCAGTCATGCTAAAAATCCTTGGTATGGAAAAGGTATTTTTTGCACTTGCGACCTTGCAGACAAAATTATCCTGCTCTTCCGTTTTAGAATGGCACTGAGTTATATTTGGTTAAGACAACAATTTTAAGCTGATAAAATAGTCTTTTTATGCTAGCAAAATAACGAGTAATAAGCATTACATGTGAGTATGGGTGGTACACTAATTCTGAAGTGACTGAATGAGCTCAGGAGAATTTTATGCAATGTCTTTGAGCAAGGTCTCAGAAGCACGTTAACGTACTTGCTCACTATTTTTAAAACCGTCAGCGGCAAGGCTTTTCTTTGTTACGGATGTTGTGGCGAGACTGGTAGCTCATGCATCTTTTTTTCACAATTTCTTAACTTAACGGCAAATTTTCATATTATTAATATTGTGTGTTTTATCTGCATTACTGATTGAAATAGAACTGTTTGTCTACGCAGTCGTTTTATCGATTTTATTTGTATTAAAAAGGTCGTGCAGTATTTTCCAAAATCTAAGTATGTAGAAAATACTTCTATGAAGTGTGTGGGTACTTCATAGTCAAATCGGTTACTAGGACACAAATAAAATATATAATAATTAAATAAAACACATGTTGATATCTTTTCAGTTCAATGAAATGCGATATGAACAGTATTTATTATACATAATTTAATCAAAACTGTGATTACCAGCCAGTATAACTTTTGCGCATAGCTTTCTTCACAGGTGTGTAGTTCCTCATAAGCAGCTATTATAGTAGTTACATAATGAGTCATTCCCACGTCAGTTAAAACACATAATAGGGCTGTTCAGAATTTTTTAGTGTTGGTTTTAACAACTTTTAAAAAACTTTTTTAAAACATGCCTGCATAGTAATTGCTGCACATAAAGCCCCAAAATTTTATGTAACGTTTAAATAAATTAAGTACAAGGTTCGTTTTAAAGAGAGAGGCTAGAAAACGATACCCTGCGACGAAGCTTGTGCTTCAAGTACAAAACAAAGTGCTCTAAGTATAAAACTTGCAATTTTCAAAGAAATCTGACGAAATTGACTTTGTCGTTCCATTTAATAAACTGTATTAAAATAAAGAATTTTATGTTTCTAGCATGGATATGACATCCTGTGAACTTCTACGTCACACTCCTAGCCCCGTCTCGAGMGGCGGGTGTTTCCTAGCTTCTGCTTGGCACGCAAATTTTATAATGAAATAATTTAAAATTTATTCGATTTTTTCCGTTTTGTTTGCGCGAATTGGTTTATACAGTACAGTCAGAAAAAAACATTTTGATTAATATATTGCTGAAGGAGCAATATATAAATAAATGATCTTCCTCTGTCACTGTTGCTAACCAAATTAGAAACTCGTGTCTGACATATTTAACCTCTTGATTCACGCCGATACCCTTTTTATATAAGTAGGTATTATTAGAGTATAATTGATCATTGCTAGTAGGCAAGCGCCACTGCTGGCTTTAAATGGATTTCCAGAATTTTCGCAGAAATGTTTTTTGACAATCATATTGCTTTTGTTCTTTTCCTCTTTTGCTTCTTCAAAAAACCGCTGCATACCTCCACATCCAATTGTCAAAATGACATTTACGCTTTTATTTTTATACTATACGATCAGTAATCAGGTTTTGAGCATTTTTTTCTCTACACATTTCTTTCTAAGACAAACGGTTCACGTGATTTTAGCAAAAATACATAAATTTTTAAAATTGTTTTTTCCAAATAACTCGAGAATTATTGCAACAGTGCTTTCCGATCAGAAATTTAATTTTCTATATAATACTAAAATTTAAAAGAAATCCTGTGTACAGGGTCCAAAATACGTTTTCTGGAAATATTTCGTAAATGTCAATATTTTGGAAAAAATATATTACCTAAGTATTTTTGGAGATATTTAGGAAAAACCTTTTTTTAAGTGATGCTTTTTTGCTAATATCTTCTAAACAGTTTCCTGCACCGAAAATTTGTAGAGACGAATAATATTCAC
This sequence comes from Rhyzopertha dominica, assembly GCA_025024175.1. Taxonomy (NCBI): domain Eukaryota; kingdom Metazoa; phylum Arthropoda; class Insecta; order Coleoptera; family Bostrichidae; genus Rhyzopertha; species Rhyzopertha dominica. The sequence continues at coordinate 15,872,181 of QCXZ01000001.1, forward strand.
TTATAATACCACAAGAGCTTCAAAATTATCGGGTATTTCCCGATAGGTTCGTTGCAAACAAATGAAGGAGTCAAGTTTTTCAGGTTAAAAAATCACGAGCGCGAAGCGCGAGTGATTTTTCCTGAAAAACTTGACGACTTTATTTGTTTGCAGGGAACCTTGAGGGAAATGCCAGATAATTTTGAAGCTCGTGTGGTAMTCGGGGGATTATTTTTCCGACCCAAATCGTTCAAATACTMTTCTTGAAGTAATTTGGCAGTCTGATTCCACATTGTTTTTATTGTACCTTCCTTATAGTCTTCTCCATCCATTTTCTTCATATTGTAAGCGTAATCTTTCATAATGTTTGCCAATTGCGCTTCACTCGTTTCAGCACTCAATGTGTATTTCCTCTCAGTACAAAAAGTAGTAAATTGGTTCCAAACTGTTTTTTTGCCTTCTCCGTATTAATGGGAACATTTCCTTTGACTTTTTTATCGATGGTGGACAGAGAACAAACTCCAAATCGACTCATTTTCATGCAAAATCTCCAATTTTCACAATTGAATTCAACCTGTCAGTTTGACGTGTGGTTAATTTGACTGGATCATGTTTTGTTTTTTATATATAGCAACTACCAGAGAAAATAATCAAAAAATTATCAGTATAATACCATGTAGGTTGTACCACGTGACGTCGAATGGTGCAATTCTATTGGTCGATATTTGGGTCGGAAAAATAATCACAATTATACTACTAATCACACAACTAAAACGAAAAAAAATTATAATTTGCAAAAAGGGTAGTTATTCCCCAATTTAACCCCCTCCTCGGTAACGTACTTACCCCAAAAACAATAGGTCGCTTTGGGTAGTTGAGATTTATATGTATGCCAAATTTCAKGTTCATATGTTGTCTTTCGAAAGTTTTCGCGTCCACACAAAACCAGACACACAGACAAGAAATTTTTTTACTCAAATTTTGTTGTGATACAGTACTTCCCATCCGTTGGATGCGAAAGTATTTTTTCTTACATACTCTTTAGATATATAAATTCTCTTGTTGGTCTTTTGTAGGACTGTCCGACTTTTCCAACGTCTCGTTTAAAATCAATCCTTCCTGTCGAGTTTTTTTGTTTTTTTTGTGCTCAGATGTTTATTATATCAATTGAACATATAGCAATTCCGACCACACGAATGAATGAAACTGTATTTTATCTGTAGGTATTCATATTTTTAAATCATCTCAAAATTCAAGACGGATGAAACTTGTGTTATATCATATTGTGAACACAGTAAGCAGCGAAATACCAGCTGCTATTCATAAGTTTTTTTTACATATTTTGTATTTACATTCCTTAATTACTCGTCGTAACTGCGATAGCCGCTAATTCAGATATGACATCTAACAATAAAATCTTCAGATACTATTTAAAGGATTGACATACTCCTGTACATATTGCATAATGATAATGCATGCATATACGACTTCTTACTTTAATATAGTTGTACAGAACGGCTTATACACCAATAGCTTTTGTAATGTAACATACCCAGGTTCGTAGAGATTTCGATTGAAATGTGATCGTCCAGTACTTACCTACGTTCTGTTATTTTAATTAAACCTACCTTCGATGCACTGGTTACTCACGTAAATAGGGAGATTTGATGTAATCATGAATGATACGAAACAATCTCAAAATAACTAATTTTATTACTAAACAAGATCAAATTTGGAGGGTTAACAAATTGTAGCAATGCTGCTGAAAATTGTTATTTAAAGCAATGAATGAACTGCCAATTCTAGATCTGTGTTCGATATCACTTTCACTCTAAAGATTCAAAACTGAAGAGATTTTTGTTAGCATAGCCGACTATGGTCAGCAGGTACTGAGGTCCCATGCGGGAGGCAACTCAGCTATATAGTTGAATGGATTGGTGCAAAAATCGTGTTTTTTTTTCTTTTACCAGATGTTGGCCCAGCACGGGAGAAAATATTAGTTCATGCATCAAGGCTCTAACATCCCACTTTCAAGCATCACGTATAACTATTGCTGCGTGGATACAGCTAATCAAAGAATGCGAGAACACAGTTAAAAAAATGACATAAATAGTTTTAAAAAGAAGACTACAACAGCAGCATAGCTTACAATGTTACGGTGGACTCCAAATACAGCATTTATCCTAATTAATTAATTAACAGAACTGTTTCAGTTAAACAACTGAATTATTTAATGACAATGGTGCTTGTTTACAACTAATTACATAATGTTATTGAAAAAGGAACACAAACAATAAAAAATAAAAATTAAAACAGTACTAACCTGTGAACAGTTGAAGGAACACACTGAAACTGAAGCGCATCTGTTTCTCGTCCACTTAAGAACCTACTCCTCGAACGTCGCAAATATGCCCCATTCCCAAAACTGATACGAAATATAAACTGAACAATTTGAGAGGCAATATGAATAAAATACAGAAATTTGAAGGTGGCATACCTGGTWACTTCACTTTTTAAAGTTTTTCTATGCAGTAAAGAATCATTTGAACATATTAATACAATAAAAAAATAGAAATTGACTAATTGTTAATTTAGATTCTAGAGGCACATGTGCAAAACCAATGTGTTTTTAATTTATTTTACGATGATCCTGCAGTGCTATTCAATTCGTACTTCCTATAAGCTTTGTAGAGCTCTTTGATAATTTCTTATTTTTGTAGCAAGTAGATACTTTGCTAAGCAGTACTCGCTCACGCGTATACTTAGCTTTGAAGGACCTTGTGGCGTACACGCGCAGTGAGAAAAAGCAACGTTAAAAACTGGCCAGGTGAGAATTTATTTGGTACCGGCTTGACTTTGAATTTATTTCTGGTCGGGATCCAATACAGTGCTTTCTTTGATCTCCCGCATATTTTAATGTAGTTCACGGCGCGTGGCTCAACGAAAGCACCTTTGGCATCATCTGATGTTATTGTTTCGTTTTCTTATACAGGCTGAAAAATAAGTTGACGTGTTAATAAGAACAGTACAAGCTTTTAAGCAATTTTTACTGAACGTCCTCGTGAACAAATTAATTAGGATGTAAATGATTTGGAACGGTTAGAGAAACAAGGCAATATTTTTGAAACGCCTGAAAAGTGAAAAGGTTAAATTTCATTTAGGAAGAATATGTACAAAGTGTGTAATACATTTGGCTATCGTAAACACCAACCTACTTTGAAGTTGAAAAGATACAACTTTGATAAAAGCTAAAATGATTTATTCATTTAATCCCAAGAATTACACGAAATTTTACCCTATAAAATAAGATGCTACTTCTTTTTTGTATATACCTCGTACTTACTACGTAATATGAGATGTCCCRTGWTGCTGCAGGTTTTCAAATAATGCATCACTTTTAAATATTTTCCGTTCAAAACGATCAGTAGTTGCTATTCAAACCAATTTTATTTCCGAATCTATTAATTGATCCAAAAATATGTATGTATTTTTCGCACCAAGTGACATCACATTATCTATGTTTGTCGTTTCTACAGTCAGAGATTTGTTAGTTAATATGGATTGCATTTTTTTAAACTAGTTTCAATGCAGTAATGACTTTCAAATACTGATCTGTTTTTATAAAGAACTAGAATGTTGCTTTTATTCCTTTAAAACCTGGCAGTAATTATTCCAGAATTACTGTTTAAAGTTGGATGTATGTTTATGTTAATTTTCTCATAAGTAATGTAAAGGACTAAAACCTCTATTACGAGAACTGATTCTTTAAATGTGAATGCAAAAAAGTCGGAATAACCACTTGTTGAATATCATTTTTAACTTGTGCGTGAAATTATGTATTTACTATAAATATATTGTACTGATTAATTTCCTTAAAAGAACGAAATGTGCTTTAAAATAAAATGTTATATTTCCTTCCAAAGAATCAGAGTTCCATTGATCTAGTATTCTTGAAAAATAAGTCGATAAGTAGTTGTTTCAATAATTGCCGTAAAACTCATATACCTTTTTGCGTTTTTATTAATATTAAAACAAGATTAGAAGATAACGTAGATAAGATATTTTCAGTGGGGTCAATAACATATAGAGGTATTGCCAATCTGTAATGTTTGTTTTGTCTGTAACCTTCAACAACCGATTTTTATCGGTTATCGCAATTAGATTTTTTTTATTGATGATGTTAATCAAGAGATAAATTTGTGACATGGCATGAAAACTTATTCACAGCGCATTGTTTTCCGCCGTTTATTATTGCGACAAGGTACAGCCCGCGAGCCGTAGATAACAACTTGTTTTGTACACTTATTAAATGAGAAAGATTCCGAAAGTTCAAGTTCACATTGCTCTTTATTTTGCTGGTCCGATTCCAACCAGGCGTTGATAAACACCAGCTCAGACTTAATATACCCTCTTTTTGCAGAAGAACACGCGAATCTTTTTGTCAACAAAGGAAAATAAATTGATGCTTACGCTAGCTATTCTGGTCGCAAAAATTTTATTTGGTCGGATATTTCAAGGTTGTTGGTGACACCAGACCTGTTTAAAAAAACTTGATTTATGAAGAACTTAAGCAAGTTACGACAAAGTTTTTTAATTGTTTAAAAATATGACGTATATGTTTGTATTGTACGCTAAAGATACTTTAGGCTACCGTCATTGTTTACTATAATTATAGTTTGATCACACAGTCCGATAAAATCATGCTGTTCGTATGTACAAGGGCAATTTGAATATAGTTTTATTCGTTTGTCGTACAGAATAAGGAATGCGCAATATTCGTCTTATAGACTTTAAAGAACAACATGTGCGAAGGAAAAAATGTGAAAAATATTAATTAATTAATTTGGTGATAATATAAATATCAACTGTGGTGTTGCTTTTTTTCGCTTCAAAAAATGTAAAGAAAAAGCTTTGTATATGCGCCGGGAAGATGAAAAAATAATGACTAGATGGATCTTGCCTGCCTACGTCTAAATTCAACTCAAGTAAGAAATCGACTGGTAAAACAACATTTATAGAATGTTAGCTGTAGTTCGGAATGCATTTTTGGTTTATTTTTAAGATCAATTGAAATTGAAATGTATAATATATACTTCAATATCCAAATTATATAAAAAACCATAATAATAATTTTTGTGTATAAATAGCCTATACTCATTGTAATTTCATAGGTTGCACATAGTGTATTCTATGGTTAAACTAATAGCAAATACCTATTTTACAGAGTTCATTAGCTTGTTTGAGTAGTTGTAAGTTTATGAATAGTAACAAACACGAAGGATATGGCAAATAAAAATATTTTGCTCTGGCCAGAATTCGAACCTGGTCTTCCAGGTTTACGTCGTCTCAGGATACCACTTCGAAAAGTACAACTACAAACGTCGGTCAAAGCATTATATTAACGACGGAAATTTTACATCGTAAACTATCTACAATCCAGTAGCGCCAACGCTAGGTGCTGAACCTCATATAGCAGTAGACGGTAGTAGCATTATCTCAATATTCAGAGAACGGAAGTACCCAACTTTCTGAACAGCGATCAGATTTTGGTGGTCGATTATTATTAATTTAACCAGATTGAATTGTAATTATAGTGTATATCGTTGCCTGTATGTACCTATTTTATAATAACAAAATAACATTGTGTCAGATGATATATCGATAGTTTACGATGCCAAAATTGAGTCATTAATGTACTGCTCTGAAAGAGGTTTGTTTTATTGTCAGAGCAAAAATCATTTTCATTAAAAACTTGCCTGAATACCCCCAAAAATGTAAATACTATTATCCATTTTTGGTTTGTTTTATTAAGTTTTTTTTTCCTTTCCAGTTGTGAAGGATGCAAAGGATTTTTCAAACGGACGGTTCGCAAAGACCTGTCGTACGCCTGTAGGGAAGAAAGGAACTGTATAATCGACAAGCGCCAACGAAATCGGTAAGACTCTTTTATAAAACCTGCAATTTAATTTCCACCGCAACGAACGCCATTTTGCAGCTGTCAATATTGTCGGTATCAAAAATGTCTCAATATGGGTATGAAAAGGGAGGCTGTGCAAGAGGAGAGGCAAAGGACGAAGGAGAGGGATTCCTCGGAAGTGGAATCCACATCAAATATGCAAACCGATATGCCTATAGAAAGGATATTAGAAGCTGAAAAAAGGGACGAGTGCAAAAATGAGGAGCCGGCGGAATTTGAGGTGAGCTCGTGATTCGATTTACCGATATTTCCGGTCAACAGATGACAAGGATAGAATCTAGGACTGTCGTGGTATAAATCCTTATCTTTTATGCACTTTTTGTTATTGATGTTGCCGTTTTATAACCTTGTGGAGTACATAACTTACGGTGTACACGGTGTTTATTGTTATTTTTTTTCAGTAGCTGTAGTATCTAATGATATTTTTTCTGGCTTCATCCTTATGTGGCCCTTTATAACGCAGTACCATTGGCCTACCCAATTTCTTTTTATCAGTTCGCTTTTTTTAATTATTAAACGTTCTGCTTTTATTACATATCGTAATTGGCAACGATACCCCACAAAAAAAAAATTTTAGCGAACTTCAAAGAACGGGTAAAATTCGATAGATATGCATAATGTTATTATATTTTTATTTATATATTCACTGGTCGGTGGTCGTGTTAGCTAGTTTTGGTCCAAAAGCGAGTAAAGAGTGCGGGACTAGAAGTACATAAACACTAAAGCGCAAGTGGTAATGATTAAAATTATCGTTCTCTAAAATAAAACGAATGAAGATTCATTCCCAAAAATAATTTGGAAAATATGGAAAAACAAAGGAACATATTTTTTTGAGTTAATAATAATGATTTTTCAGCAGCACGTGGTAATAATGGATCCTTTGAATGTTCTGCCATTGATGAATAATGGGGTGGTAGCTTTTATAACTTGCCTTAGTTTTGCCGTGTCTTAAGCGCTGGAACAGGTAGATAGACAAGAATATCTTAATCAACCGCATTGTTTGCTGTGGTGGCTTGTTTTGGTTATTTGTTTGATATCAAAGCTCATTTCCCCAATTGGTAAATGTGGATGATCTTAAAGGCAACATACGAAATTTCACTACCCCTTACTAGCTTACGCATATGTTTCTAAATGGTTCAGGATCACTCCAGTTTGGCATTCAAAAATCAAAGGAGCCGTCGTTGCTGTTGTCTTGTCCCTGTAAATACAGATCCTCTGTTGCTATATGCTGATTAAAGGAACGTCCAAGCCGGTGGAAGCTTGCTTTTTATTCTGTTTTTATTCTTTTTTATCAAAGGGTTAGATGCAGGCAACATCTAGCATTAGTATAAGATTCTTCATTTTTAAGGGTAATATATTTGTTTATGGTTTATATAAGCACCTATCTAATTAATTTGCTTCATTTTTTGTTTTTCTTTACTTGGATGAGCATGCGTTTGTCAGGTCAAAACTTTTTTACCATTTATAATTGATTTATGCGAAAGGGACTGTCAGATAAGCAATATCTTGCAATCTTTCTTCGCTGATACTTTAAGCCAATATGCCGTCGCCAACGATATTTTCCTCGATGCGCCGTGGAATTATTTATACACCGTTGCCATAAACGCGATTCGCTGTAATCCGACGTGAATAAACCTTTTATGATCTACTTTAAGTACGTCTGTTAAAAGTACGTGCAGGAAGATTGTGGTACAAACCGTCAGTCGTGAGAAAATAAAAGCGATATTGTTTACTGTCCTTGCTTGTACAATAATAAACAGTCTGTACGGCCTTATGTGAAGATCTATTGATAAAACCAAGGACGGGCGATATTCTTTGAAAAGCGATGTTCCAGTTTCGTCTAACCTACCGTACGGCGTATGAAATATGAAAACATACACACAGTGCAATTTTTCATAAAGGTGTTTACTTTACACTATAATATGTTGAAAGAATATTTGACTCGGTACCTAACTACATTTTTACGCTAGTACACACCATCAAGTCTAGAATTTAGATTTGGCGCGACGAGATGCCTTAAAAACAAAACAACTAATTTAAAGAATGGAAAATAAATACACCTGTCGGAATGAAGGTGTGTGTACCTCTATATTCTTTGGTTCTATGTCGGAGTAATTTATAAAAGCTAATTTGCATTTAATTAGATGTATGTACTTGCTGTTTCACTTTTCAATTTTTAAAACCCATCTGGATTAGCAGTTTTACTTTATCGATTCCACTACTTTGCATAACCAATTTTAGTAGATATCGTTTTCCAAAAATAGGATCAGATCCCGTTAAAGTCAGTGTGCAATTTAGCAGCAATAATGCTGAAACAACAGTACCTACCTCCAGTTTATCATGCCCATCCAAAAAATGCTTTATTTAATTACATTTTATGACTACCAAAGATGGAAATGAGTATGCAACTAAACAAAATACAATAAAAAAACGACTTCAAAGAAGTTCTAGATTTTGAATAAGTGACTTATAGTCTTGTATTACCGATGTTTACGTATAAAGCGCATGTTACAGTTAAAAAAATATTTGAATTGCTCTAAAATTGAATCAATTGCTGCATTGTTCCCACAGTGAATCCTGATGATTCCTATAAGTGGTTCACTAGGAGGTTTTGGAAGAAATATTAAAATTAAAGTTGAACATTTTGATATTATGTAGTTGCGGTTTATGAACTCTTTTCTGTTATACCACAATTTTAATTTAACTTCTTTCAGTTTCCTTTTCAAAAGTACTATGCTATATCTGTAACCGTTTTTGAGATTATTTTGCTTGATATTTTTAATATTTGACGAACTGCCTTAAAATGGATTGTATCAAGCCGTAAAAAACAGAATGAGCAACATAGCTTGTTTTTTATCGTTCTTTTGCGTGGGATTGGCAAAGTTTTAAAAGTTTGTCCGACTACACTAAAATATTTAATGTCACAAACACGACTTGTGGATTTCGACTGTTAACGAAGCCTGCCCAAGGGTAATAAGTTAGGAGGGTCCGAATTTTCAGAATTGTTGCTCCAAATACTAAAAATAGTCAAGAATTTTTAGTAGTCGCATAATAACTATTCACTTCTTGATTGTAACTTCTTTGCACATTTTGGCAGATTTGGCTTCTATTCAAGCTTGGTTTGTAGCTCTTTAAATAATCTGTTTTAAAAATTAAAAATGTTACGCTAAAAAGAGAAGGGAATAACATAGCCCTTTAACAGAAATTAATTTTATTGTAGTTTGCAAGAGAATGCATTTCCCTACATGAAAGAATCAATCGTTCTGAACTGTTTTTTTTCAAATTATTAAATCGGTTCTCTAATTGTTAAAGAAAAATAATTAGCTGTTTCATATGGTCTCTATGAGCTAGGTTTCATTTTATTAACACAATATGTACCACATAAAAACTAAAATGGCACTAATATAATTAGAATTAAACGTGAAAGAGACTTGTTATTATTATTACACTTTTCACTTTTTTTTGCACGGAAAAAAGTATTTTGCGTGTAACCAAATGCACAAAATTTTATGTAAACAGCCATTATAAAAATTACTTCACTTAATAATAAATTCTGTTAAGTTGGGCAAATCAGGAATCCCACGGACTGTAAAAATCGTTGTAATCTTCATAATCGAATAGTGTTTGCACCTTTTTATTAGTGTACGCAAACGTGTTTCGGTATCATTGAACCTTGACGTTTTCAGATTTGTTATAATCAGTACAAATTAAGATAAGCCCGGTTCTCCGAAAAGTAATGATCAAACAGTGTAATAAACCGGGATTCGCGACTTATTAAAAAAACACAGTCTATCATCGTGCGTGAATGTATATCATACGTTCCAACGTCAATGCACCATTGACCTTGTTACTTCGATTATTTTCAATTGCCTTTTATGATTTCTAAATTTAAAGTTGTGTTGTCTCTTTTGCAAGTAACCGGCCTTGAATCGACATATTATCACATGGAGCTGCAAATGTACATGAATAATTATTAAATGTATTGTTAATAAGGAGGTAAATATGCTAATTGGATTGGAATGGAAAATCCTAGATTGCGACCTTGGCAGTGATGGAGAACGAGTCAAAAACCGGCATAGACGTCATTTTGGCACGGAGTTTGATGGCAGTGTGTTAAGCGCGCATGTATTGCCTGAATTATACAGATGAGCCAGTGTCTGAAATAGACGAGTTCAAATTGGTTTACATTACATCGACCGTCCGGTTGAACAAGCGACGTTTTGAATTATTTCACTGACTCAGATATGTCCCAACGATCACGTGTACCTATTTTTAATTTGTTTTTGGTCTGTCAGTGTAGAAATGGACGTAATAGGACAGAAATTTTTATAATGCAATTTAAAAACATTTGCGTAGCAATGGGCTGATGACTAATACCTAAAAAATGCTTTTACCTTAGGAGATGATAACTTATCCCAAAAATGTTTAGTTTGGATAAATGCCTCAATTCCTTCTGTATACACACCAAACTGAACCACATCTTGAATTAAATGGAGCTACAAATAGAACAACGATTTTAGACTGTTTAGATTAGTATTTTAATAGCACTATTTTTTTTTTCAAAATGTAGCATGAAACAAAATGAACATGAACAACATAGAAAGGCAATAAACTTAATAGCTATATGTTGTAATTTATTAATAATTACAGAAAAAAAACAAACAACAGAACAATGAATATACTCACGATTTGTGCATGATTCACTGCTCCCAATAAGTATATCCCCCAAAGTATGTCGTTTGCGTTCATTTGCAGAATAAATGGTCGTAGATGAACTTACGCGCGCTATTTAGTATAATGCTAAATTCTGTAGACTTCAAAATAAAATAAATATGATATGAGTCCCAGTTAGATGAAAAACGAAAACCGTTGTCGTGAAATGTTTCCTTTCCGGTGTTATGTACCGCATCGGCAGCAAAAGGCTTGTTCCAGGTATATTTAAGACAAAATGGAAGAGTTCTTTGCTATAAAGCACATCATAACATATCTTTGATAATACTTGCTGCTGAACAGTGTATTGCTGAGGTCGCAAATTTTTAAAGATATTGTTACATGTACGGGTTCGAATAATGCGGATTTCTAACTTAACTTCCTTTATTTATGCACTAGTACCGACATACAAACAACTTGTACAAGATCCTAGTAAGTCGATTAATCATTATTCAAAACACTCACATCACTCACTGGCACTTAAAACCCTTTATTCGCCTTGATCGCTTGTCGTTCGCTTGCTACACCGCTTTTCAAATCAGACTTCTAGCCCGCGCGTTCGCGGTCCATTTTATACCGACCGACGAATACTCCCAAATGGTCTAGAAGCAACTTCGAGAACATTCGAGCTATCTATAATCAGCATATGTTTCCAGAGCCATCTTCTTTTAGAGCGTGGAAACTTCGAACGTCGGTGTGGTTGCCTAAACCGCATGCGCTAGCTTGACCACATAATAAATTTTCAATCTGCGGAATAAGTCCTCGCCTCGATTTTTTAATGGCAGCTACAAATTTCTATTCCGTGTCATTTACAAGCTGTGGATTAAAAATATTTTATTTGATTAATAAAAATTCCTCGACAAATGCTGACAATATATAAAAACTATCTTCGAGTAGCTGTTATTCTTTTTTAAATTGTTTTCGATAGAAAGTTGATAAAAAAGCATAATTATTGTAGTAATATAATACATTTTAATTTCCAGAACCCAGTAACGAATTTCTGCCAGGCTACCAATAAACAACTATTTCAACTAGTAGACTGGGCAAAGCATATACCTCACTTCACTTCACTACCAATGCAGGATCAAGTACTCTTGTTGAGGGCCGGTTGGAACGAATTACTCATTGCGGCATTCTCACATCGTTCCATCGAGTCAAGAGAAGGCATTGTATTGGCTACAGGTCTGACTATTAACAGGTAAGAACATTCATAAAGAAATGCTTGATTGTTAGTAACTATATCTTTTTCTTTTAGAAATTCTGCGCACCAAGTTGGGGTTGGTGGAATATTCGATAGAGTACTTACTGAACTTGTTGCAAAAATGCGTGAAATGAAAATGGACAAAACAGAGCTGGGATGTTTAAGGAGCATAATATTATTTAATCCAGGTGAGATATTTTTCTTCTTTACTGTATCACTAGATTTGATTAGGTCAAAAATCAATACAAAATTCTGCAAGATATCTTTTGAATTTCAACATTAGGATCTGTAAAGTCAGTTTTTGCTATTGAACAAAATTTTTGGCGTCAACCACGGTGTATAGTATAATAGCTAATAGACGTGAACCATCAAACATACATCTGAAACACTCACTACGGCTAGAGTGAGAAGTGAAGAGAGATGTGTAGAACAATGGATCTTGGATTGGGGAACTAATTTATACCCATCCAGCGGCTTATTTCTTATATAATTTAACAACAATGTAACAGAACTTAATTAAACGGTAAACTACATATGAAATACACAATTACGGTTTGCAAACAATATTATTTAAGAGCTATACCTACATTAAAAGGAAATCAAACAGACAATACCTTTTAAATAAACTTAGATGTATGTTTATAGAGTTAATATGAACAAAATTAATATATAAACACTTTTTTTGACAATCCGGAATTTGTATAAACAATTAATGTTGTGATTTGTGACCTAGATTCTTTTACCTTATTCTGAGCAGATTTTTTGTCAGTTTTCCCTCTTATTTATAAAATTATTTGATTCTAATAACTATATAAATATAAAACAAATGTGAAAGAGCAGGGAAGTTTAAATTCCTTTATAAAAAAATGTTTAGAACTGAAACATTTTCTCGATATCCTCTTCTTCAAAATTAAATGTAATATTATTTTTGCTTTTATTTGATGTAAGAATTTCTTCTTATTGGGTGAACTGCCACCAAAAATATTTTTAAAACTGCTGAGAAAATTTAAAAAGTATCTGAAAAGTTGATTTATTACAGCAAATGATCAAACAAAACCCTGAATCTGATATTAAAAAATTTTGCTAAATGTACCTAATATAATGTTTTGCAACAAATTACATTTTTATAAGTCAGTTCTCTCTTTTTTCTGCAGACAACCCCCTGGTATTACTCCAATCCACCTTTCAGTATAAAAAAAAATCAAGACACTTTTTCATTGTTATTATCTATCATAGTCACTTTAGCAAAAACGATAATATATTTAACACCCATTAAAGTTGAAAAAAATCACCTTAAAACATACACATATGATAATATGATGACGTCTGCGAGCTTCTGCATTAGAATCAGAACATCCAGACCCACATTCCCATCTCTCTCACGCATGAAGTGAGGAAAGTGACTTCAGCTGGGTGCGTTGAGCGACAGCCTCATTGTAATACCTATTATGTTATACATTGTGGTGTACACCATATGAAAGAGTATTCAGTGATTTCATATCTTCAACATCTTTGGAGCCTCACATTGGTCTGTTAATTTGTGAAACATTTTATTAACTCTAGGTTTTGAAATAATTTTACACACGTTCTAGTTGAAATACTGAGCTCATTAATGAAGTTATATAAATTTCAAAATATGTTTCAAATGAATGTAACACCAAATTAAACTACACTATAAATTTGTAATATTAACAATTTTTTTTTAATGATCGCCCTGTATGTATATTTTTGCATTTATGAATTCCTTGTCGAAAATAAGGGCCACTATGTTAAAAGTATTTGTTCTGTTTTGTACCATTTCAGCCATATTTGAAGTTTGCTGAAAAAGGCTAAATACTTTTAAAAGTAAAAACAAGAGAACTTAATTTTTTAATTGGACTGTATATTTATTTTCTTGGTCATTAAAAATTTTTTGAAATTACTTTTCTGTTGATATAATGCTGTAGGTGTGTCACTAACAGAGTTTTCATGAAATTTTTAACAAACTTAAATTTTCACGATTTTTTTATAAATATCATGCCATCTTTACTACTTGTTGATTGTCAGTTGTGTCAACCTTTTTTTATTTATTTGAGTATAATGATGTCTTTTTTAACTTCAAATTTCTTTATTTTTTTAAATATAATTGGTTTCAAGGCTTTTAATGCCGCCTCATCGTCGGACCACTGCCTATAAAATCTATATACATTTAAATTTTACAATTAATTTAACTTACAATAAACATTGTGCTTTTTACGCTATCAATTTGACATTAATGTCATTGCCACCTGAACGCAGAATCTTTAGAAATTTTAAAACAAGAATAAAATAACGTTTAAGATCTTGGCGATTGGCACAAAATTTTCTCTGTTTGCAAACCATCTTTTAGATACTGACCACACTTTCGAAATTAATAATAACAATATTAATATTTTACAAATTAAGCAAAAGGATGAATTACTAAATTTATTAGAAATTTTAGAAATAATAAGATCCAAAATGTACTTACAAAATAACACTAAATTCTCAATCATTAGTTATGCATATGATATTCACAAAAAAAAATAAAAATTTAAGTTTTCTCGAATTTTTTCAAAACCAGGAATGACACACAACCATMCATCAACAAAAAGCTGATTTTAATAAGTTTTTAAATGCGTAGAAAAGGATATGGTAGTCTATTTACAAAAATAAAATTATCCATGATCGAAAATTGTGAAATTTAAACCCTTTTGTTAGAAAACCTAAAATGTTTGATACAGCATCTTTCCATCTCTACTTTTAGATAATTATATTTAGCCTTTTGCACCAATCTGCAAACCTCAAAATGTTCAACTTCAATTATTGAAGCTGAAAAAGTGGTATATAGTACACATATTTTATGTTTGACAGGGAATTCAAAGATATACAGGGTGTTTTATTAATTCAAACAGTCAGTCCTTTTTAGGTGACCCACCCTGTATATAGTTTACTCATACTGATTAATAAAATAACAATGAAAAACAATACAAGATGCAATTTGTACACACATTAAATTTATGTAAAATAATAATAACAGATATTAATTAGTGATTTTCCATTTTATTTCCAGATGTGCGTGGTTTAAAATCTGTCCAAGAAGTGGAGATGCTTCGTGAAAAAGTGTATGCCGTCTTAGAAGAATATACAAGAACGACCCACCCTAACGAACCAGGGAGATTTGCGAAATTATTGCTTCGCTTACCTGCACTGCGTTCGATAGGGCTCAAATGTTTAGAACATTTATTCTTCTTCAGGTTGATTGGCGATATGCCGATCGACACATTTCTAACCGAAATGCTTGAAAATACGAACGAAGTGTCAAATTGAAATAAGAAACAGGCCAGGAAGAATCCCACATATAATAACTGTTTTTTCTTAGTAAGTATACAAATCTGTGATTTGCATAGAAATGTTTTGCACTGGGCTAGTTCTTCTTTTGTATTCTGTTTTTGATAGAGTACCTAAGCAGAGGGGAACAACCTCTGTAATCGTTTTGTTGTCGAAGTTTCGTGACATATGGTGCTATACTTGCAGAGATCCATCAGGCGCCCAAAACAAGCAGATTGTTCACTAATTATGACTAATCAAACTGATGATTGATTTTGATTCTTTGCGCAAAATTCTTTCTAACAGTGAACGACACTATATTAATATCATTAGTGGAAATATAACTATATTGCTAAATTTCAGCACAAACAACACAATAGGTTGCCTTTAAGATTACACATAAAATTATAGCAATTTAATAGGGATTTGTAATAAAGAGAATTTTAATATATATAAGGCTTTGATTTTTAAGGGTATGTAATGACATGTTAATTCATAACTAAATAAATGCAGCTCGCCTTTTACTCTGCCAGCTCCTTGCATGATGCTAATCTTGTTATATTTGAATCAGAGTTTTATTCTCATTAATGTACTTTCTTTCAGAATTAACTCTGGTATATAATTGCTTTCAATTGCATGTATGGAGAATATGTGGTTTCTAATACCTTTTTTCTGAAATATTTTTTTGTTTTTTACCACAAAATTTGCCTTCCAAAAAGTCTTCATTGTCCTTTGGATATGACAGTCGGACAAATGTCAACAAACGAGAGTGAGAACACCACTGATAGTAAAGTAATTAGTGTTCAAAGCATGTATCCGGGCTTATATGCCGTGGTCCAATGGATCTTCCTCCTCTTCCATACGTTTCGTTCTCATCTGCCGAGAACATCTTCTGTGGGTTGTCGTAAACGTTGCGACCTCCTCGGCTGTTGTACGACGACATATAAGCCCGAATACATGTTTTGAACAATTTGAATCCGGCCGTGAAAGCCTACATAAGTTTATTAAAGTAATTAGTGTTTAACAACTATATACCACCTTCAGAACTCACTCTTTTATACTTTGGCATTATATTTCACTACGTCTATACATCTACATTTCCTAATTGTGTTTTTTTGAGCAAACTTAATTTTGCTTACATTTTAATCAGCATTTTCCATTGCAAGGACCCAGGTTCTTTTACTATAGAACCAGTAAGCTATCCTTGGATAAGAATTCTATATTTCTCCCAACTGTGTCTCAAGTTTTCACATAAATTCTTTCACCATTCCAAAGGATTTTTCTCCTTTTTCCAGATTTATTGCTTTTTGAAAGATGATGCGTTTCTGAACTACAGGAACATTAGACTGAATGATATTGTTGTCCTTTTTTTATATAATTGTTCAACAAAATTTGACTAACCTTATACCTAACCCAGGAAGCATCTTCTCCTCTCTTTCTGCTACTATTATAAATAGTAATATGTTTCAGGGTTACTCAAAATTCACAATCAACAAGTAGGTTGTGCGCTGAAAAAGCAGAAAAAAAAAGTAAAAACAGAAATTTCTGCAAAACACAGTCTCAACACAGTAAGGTCCTTCTAAATGTATGGTTATTTGCAAACCTAACAAAAGTACAAAATTTTTGTCTAAACTTGTTGAAACCAATATTTTTACTTTGGCACTTTTCTATGGATAAAATAAAAATTATCCATGGGCTAAGAACTGAATGTATTTTAATTTATTACTGGCAAATCTAAGAGTTACGACTACAGTGTAATGAGAATCTATGAATCGAATAGCCACATTAGTGTCTTAACTTGAGTTTTGTCACTAGTGAAGTACATTCTGTCCATATAAACTCCGTCAACAATGACTGCGCTAAAACATCTGCCAGTGTTGCTCCCAATAATGGAAAACATGCCCGCTACAATAGTGGCAAGCACTATACTTGAGCTTTTGCCTCTAATGTCAATTTCAGTGTTACTTTGCTCATGTTCTCAATGGGCGATGCCTTATTAATATGGTTGTATATACTTTTCTGTGCTACTTTCCTAATAATCTAGGTACTTTGCTTAGGTTGATAGTATTGACAGTAATATTCTGTATTCACATTTAATTTACAGCCAGAGCCAAAAAAAAGCTAATTACTAAACAGTTTAGTAATAAGTTTATTGGTTACATAAAGTAGCTAAAACAATTTATTAACTAATAATTGTCAAATGCTGGTTACTGAGAATTGTCTGTTATGCCATATAATGTCACTGTTAAATTAGCTGGTTTAATACTAAAAGAAAGATCTCAACAGATAAATAACACATAAATATCTAAACAGTACACTCTACTTTTTGAATTAATTAATGAAGAAACAAACTAGTGGGGACAGTTATAAGGATTGATACAAACTAGTTTGTTGCATATTATTCATTCTACCTAGTTTACGCATAATTAGTGAAAAATTTGTTTTGTAAGACAAATGTGGTGACAGTTTGTGGTAAAAAAGTAATCTTTTGTGTGGTATGGAATCTCTATAACAGTTCATCTAAGCATCTGATCTGACTCTGCAAATGTAAGCACATAGTGCACCTTAATGTACCAGTAGCTCGAAAGTATTGTTGTGTTTGAATTTTAGATATGTTGTTTTTTATTGATACAGAGTAATTTATTTTATTTATGTACATCAGAAAGCCAGGATTTTGATATGAGTGGCAGTTAAATTTCTTTATGTTGTTTCATCTGACAGATTATGCTAAGTGACACGGAGTAATTAGAATATTGACATGATCATAATGCATTCTGATTCTTTTTAATTTTTACAGATTTTTTAAAGGAATTTAACTACCTCATACTAAAAGATACTGAACTAGTTCTAACAAGCTATAGTTTTTTAAAAGCATCATTTTTAATTAGTTTAGATCTCATAGGTTTGTACGCTTCCAGTTTACTTTTGTGGTGTATCTTAGCTCTTAAGACTATCATAATGTACAGTATATGTAGTGCATAGGCATCATGCATAATATTTGTCTATAATTATGAAAAGACATGTAATTCATCATATACATATATTTAGATTTCAATCAATATGCAAAAATACTGGTGACACCAATATGAAATATGCATTTTACTCAAATTGAGCATAACATAGTTGTTCCATTATGATTTTTCATTCCGCCATTGAAAAAAGCAAGTTCATTACAAAAATGTGAATAGTTCACATGATTTATTGAGATATATGTATAAGTTGTGGAAAGATATCCTTCTTCATAAAGTTTAGCTTTGCTCTTTATAGTGTCGCTCCAGTATTCATATATCTTTCTAGTTTTCGTATGAAATGAATTATGAACGTAACATGAAAAAAGTACCTAAGAATAAGTGATGGAAAGTGCCTGTTGGTTTAGAATTGAAATGCACAATTTTTCTTCTTGAAGTGGTATTTCAGAATTTCTAAAGAGTACTGAAAGCTCAAGCTTGAAGTAAGTAGTACTTTTTCAGTTTATCATTGTTACTGTATACATCAGTGATAAAGCCATAAGTGCAATATCCTGTGTATACTAGAATAACAAATTTGTTAGTACTATTGTACGTTATTTGTACAAACTTTATTTTACATAGGTATAAATTTATAGATCAATTATTAATTTTTAGTAAGTTGCAGTTGTACATGTTTTAATAATTTAGGCAGCTTTTGTATATAAATTGTTTATACACATTCCAAGATGTGAAGTAGCGTTTCATAGGTGAAATGAGGTGTTGTGGTGCGACTATTAAAAACAAAATGTTTGGAGTTCTAGACTTGTTAATTATTGGAAAGAAGATAATACAGATCTATGAATGTTTAAAATGTAACATTTTTGTGTATCTACTAACTGTTGAAGTTTTAAGATTTTAACTGTTACAAATATTTGTGGCAATTTCTATTGTACTAAAGTATTCTCATACATACATACAAATGAAACAACAGATACCTTCATGTTTGTAATAAATAAACTCTTTCCCCCTACATATATGATGTTTTTGTTTCAAATCCTCAAATGTTTATATCAGAATAAAGTTACTAGAACTAAATTACGCCAAAATCTCTCAAAATTGGGTTTTATGTTTGAGGTTCGACATTCAGAGCTTCTGTTACTTTTAAACTAAGTTTATTTTTGTTGTTATATTATTAAGGCTAAGAACAATAAACTGAACTACATTTGAAACATTGTAGTTATCTCATCAGCAACAAGCCAGTAATATAATTTTATATATGCATAATCCATCATATTGTCTGAATTAGTGATGGGAATAATCGAGATGCAATAATCGGTTTAGTCGATTATTAAAACTTATCGAAATAATAGATCATACCATCCAAATTAGTAATACTAATGTTAGTGGTCACGCGGGTCAACGCTAGCGCTGTATGAACGAATACTTCGGAATGTCGGGATAGGAACAATGGAGATGCAATAATCTAGTTAATATGTAGTTTATATCATCGACGAACTTACATAAGTAGATTTCCTCGCGCGTGGATCGATTATTCATTAATCATTCGTTCCTACCAACTAATACAACTCGTCATGTACTGCTGCTCAGTTATATTATTATATTGTGATTATTCTCTCAATTATTGTTCAGCTAGAACATTTAATATAAAATTTTAATGAGATTATAATTGATTGTTGGCGTATTGCTTAACTAAGGATAAAATACAAAATATTGAATTTAATAAATGGGATAAAAGGTAGTAAACTAACAATACGTATAATCTATATATGTACAGAATTTATTATTGACCTGATTTACATGTATGATAATAATATAATTCAGAATTATAATGCAACAACAATCAATAAATTCGCATACCAATATAAACTTGAAAAAATACTATTCGCTCTTCCTCCAACAAAAAAAATCTTAAAATGTTAAATTCCAATAACAAAATAAATGTAAGAATTCCTTTATGAATTAGAATACCTATGTATAAAATATATAAATGCCATATGCCAAAAAATAATTTAAATGGAAAAACAACCGAAATATGTGTCTTAGAAAATAAAATGTTTTTATCGTTAAACACAAAATTAAACAAAATCTTTAATGCTGTTTAAAAATAAAATTTGATCTAGGTTTTTTTGGCGATAATCTATTTCTTCGCAAGTTAGTACGCTGTCCAGCTTTTGAAAAAAACACGTTCCGATGGCACTAAAGTTGCAGGGATCGTTAAACAGTAGTAAGTAATGTAAATTCGTCAAAATGTATATAAAAAATTCGAGCATTTGCAATGAGAACGACAACGATGTAGCATGAATACTGGTTATTGCATCTGTGCCCTACAAAACTAAAGATGTAGTACTACTAATGTTTAACTACTAATATTAGTCGATTATTAAAATATATGGATACGAAATAATCGATTATTGAAATATCTCGATTATTCCCATCGCTAGCATAAAGCACGAACAAAGCACTAACCAACACAGCAGTTTTAACGTTGGTGCTTAATAAGTGCCTGCTAGCATGAAGTTGGCAGGMAATTTAGAAAGTCGCTTATATTTCCGAAACGGCTGGTGCTGTTAATATTATATCTGAAGCACTAACGAAGCACTAAAGGACTGTATATATATTTAAACTTTAGTGTTTGCCAGTTCATGACATATCAGTCTCAATTTTGAGTTTAAGCTTGGTAAGGCATAGTTTTCATCCAGTCGATACATCTGGCAAAGATGAAGACAAGTGACAATACATGACCAAAGACGATTTTATAAAATCGTCTTTGACATGACGTAACTTTAAACTTATAAGAATGGGGTTGTAGCCCTCGATCACAAATCGTTATTGCAACACATTTGTAGGTTTTCCTAGACCCAATGAAGTGAGATACTAGCAACAAAAAATATTTCTAATGTTATATTGTCTTATTTTCGCCGTCTAAAGTTTTCCGCCAAATTCAAATATTGCTAGCAACGTCACTTGACCCGGCTAGAGTGGGGAGTGTGGTGCGATCGCATTTCGCCACGGTAAACCTACCGTGATTTCGCGTTTCACTCATAGAAGAGACATCTGTTCAGTGTTGCCAACTTAGCGGATAAAATTCTCGCCAACGGAAAAATATACGTTTTAGCGGATATTTTAACGGAATAAGAATGTTTTTAATTAATATTAACTGTTTCACTTTAACGTATAAATATGGGAAACTTAGATATGAAGTATCTACAATCGATTTATTTATGCTAGGTGACTCGATGATTGTTGTATTCCTTGCCTGGAAAATATTATATTTCCTGCTTTTTTACCTACCACTCCAAAATTTTACCAACGTCTCACTAGTGCTTGTGTGTTTCACGTTGCAGCTCAGACTGTCAGATGAGGCGGATATTATTATGTTAAACCAAGTAAAAAGCAAAGAAACATATTTCTGGAAGGAACACGATGAGCTCGACAACGAAATTTTTAACGTTATAGCATAATATGTAGGAAACTAATAATTATTTATGTAAAATAAATAATAAATCCCCTTATATATCAACAGATTATCCTGTCTTAAAAATTTTAGCGGATTCGATGCGGCAATCTAGCGGAATTTCTATCAGCCCCAGTGGCAACACTGTACAGATAGACAGATGATCTCAGATGATCTGTTTGTTTACATTTGCTTTGGCTTGGTTTTGCGAGGATTTACATTTTATATTTTTGCCTCTATTTTCTTTAACACAAGCGACTTGCTGTTAGTACTGCACCTACTGCATCGCACCATATAATCGTGATCGATAAACAAAAGCAAAAAACACATGAGGGTTACTGAGAGGTTATGAATGACGCTCTTCGTCCGTTCGTCGGCACTCGGCAGTTGACAGCGAAAAACACGCATAGGCAACGGAACGGTGAAAATTATTGTGCCTTGGCAACAGCAAACAGCTGCTGCCAATCACAAGCGGCAGGGTCAACCTACGTCACACATTCAAATATTTAAACTTTACAATTTTTTTTACGTTTATCTAAGCGATTTGGAAAAAAGATGAATAAACAGGAGTCTATTATTTTTTATGTAGATTCATATTCTGCAATAAAAAATATGGTCTACAACCCCATTCCACCATAGACATATCTTGCCTTTGTCTATGAATTCCACTGTAGAGAGGCCAAATATCGAAAGATAATAAAGCAGCTAGATGCCTAAACAATACGATATGGATAAATAAACACATCACAGTTGAAACAAAATCAAGGAAATCCAAAACTACTATGAGATACACCAGAAACAAGACTAGACACAGCCAGGACACAGAATGCTGAAAACAACGCGGAGATGATCAAAGCTGACCACCTGGAAACGAGGTGAAGAACGACCCCATCGTTCTCTTGTGTTTTGAGGACAGGAGAGTTTTATTACGCTCTTAATATATACTTAGTGTTATTATTATTTATAAATTATTATATTAATATTAAATATGCTTTCAATGTTTACAATGACGGCAAATGCGACGCCGCCATAAAAAATAGGCGCCAACACAGCCGCACACCCATACAGATCGATTTTGTCGGCGTCTGCGTTTGCACACTAAAATTCAAGGAGTATAGCATTTTCACATTTAAACAGCATAATTAATAAGTGTACGAGTTATATTGCAGCCACATATTTTGCGTGCTTCGATCAATCAAAAACACCGAAGAAACGCCGATTAATTGTTTAATTTTGCACAACCACACTTTCACAGTTTGACGTGTAAAGTGCTCCGTAATACAATTTCTCTTTCATTCGCCTCCGCATCGCACTAGCAGCGCCTACGATCTAGCACGTTACCGTTAAATTCGAATGTTATATCTAACTGATACATATCAAAAATTCAATTAGAGACACTGTAGAAGAAAGTATTTTTAAAAAGTCAAGAAAATGAGCAAATATCTACAAACTGTGGCTGCTACTGCCTGTATGAAGACTTTATTGATGATTTTTAACTTCGTGTTCCAGGTAAGTAGTATTTTTTATGTATATTTCGTAAGTGTATTGAGCAAAAAAAACTGACATGCATGCATTTGCTAATTTTTAAGTTAACCTTAGAGTGTGAATTGCATATAGGGCGATCAATAACGTACCATGTACGTACAAGTTATTTTGTGTCGAACAGATGTTACAGCTAATACATTTGTATTTAGACAGCCCTAGTATAATCGCTATTTTTGGAAGGTTGCAGATTACTAAGCAGGAACTGTAGAGTACTTTACAATAATTATAAAAATATTATTATTAAATTTTCAATTAAAAATATAATTTGTAAATATTAATTTTCAATTGCTTGTCAAAGTTAGGTGGCTCATGCTGTTCAGCTTATTTCAGAATTAATTCTGGGATAAACTGTACTCACTTGAATAATTTGAAATTAACACAAATTCTTTCTTATTTCGCATCGTGTTAATGTTTAATTAACTGTTTAAATTTCGATCTACCTATGCAGGTCGAACTTTTGTAAGATATGATGTATGTTTTAAGTAGGAAAAAATTTCGAAAAATTCGAAGAATGTAAACTTTCTGCAATCTGCAAGATGTACACGTAATTTTATGTAAACTAAAAGCAGTGGTAGCCAAACAGAACCAAAATGATGTACACATAGGTATGTGACAAGCCAATTCCGAACTTCTAAAAAGTAATTAGTATCAAAAAGTATTATTTTCTGCTAAAAATAACACAACGAACAGTACAGTTTAGGTCTACTGCAGAAAGCATGGCATACAACTGGTCTATATATCACAGCCAATAAGATATGCAGTGCCTTTGAATAACATTTAAAAACTCTATAGATCAAAATAGGTGAAAAAGATTTCAATAGACATAGGTATATCCAGAATGATTTCTGTTAAGGATACTAAGCGGTGGCTAAAAGATTTTTCATTTTTATTATTTTACGTAATTTGCTAAAAGCACTTGATTTAATATTTTGTGCTATCCATACTACTTTAACATTTTTCTTAATCAGGCGTGAAATTTTGTGTAGGAAGAAGTTTTTGAAAATGAATAAGTTCGTTGCGTTCATGTGGGTACCGTATAATAAAACACTGCATTCTCGCCGACGTTTCGGAGCTATTTGTTCCTTTTGTTACTGGACATAGTTGTAGTTGTAGTAGTATTTTAGGTATGTTTTCATCTTGTTCATTTGTTTGAAAGTCTGTAATATTGTATGTAGATAATGTTTGTAATGTCAATTATGTATTAGGTAAATATCGTTATTATCATTATTATTATTGTTTAATTTCCATATTCTCTATTTTGCAACATATTTTTAGCCTTGATAAGGAAGCAAAGGGTTGCGAAATGTCGGCGAGAATACAGGGTTTTATTTTTGTCTCCTGGATATATAACAAATGTTTTATTATACGACCCCCATCTCAAATCAACGAATGTATTTATAACTCTTAACTGGGACGATCAAACAGTGCAAACCAAGTTTTTGAAAATCTTTCCGGGTTCAGGTAACTCTCATTTTATTTCTAAAGTTGCTTTTATACCACGTGACGTTTGCGATTCTTAAGCGGCCCATCAATATTAATCCGAAGTCAAATTATTTGCGCATGCAGGCAGTGAAAAACAAATAAAAAACCTGCTCACCCGGCAGTGCCCGTAACAGACTAGATCAAACTAATTTACAATTATTTGTAAATTTTTATGGATTGGGGATTAGCGTTCTATAGACATATTTCAAGGGCTACGCAATTCTGCTTCTTCTTGGAAACGGCGCATCGTTCAAAAGAGAAAATTTATAAAGGAACTCGAATAATTAGACTTCTTAAAAAAACTTAAAGTTAAATGCTTTATTTATTAATTTTTTAAAGAGAAATGGATCAGTTTTCAATTTTTAAAAAATTTTAATTTACAGAAAAGCATTTTTACAATCTTCTAAGAAAATGTTACACTTAAATAGGTAAGCTGACCACGCCCTTACTTGCAACCTTCTTGAGATACCGGACACAAATTTTGGTGCCTTTATTACAACCGGTTACTGAAATATAAAAAGAAATCACCTACCCTTTTTTCAAAGTTTATTCGGCGCCACCTTGTACTATGGTTTAGTATATATATTTTCTCTGCACATTTTCATGAAACTGTAGACTCTTCCTTATTTATATGATTTCTCTTAATGTCATGCTTTAAATGGGGCTTTTAGAACTATTTATAGAATGAAATACTTTTCCAGCAATCCTAATAATGTATATAGGGTGAGTTTATTTCGATGCTCGATAACTCAATGAACGATTTGGTTTCTAAAAAATGTTCATGGCTTACTAGATATTTTGAAAAAAATAAATTTTGAGTTATTCTTTAAATCCTTTTATCTCGTTTATTTTTGATTTAACAAAAAATCTAAATACAAACGCTGTAGATAATTTTACCCCTAATAAAATAGTGTACTCCAGTTTATTATGCGTTTTGTCATATTTGAGTTATGACATAAACTTAAGTTTTTTTTAATAGAGACTATAATTGGCTATGGATTCACAAAGTCTTCGATTTTTTACCTATTTAACGATATAACACTGCCAATTTTCTGTATTTTATGTTGTTTGTTTTTTAAATAGTTAGCCATGAAATGTTTTGTTTCATAAAAACTCACATTTCAAAAATAAATTGAAATAATTTATTTAATAGTTAACATAACAAGAAAATGTAAACACAAAAAAATTAAATCGAAACAAAAAACTAAAATATGAATTACTACAAAAGGTGTTCAAACTCAAACAATCCTCCATTCCTTTTAAGTCATCAACTGTTTCATAGTTCCTTAGGTAGGTTTTTTATTGTACCTTATAAAAAGAAATCTAAAACAMATAAATCTGGAAATCGGGGCGGGCACGCAACGGGTCCCTTTCTTCCTATCCACGTGTTAGTATGCATTTGGTCAAGATAATTCCTTACTTACACTGATGTATTATGAGTAGGTGCTCTACCGTGTTGGAACCACTCCATTGTTCTACGCATCTTCGAGTTTAAATCTTCAAGGATTGCTTCAAAATCATTTTGTAAAAAATGAAGGTAACGTTCACCACTTAAAGAATGGTCAAAAATGTACAGAGCTAGAATAGTGGACCCAACATTAAACCCAAATCTGATTTGAGCTCTTCTTTGCAGCACATTGTGAGGGTTTTCTTGTACCCAGAGATGTTCATTATGTCGGTTAAACATACCGCAGTTTGTAAATTTTGTTTCATCCGACCACATAATCTTAAAAAATGTGGGTCTTCTGCGCACATGCTTCTATACCAGTTACAAAACTCCAGACGCCTATCTTGATCCCCAGCATGTAATGTTTGGCTAACTGCKAGCTTGTAGGGGTGAAATCTGTGTAATTTCAATGTTTTAACACTAGTGCTTTTTGAGGTGCCATTGGCGTGGCGTGGCCAGAAAATGAACTTGGGGAGGGGGKAAAGCTCCAAACAAAAAAAATGAGTACAGACAAAGAGACTTAAATTTTAATAAAAATAATAATAAAATGTTTATTATAAACAAACCAATAGTTTGCAACAAATTTGTACTGTTAAATGTAAAAAAGCTGCTATTCTATTATCAAAATAATTTAGTTCCTGGGGGAGAATTGCCCCCCCTGCCCCCCCTTGGCTACGCCACTGATTTAAAACAATCTCACGGGTGACGGAATTATGTTTACACTTGCCAAAATGTTTATTTGGATTTCTTGGTTTACAAAAAGAACCATGTTGTCCTAAGTTATTGTTTTAAATTGCTATAAAGAAGGCTGAGGGCGGCGATCTTGGTAGCGATGAAAGTATTCTTCCGATGCCCAAATGGAATTTTTGCGGCATATAATGTAGCATTCAACCATATTAAGCTTTTCTAGATTTGAAAACGCCCACTTTATGAATCCAAAGCCAACTTATAGTTTCTAACAAAAATAAATAAGTTTATGTCATATTATCTTAAATATGACAAAACGTAGTAGTACTGCACTACTTTATCAAGGGCAAGGGAAAAATTATCTACAACTTTTGTAACATCAAAAATAAACGAGATAAAAGAATTTAAAAAAATACTCAAAATTTAGTTTTTTCAAAATATCTAGTAAAACATGATTTTTTTAACCAAAACGTACATTGAGTTAGGTCAACAAAACAGCGAATTTTTCTCGATTTAACTTTCCTTCTAGCAGTGCTAGTTTTCGAGATCCCCATACTGGTCATCAAAAAAAGTCACCCTGTATATGTATATACTTAGAAAAAAATCTTGAATTTTGAGTGTTACGTCACCTTTGACTTTTTATGCGATAATCCGATGATGCAGGCAGAAATTTAGGCGGGGGATGGTCAACACTTAGATTCTGTCAAGTTTCTTCAATTTGTCGTTATTTGAGTAGCGTGTGCTGGTTTTCCATCTATCTATAGCAACACGTCATTTCTTCCACCAAATCATTGCTGAGTGTTATTGCTACCAGGCTGTATACCATAGGTTATTACAAGTGACAGCTTCTGCATTTTGGATTGCGGAAGTAGATTCACTTTTTGTCACTGGCAACATTTCGGCGAAGGAATATGCAAGTGATGTACCGCAGTACTTAAACGGGTACTTCTTGACTTACCACGGAAGCACGCATTTGAAGGCTTGATGTTATCCCTAATAAATTACTTTAACTGCATAGACTGCGTTTCGCCAGTAAAGCCGAAGAACGATTAAAATCTCACTTTAAGGCTGTGCATTTCATCTGCACATTTGCTTTACTATTTCAAACATACAGAAATGTTATTGAAAACAACAAAAAAACATGTTCAAACCGTGCTAAACAATTTGACCTGTTTAGTTGTCAAGAGTTAACTACCTAGATAAAAAAGAAAAATATTTTGGCCCCACTACATATTTATGCAATGTATATTTAATATTAAATACCGTAATAGCATAAAAAGCGCGGACTGATATTAGATAATTTGTATTTAGTTATCTGGAATAGTCATACTAGCGATAGGAATATGGATGCAAGTGCACCTGTACAAGTACATGGAACTAAGTACAGAATTTTCTGATACTGCTCCATACGTCCTAATCGGCATTGGCTTGCTGATCATCCTCATGGGTTCCTTTGCCTGCTGTTGTACTGTTCAGGGACAACCCGTTCTTCTTTATGTTGTAAGTATAATTCAATAACAACTGTTGATAATAATAGTTTTTATTTATTTCTTAGTCTAACAATATTGTATTAATATAAATATAATCATTTTTCAACATTTTTCAGTATGGGGCATTCCTTGCAGTGGTTTTTGTACTGGAGTTAGGTACAGGAGTGTCGGTGTTTGTTTATAGAGCGAAATTAACGGCCGGGTTTGATTTGATAAAGGGCTTACTCAAGGGATGATGAATTATTATAATGATACTACTCATATCGCTGACGATTTTGATCTAATTCAAAAAACTGTGAGTACAGAATACTTTGACTATTGACTGTAAGATCTTTGGATTAAAATTCGTATAGTTACTCTTATATATTTTTTTAGTTGAAATGTTGCGGGAATCATCAACCAACTGACTGGATCAATTTGAATCCACCATTAGCGATTCCGCTGTCTTGTTGTATCAATCACGAAAATTGTGATACTTCAAGAGAAGATGAAATATACTCTCAGGTAAGAAAAATATGGGACTAGGGTGTGAACGATTTTTTCAACCTCTGATGGGTTATACAAATAATAACCATTTACAAAAAAAATATTTATTAAAAGTTGAACGAAGTCTTGCTCATTTCTCTACAAAATTGCCAAAACCATTGAAGCATTTGTCATACCGTAATACAGACTTTTGGATGCCATTTTCAAGGAAATGTGCCGCTAGTTCGGTTAAATATATTTTCTAGAGCTTTTCGTTGGTGGCAAAACATTTTCTGCCTAACTATGAATAAGCAAAGGACAGGGATAACAAAGGAAGTTTATTGTGTAACATTACATTGCATGCGACGAGCAGTTTACTAGTAAAATAAACGAAAAGGCAATCTTTCGATCGGCATTGATTTTAACCACGACAATGCACTGCCGTACTGTGCCAACATGACTATGTTTAAACAATTCAAGTATGAAGCTGTTGTCATGGTTATTGAATTGATTTTATCTAACATCAACAAAGAACAAAGGAACCGACCCCTTGGGTCGGTTTCTCTTCTCTATTTGAAGTTAAAATCAACTCTGTATTTAAAATCTAAACCAATCATACAACTCAATTTAAGCTGACATCAACACTGAAATATTGTGCAAATTTGTTTCTGAATCAATGTTAACTAAATCTGCTTTATGGAGTATGTCCACATGACAAGCACACTAGTTAAAATTGGTTTTTCTGTTTTGCGTTTGAAATTACGATAAGCAAATTGCTTTTCATGATAGAGCCATTAAAAATCGATTTTTTTTATTTTCAATGTTGGTATCGGTATATAACTCTGAGGGAACATAAACTGTGATAAACTCAGAGAACTAGAGTGGGGAGAACGCTCATGGATCTGCGCGAATGCTAGTAAACAAGGGGGCTGCCATATTGTCCACGTGAACGTCAAACTTTTGGCGCTTACTTTAAATAATGACATCTTGTACAACAGTTTCACTTAAAAATAGGCTAAATGCGAACCAATTTGATGTAGCAGTGTTGAAATACTAAAATCAGTTTGACTTGTTCTTGGAATGTTCTATAAATATCAACTAAATGGCTAATTTAATACGGAGAATGTCGTCAATCAACTGTCATCAGTTTCACAGCACATAAATAAAGCTTCCAGACCGACGTTGCCACATCTTATTCTATGCTCGTAGCATTGTTTTGTTTACATTGCGTGGCCCGTGGCGTTAGTTATTGTGATTGTGATTTTGTTCTCTGCTTGCACGACTTATTTCTTAGTTTTATTTTGTAGTTTCATTAATTTTAGTTATGAGTTGTATAGTTAAAGAGTGTTCATCGAATAAACGATCGAAGTCGCAAGATGTCTCCCTGCATAAGTAAATATAATCCTTAATAAATTTTTTGCGGTAATTATTTGTTATAATTATATATTTTTAAATTATATCTAATACCATTTACACTGCAAAATAAATGTACATAACAATTTATGTCCATCGTCGGAGTTCAGTTTTTTAAATATGTTCAAACGAAGAAAAACCAGTCATGAACTGAACACAAATTTATTGATAGAAATCTTAATAAACGCTACATATATATATATATATATATATGTTTCGGCCTTGTTAAACAAAGACCATCTTCAGGCATATAATAAGTAGGTTATATTTAAAAGTGAACAAATAACATATTAAAAAGCGAAAACAAATAATAACATTATAGATGATGTGGATTACATTACAAATCACATTTTGGTGGATAAAATAGTGGTGCGGACGTACGCGGATGAGAGATAGCAAAATCTATCTCTCATCCGCGTACGTCCGCACCACTATTTTATCCACCAAAATGTGATTTGTAATGTAATCCACATCATCTATAATGTTATTATTTGTTTTCGCTTTTTAATATGTTATTTGTTCACTTTTAAATATAACCTACTTATTATATGCCTGAAGATGGTCTTTGTTTAACAAGGCCGAAACATATATATATATGTAGCGTTTATTAGGATTTCTATCAATAAATTTGTGTTCAGTTCATGACTGGTTTTTCTTCGTTTGAACATATTTAAATGTACATAATTTTTTCATTTTTATAGGTATACATAAGGTTCTTTGATTTTTGACGTTTCTGTGGACAATATGGCGACCATTACAGTGTCCCAGCTGAATTGGGATGCGCAGTCGACCTATGCGTGTTCTCCCGACTATATTTCTCTGGATAAACTGCAAC
Source organism: Rhyzopertha dominica (assembly GCA_025024175.1). Lineage (NCBI taxonomy): Eukaryota > Metazoa > Arthropoda > Insecta > Coleoptera > Bostrichidae > Rhyzopertha > Rhyzopertha dominica. The sequence goes on from QCXZ01000001.1 coordinate 15,903,162, forward strand.
TCCTTCGTAACTGTCACGGGTTTTGTCAAAATTGACACTTAGCCAACTTAAGCATGGTGGGTTAAATATCCCTAAATTGTAGGGTAAATGCACAGAATAAACAAATACCTAACCAGAATAAGCACTTCTGCCAACACCCTATACTTTTCTGTCTCCCGGCCGCCATTTTGTCAGGATATAAAGTTGCATTTACACGACTGTAATAAAGGTTGCTTTACACTTCTGTCATAGAAGTTTCTTTTGCGCATCTGTTGTGTTATCCATAGGCACTGTTAAAATGTCAACATTAACTGTTCATATGACTGCTGTAAAAAAATGATACTGTATGAGGTTGTAATCGGTTGCATAAATCAATTAGAAAGATTTTCTCTTCAAAATGTTAACTGCACACTCTATAGGTACCACAAATTAAGATTTTCCACATATTCCATTAGGTTATCGCCACCACACGCTGTTGCCCACTGTTTAGCTGTGTTTTAAATATTCAGTCAAATTAAGCAAAACTATCACCCGCAACAGCAAACCTCTGACCATCCTTTGGAAAGCTAAAAAACGTAYTCTTTTCCAGCATATCTACGTATCCTGTTGCACTGTATTACAGCACAAKCACGTCTGCCAACACTACATTGCATTATTATAAATTATAACAATCACCCAAAAGTGATAAAGACATACAAAACTCAAAGTCTAAATACGTAATTTATATAACATGTCTGTAATCGTTTAACTGCGGTAAGCGGTTGACACTTGTCAGTCAGTGCTCAGTGTCGCACTGACGACACTGACGACTCGTCAGTATCCACAAAACATGGCGGATTGAAACTGCGCGGACCGTCTCTCACACCCAGAGTGCTTATTCTGGTTGTTTTATTTTTCTGTGTCATAGGCCTTGTTGAAATATGCATTTTCACATTTTCAGCTTGGTCGGAGCAGACAGTTCTCGGGTCGATTTGTGTTGTAAAATTATAAGAGTAAACCACCCTTAGATTAAGGGTAGCGGTGCTGAAACTTTAAAGGGATGTAGATCATTCAGGTGGTCGGAGCAGGCAGTTCTGGGTTCGGGCAAAGACGATTTTATAAAATATAAAATATATAAATATAAAATAAAATCGTCTTTGGTAATATATGTGTTTAAGTTTCCTTAACACCTTTGTGTAGAAAACAATAAAAATACTATTGTTTTCACAATCAGGTCTTTTTTTATTCGGTACAATTTTTATTTCCATAATAAATACAACGCACAATTCTAAAATTAAGTTTTGCATTAGAATAATATTTTCAATTTTATTCGATTAGGGTTGGTAGTGGGAACAACTTTGTGATGAATTTGTCTCTGTCTGTGCATGCTGAATTCTCTTACTAGATAAGTGAAATGGCTTACATTGTGTCCTTGTTTGGAACTGACAGAATAAAAATCTGCTAAGTTGTGTGAAGTAACAGCTTGAAATATTTTATCACGATGGTAAGCAGTTTTGTGTAAAATGGCATTTATTATTATATGTATTTAAAAAATGGTTTAGTGTCTCTTTACTGCACAATTCAGCTATGTGCTGAATCTTTCATTATGGCAGTCCAGTATATCAGAGATATGCATTTAATACCTGAAAAACTTATTTAAAGCTTATAAAAAGCTGGCAACCTCGTCTTTGGTTCGGGATATTTTTGTGATATACTCACATGATACTGCGTATGCATATTTTGTCAAATTGTGTACTTCGACTTCGAGAAGCAAGATGCGCATCGTCCAACAAACGCAGTGCTCGAATGCGTCTTTACTTTGTGCTAATAATACTCATTTTTGAAAGGGAGATAACTCCAGTTTTCAATGTTTTTTTAGAACGTTCATAATACCTATGTTGTATATTATACAAATAATAAAAATGTATTTAAATCAAAATTTAGCTATTCATTTCAGCTAATACCTAATTATTATATTACCTACAAAATAACTGTATTTTATTTATTTCAGGGATGCTACGATAAACTAATCGAAATTTTAAACTCAAACGTAGGTATCGTTGCCGGCGCTGCTGTTGGGATAGCTCTTTTTCCATTGATTGGAATCGTTTTATCCTGCTGTTTAGCTGGCACCATAAACAAAGCTAAATACGAACAAATGACTTAATTTGGCTCAGATCCGCTGCGAAACCAGGTCGGCATCTAAGGGATATAAGACCTGTTTGAATAACCTTCAAGTTTTTTATATCTATGTATAACTTATCCATAATTCAGAAAATGACATACTCCAGTTCGTCACACGACCAGAGGATATTAGGGCAGGAATCACGGAGTATAAATAAAATATATTTAAATGGAGCTCACCCGGAGGCTGCTGCGTATGCGATGCTTAGCTATGGCTATGAAACAAAAACGTAAACAATCGAAACCAGTGATGTTATATTTATATTATTAGGTATATAGGTAACATCAAATAGCATAAAGTCACTGATTTAAACTGCCTGTGTTTGTCGGTTTGTTTGTATTTTTATATAGAGGGAACTGGTAGTGGTATGGGTAGTAGATCAGCATCAGCCTGCCAAACGCTAATGTAAAAATATCTTATATCTTCATCCTTTATTTTGGTGCTCTCCCTCTAATTGATGTAAGCCTCTTAATATTATATTTATACTTCGTGATAAATATCGGTTTATATCAAGTATTTGGGTCCCGACTAATAATTTAGGCGCAAAAAAATAATGGATAGGTATACTTAAAATTATACATGTACGTTGCCTTTATACTCTTCTTAAAATATTTATCTCACTATATATAGGTACTTAACGTGTTTAAAATTGCAAACGAATTTTAGAAATACACTACTCCACAAAATGATACGCCATCTTTGTGCAGATCTCGTCAATAGCAATTATAGCCGTCTGGGTCGTCAAGTTCCAATTCTTCTCATCTGACCATATAAACTGGAAAACAAATCGTGTTTACAAATTCCCTTTCTCAACCGCTCACATTATTATCATGTTTGGACAATTTGATGCGCAAATTCAACCTGTCAAGCTTTATGAATGTAAGAGCAGGCGCAAGGATATCACCTTTGATCGTCTGATGATTAATGAATTGGGAGGATGGGAGGTAATTGGGAGCTGTGAATAGTGCGTCGTGAAATATGGTCTACTTTAGATACATCGAACTATTGATCGAACTCCACCCACTGCTCCATGCAATGAGATTATTACAAGACCTCATTAGAGTTTGATGTATCAAGAGAGATCATATTCACGGCTCCTAATTCATAAAGCGAGCAAAGYTGATCAGGAGTGGKGTATCATTTTGTGGAGAAGTGTATATTATTACTCAAAACCTTCCTATATCTTTGCGTCTTTATAATCTTTATCTCTTTACAATTTTGGTGATTGTGCAGTTAATCATTCACCATTGTTTACGAAGTGAGAATTAAGACTAGATTTGTCGCATTGTATACTAAGTTTTACCAAAGATGTTGTAAAGATATATAAATGTGAATTGCATGGAATACAAATCATAAATGTATTTTTGAAATATTATATTTTAAATGTTTACGTCACGTTTTTTATTTCTTCCGCCTTCGCTTTATGCACACTACTCTACAGGCTTGCCATATCTACCTGCTAGACAGTAGAAACGGAATGATTATGACACTATTTTTAATTTTGGTTGTCGTATGAGAAACTCATTGTTAGAATTAAAGGTAAGCATTCTTTTTGTTTTTAAAATAATCCATTGTGGAAATGATGGAATGCTGAGACCGAATAGACGCACGTGGAATTTAATTTTTTCCGATTATTGTTTTTTATGTAGGCTCGAATGTTTAGAGTTTTTTTGCGTTTCACTGATATTTCCTTATCGCACTAGTACGGGAAATAAGCCTTTTTCCACTATGTATTGCCCTAAGGGTTTCCCATTTTCGTTGCAATTGTAGGGTATTTCGGTACCTGTACCTATATAATTATTAAATGCTACAATAAAGTTGCTATTTGCACGTTACTTTCTTATTTTTTTGTTGCCAGTTGAATTGTATCATTGCAATTTTTATGTGGTCTTTGGTTTTAAAGCCAACTTTTGAATAATGTAATATTTCTTCAATTCTCAATATCTCTCTTGGGTATGTAGGTACCTACATACAAAAAACTGTAGACATTTTTAATAGATATTTTTGGATATTCGTGGCGTAAATTGTTTAGGGGGTCACATTTTTTTATATAACATAAACTTGCATTTTTTAAATGAAAACTATAGTTGACTTTGTTGTGTACCAGGCTCTGCGTCGTAGAGCATTTGCTACCGCGAGTAGTTAAAACGTGCAAGTGACATTTGGCAACAGTGTTAAGAAAACCGTTGTTGACGAATGGTCCGGTACGGCATATCGCGTGAACATTATTCAGTATTCATATTCTCAAATGTACAGTCCATTAATAAATACTTAAAAATTCATGGTTTTTAAAAGTAATTAGCGTCTCACACCCAACATTGGTCCATACGAGCCGGATGTGAAGGAGCGCTAGGAAACACAGTACGTATTGGAAAAAAGAAGCAGTGAACACGGAACACGCCGTGAACGCTCACGATTTCAACACAAGATTCAGACACGGAATCAAGACGTATTCAATATTCATCGCATTAAAAACAGGAACAGGCAAGCAAGCTAGGTGTTTTCAATCCACACAAGGGCAAAAATCGACACACATTCAAGATTTGTCGGACCCAAACGCAACACAAGGGAAGTAAGAAGCATTCCATTCACACAAGGCAAGGTCACAAGGGCAAGAATCAACAGGCACTCAAGATTCTTCGGACCCAAACACGACACAAGGAAAGTACAAACGCATTCCATCCACACGAAGGGAAGAATCGACAGGAATTCAGGTCAAGACACACAGAGAAAATACGAGAAGCATTCACATCCATTCGCAAGCATTCAGAAAGGGATCAGGTGAGTCACTCACATTCCAGTGTAACCTATCGAATCAATTCATTAACTCGATTTGACACAGTGTAACGATAATTCTAAATTCAAGAATCATGGCTACATCAGATACAACCGAAATTAACAATTTCAAATTAAAACGCACTCAATTGAAATCGAAATTAACCCGGTTTTCCAAATTCGTGGAGAAAATGACCATTTCAGACAATTTTGATGCAAGGGAGGCGCAAGAAAGGTTACGTTGCGTCGAAACTCTTTTAGACGAATTCGAAACGGCACAAAATGGCATTGAAAGCCTAACGGGTGAAATTGAAGATACAGAAATGGAAAATTTCGAAAACAAGTACTTTCAGGCGGTGTCACAATGCAAAGCTTTGTTAACAGAAAACAATGATACATATGGCATGTCAAACAATGCCAACAGCTCGCCAAGTAGTAATTCCAACCAACCTGGCGTAACTGACAGCCACGCAATAACTCGCGTAAAACTCCCGCAACTGAATTTACCTGAATTTTACGGCTCATACAATCAATGGATTACCTTTCGGGATACGTATACAAAATTGATAGACAACAATACATATATAAGTGACACAGAAAAATTCTATTATCTCAAGTCGTGCCTGAAGGGAGAGGCTGCTCAGCTGATTCAGTCGATTGATATATGCGAAGACAATTATAAAATAGCATTCGATATGTTAAAAAATAGGTATGAAAACAAAAAACTCATCATACACACACATGTCAAATCTATTTTCGAAATGACTCAAATAAAAAACGATTCGCACATTCAGCTAAGAAAACTGTTAGATGAATTCAATAAAAATGTCAGAGCGCTAGCTACACTTGGACAACCGACGGATAGTTGGGACACTTTATTAATTTACATAATCGTTTCAAAATTGGATTTTAACACGAAGAAAGAGTGGGAAGAGTCTGTAGCAAAAAATGATTCTCCTACAATATCGGAACTAACAGATTTCTTAGCGAGAAGATGCAATTTGCTGGAAACACTTGAAAATAAAAATAAAACGCAAAAATTCACACGTGATGCTCAAGAAAGGAAAACTTATACTCATATAGCTACACAATCCATAACATGCACCTTTTGCAAGGGTAAACACATGAATCATCAGTGCGAAACGTTTGTAAAAATGCCCGTGAGCGAACGCATTGCTGAGGTCAAAAGGCATAAGATTTGCAACAACTGTTTGCGTCCCGGCCACTTTGTAAAAAATTGTAATTCAGGGAAATGCAAGTTTTGCAAAGAAAAGCACAATTCGTTGTTACACTTAATGCCGACAGGAGATTCTACGCAAAACAAAAATACAGAACAACCCGCGATCCGCGATAATGCTAGCGATACGAAGCAAGATGTAATCGTAGCAACATGCACACAAACACGACTAGATGTATTACTTGCAACAGCAAAGGTATTTGTATTCGACTCTTTGACTAATACGCGTAGGGAATGCCGCGCTTTGCTAGATAGCGGTTCCCAAACGAATTTTATGACAACTTCCTTAGCAGAACAGTTACAACTTCCAGTGTCACGTGTTCATATACCGGTCACGGGTTTAAACAATACGCTAAGTGACATCTTTAACAAAACTGAAACTACAATACTTTCTCACGACAAAGGTTTCAGGACAAAACAGTCATTCTTACTCGTTCGAAAAATCACGGGCAACATGCCACAATGGACTTTCAATGCGGATAACTTAAATATACCAAAAAATGTAATGCTAGCAGATGAAACATTTAATGATTCAGCTCCAATAGATATTCTTTTGGGAGCAAATATATTCTTTGATATTCTAAAAACCGGACAAATCAAGTTAGGAAAAAATTTACCGATAATGCAGAACACGAAACTCGGATGGATACTTTCAGGCCCGATTCCTCGTCATTCAATTGACACAAACGTTGCGTGCAATTTAACAATTTCTAACGAAGCCTTAAATGACCAGCTACAAAATTTTTGGCATATTGAAGAATGTGAAACGCGTGAAAACAAATACACTCGAGAAGAATCGGAATGCGAAGAACACTTTCTTAAACATTTTAGTCGCGATGCAGAGGGTAGATTCACGGTGAGTTTACCATTCAAAGAAAACGTAAGCGAGCTTGGCGATTCAAAAGAAAATGCTATTAAACGATTTATGACGATGGAGAGAAAATTGCAAAATAACGCGGAGTTAAAGGAAAGCTATGTTTCGTTCAAGAATGAATACAAAATTCTAAAACACATGACGCAGATTAACGAGGACCAATTAATCCGCGATACTCAAACATATTATCTACCTCACCACGGGGTGATAAAGGAAAGTAGTAGTACGACAAAATTACGGGTCGTTTTTGACGCGTCAGCGCGTACAACGTCAGGATTGTCATTAAATGAAGTCTTGAAGGTAGGTCCAGTTATCCAAAGGGACTTATTTTCCATACTAATAAAATTCAGAAAACACAACGTAGTTATTACCGCGGATATCGAGAAAATGTACCGCCAGATAAACGTAAAGGAATCGGATAGAGATTTCCAACGCATTGTTTGGAGGGCGGACCCCTCAGAGGAACTCAAACACTTTAGATTAAATACGGTTACGTATGGAACGGCACCCGCTTCATTTTTGGCGGTGCGTGCGTTACACCAAGCAGCAATTGACGCAGAAAATACTTACCCCTGTGCAAGCGAAATTATTAAAGAAGATTTTTATATGGACGATCTCCTATCAGGAGGAGAATCGGTTGATGACGTGTTAAATAAAATAGTAGATGTCGCAAACATATTACAAGATGCAGGCTTCATACTTCGGAAATGGTGCTCAAATAATGATTCTGTTCTTACTCATTTCAATTCAGATAACTCAACCGGTGAATGTATAATTTCTGACAATAAAGAAGTGGTTAAAACGTTAGGAATATCTTGGAATCCCTCGTTAGATATTTTAAAGTTTTCGGTAAACCTGAACTATGACCAACCTACCACAAAACGCAGCATTTTGTCTACAGTTTCTAAAGTATTTGATCCTTTAGGTCTTATTTGTCCAGTTATGGTGAAAGCAAAGTTAATCATTCAAAAACTATGGCAATCTCGCGTAGAATGGGACGAAGCAATTCCCGCTGATATAGCAGATTTGTGGAAACAATTATTCGTACAATTAACTAAGTTAGACGAACTGCAAATAAATCGGCAAGTAACAACTCAAGACTTCAGAAACTTTGAATTACATGGTTATAGTGATGCCAGTCAAAACGCGTTCGGGGCATGCATTTTTGTCCGAACTACCGATACACATGGAACACACCGTTCGCATTTATTGTGTGCAAAATCCAGAATTGCGCCATTAAAAACGACAACAATACCCAGATTGGAATTATGCGCTGCTGAATTACTTGTTAAATTAATGGAAAGGGTTAAGTTTGCTTTAGGCATACCTAACATAAAAATATTCTATTGGTGCGATAGTACTATAGTTTTGTCCTGGATCGCTGCAGAACCGGTTACGTGGAAGACTTTCGTAGCTAACCGCGTTGCAAGGATTCAAAGATATTCAACTCGTGATCAATGGCACTATGTCAACACAGAATTAAATCCCGCTGACCTAGTGTCTAGGGGCGTTACTCCTCAACAGCTGATAGACTCAAGGCTCTGGTGGCATGGTCCTTCCTATTTACAGCAAGATGAAAGCCATTGGCCAGAAGTGATACAAATTCAATCAAACGAACCGATCGAAAAACGCGAAGTTACCCGAACAATGTTAATAAATTACTCTGACGAAGGCATATTCGATAAGTACTCAACGCTTACCAAATTGCAAAGAGTTTTCGCGTACGTTCTTAGATTTATTCATAATGCAAGGACCGCAAGAAATCCAAAACTAAGTGGTGAGCTAAGCTTCGTAGAACTAAATAATTCACTTAAAACTCTTGTAAAAATGGTACAGAATTCTTCTTTCACGGATGAGATACAAGCTTTGAGAAATCATAAGGCAGTTTCTAGAACCAGTAAACTACTGTCTTTAAATCCATTTATAGATGAAGAAGATTTATTACGAGTAGGTGGACGTCTAAGACATTCAAACCAAAAATATGATAAAAAATTCCCTTTATTGCTACCATCTAATCATAAGTTAACACATTATATTATTGTAAATGAGCACATACGTTGTTTGCATGCTGGTCCTCAGTTGACGTTGGCCGCTGTAAGAAACAAATTTTGGATAATTAATGGCAGAAATACAGTGAGATACATTTTGCGAAAGTGTCTTACCTGTTTTAAGTGCAATCCAGCAAAGATAGAGCCTCGTATGGGTGATCTTCCTGAATCTCGGTTGACAGCTGCGCGGCCCTTCTCCTCAGTAGGTGTGGACTTCGCAGGTCCCGTATTGATCAAAGATGGTACTCTGAAAACAAAAAAGTTAGTTAAATCCTATATATGTATTTTTGTATGCTTTATTACAAAGGCCTTGCACATTGAGCTTGCAGGTGATTTAAGCACAAKAACTTTTTTGAATATACTTAAACGCTTTATTGCGCGTAGAGGTTTTTGTAAAAATATTCATAGCGATAACGGTACTAATTTCGTTGGTACAAAAAATGAATTGACAAAATTCTTGCAAGCTGTAACCACGGATGCAGAAACTAAAAAATTTTTGTCCAAAAATGATATTCAGTGGCACTTTATACCCGCAAAGTCTCCTCATTTCGGAGGTATCTGGGAGGCCGCCGTGAAATCGGTTAAATCACATATGATGAAGGTACTTGGAGATACTCACCTTACATACGAACAGTTATATACAGTCTTGTGTCAGATCGAGGCAGTGTTAAATTCTCGACCTTTAACTGCCCTGTCCTCTGATCCCAATGATTTCGATGCTCTAACACTAGCCCATTTCCTTGTGGGTGACACACTTATTGCGATCCCAGAACGTGATGTAGGGAATATCCCCGTAAATAGATTGAAGCTATATGAAAGGTTACAGCAAATAACCCAGCACTTTTGGCGACGTTGGTCATCGGAATATTTGAGTTCCCTACAACAGCGTGTCAAATGGAAACGTGATGCACCAACAACACCGAAGGTCGGCGACTTGGTCCTATTACGAGAAGATAACTTACCTGTACTACGATGGAAGTTAGGCAGGATTACCCAGCTGCATGCGGGCAAGGACAACGTGGTACGCGTGGTCAGCGTGCAGACTCCCCATGGAATCGTGAAACGGAGTGTTACCAAGGTCAGCATCTTACCGCTGAACTCAAAGTGATGTTCGTTGAAGTACCAGACTTCAAGGGGGGCGGGATGTTGTGTACCAGGCTCTGCGTCGTAGAGCATTTGCTACCGCGAGTAGTTAAAACGTGCAAGTGACATTTGGCAACAGTGTTAAGAAAACCGTTGTTGACGAATGGTCCGGTACGGCATATCGCGTGAACATTATTCAGTATTCATATTCTCAAATGTACAGTCCATTAATAAATACTTAAAAATTCATGGTTTTTAAAAGTAATTAGCGTCTCACACCCAACAGACTTTGTTATGGTTAATAAGACCTATTTTGTTCTGATTAAGAACATATTGTTAGGTTTATTTTTACCAATTTTGGTATTATTCCAATTATTTAGTATGTTTTTGGATTTTATGTTTTTTTTGTGACGCTAAACAATGAATAGGTTGCATCTAGGTACTTATCTCTGAATAAACAATGATATCATGAATTATACTTACGTGGCATTATTGATTGCACTGAAACTAGATGTGAACATTTACAAGTCCTAATTATATGTACCTATCCAAATAACAGGCATATATATTTTTAATAGATTAAAAATAATTTCACTTAATAATATATATTATTATATTGTGTGTTTTCTTGTTCCAAAGCCTTCTGGATGTATACATAAAATCTGATTAAATTATTTAAAAACGTTTGAATAATAACAGAATTATTCAAAATAAATCCACACATACTTTCTGAACTAGAGAAATAAGCTTCTTGAGCACAGTAAAGTCAACCATATGTTTCCTTTCCATTGCCATTGCCATTCAAGCAAGTGTTTATATCTCAAAAATTGTGTTTCCCCTAGAAAATTTCGGAGCACCCCATTGGATTGAAAATAAAAATATATGAAAAATGTCCTTGCAGCTTTTTTGTATCTTCAGTCCTAAGTGAGATATTTTCAAAAGTTATATTGGCAAATAGCTATATAGACGATTTTCCATAATTTTCAATACTTTTCTTTAAAACTCCTTTTTAAGCTTGTCGAACGTTACCCGTTTCCTTTTAAACGCTTGCAATAAAATTCTGCTACATGTCTGTGTGGAATGTTAAATCTAATAAATGTTATGTTCATAATTCATATTAGAATTAGATAGATTAGATTAGATAAATAGATAAACTAATTTCTGAATCGATATTGAATTGCAACAGCGGTCATTTCGCGGAAGGAATTGACGTTGACGGGATGAGGATGACGACAATGAGAAAACCAAAATGGCGTACATTTTCTGTTTTCGTTGAATCTATCAAATAGAAAATATTACTATTGTGCAGCATGCAAGGGCGCGTGTATGTGAAGAGTGCGTGTTGTTAGTGTCACAAGCTACATTGTGCATTTGTGATATTGTTTTTAAGGTAATTGTATTACGTATAACATAAACAAACAGCTAAATATTAGTAATTGAATTGGCATAAACACTACCCTTTTTTCCCAACAGAATACGAAAATCCGAGTAGCTCCTAATTACTCAAGACGTTGAGATCAGAACAAGACAACGAGACTCCCAAAGACTAGACAGTATTCGATTTGCGCTTGCATTTAAGCAACATAACCCCTTTAATTCTTACTGGAAACGTCTTTTCTTAAGGTAAGCAAAGTGACCAAAGCAAGAAGTGACTACCTAATTGCAAGACAATTAATGTCTTGTATTAGCAGTTAAATAGACATTTAATTCAACAGTTTTAGTAGGAATTTGCTTTGATTTACGTATAAATTAAACTTACCTACTATAGTTATGTATTTGTATGGTTTGCTTAACCACCTATTTAGATGTATGACCATGATCAATAGTAGTATCCTTGTGTATACATAATAATATGTATACACAAGGGTAGTATGTAAAGTTACTATTATATTACCATAGTATTATTTAGGTATTACTTAGAAGGTACAATTGTGGCCTGCAGCTTGCAGACTTCTGTATAGGTACTGCATCTACCTATAAAGTTTTTTACTATCCAAATCAAGAAAGAACCAACTTTCGTCATCAGATTATTGTCGAGTTACGACATACATCTAGCTGTATATGCATGCAGTTAATACCTAAATAATTATCCAGGTCATACGCTGCTCCAAAACCATAATAGAGTATATTTCCAATATATATAATAGGTACCCAAAAAATTAACAGGTTTGCAAAAACAAAAGGGGCGGAGCAATAAGTATTCTAAAAGAGCTATCTAGTCTCTAGTATTTAACTTGAAACAACGTTAAACCATAACCATGAAAAAGAGTGCTAGATTTAAGCTTTTTGATTTCGAATTAGCCCTACAGTTTTGAATGGTCCTTTTCTTGCTCTGTGATTTTAAAGTAGTGTACCTAGGTATGTACTTTAGAATTATTAGTATCTTTTACATCAGTAAGCAATGCAACTTTTTGTTTTAAATTTGGATTAGAAGATTAAAAAATTCAAAATTGGAGATAAATACATAGCAGGACGCTTTGTACTCTGCAAATTTATGGTCTGTGATAAATTCTGCGCTACATATACTTAAAACGAAACATAAATTATACTTCCCGTTTTCCTGTCTTATGCGCAGAATAGTTATTATTACAAAACAACGCTTATCAGCTATTGATTATCGCCGTAATAAGTTCTATGTCCCAAATGATATAGATTCATACTTAGAAAAGAATAAATTTCTTGTTGGAGTTTAGTAGTACCTAGATAATATCCTAATTTATTTTTATTGGTGGTAATTTCATTTGTTGTTCAAAATTTAAAACAGGTTATCAAATTTAGGTGACTTGCTCATTTGGTTTTATTATTTATACTTCACCTGTTATTATTAAACATGAGACGCTATTCTTATCAGTTTTAACATTTTAAATATGACAACGCTTGTATTAAACGAAATAAATAAAATGTAATTTTATTTCAAAAGCTTTAACTGAACTATTATTATACAGCTTGCATATTGAAATGAGTGGATATGATTTGACAATTTTAAGATGTTGGTTAATATACAGGATGTACCGCATTATGTGGGCAACCTCTCGGAATCTGAAAAGTGCTGTAAAAATAACACTATTTTACAGTGTCTTTTTTTTGAAATAATGCCCGCCTGCTGAGATATTCACTCTTAAATATGGGGGAAGAGAAACAATTTTTCAAAAATATTTGTTATACTGGTTGATATAATTTCATCAAACTTTGGTTATTATTATTTGAAGTGGAAGACGTTAAAATGATGAACACATTTTTTTAGTATGTTTTCGGGGGCACCGGGAGGAAGCCATCCCTCCACATTTTAACCCTTAATTTTAAAATGGTTAAGTATTTTTTTCAAATATGTTTTTTTTAATCCTTGTGTCTAGTAAACAAAAAAAGATACTCTTTGTTCATGCATCTAAAATTGACCCTGTCTGAGAAAATTGCAGTTGAATGTTAGGTTTCGCATTTTCATTGCTTAACTAAATCATCTTGTTTTTATCAAATTGTAATAAATAATAAAACTGTGTTAGTTATCGCTGTTTTTTATTTTGACAAGACCCTACATTATTTGTTGAAAAAAATCTGAAATAATATCTAATTATGTAATATTCATATAATGAGTACGCTGACATGCATTTCATGATTTCTTATAATTGAAACTTTTTTACTTTGAAAATCGATTATTGTAACAAAAATGAATGTTATTTTAAAATGTTTAAATTTTTACAGATATGAGTAGTGATCAATCACAGTTTTTATTATTTATCACAGCCAATTTGATTGGTTTTATTGATATTAGTTAAGCAGTGAAAATGTGAAGAACCCTAACATTCAACTGCAATTTTCTCAGAAATGGTCAATTTTAGTTGCATGAACAAAGAGGATCTCTTTTTGTTTATAAGGTCCAAAGATTAAAAACACAAATTTTTGAAAAATTAAGTTTAAAGTTAAGAGTTAAAATGTGCGGGGTTAGCCCCCTCCTGCCCCCCCCCCCAAACATTTATTAAAAAATGTGTGCATCATTTTAACCGCTTCCACTTCAAATAATAATTAAAATTTGCTGAAATTATATCAACCTAAGAGATATTTTAAAAAAACTATGCCTCTTCCTCCATGTTTCAGAGTTATTTCAAAAGTTGTACTGTAAAATAGTTTTATTACTTCCACATCCAACGGATGGGAAGTATTGTATCGCGAAAAAAAATTTCAAAAATTTTTATCTGCTCATTCGCTTTAAAATGGTCGAAAACGCAAAAAAACAAAATTTGAGCAAAAACAAATTTCTTGTCTGTGTGTCTGTGGTATTGTTTGTGGACACCATAACTTTCGAAAGACTTAATATATGAACTTGAAATTTGGCAGACATATAAATCTCACCTACCCAAAGCGACCTATTGTTTGTGGGGTAAGTAGGGTATCGGGAAGGGGGCGAAATTGGGGGGGGGGGGGTAACTACCCTTTTTGCTAATTTTTATTTTTTTATTTTTTTTTCGCTTTAGTATGTGATTAGTAGTATAACTGCGAGTATTATTCGTTCTTATAAATTTTCGGTGCAGCAAAGTGTTTAGAAGATATTAGCAAAAAAGCGTCACTTAAAGAAAACGGTTTTTCCTAAATATCTCCGAATATATTTAATATATTCGAAAAATGAAAATACCATCAGATAGGAAATAAAATTTCTCACAAAAAGTGTCTCAGAAAATTTATTCAAAATTTTGACATTTTCGAAATTTTTCCATAAAACCTATTTTGGACCCTGCTCGTACGATTTTTTTAAAATTTTGGTATTATATAGAAAATCAAATTTCTGATCAGAAAGCACTCTTGTAATTTTTTGTTAAGTTAATAATTTTTGAGTTATTTGCAAAATACGATTTTAAAATTTATATATTTTTGCTAATATCACGAGGACTGTTCGTCTTAGAAAAAATGTGTAGAGAGAAAAAATGCTCAAAACCTGATTACTAAACGTATAGTATAAGAAATAAAAACGTAAATGTCATTTTGACAATTGGATGTGGAAGTATTGATTCAATTTGCAGCGGTTTTTTTACACCAGATTTCAGATTCCGAGAGGTTGCCCACATAATGCGGGACACCCTGTATAATTAAGACAATATATTATTCATCATTAATGTAATCGTCTATGCTAAGGGGCTTAAAAAACACTAGTTTTTTATGATGTTATTAATATTTTATTGGTATAGAAAATTTAAAAGTGAAGGGAGGTGTGATCTTAAAAAAAACTAGTTACATTATAAAGTCGTGGCAAAAAAAGTTGGGATAGGTTCTTACATATGCTGGATGAACCCATGTATAGTAGTTACATTAGTTTGTTTATGTATAGATGACTGCGCCACCACCTTCTTGTGACTGGCAAACAACCAGGAAACTCGTGAAAGAACGAGCACAGTATTTATTGGAAACTGGAATGTGGAGTGATTGTAGATTCATAGTAGGGACGGAACCCAACCAGCAAGTCTTGGAAGGTCACAAACTATTCTTGGCCATGTCGAGCCCGGTTTTTGAAGCCATGTTCTATGGTGGTATGGCAGAAAAAGATCCTATTGCAATCCTAGATGTTCAACCTGATGCTTTCAAGGCATTATTGGAGTATGTTCTGTGCCCAGTTTACAACATGGGATATAGTGAATGGTTGCAGGTATATATACACGGATAAAATAAATTTAACCTCCTTTGATCAGGCCTGTGAGTTGTGCTATGGGGCAAAGAAATATATGTTGCCACATTTAGTTGAAGAGTGTACGAAATATTTGTGGTCTGACCTCTACCCCAGGAACGCATGCCGGGCCTATGAATTTGCAAAGCTATTTGAGGAACCGATTTTAATGGAGAAATGCATGCATGTGAGTATTACAATTGGTTATGGCATGATTTAATTTTTGAGTGTTTGATAATTGCTGGCAATAAGAGTATGATGATAAATTTTGTATGTTTTGATAGTTTCTTTCATATAGCAGCGTTTTAAGTAATGAAATATATTATAGTTATATTTCAAGACATAAATTTTTAAAAATTACTTACTATGTAGCAATATTAACCTTTTTAAATTTTAGAAATTAATTTTAAAAACCAACAACAACCTAAATTTTGATGGTAACAAAATTATTTGTATAATTATAAGCATGATTTGCATGCACACTTTATGCTTTGTTGGTCTTGGAAATGCAAATTTATAATTTAAAGATTTTCAGATGGTATTATGTTATTTATAATTCGAGTGTATTATTGCTATAAAATTACCATGTAACACAGGAAAAATTAACCACTTTTTGGTGGTAACTGTAAGCTGCTTATTAACTAAACAAAATTAATAGAAACGCCCAAAATGAAAATTTTAAAAATTGAAAACTGATCCATCTGCTCTAAGTGGAGTTATTAATTAATTCTTCTAAAGAAAATAATTCTTAAAGTGAACTTCCACTTTATTTTTACAATTGTAAAGCGCTTTCGGCTACATGTTAGCCATCGTCAGTACAAAAATTATTTATGAAAGGAAAATTCTACTATTCTAAATGATTTTTGTAATTTCAATTGTCCTATTCTAAATTCTTTGTTTGATCTAAATTAATGTTTCGTTTGAGTTACTGGCATGTGGCTTGCTTTTCAGTTTGTAGTCAAGTTTGCTTGTTTCTGATTTTTGACTTTGTCAAACTGTTAGTTTCCTTTCGTAAATAATTTTTATACTGACGATGGCTAACATGTAGCCGAAAGCGCTTTACAATTTTAAAAATAAAGTGGAAGTTCACTTTAAGAATTATTTTCTTTAGAAGAATGAAAATTTTACATAAATGGAAATGACTAAAATTTTTATAATTATACAATTGATTGTATATTTTAACATAAGCGGGACCTAAATCTAAACTTACTTTTCTTTTGGTGAATTTAGGCTTCTCTCAAACATTTTCATAATTTTTTGCGCTCATGTTCTTCAATTCAGGTTTTCCATTCTCACAGTTTTTTTTAATTAATTGCTGGAATAGTGTGCATTGCCGATTTTAATTAAAACAGTAGAATTTTCAAATTCACACTACCATTGCAGTGCACCTACTTTGATTGTGCTAGTGAATCGTACTAAACAGTTATAATTTTTCAAATTAGATTGAAAACATAATTTAAACAAATCAAAAATTGTCAAAAAGTATGGAACCAGCAGGATATTACAGGTTCTATTCCACCAATTTTTCTGAAATTGTGCATGGGTCTATGGGTAATTAAAATGCATTTTCTGGAATTTTTTCAACTTTTTCAGCTGTCGTTTCCGAGATATGGGAGCAAGTTGCATTTTTTTTTAATGGGAAGGGGAGTCAAAAGGCACATCATTGAAAAGGATAGTTTTTCCTGGTTTCAAAAATGTATCACACTTGTACAATTTATTGCTTCTGAGTTGAGAAAAGTGTAAATACAATAATTGAGCCTGACAAAGAACGAAAAGAATAAAAATAATTTTTTCTTGAGTGGTGATAATTTTTGTCTAGTTTGATCAATTTATTGTGAATCGGGTACATTAAAAAACATGATTCCGTGAAAAATGAGTATTTTTTCAAATTTACATTACAGAAGATTCTCATAATGTTCCTCATTTACTTCCTGGCAGTAATGCAGCCTTGAATAAAAGTGTTCTAATGTTCTTTGTAGCATATTTGGAGGTAAGTTTTGAATTTCTGCTCTGATTTGTCCTTCTGAATCATATGGGCGAACAGCATAAATACGATTTTTCAGACACCCCCACAAAAAAAATCAAGGGGCGTCAGATCAGGGGAACGTGCTGTGCATTCTATCCGTCAGTCTGGAAATATGGCATTCTAATATCCACGAACGTTGACTGCCAAATGGGACGGTACACCATCTTGCTGAAACCATATCTGTTCAGAAGGATGCGCAGCATTTTCACGATTTGGGAACAGGTGAATAAGTTCTGGTATAATGTGTTCACACAAGAGCTGTAAATACTTGACTGCATTCAAACTTCCATGGATGAAAAAAGGCACAATAATGTGCTCACCGATAATACCACACCAGACATTCACTTTCTGAGGACTTTGTGTGGACTTGTTCCATCCAGTGTGGATTTGTGTCCGACCAATATCTGCAATTATGTCTATTCATGTTACCATTGAGGCTAAAAGTCGCTTCATCAGAAAACATAATCCAATTTAAAATGTTTATCTTAATCCATCATGTTTATAGCAGTTTTGTAAAATTCTATCCTACGATCGAAATCATCTTCACTCAGGTCTTCTACTAATATGGTGAATGAGAGAACGCTGTTGTACGGAACACTTGGGATTCTCTTGCACATCTAAAAGGACATTAAAGCTACTTTCTTTACTCGTAGCAACCTTTGGACATCCTGATTTTTGATGATTTTTAACACCAGCAGTTTCGTCAAAACGTTGCAAATTTTTAATAACTTTTGATCTGGCAATTGGTTCACGGTCTTCATGAATTGCATTGTAGKGTGCAYCTACTTCTGAATTGCTTGGCCTTCTATCTCAAATCTCCATAACCAATCATCATCAAAATTTTGATGCGATCATGTTCAGTTAACTGAGGCATTGCAATTGCAAATAACAAAGTGAATGAAAATTATCACGAGTCATGAGGAAAATGGAGACACCTGTAGTTTTTGTTCTTACTTAGTGATAATGAATATGGTTTTTATCTCGAAGTTTTTTGCAAGACCAAAGTTTGTTATCACACATTTCTCAACTCAGCAGCAATAAACTTTACAAGTGTGATACATTTTTGAAATCACGAAAAAAATATCCTTTTCATTGATGTGCCTTCGAAAACGAGAGCTGACACGGAGTTGAAAAAATTCCAGAAAATACATTTTAATTACCCATAGGCTCAAGTAAAATTTCAGAAAAATTGATCGAACAGAACCTGAAATATCCTGCTGGTTCCATACTTTGTAGCGACCTGGTAAATGTACAAATAAAAATACCCATATACATTATGTTTTATTCAGTGCAATGGGATCATTCAATACACCAATCGATTGTGAGCGATTTAGTGGTTTTTTATTGGCAGCATTGTACGAAAACAAACCGATTTCAATCAGTCGCTAAACTTGCAATCATTTATTTAGTATAATTACAATCAGAAAATTGTTTTCTTACACATGCGTTAAGCTTTTTATGAGCTTTGACTATGAAGTTTTAGGTTATATCATTTAGCCGGTCTTTATTAAAATTAAAATTTCATCTATTAATATTCTATGTACAATATTGTTATTTATTTTTGATAATGAAAGTTAGGTTAAAAGTGTTTGGCCTTGACAATAGTTGTTGCACCGAAACTGTTGCGTTCAGACTTACACGTCGATTCCAATAGAATCGGCATTGGTAAAGCTTGGTGCATTGAATGCCCATATTTTGTTTGAAAGGAAATGTCATACTGACAGGACCACCAGCCTGTTTTTATGAGGCATTTATGAAAATTAACCAAATTGGTATCTTACCATTTACCAAGAGAGGTAGCATTTATTCAACGGTAAACAGCGAGCTTTACGTTTTGTTGCTTTATATATCCATTGTCTTCCTCAACCTATTAATATACATATATTGGTTCTTTTTAATTTCAAGACAGACAAAGGGAATTCACGCTATGCAGAATATTTGAGCTTCACACCCTACAATTTATCGCAAAAAAAGGCAATTGAAGGTATTGCAAATGTTACCATAAGAGAGTTAAGAGATTGAAGGTGCCAAGAATCTACATTAAGCTGTTAAAAAAAGTAACAGGCTAGTATCTCTTCATTTATTTCAGATTACTTATGTACCCTAGTAACCAACCCCATATTATATTACTACCTGAAGCCTGGGATTGATAAATTAAAATCTCTTATCTCTTAGTATCTTAAGGTAGCAGCAGAAACTTCTTTGATTACCCATTTTGGACACTAATGACATGCTACAGTTTTTTATGGGGGTGTGAATTTTATAACACCTTGTATACAGGAGGTCTTTTTTATTTGACGGTGTATCTTGCTCTCATGGTTTGAATTAGAAGATCATATGTGCTAAAATCCTAGAAGAATTTTAACTACTTTTATATTCAGTTATATTACAACTCACCAAGTTCACCATGTTTTCTTTTATTGCAGATTATATGTCATCAAACACAAGAAGTATTATCTGAAAGCAGCTTTGATGACGTAGAGCTAAGTACTATTTTAACGATACTTGATCAAGAGGTTTTAAATATAAATTCTGAGCTGGAGCTATTTAATGCAGTTACCCGTTATGCAGCCCGATACAATCAAAGTGCAGGTGCGAAAGTACCTAGACTAGATGGTATAGGTAATTGTGAAATAATTTATTAACCTACATTTTCGTTATAAAATGTGTTTTTGTTTTCATCTTTACTTACAAATCCATATAAATGGTGTTGTTTATTAACATTTTTAATCCAGTTGGCCAAGAGCACTAAATTTTTTTTGTGTTTAAAAATTTTACTACTAAAAGTAAAGTTTTTCCGAGTTACTCATTTTTAGAAACATTCGTTTAATTTTAGCTAACCCGACAAATGAACCTACAGCACGACATCCAACTATAAAAGATGCTATAATGAAGATTAGGTTTTTGACTTTAACACCACAGCAGTTTGCTGAAGGACCTGCCACTTCAAGTTTACTTACTCAAGCTGAAAAGTTCGCTATACTCATGAACATATCTTCACCAAGCACTGATGTACCCATGCCAGTAGGTTTTACTGGAAATACTACATCGAGGCAAAAATTGCCTATCAGAACTTATGATGAGGTATTTGGTGTAAGTATAAGAGCAAATGCTTTCAAACTTTTGTTATGCTTTGTAGAAATATTATTTGAAGCTGTCAAATTTCAAGCATTTGTTCTATTGCTGTGTTGTGAAAATTCATGTTTCTCATTTATTGTATTATGATATTTTTTCATAGGTTGGATCATCATCCATGGACACATCACGTACTTCTTTGATCTCATTTTATAGTCTGCCAAAAAATACCACTTCCTCAGAAGGTGGCACTGACTCTTCTAAGCGCATGTATTGTACTCGGCCATTACTGCGACTTACTGAATGTATGAATGCAAGTGTTTTGGATTGTGCTGTCACTTTCACTTGTGATAAGAATGTCTGCGTTTATGGAATACAGGTAAATTATTAGAGATAAACTGCTACGTTTTTATTTTCTTATTACAACCTCTCTTCTAAGCATTATATATTTTATGGAAAATATACAAAACAATTAACATGTTTGCTGCTGTTGGGTTTGTGGCACCGAACTCTATAAAATATGGAACGTCAGAGAATGGGCATGTGGCATTAAAACAAATGTTCCCTTTAGAACAATTCTTATTTCTTTGTAGGCATGCGCAGCTGTGCAGCAGAATGCGATGTCAGATATTTTGGTGTTCATGTCACTCTGTCAATGTCAAAATGTCATATCAAGCAACGACATGAACAGCTGACGCTACGGTTAAGTGTAAAAATGTAAACAATTAGGCATTTCAGAYCACGTGACCTCAGTCCCTTTAAAAATGGTGGCTGTTGGCACAAAGCTAGTGTTTATTTCTGACACAAAATTTTAAGCTTATTCCTATATTTAGATTCGTTATGGTTAGTTGGATATATGTATATAATTTTAGTGCAATATACGCTGTCGTTAGTGAAAAAGAGTGTGAATAAAGACAGTTGTTTTACTTTGAGGCGAGAATAAAACACGTAATCATCATGTAGTCTATATTAAACTAGATCCATTACACTGAAACTATTGTTTATATTAGTAGATACGGCGTATTATATGTAACCATGAAATAATAATAACTTGTTCAGTGTCTTTTGTGCAGTGCGAATTAAAACAACAATCACAACAAATAACAGCATATAGCAACCATCTTGTTTTTATTTCTGACAACTGACAAAACATTTTCGATGTAAATACAGGGACAGGGAGTGTGTCAACCTGCCAACAGGAAGTTCAACGTCACCTTCAACTTCAAATATATGCAGTACGCTACTAATTTCAGTCCCGAACATACATTAAAAAAATCTTAAAGTTTGTCTCCCGTAAAAACTCCATGTAAAACTCCATGGCTTTGTGTGCCAACAGCCTCCATTTTTAAAGGGACTGTGACGTAATACTAAAATGCCTAATGCAACTTAACCTAGAAAAAAACAGCTTGATAACTGAACACCTGCATACAGATTCTGTTTACTCGACACGCTTCGAGTCGAGTCGACAGACGAAGTCGATGCTGTATCCGATAGTGAGCAAAATGCGATTCTGTAGCGCCTTCGTTTTCGATATCGAGTAACTCGACAGTGGGACCCGTCACAGAGACTACGCGCTTGCGTCTTTAAAGGAGAGAAAATACATTTTTGACGGTTGCAGGACTATACGATTGCACCATTTAAGGCGGGAATTATTACCCTTTTATCCAACGGTTTTTCAACAGTTCATTTTTTTCCCTCCTTCTGTTTGTTACTTCTTATTTGCTAGTTGGCCTCCGGGAAGAATAGAAAGAATCGAGATTATCGATTGTTGTCTAGTGCTGTCTACTATTAATTTTGTTTAACACAAAGTTACTTTGTGAAACAGTTGCAGTTTAGAAAAATATAAATAAGTGACAAAATGCTTCCCATAATGCATCAGTTTCTGCAGGAAGATGTAGAAAATCAAATGAGAAGAGATTTATTAAGGCAAAGAATTATTTTTTTAAGGGGTAGAAGTGATCCTTTTGGTCTTCCTGATGCTTGTTTTACAGAACTGTTTAGGCTAAATAAAGAACTTGTACCTGAGCTTATTGAGTCAATTCGGCCTTTCATTGATATTCGACAAAACAGTAAATAAGAAGTATCAACGGAAATAACAGTTCTTACTGCTCCTTCCTTAGCTTTAAATGCCCTTAAAATTAAATAAATCGTTTAAGTTCGAATATAAAATAATGTATGTAGTAGGTTTGTCTACTTTACATATTTGTGTAGAAAAAAAAGGATTAAATATGTCAACCGATTAGTGAACAAAGATACTCAACGCACCGAGTACTGAAGCAAATGTTTAAAATATTGCATTGCTGGTTATTTCCAAACAAATATAATAAACAGTAATAAAACATCTGCTGCCAGCATGTATTTTTTCGAGTTTTAGTTCAAATTCGTACTGCCGTTCAACAAATGCCTACACCTAATAAGTGAGACGAGGATGCATCGATGCAGTCAGAGAGAGAATGCTATATCGAGTACCATACTCGACACCACCGTAGGTCCCGACTGAAAATGACAGTTCTACTCGATAGCGTTTGAGTCGAAGCGACTTACAGAATCGCTAAAACGATAGCCATCGACCAACTCGCATCGGATCGAGTAAAAAGGATCCTACTGCTGGCATCGCAAATGACATTGACTGTTCTCAAATAATGGAAAGCGCAAGTGCCTCAAGAAACTGCGCAGATTTCAACTGGAAACAGATTTGAGAGGTTTCTGATGTTCCATATTTTATAGAGTTCGGTGGTTTGTGGTGTTAGCCACAGCATGTCGTGTCGAGAGACACAAGGCAATGACATTCTGCATGTCCTGTTGACGTGTGCAGAGGGTATTCATTAACTCTGATTAAACGTTATAAACCAGATTCTAGTTAATTGTTACTTTTACGATCCCACACAACAGGGTTTATTCATCGTTACACATAAGAGCCAAAATGACATTTAATTAATAAATAAACTCTTTATTGAACCAACGATCCAAAAGGTGGGAGTTCGGTATGAACTGTTCTTCCTCTCCTACCTACAAGAAATATAAAATACATCAATTATTTATATTTAGATAACAGATTATTTTTTATCCTGTTCTTAAAGTTGCGTATGCTATTGCATTCTATGAAATAAACATAAAAGTCATTTAACATGTGAGCACAAACATGTTCAAAGGCAGACTTGAAATATGGTGTTCTATGGCAAGGAATATTATACAGATGAGCAGAACGAACATTGACATTATGGATTTGAGATCTTTGTCTTATCACATCATATAATTAAGAAGGGGTACAAGTATGCAGTACTGCAAAAATTAGACCAGTGATTTGTACTATATAAATGTCACACATTTTAAGAATATTATATCTTCCATAAACTGGAGTTACATGCTGTCTCCTGAATACTCCAAAGCTAAAACTTAAACAAACATTTTGAAATTTTTGAATTTTACCTTTGTAACAACTACTTGTAAGGTAGGGGTAGTAGACACACAATCCATACAAAAAGGAGCTTAATATTAGAGTTTGACACAAGGACCATTTTACATGTGGGTCTAGAATCTAGATAGTCTTTGAATTTATAAAATAATTTAAGTTTTATATATGCATTTTGCAACAATTTATTGGCATGATTTTCAAAGTTCAGATATGAGTCCATCCAAATGCCAGGGTTTTTGGCTGAGTCACATATGGCAATTTTAGAATTATCCGTAAGTATATCACAGATGATTTGATTAATTGCACGATCACGTAGCACCCTTGAACCAATGCACAAGGCCACGCATTTACGAGGGTTAAGAAGAAGACCATGTGAGTTCGACCATTTAGCAATATTAGCCAAGTCACTATTTAATATTTGTATTTTACTGTTAATGTCACTGGGGTAGCAGGATCGGTAAATCTGTATGTCATCTGCATACATATGATGTGATCTTCGATCATCTTCTTCCAAGACTTCCGGTAGATCCGACGTATATATTGTGAAAAGGATTGGGCCAAGGATGCTTCCTTGAGGAACACTCTTAGTCAGAGCCAACTCGTCCAAAAGCCCGTCATGCATCCTAATACAGTTGGTTCTTTCTTTCAAATAGTCGCTGAACCATTCCAATGTGGTTAAGTGAAATCCAAAATAGTGCAACTTGGCAACAAATAGATGATGAGAAATAGTGTCGAATGCCATTTACTATCATTGCTAGCAAAAATAATTTCTTCAGTGGTCATTGAATTCCTTAAGTGCTTAGTTTTTTATATCTTAATTGTAATGCTATTTTCAACAAGATTAATGGAAGGTGCACCAGAAAAAACTCCAGAAGTTGAGTGCATGTCATAAAATCAATCGTATTATGCTGTGATCTTACATATTGTTGGAAAATGGGCTAGTTCCACAGAACCAAAAAACGTAAAATAAGTGTTTTTGCGTCAAAGTACTTTGTGTTTGGAGTTGGATGAGCTATTTGATTAACTGCCAAAGTTGCTGTATAATTAATAATAAATTTTTAAAGTTTATATGTAATAAATCTGTCATCATATAAACTACCTTACGGGGTTGTCACATGTAATACTTAATAGGCAGCATTATTTCCATTTTATTTATTTTGAACTTCTACATTTACTTAMTAGTGTAAAACAAAAATAGTAATATTTTAATAACACATTAGAACAAACGTATAGTATATTAACTGAAAAGTTCTGAATTTTAATGCTTAAAACATCACACTTATTTGTGAGCACATGTCGGCAACATTGCTCGCCCCTGCAGTAGTTTCAATTAACAGCAAGACAGTAGGGCAACCGCCTGCACAGGTGTTTATATTTGCCAACCTCAAGTTTTGTTGTTTTACATTATTATTTAACTGTTTTTCTGTGTTCTGCGTCCGGTTTCTTACGATGTCGTCAAGAAGTGCAGTTAGTGAAGGTTTTTGCTTGAAGGCACAAAAGAAAACTTTACACGAGACATCTTCTTCAGTTAGGTCACGCACAACAACAAAACAAACGCAAACACGCGCTCCAGGCGCATTGACAGTAGTACAAATGAAGTACGATTTACTAAGTCACATACGAACTTTATATATGATTTTTCTTCGCACTCACTCGTATGAGAAATGAGAGACATAATCTATCAAAAGTTTGTTAGCCACTTGATGCATACAGAGACATATTTATTACATCACAAGCACAAATTCAAATTTCATTTTAATTTTTTGTGCAATTTATGAATCGGAACGAACAACGTTTTGTATTTATAGTTTTTGATATGCTCTTTCAGATGATGCAATAAAAAAAAATCATGAAACTAGCCCATTGCAACAGACTATCTTTACTGATGTCATGACAAAAGTACTTGATTCTTCCCTACTAATTTCCGTTACTTTTTAACAAAGTATTTGCTAGAATGCACTTACTTTTCTTGACTGCCCATACATTCTTAATTATCTAAAAAATAAAAAAAAAGGTTACTTGACATAAATTGAATTTTTGGAAAGGGTGTAAATATAAATATGCACAAAATTTTTTTTATTATCTGTGTTACAGATGATAAATTATAAAACAACATGACATTTAAGAACAGTGTAAAAAGTGAACTGTCTTAACATGCATTTTTGCCTGAATGATGAAGTAAAATACTTTTCCAAAAACTACTAACTTTAAAGAGCACCAACTCACTAAAGAGAATGGTTTTAGAATAATATTATACTTGAAGTAACATCAGTTTCCGAACCGCTTTTAATTAAATATTCTAAAAAAAATATGATATTTTTTTTTGCTCTGTCAAGCTTACAGTAGGGGAGCACAAGAAGGAATTTTCTAGGTCAGTTTAACATATGACGGAAACCTTGAACCCTGTTGAGTACTGTCTGTCATATCTGAGCCTTTCATAAAGAGTTGTGTGCATTGGGTAGTCGATCAGAATTGTTAAAAAAAAGAACAAGTAGTCGCAAATACTCGGTCAAGTCAGATTATGTTATCATGGGTTGATTACATACTCAAAAGAGTGAATTTAAGAAATCTGACTTGACCTAAGGGAGCAGGAGGGTCACAGACCTGGAAAAAATGCCACTTTGGCATTCTCGAGTGCAGTCAATTTTTTTTTTATTTTGATGGAAATAATTCAAGGATATCGGCAAAAATATAATCTGATAATTTCCACCTGCCTGCATGGAAGAAAATGTCAATAAAGTGCCACGCGAACGCTTGTATGCCGATGTCTCATTAAGTGTATATTTCGTAGGTTCTTAAGGCAAATTGTTATGAAGAAAAATTATCAGCTCCCACTGAGAATCGAACTCGGGGCCTCCAGATTTAGCCTCTGTTGCTCTGCCACTGTGCTATGGGTGCCATGTTGAAAACTCGGCAGGAGCATATGAACAAAAATTTGCCTTAAGAACCTAAAAATATATGCAATTGAGTGTTAAATAAGTAGCATCAGTCGCTAATAAGTTTAAATTTTGTTTGTCGAGTTTGTACCTTGCAGATAAACACGGAATAAAGTGTGTTTATTCGAATTCGTTTCGTCTTTCATTTCTGAAGTATGTGTGAACCAGCTAGTGATTTGTTTGGAGACCTATTTTCCATATCATTTAAAATTATTTTGCGTAGGTGATTTTATTAACATACTTGGGGTCTAACTTATGCCATTTAGACATTATTTAATATTTTTTGTTAGAAGTGACGTTTGAGATGTTTTAAAATTGTGCGTAGCACAAGAACTAGGCATACAAACCTTACACTGTTTTTCAGGGTATTTTATTCATTTTCATCTACACAAACTCAATATATAAACAAAAATAATTTTAAATGGTGCACAATTTCATTTTGTAGCCACCATAGCTAAGCCATAATCTTCTATCCATGTATTTTTGAGACACCCAATATAAGCKACAGCTATAGTGACCTGCATCCCTCTACTTTCCCTCGGCCATTACAACAGTAAGCTCTGTACAATGCCGGAGCCCACATGTTTACATCGCCATAATTCTACTTAGATTTTTTTTAAACTAAAATCGTTTTGAATATTTAATTAAAGTGTTTTTATCTTATTTATATACAGGGTCCACCACCTAAAACTCCCCAGGCTCGTATTTTCTTTGTTTTTTTCAAGTACAACCTTAAGTTATATGTCAAATTGTAGGTCTTTTTCAACTCTTTAAAAATAGCATAGTGAGGGTCCAAAATTTTTTTTGTATATTGTGATATTTTGCAAATAAAGTTAATTTTTGTAAATATTTTTTAACCTTACCCCGTATAATAAATATTGCTTCATAGTTGGATGCCGATTTTTGTCTTCTTCAATTTGTGTCATTACTATGTATGCGTAATTTTCACTCCTTCTTAGTGGAAAACAAGAAAAACTGGTCGCCGCCATGTTCTGTTATAGGGCCGCTCACAATTTTTTAAGTGGTAGTTTACTATCTTATTATGGTACAAATTATGCCTACATACCCATCGCTGCACACAATACCCCAAAATTTTGAGTAACTTTTAAATAAATCACMTKCAAAGTTCGTTCCAAAGAGAGAGGGGCTAGAAAGCGAAACCCTGCGATAAGGRTAGTTTGGTTTTCTAKATCACCTACTAGCCTCGTCACGGGGTTTCATTTCCTAGCCTCTCTCTCTTTAGAACGAACTTTGTACTAGATTTATTTAAAAGTTACTTAAAATTTTTAGATTTTGTGTGCAGAGATGGGTATGTAGGCACAATTTGTACCCTAATAAGCTACTAAATTAACACTTAAAAATTCTGAACAACCCTATTTAAAGAACATGGCGGCGACTAGTTTTTCTTGTTTTTCACTAAGAAGGAGTAAAAATTGCGCATACATGGTAACGACACAAATTGAAGAAGACAAAAGTCGGCATTCAACTGTGAAGCAATATTTATTATACGAGGTAAGGTTAAAAAATATTTACAAAAAATTACTTTACACACAAAATATGATAATCTGCAAAAAAAATTTTTGGACACCCACCAAGCTATTTTTAAAGAGTTTAAAAAGACCTACAACTTAAGGTTGTACATAAAAAAATAAAGAAAATACGAGCCTGGGGAGTTTTATGTGGCGGACCCTGTATATCACAGTGGGTAATAATAAACTAACAAGTGATAATATTATGAAGTGAGTATTTTGATCACAAGCAACATCGGAAGAATTATTAAATTCACCCCAGAAAAGTAAAAAATGCAAGACTGTTTTTGAATGTCGTCAAGCCAAACTGACTTTACAGAAAAAAATTTGGAAAAACATGAAAAAAAAATTTTAAAGGCCAGATTAAGAAAATACCTCACATGTGCTCGAATATTGCAGCATAAGAATTTTTTTCTCATTTTTAAAAAGTCACCACGGGTTTGTGTCACATCTGGACCGTCAGTGTTTTTGAAAAAGGGAGCTTAATTTAGATTCACTTAATCCCTCACTATGCAGAGTGGCAGGTTAACATACTTCCATCATCAGAGACGCGTTTGGTATATGTATTATCAATATCTGATGCACTCGAGTATTTTTTTGTAAGTGTTTTTTTACATTTTGAATGCTTGTACATGTCTTGCCAACCAATGAATGGATATACATCATTAAACATTTTTTCTATGTTTCATGTAATCTTCTAAATCTAATAGGTTTCCGCGACGCTTAAGTATGCCGCGATTTTGCTATGTGGGCATCCCTGCTATTAGAAATGATTACTAAGCATCTATAGAGGGCAATAGATAGTAGGATACAAATTTGATTCAGCAGCACTGAACTACATTTTGCTCTTTTTGGCTGTTTTGTCCTTTATGATCTAAAAAATCATAGCCATCACCATTTTTGTCCATAACTTTTTTTGTACAGACTTTGGTTTTATCTTCTTTGATAATTACCTTCAGTGTCTCTAGATGACTTTTTCACAGAGCTCTAAAAAGAATCAAACACATACAATATCACAGTGGCACTAAACTGCTTCTTCACATGTAAAGAATGCAGTTTTTTCCTTAGACCAGCATGCTGTTTTTGTTTTTCTTACAAATTTCTATTTGTTTGCATAAAATAAAAAAAAATTAAGAACGGTTGATCATATAAACATAGCTTGTTACAATCTTAAAACTAACTTTCCCCTTTTTACAAAAMTAAAAGATAGGATAAATATWTTCGAGCTTCATAATATTGTTTACCTCATAGGTTGCACAGACTGCCAAAAAGTATATGTTGGCCAGACTAAACAATCACTTAAACAGAGAATTACMTTGCGTAGAAGTGATATTAAGCTTAGACCTGAAAGATGTGCTCTATCTCAACATGTTTCAAATTTAGGACACTCTTTTGATTTTAGTAATCCAAAAATTCTAGCAAAAGAAAATAATTACAAAAAAAGACTTTTTATGGAGATGAGTCATATCTATGTTCGGGAAGACACCATTAATAAAAGAACAGATGTCAATAATTTAAGTAACATCRAAAATTATCTATTTCATTTGGACTCACACTTATGACCACAGGTGCATTCCAAAAGGCTTMTCTTGTCTGTTTTTGTGAACTTGATTTATTTTTTCGTCAATTTTTGTCATTTTTCTGGCATTTCAGTTTTTGACGCCTGACAAATTTTATCTACCTCTAATGATTGTGTTTTTGGAAGTTTTGTGTGGTTTTTAGATGTGCCACTCCTTTATTTACATGGTGTTGGTGACGAGGCATGTTTGCTCCCTTGTTTTCAATGTTAAAAAGTAATATCCTGCCCGATGATTGAGAACTATTGTGCATCTTTTTACTGGCTTTTTGCTGTAAGTTCTGTATTGTTATTTATGAATGTTGTTATCATACTGGTTTTTCTTTGTCCTTCAGTTGTTGTGAAGAAGGGCCACTAATTTAAGGTCCGAAATATAAACATTAGCATCACTTGCCTTGCTTATTATTGCCCCCATAAAATTTATTTTATTTTGCCACACCCTGTATATTGAAAGGACTTTTTTGCATCTATCATAATAATCAAGACTACTTTGTGCTATTTGTCTTTAGCAAGAATTTTGTTCTAGGTTCCTGCCCAAGTAATGATGGATGGAGATGACAGGCAACAGCAGCAGCATTCATCTTCATCTAATACATACACAGAGCTGCTATATGCTCATTTGTTAGATGGAGACGGTTCAAGGCTTACCTATACACATTTTACTAGCCGCGTGCGATATGGTTCATTAATAGATCTGTCATTTAATAGACCTGTTTACATACAGAAGAATAAGGTAATAGTTCATTGTTACTTTACTTTCATTCTCCATTTAGATCTTGTTTAGGTTGCAGTGGTCTAAATAAATATACAATTGTTGCTTTTATTGTACCATTAATTTTATAATATATAGTACATCAAGAAACCACACGTTTCTTGTGTCAAAATATGTCGATTTAGACAATTTATCTACCTCTAAAATTAAGTTTTTTAACCACTACAATGCTTCAATGATATCTTTCTTMTAAATTTTTATAGTACCTAAAGCATCTCATTAAGTTCTGGTCATATTTGGAGTATTAATCTGTAACTTAAAAAAATTATATCTGCACATATTTGTATTTTTACTGCTGATGCAATAACTTTGAGATTGTATTTTCTGTAATAATTGTTTGAATAGTAATTTGACAGGTCAAAGGCCTACATATCTCTGAATTAGAATACCAGCAAAATCCATAAAATTTTGTGTATGGTTAAATTTTCTTTTCTAAAATAGGGCAATTATACAAACTAGGGATCTCAAACCGAGATTCCAACTCTCAGTGCAGCAATAATGTCAAAGCAAAATACTTAAGAGTTACATGATTGAACAGGAAAACACACGGACAACATTGTGTATGAAACATGGCATGGTAAAATTATTAAAATTGTATAAAATTGACATGTGGCTTATGACACCTTTTCATTCTTCCAAATTGTAGGCTGTAAGTATTTTAGATCAAGGCACTTGTTATAACAATGAGATAGTGTTGTAAATGCTCTTAAGTTACCTAAATATTAAAAAAATCAATAACACCGTTCTATATCATCTTGCAGCAGCCTTTTTTTCAGCATTGTTCAATTTCGCATAGTTGGTCCTAATCACATAATATTCAGTTTCAATTTGAAAAGGTTACAATTTGGTGACATATTATGTAACTTCAGAAGGAGGAAGCAGTAGGCAACAATAGATATTGGGTGAATTCAAATCACTTCTAAAAGGTTGCATCATAAAGTCTATTCTAAATTCATATTCATTTTGCTATTCATAAAATTTTAATATCACAAATGCCAGTATTGCAACCTCTGACACTTGTGTATACATTATATTATTAGCTCTGTTGTGTTACCTAAGCATTTAAATTTGAACATCATTTCTCTACTGTTCATAACTTTATATGTAGATAATTCTTAATCAGAAGTTACTTGAAGTGCAGGAGAAAGTAAACACAAAGTACTCTTTTCTTCGATGTTTTCAGATTTTGAGGCCTAATATTTTATATTATTCAACTCGGTTTAGTTTTTTGTATCTACATGTCCCAGATAAGGCATTGCATTTAGCTTATCTCTATTTAAAGAAAAATTGAATTATTAGTTCAAAATTTGTTTTGATTTGTCAGATATGAAATTAATACTTTGCTTACTAAAAAGAATTAAAATTATTGCATTAGAAAATAGGTAAACATTTCTGAACTGCTTATTATGTACTAAGATATTCATTGTATACAATTACCAGACACTTTGTATGTTCTCCAAGATATATGTAATTACATAATTTTGTTTTGAATAGTCTTTATATAAATTACTAAAAATTGATTAAACTTTATATGAATCTTTTGTTACAGCTTTACAAAGTTGGTGTGGTTTTGAATAAAATGGGATGGTATCCCATTGGATCATATCAACCATATTCTACATGCAACGGTGTGGTCTTTACTTTTGGTCAAGGAATATGTGGAGATACTTCCAGAGATGGATTAATACGTTCAATAATTTTCTCTTTGTCACCTGCTGTTCCAAGCAGTGGAAGCAACCCTGGAATTTCTGCATAGCAAGTTTAAAAGTATTGATGTTAAATTTCTTCAGAGTAATATTTTTGTTGGTTTGTGTTTATTTATTGTAAACTATATATTATAACTGTGTATCGAATGTCAAAAAATAAATAAGTTAGGTATTAATTTAAATATTATTTAATTTCTCCTTTATCTTCATCACTATTTAGGCACAGTCGTGATTTGAGGCTGTTACTATATATAAAATTAATTTTTTTTATACCCATAGGGTGTAGAGGTATGCAGTGTCTCTCACTCGGTTACTGTCTTTTGTACTATTTTCTTCCACTTAGACCTGTCCTTTGCTATTCTTCTAGCTTCCTCCCAGGTGAGGTTTCTCTCCAACGCCTCGGCCACTATCATGTTCCATGCCTTCTGTGGTCTTCCTCTTCTTTTCTTTCCTTGTACTTTTTCCTCCCACACTAGTTTTGCTGGCCTTTCCTTGTTCATTCTCACCAAGTGCCCGAACCACTTTAATTTATTCTCTTCAATAGTTTGTTTAATCGACTCTATTTCTAATTCTCTTATTCTGTCCATTCTAGTCACCCCTTTAACACGTCTCAAGTATTTCATCTCTATTGCCTGCAGTTTACCTAAAAGTCTATCACTTAACACCCAACTTTCACTACCATATGTCAATATTGGTCTATAAATGGTTTTGTATACCGTTATTTTTGTTTTCTCACTTATTTCCTTTTTCCTTGTTAATGCCCTGTTTAGTGAGTAATACACCTTTATTGCACTAGTGATTCTTTCACTTATTTCTTTATCCATACTTCCATTGATTTGTATTGTAACTCCTAGGTACTTAAAACTTTTAACCTGTTCTATTTGTTTCCCATTTATTGATATGTCTATCTTTTTGTCCTCCTTTCCTATGACCATTGTTTTAGTCTTGCTCGTATTTATTAACATTTTACGTTTTGTGAGTTCATTCTCCCACAACTCTACATTTTGTTGTAACTTCTTCATTTTCTGCACAGGTCATCTGCAAATGCGCATTCTGCTAGCTTTATCACCTTTAATTTTCTATACCCTAATTTGACTTCGTTAGCCTTGTTGTGTAGTTCCCACAATATATCGTCCATTACCATGATAAACAGTGTTGGGCTTAACACCCCCCCTTGCCTTAATGCACCCACTACTTGAAAATCCTGTGATTCCATGTTTCTTGTTCTGACATAATTTTTTGTGTCGCTGTATAAACTCTCTATGGTTTTTCTGAGTTTATTATTTATACCTCTTTTCTTCATACTTTTCCGGACCAGTTTTCTAGGGATGTTATCAAATGCTTTTTCTAAGTCCAGGAATGCTAAACAGATTCCTTTTTCTTTGCCTATCTGGCTATTACTGCGTAATTGAAATGCATATGAATTTTTGATGCTTTGATTAAAATATCAGTGTAATGTACTAGATGTTAACTAGCAACACAAAGATAATTAAAAAATGCAATTTAGCAAAAAATATGCAGCAAACGTATTAAATTGTAGCAATCAGAAAAAAATAGCTTATTTAGAGATGTCACACCTAATACGAGTTTTGCTATTATTCTAAAAAAGCAAGTATTAATGCTTTGGGTAAATGAATGGCTTCTACATTAGAGTAAGTAGTTTGTTATACATATTCAGGAGAACATACTTTTTGGGGGGGGGGGGGGGGAGTTGAGTGTCGATACATTCTTAACATCCGTACACCAAATCTATAATATATTTCTGATTTGATGAGCACATGAAATGTTTTAACAGTAAATCTATTAGTAATTTTAACACAAATTTTTAGTTATAATTGATACTGTTCTATATTCAAACATTAAACATACATTTATTGTCTGCCTGTTGTATTAATGCAATATTTATATAAATAGTGGAAGTTATAAATCTTTGCTTATCCTTATTAGTGTCTGTTTGCAAGTCGGTAAAATAGATAGATTCAGGAGTTTGTGTGTTAAAAAAGTATTATGAAGTTGATTCTGTTTTGCACAGTAAACCAAACTTAGCTGTTTCAAGCCGAAGGTATTACATACCCTTATAAAAGGAGAGAAAGACACAATTACATTTTTTTTATTGGTAGTTGAAACTTTATGGATAAAAATTATAATCAATTTATTTTTTAGATTTTGTACCAATGGACAGATCTTAGCCCAAAATAGTCATCATTAGGCTTTTGACAATCCTAGCTATTTAATAAAAAATGAAACCAGTTTTACAAACAAGTTAACGTGTGGTGCTGATTTTTTTTTATTTCTTTGTCGGTCTGTATTTCATTCGATGAAAATTGAAATTGACTTATTTGCAAATTTTGGAAACATTTCTGTTATCATTTCTGGATATTTTGAAACCAGAAATAAAAAATAACATGTATTCTAAAACTGTTGTCATGTCCTACAATGGCTAGAAGGCCATTTTGGTTAAAGAAGGTTGGCCTAATCCACTATGCTGCTAGTTCACCTGATCTGGCATCACTAGATTGGTTTTTGTAGGGTGCTTCAAAAAAAGAGCTAAGAACTTTTTTTAAAAACCAAAACGTGCATTGAGTTAGGTCAACAAAACAGGGAATCT
This sequence comes from Rhyzopertha dominica, assembly GCA_025024175.1. Taxonomy (NCBI): domain Eukaryota; kingdom Metazoa; phylum Arthropoda; class Insecta; order Coleoptera; family Bostrichidae; genus Rhyzopertha; species Rhyzopertha dominica. The sequence goes on from QCXZ01000001.1 coordinate 15,938,615, forward strand.
TTCACTGTGTAACCGTCCTAATTCTGCTAGTTTCGAGATCCCCTTACAGGTCATCTAAAAAAAAAGTCACCTTGTATAGAATGCCAGCAGCAGAAGCTGACAAGACAAAGTCACTGCACTGCAAAGCAGGGTAGCAAGCAGTACCTGATAAATTCGTCACTGTTAGTGCTTTTTTGAGCAGCTTCCACTGCTAACGGGTTCTGGCATAATAAATCTAACCTTGAATGATGGCATTTACTGGCATCTTAGGGTGCCATACATACTTACCATGGAGCAAAAAGTAACCACCATTAAGCATTTTCAAAGATGTTCGTGGAGCAAGGTTTGAAATATCAGTACAAAGCTGAATTAGGTACCTTCTTCATTCCAACTTTAGTAAACAGCAACAAAGAGTAGGGAGCTAATTTAAGTTAAAGTGGTTTGTCAGCTCTGCATATAATTTTTCACCGATGCTCAATTTCAGATTTCTTTCCCCTCATTTTATAGCACTACTAACACATACTAATGTATTTAACGACCTTTTTGTCTTTACATTTGAATACAACTTTTCAATATGTCTGATTTTATATTAAGTATTTGACAATTCCTTGGCAATTTGTCCATAATAAGAAAACAGGAATAGTTTTTCTGTTCTGTGAAACTTCAGTTACAAACCCCTAGTTGGTGCATGAAATGATGTTAACTATATACGTAACTTTCAGCCAAAACAGTTCCTTCTCTTCTTTTCGTTCTTTCTCTTTCCTGAAGAAATAACTAGAGCTACCGTGAAATAGGTATCTGAACTCAAATAAAAACTTGATCAATTACCTACAGATTTCACTCTAAGCACTGTTAATCTGGGATGTCTTATCGTTGGTATTTAACTCTGAAAGATACAAAAACTTAAAATTTACATTTTTTTTAAACACCCTATCTTTGAAGAGCTGTATCTCGGTAACTATTTGACTTACAAAAATTAGTGTGATCTCATTTTGTGAAAAATTTAACTGTTTTAAAAAAGGAAAGCATATTTTTCCCAAAAAAACACACCGTGTAATAGATATAGTTGAAAAACCAAAACAAGTGCGAAGAAATCGCTGTTTTTAGATCACCACTAAATTAGCATGTCAGGTTTCCCTGGCATGTAAATCTGGATTTATACTATCAGTACAGGTCCAAAACACAAGCAAAAAACCGCCAGTAATCAATTTAATGTAAGATAATGCCTTTTTTGTAGTTTTACTGGTTTATATTTACCAAAGCCCAAAGATGTTGCCATTACTAGATTATCGCAATGCTGGCTTTACCGTTGTCTGAATAATAATAATAATAATAATAAATGAAATGAATAATGATGTAATATTTAGACAACGCTTTTACCCAGTTAATGTTCGATTTGCAGTCGCTTTTCCATCCGGCCATAGAAAAAGTTAGATAGAAGTGAAATTATCGTTGTCTTCATCCGTTCAAAGTTGGTGGCGCCATCTCGTGGTCGCCATATGAACTAACTGCGAACCCGCGCGATTTGAATGCTCCCCCAAATCCTTTGATTTTTATATTATTTCCCGTATTCTTTGTAAATATTCACAACAATAGTTCCTAACATGATTAATATTAGAAACTACTGTTTGTGAATATTTACAAAGAACATACTTATGTACAGGGTATGAGAATGAAAGACAAATTGTACTATAACAAATAATTTATCAAATAAAATAACAACATAATAACAACCATAGACATGTTTTAGAACCAATATTCACTACAATCTAAGAAAAACTACTCATATGCAATAAAAACTGTTACACCAGTTGCTGCATTAGCAACAGTGTCTATTTACATACAGAATAATATCAAAYTTTGTGCAAAACACTTTGGTTATATATCATACAATTTACACCAACAATATAATAATTAATCAGATTACTTCTGAATGACTCTAAAATCATATAACAGGTATCCTGAATTTTTAAGACAGAATGCACAATCTCACTACCTGCAAAATGTGTACATCACATTTCCACAAAGTAATTTACAATTACACAACAATAATTTTGCAGTGGTGGGTAAGATTTTTAACACTTACATAACATAACATATTAATTATTGATAATAACTAAGGCTCAATTTCTCAGTTTGAGTTTAAGTCAAACACAAATCTAAAGTGGATTTGAACTTTGCTATGTACTTATGAATGTATACAATTTCCACAAGGAATGTCATAAACTAAAAGGGTTCCTTTACATTAGCCATAATATTTTCAGTGACCATCATGTTATATAATATTATGAGACGGATATAAAAAAAATAGTAACATATAACTTAAGACGGACTTAGCGGCAGCAACTAATTTAAAAATAAGGCTTCACAAAAATGTATATGTTCTATAAAGTTTACAATTTAATGCATTATCCATAACATTAATTAAAGTAATAAACAAATATGTTTTCAGAAGACATTATTTATACAAAGACTGATAAAAAAATTATTAATCTGCCATCTACTCCTGCGTACTTTGTCAAAGAAACTCTAAAAAGTGTCTGTTATGAGTTTAAACAAATTTTCAAAATAAATAAACAAATAACCAAGGAAGAGATGATATAAACAACGTGACAACCTGATAAGATCTAAGCAGATCAAAATAATCTATACTCAAACGGCACACATTTCAAACCATTCGGTTTCTGTTTGTGCACTAAACAAGCTAGATGTCACTGCAGCAAATTAATTTAATTATTAAAATGCATTAATGTCAAAAAGGTTTCTCTACGAAGATATAGAAGGCTGTCTTAAAAATATAACCACATAGGCACAAGGTTGTTACTTCAGATTATCTAAATTTAGTTGGAAGTAAATGAAATGTTTTATTTTTTTAGAGGACCTACTTAATTATAGTGGCAAAGCATAAAAGTAGTGTTAATTTGCATGTTATGTATATAAACTTCAACAATTACAAATAAAAAAAATAAGTATTTATGGCAAGTCCGTAACAGCTAATATAACGTTTATTTAATACATGAATTTCCGTCGCAATGGATATTGATTATCGACTTCACTCCCAAATACAATTATGAGATACGCATAAGTATGATATCTTACGAAAGCTGGGTTTTTATTTATTGCTTCAGAAAGCTTCGAAATGAAACTGCACTGACTTCGTCTGGTGGCTAACACCCTCTACTTTCTTTTAGTCCTACCTTTCCAAGCAATGCGGGATATTTAGATCCTGCAACAAAAAGAAAAACATAAATAAAAGTACTTCTGTTGTTAGAGAACATCTCACGTTTTGTTGGAGAGTCCCCTCTTGAACAAATCACCCTTTTCCAATAGATCAACGCTAATGCCTCCTCTCTGTATTTGTCTTCTCGGGCTGCTTGACTCCAAATCAATAGACGTTTTTTCTCCTTCTATTAATAAGCTTGTATAGAAACAATATTATCTTTCTTACAATTCATATTACCAGAAAATAAAGAAGAGCGACTTGAACTTATTCAATTATTCACAATGGTTCTCCAATGAAGACATCCGTCTAACTGTTTTTTGGATTGAGGAAATGAAATATGGGCTTTTGTTTCGACATCCTGGCACTGAACAAACACCGCAATGTGTACTCATTTTCTGATAATCTACTGAAATCAATCACATTTAGGTTACGATTAATTACTCACAGATTTGCTTACCTCTAATAGAGATCGGCATTTTACAATCCAAATATCACCTCTAATTCACTGGTTGCTGCCAATAACTATAATTAAACACTTAAGATTGAAACTTAGCACTAAAAATTGTCCAAAAACCCTTGGTACTGAGTAAACAAGCACAAATTCAAATCATCTAACCGTTAATATGCAGTCAAGCGTCAGTTCTTTGCTGTCACTGCGTTGTCAAAGTAGTCATTTCTATCGATAATATCAGTAACTGCATAATGAAAACCAGTTGGACTAGCGACACCTACCGACCGCCATATGAACAAAATCAGCAAAATTTAAACCTGGCGCCATAAAGTTTGGACCGAAAACGCCGACCCAGTTTCCCAGCCCTGCATCCGGCACCTGGCGCCATCTAAGGTTGACATATTGTCAAGGTTGTTTGAAATCATAATTTATTTTATTCAATTTGCGTATTGAGTATGTTTAGAGCCTTAGTACTTATGCTACGTTATAATTAACAAAATGATTACGTTTAAACTTAACTTGTTTCCTTTTTGTAACATTTTTATTTGAAATGCTTAGCTTTTGACTTCTTATCAATATCATTACCAATCTACGTTATCATCAATCGGAGGTTAGTCATGTGAATTGGTGAGCAATTTACTTTACACAGAGTGCAATCTATTGATTAGAAAATGATATTGGGTATTTTTATGTAATGAGCAATATGAAGTAGGCAACCTACGCAAAAGTAGTTATATTGTATTTTAGGTCACCGGCCACGTGGTTTGCGTCAAATCAACCGACCAATCAAATCAGTGGACAATCAGCTGCTACGGAAACATATATGGCGGCTAAGTGTTATTGTAATAAAGTGAATTTTTGTTGATATTGAAATGTTGACCGGTGTGTAAATAAAATAAAAAAATGCCTCATCGCAAGAATACAAAACCCCTTCCGTCTCCGGGCAAGCGACCTCCCCGTTCCGCGACGAAGGCGTCTAAAAGCACAACAACCGGTAAGTAGAATATCTAATAATAACAAACTGATACGAGAAATGAGAGCAGCTTCTTATTTTAATGAAAATTAAAGCTCTATGGGATTTGATTTCGTAAAGTTATTGCTATAATAAATTTGGTGTATTTTTTGTGCTACAAATGTTATTCAAAACATGGATCGACTTGGAATGATAACACAGTTTCAGTTACTTGCGTAGATGTCACGTGACTGCAGTGTGATAGTTCGGTTATTTATTCCACAGGTTATACGTTATCAGATTTGAATATACTCGCCTTATGCAGGACGAGAATATACATAAAATGGTTTTTTTAATTAAACATATGTTCAAAATAAGGTCGTCCTAGCAACATTTAGGTGCTTGTAAATTCTACGAAAAGTGCATTTATAGTGCTGCAGCGGTTATTGCTATTAGTTATATCCAAGGTCATTCCGGATTTACGTCAGAGTAACATAAACCTGCTACTTTTGCGATCTAAATAAAACGCACCGCCTACGGGTGGTCGTTTCAGTTGTTTTGTTTGATTGGTGTATCATAGAGTAACCGCAAGAATGTCTTACTGTTTACTATAAACATTGAGAAAACGAGACATAAATGCATTATTACACAATTTTAATATTATAGCACAACTTTGTTAAATTTATTTTATTAATTATAAACTATGTTAAGTCAAAATATTAGTGGTTATAATAATATAGAGGTAGCTGTTATTTAAGATTCATAGCCTGCTTTAAGACATTAAAATTTGCATACCATTGGTGGGATAATCTTTTAATACCTGCCACAATCCCTCATAGGGTTAATGAATAATGAATGCGCTACAATATTTAAATTACTTTTTGGAGAAGAAGGCTGGCTTTACAGTTAGATACTTAAGACGTACCAAAAAATGAAATTTCTGAGAATTACGTACACTGACAGAAAAGCTTTGAGGTAAAACAATTTTTGCAAATAATACCTCTATTCTTTAAGTCCATATTATTTGTCGACCAATCCATGCGATTATGCAAACTGATACTGGATCTTATTTGTTTACATCAGTGACGTACTCCTCGTCACATACAATTGCATACACATTTACTTAAAATTTTGCGCTAAAATTAAAATTTTATGATTAAGTGGGCCAAAAGCGCCTTCCACTAACATTGCTAGAAACTTGAAAATATTTTTGGTGACTTCTACCCAATTTTACTTAACAATATATTTTTCAAAGCATTCAATCGAGAGAAGCAGACGCTAACGGACCTTGTAGCAACACCCTGTATAAACAAGAACACAAGAACTGCATTTTTCTACTGTTAAACTTGTACAAATCTTTTAGATATTAATGAAGTACACTTTTTTATTTCATTCCATAAAACTTTTAATTTATCCTCTCTGCCAATTTACTAGCATACGCTTACTTATATTTTGACCACAATATAAACATATTAATATCTTTAAACGATTCGTAACGTTTAAATTTTTAATATTAGCAGGTCGCCTCAACACATTCATTGAAACTAGGTGTAAGCACGTTAAACATGTAAGTGTACTGAATAATGTTGTTTACACATACGCACTTGAAATTCTTGACATTACCAAGGTGAACAACATGAGAATCGTACGTATATTTGACATGCTAGAAATGCAAGGTATCTGACCTTCTGTAAAAAATTTACGACATCTGATAAAGCCCTAATGTTCCTGTGGCGTAGTAGTAGCTGGCTTACACCAGCGTTTTGTTGGTAGTAGTTGGGTTGACTCTGAACAAACTGACGTGACGCATGACGCTTCTGTTCTGAATGTAATAGATTTTTTAGTTTTTTTTTGCGTGTTAGAAAACGAGTGTATAATGGTAGTATGGAGTACAATACTATGTCAGGTTATCACTCTTTGCAACCATAAATAGAGATACCATTGAAACTGTCAACAGAAATTCTATACTGATAAAAGATAGATAATCAGTCATTAGTCGCATAGTAGAAGGTATATTACTTGTTAGGGCTTAGCTAGATAGACAAAGGGTACTATTTACGATTGGGTTTATCAGTAATCCAGTAACCAATTTTCTCGCTACTGTTGACTTGTTTGTCGTTCATTAGTAATGTATGTAATAAAACTAAGGCAACTTGGTCATTATTAGCAGGTACCTTGCTTCTGGAGTAGTTCACCACATGTTCCTAATAAACTATTTTTTTTATAATTGAACATTTAGAGTAATTTGCATAACTTGATAATGTGTGCTAAATAACAATATAGTTAAGCTAATTCTGAGGTTGAATTTCACGAATAGTCTTTCGTATAATAACGCTTGATGATTCCTTAAAATATAGGGCACGCCGCTGGAATTAAGTTTGCCTATTTAAAGAAAAAATTCTGTATAGTAGGCTTCATTTATTTATCATTGCATATAGAGCAAATGTTTAAGTCACTGGTCCTGTTGAGATTTAGTGCAGTATACAAGAAATAAAAAATATCTCTCGTACATCAAAGACATTTAAAAATTTAGAAAAAAGGAAGCGCTTTACTGTAATTAGACAGCTGTTTTTGGAGCGTACAAATCTCAAAGTGACATTTTGCTACGATTTTAGTGTCTTATATGAACTGCTGGCTTTTGTTGAGTGTAGGTAAACTTCTTAATCCTGTACCACATTGTTGAGGTAAACCTAAAAGGTGTTTAGATAGATAATGTTAACACAAAAAACGGCACCTCAAATAATTTTGTATGTAATATTTGGAACCCTAGCACTGATGATGGAATGTCAAGACTGGCCCCGATAGGAAGTATACCTACACTTGCTCTACTATATCTACGTAGTATAAACCTGCAAATACTTTTGCGGTCCTTACAACTTAAGGTTTAGGGTGAGTAAGTGAAAAACAAAACGTGTAAGATAATAAACATCGCCGAAAAAAATCAGCAGGGTTTTTTCCTATTTGCACAAACATTAGAAATTTAAATGGTATTAAATCATGGTTGTGTTTACTCTATGTGTAAGAACAAAACATTGTAAACCATGAATTCTATGCCAGTTCAAGAAAAAAAATGTATAAATCCTTTCAGTCTACTTTATTAAAATAATTCTAATTGACTATTTAGTCGGTGCCAGAGACAGATAAGTATATATTAATTTTCTACAATCAGTTTGTGTTGTGATATCTACGTTGGTTCTGATCGTATGTTAAATGGTTAAAATTAGACGTTTAATGGGGCGACAATTTTGTCAGTCTTGAGAATATTAATTTTTTTATTAATTTCTTTCAGTTTCGTTAGTTTTTAATTATTTTTTGTAAGCAACTGCTGAGCTAAGAATTTCATAATGGCTTCGTAATTTTTGTACTGACAACTTAATTGAGCTTTTTTATCTTGTCGTTCTGTCCTTATAGAAGTAAAGCAGCTCAAATCAAAACAGTTCTGCTATATTTAGAATTAATTTTCCACTTCCCTTGACCACACATAACAGCGATAATGTAAAGCAGGGTCAATTACCGGATCTGTTATAACGTTATTATGAAAGCAGCAGTGTAAATTAGATTTGTCACTAATAAGCTTCTATCTAAGTTAACAAAGGTTTCATGTAGTGCTTCCAAGAAAAACCTGCAGCAGGTGCTCTTTAATGAGCCGTATGAGGTGAAAAGAAGTAGCGATGCTTAAACGATCAAACATATTCTTTGTGTTGCGTAAATGTAAAGGTCGACCGGTACACGATTTTTTTGCTGGAGGCAAGTACACGTTTAATGTAAACAAGTATAGCATGCTCGATCGAGATTGTGCCTGCCAAATTAAGATCAAAGGGTGAATGACTCTTTATGTTTGGTAAAAGGTTTTCGTTTGGCAAGTGGTTGTGCCAAGTTGCGAATGTATTTATTATATGTTTAGTTTAAGTACGGATAAATTAGTCTCCGTTGAATTTGAAATCTAATATAGGAATTGTATTTTAGCTAAGCATAATTTTTTACCACTATACGTGTTCGAGATTTTCCTTCCTCCTTCAATTTTTGGACCTGAGAACTTTCAGAGCTAGTTGTAGATACACATGTWCATTAAGAAAATAACATAGTAGGTTCCCAACGAAGGTAAATGTGTGTACTTACGAAATAAGCATAGAATTTCTGGAACGAAAATTGTCTTCTGAAGGAATAAAACTCTCTTGATGGATGTTGCTATAATAAAAATATTTACTCAGCTCAGAGCTTTCGTGGCCAATTAATAGTGTAGTAAAATGGTTTTTAAAATCTTGCCAAACTGATTAATCCACTGTTAAAATTATCTTTTAAGTATTGGGTTTACTTTTAATATTTTTATAGTCGCTGGTGACTATTACCTCTGGTGAACAATTACGTATATTTTGCTTATTGGTAAAATGCATATCGTATCTTGTCTTGTGTTAAAATTTGGACCAAATTGACAATGCTTACGGTTGGTTTGTTGTTTATTACGTCATGTGGTCACCAAAAAGATCATTCACCTTGCCACTTTTAACCCAGGAGTAATAAAAATTGGCAAATTGAATCTCACAATGTAAGTATTATGTGTGTTTTTTGAGTTGTTTACCTTTCCTGAACACCGCTAAAACGTAGACGGTCGCCTTCCATCTTTATCGCACTCATTAGCTGCTAGTTGTAATTAGTTTCGGCGTCTTGCTTGCTATTGACGTCAGACGTTCACCTTAGATTCATTTTTATTGTCTCAAGGCTTCATGAAAATTCTATTACAGTGGACGATCATTAATAGTTTTTTTTCTCATACTAGAATATTCGTTGTAACACTTATATCTTTTATAATTAAGGTATTATGTATGAATCTAATTTACAAACTAAAATTCTTTTATTGTTGTTTTTTTTTTCATTGCCGCAGGTATACGATGCGTAGACGCCTAGCAATTCAACCCAATGCTAGAGATAACCGTGCGGTTCACGTAGAAAATATGATTCATTATTTAAAATTTCTTTTTGTTATTTGATTATTCGAAATAATAATTTAGTGTATATACATGGAAAATGTACAGCAAACCGAGTCTGTAAGGTTGTTTAAAAGAAGTAACACATTAGTGCCTGTGGTTACGGCATGTCTAAAAGATAATAAATATTACCACTTACTTGAAGTTGTTTTTTTTTATTACGTAGGACCCAAAACACTCAAGCTTTAATCTAATGTGGTACCATCAGTATCTCCTAAGAGAAATGCTACTCCATTAATCCTGCACTTATAACATATTTTAGGATATAGTCAGAGTGGATGCTTGTGAAGTCAAATTCTGCAAATAGGTAGTAGCACGAAGAAACGTTGTACTGGGTGTTTACATAGAATATGACTTCATGCACTTCCAACATGTAGCATCACCAGCCGTACCAGTTCTGGTTAAATGTTTCTTTATACAACAATGTGTTGTAAGTAGACCAACTATTGTTCTTTATCTGAGGCCTGCTAAATTGCAGCAGTTCTGTGACTTTCACGTCAGACGCGATTATCGTAGTACAGGGACGTCCATCCAGTAGCGACGATGTTCTTTTTTTCAGTAAGGTAGCTCAGATTCTACTAAGCCGTGTTCTTAGATTCCAGAGTAACTGCTGTATCCCTTGGCTAATGATCATTATTTGCATCCGCTTATTATTGCAGGCCCTCAGTATTATTGTCCTAATACACTGTGCTTGTAAAATAGTTGCAAGACTGTCTAGGTTTATGCTTACGTATCCCAAATATTGGATACTCCTTAATTCTTCTAAAGAAAATAATTCTTAAAGTGAACTTCCACTTTATTTTTACAATTGTAAAGCGCTTTCGGCTACATGTTAGCCATCGTCAGTACAAAAATTAAAAGGAAACTAACAGTTTGACAAAGTCAAAAATCAGAAACAAGCAAACTTGACTACTAACTGAAATGCAACCCACATGCCAGTAACTCAAACGAAACATTAATTTAGATCAAACAAAGAATTTAGAATAGGACAATTGAAATTACAAAAATCATTTAGAATAGTAAAATTTTGTTCGTTAATAATTTTATAAATCTCTAAAAATTTCCAAATAATTTAATTTAGATGATTTACTGCACAAATGTAATGAATTTAGATTGTCTAGCGTGGCAGTGTGTTTATTTACTAATAAATGGTTGGCTAACGAAGAATTTGTTGTAACAATATCTGTATTTTTATACTTTTCTAAACTGAAATTTGGTCTTTATTACGGACAAAACGGGAAAACACACTGCCTACGGTAGAAGAAGCAATATTTATATTCCATTAGAACAAAATAATTTAGATAGGCTAACTGAGACTTGACCAGCAAACTTAAGAGGAAACCAAACCTTAACTTTTTCATCCAAATAAGTGGTACAGATAGAAATTTTAAATTTTGTCAAATACTTAAAATAAAGTTTTTCTATTAAATAATTAGGAAAATTGTTATTGAAAGCAATTTGTAGTATTACACCCAATTCTTTTTCGAAAGCATTTAATTTATGCACACAAAATGGCTGTTTTTCATTCACTTTTTAATCGACTTTTTAAATTACCTCGGTCATTAAATGCTTTCGAAAAAGAATTGGGTGTAATACTACAAATTGCTTTTAATAACAATTTTCCTAATTATTTAATAGAAAAACTTTATTTTAAGTATTTGACAAAATTTAAATTTTCTTTCTGTACCACTTATTTAAATGAAAAAGTTAAGGTTTGGTTTCCTCTTAAGTTTGCTGGCCAAGTCTCAGTTAGCCTATCTAAATTATTTTGTTCTAATGGAATAAATATTGCTTTTTCTACCGTAGGCAGTGTGTTTTCCCGTTTTGTCCGTAATAAAGACCAAATTTCAGTTTTAAATAATTCAGGCGTTTATAGTTTTTCAAGTAATGATTGCAATTAAGTTTATATTGGACAAACCGGAAGATKCTTTTTAACTAGAGGTAAAGAACATTTGAAACAATTTGAAAAGTATAAAAATACAGATATTGTTACAACAAATTCTTCGTTAGCCAACCATTTATTAGTAAATAAACACACTGCCACGCTAGACAATCTAAATTCATTACAATTGTGTAGTAAATCATCTAAATTAAATTATTTGGAAATTTTAGAGATTTATAAAATTATTAACGAACAAAATTTTACTATTCTAAATGATTTTTGTAATTGTTTGATCTAAATTAATGTTTCGTTTGAGTTACTGGCATGTGGGTTGCATTTCAGTTAGTAGTCAAGTTTGCTTGTTTCTGATTTTTGACTTTGTCAAACTGTTAGTTTCCTTTTAATTTTTGTACTGGCGATGGCTAACATGTAGCAGAAAGCGCTTTAAAATTGTAAAAATAAAGTGGAAGTTCACTTTAAGAATTATTTTCTTTAGAAGAATTAATTAATAATTCCACTTAAAGAAGATGGATCAGTTTTCAGTTTTTGGATACTCCTGATTCGGTTCCATACCTTATTTTTAAATTATCGCCATATTATGCCTTCCTATCTCTCCAGCAGTATGTTGCCATGATTAGCATCTATCTCGTTATCTATAAGTACTCTGAACGGTTTTTGGAAATCACAGCATCACGCTGCTTCTATCTCACAGCATGCCGCTGGCATTTAACTTTCTGCGTTTTTCACCCTAAATTTTGTAACGGATGCAGATCCAGCACCATATGCATAGCTGCGGTAGGCATTGTGAGCATTGGCCTCCTGATTAACTTGCCTTTTGCACCCCACTTTCTTCCGTGCATGGACTTGCAGGTCCATAAAGCTTTTGCTACTTTACTGGTAACTTTTTCTATATGAGTTGCCTTATTAAATAAGCGATCAACTGCTGCAAGGCTCTTTAGCAGCAGCGATAAGACACCTCCCTATAGACAACCCTTGATAACTAGATTTATCTGGTCGTATGTCCTAAAGAAGTCTTGCTGATCCTTTTTCTAAGCACTGAATCAGTAGATCTTGTCAGACAACGGGCTACTCCATGCTTTTCTACAGTTGCCTTAATTGAGTCAAATGAAGTGTCGTCAAAAGTAGCTCGGAGTGCACTGGGATCGTTGAACCATTTTTTTAATTCGGAATATCATCATCATTAATTAGTATTAATTAATTATTGTTATTAAAATCATTAATTTTTTTCTTGTTATATGTTGTATGATAGTACGTCAATGTGATATGATCACTTGAGCATGTTATTTATATTTTTATCCTGTAAATGAATTTCTCTGATGGATGATAAAGGCATTATTATTAAAGAATTCAGATTCATCAGCCCCCATTAGTCACACATCGCGCACTTTGTACTAAAAACTAATCCACTACAACTGCACGATGATCTGCGCGCCATATTTATTGTCTACATCTTGGAGGTCGAAGAAAATGTTGTCAGCTATACGTTCTTTACGTACCTATATATAAAAAAGACTACACCAAAAATTGCACACAGCACATATACAGGAAGAAAAAAATGCTAACCAGATTTGCTAGGTTAAAGGGTTGAACGATAACCGCTAATGGTTCTTTGGCAAGCACACACATAATAAACAAAAACAGGATGGCCAGCTCTTTGAATGAATAAAAGGCTTCACGGTTCGAATATATAATATTTGCGATTTATCTAAGCTCTGTTAAACTAATAATAGTTTGGTACAATGCACGCAAATTTTGGTTCAAAAATTACTTCCATATAACGCACAATCTGGCTACAATAATATATATGAAACTAATTGTTGTTAGATACATAAACAGTGGTAAAGATTCGGTATTTTGCGTCGAATCACTTTATTTCTACAGATATAGTCGATCCCATTCTTGTTGCTCGTAGACAGGATATGCAGGTCATGTATAGCTAAATCGCAGGATGCAGGAGTTTCCTGCCTGGTTCCGAAGCAAAAATATGTGCACAAAAGCATCGACAAATTCTCCAAAGTCCTTAAGAGAAAAGACGTTAAATGAGATATAATACATTTCAGATACTTTATCCATTTTATAAAAGATAAATAAACCAAGAAATAACACAGAGTAAGCGATGCAACTTTCATGTCAAGAACACTTCGATTACAAGTAGTTAGTAACCGTTTAAAGATTCAAACGTTGCCTAATCCGAATGCCATTTGCGAACAAAAAAAGACGACACAACCTTTCTCGGATAGCATAGCTCGCTTTATCACACTTGCAATGCAAAGTGTGTTTTTTTTTAATTTACTAGTAATTTGGCAATATCGGCGCGACTAACATAACGAACAGTTGAAAAATAAAAAGGAATAGAAAAAATACTTTGTAATAATCCTATAGGAGGTGTAGAAACGTTTGGCACTTTTGATAAATCATCACTACTAAGTGTTGTTGGACCTGTTGCCATCTGGTCAGATCAGCCTTATTTCGATGTTTTAGTACTTCAGGGTAAAGTTGAAAGTAAAAAAGTTGACATTACGCATGTGTAAAAATGTATAAAGAGAAATGTTAGTTTGGATCAAAATAAGCAGAAAATGTTTCAGAGATGTAGAAATGCCATTTATATTTATTTGCAATTGTTTATTATGTACCACAAAAAAAACAATAGCTTTTAGCAAAAACGAAAAATAAAGTTATGGTAAAGTACGATGTGAAAGAATTTGGCGATTTGGATGTATAATATTATAATAATAATATGCTTCACCATAAAAACGTCACGCTTGGTGGTAATACCATTAGCACGATCATACATTAAATGCATGTCGGTTAATTCTGCGTTAGAGTAAACAGCCATAGCAAAAGAAAACTTGTGCACTGACCAGTCAGATTTATTTCACGAAACATCAGCCAACTGTGATAAAAAGCAAGTTTTTACAAAATAAAAGAGGAGGCAAAAAAGAACTGACCTTCCATATAATCATTACTTTGCGGACTGATGTTTATTAAGACTTTTTTGTTTATTGAGGCTCATACTATTACCTCCTTGAATATATACAAATGTGGATTAGTTATGATAATAGTTTTTTTTAATATATATTTTTTCGTATTCAGTTTTCATATTGCGAATATCTATGGTATAATTACTTTGACTTTCCTAAAGCGGTTGTTCTTATTATAATTTCGTTTCCTTAAGTTCGCATCTACCGTTTTATGTAATATCGTAAAGTTCCTTAGCCTACGGTAATACTCGTAACAAGTGGTAAACTAAACGACTGCGGGCGACCTAAATAAACAATTTTGAGAAACTTGGTATGATATGGTCAAGTTGCCTCTGTAATAACTGGTTCCCCAACCCCAATTTTATTTCATTATTTATTACTTTCGGTCGATCTTAGGCATTTTGCTTCTAGTGCCTTCTTCGTTCTTTATTAATTACCCATTGTACGAGGTGCACTATTTGAATTAGGATTGCAGGATACAGGCTAAACAGTAAGGTATTTAGAAAAAATTATATAGATGTCTCTTTTTTTTAATTCAACTAGTAAAAGGCGCTGGTGAATCAAGTGCAAAAATCCAAGGTGTGGAGAAATATGCCTATGTGTGTGTCGGTCACATCAAGGGTAATGTGGAAGAAGCTATTATGCAAGAACATCTAGAAGAAAAGTGGCCAAACTGCAGTTTCCAAGTAAAAAAGTTAGAAACTAAAGGTAACAACAGCAGCTTTAAAGTAAGTTTGGAACTCAAAAACAAGCAATTGTTGTTTGATGACTCTAAGTGGCCAAATGGGGTTCTAGTGAAGGACTATGTGTTTTTTTCGGAGCACCGCAAACAAGCGTAACAACGCCCAATAAGATGAAAGTATTACACTACAATATGCAAGATTCTACCAGAGATCAAGAAGATGCTGCGATAAGTGATGATTTTGATTAGAAGATATATCACCCGCAGGGAAACAAGCAACTTAGAATACTTCATTTAAATATTCAGTGTTTGTTAAATAAAATAAATCAAATTTTACTATTTTTGGATAAACATAAAGACTATGATGTTTTAGGTTTCAGCGAACACTGGTTAGCTGAATATGAATTACAATCAATCAACTTGCTCAGTTTTAAGTTAGCGACCTGCTATTGCAGGCGCATTTTGTGTCATGTTCTCTTCATAAGGGATGATATAAAATTCAAACATTTGGATCTTCCTTCCTTTTCCCAAGAGTGTGTTGCAGAGTTTTGTGGAATTCACTTGTACCAGATGGAGGTTATTGTTGTGTGTTTATATAGGTCTGGCGTGGGCAGTGTAGATCTGTTTATAGAAAWGCTTGCTCAGTTGCTCGATATAGGGTATAGCTTCAAGTCTTGTTTTGTTGGGTGATTTCAATTTAGATTTTAAAATGCAAAAACCTATTAATAAATTAAAAAAATTATTAATTCTAATTAATTTGTATGGGTTAAAAGTAACTATCGATAGTTTTACGAGAATTAGCTCTTCATCTAAAACATGCATTGATAATATATTAACAAATTTAAATGATGAATTATATTTGTCAGAGGTATTTGATCCCTGCTTATCTGATCACTACACTCAACAGATTACAGTATTTAACAACAATTGCCTTGAACCGCGGTCTACCACTGTTACTATCCGTAATAAAAGTAAGCGCAATATGAGACTTTTCATTGAGGCCCTACAATCAACAGAATTAAATTCTCACTCAAATGATGTTAACAAATCTACAATTTTTTTTATTAACACAATCTCCTGCCTGATTGAGAGGTTTTTCCCATATAAACAGGTATATTTAAAGGAACCTTATGTCCCGGTGAAGTGGTTTTCTGATGAGTTAAGGAAGCTCAGAAATAGTATTTCAATATTAAAAACTATAAGTATTGTGTCTAAAGATCCAATTGATGTTAAAGCTTATAAAAGGCTTCATTCTCAATATAAAAAAAGCATTGAAACAACTAAAAAGAATGCATATGACCAATTCTAAGGTAACTCGGTTAATAAATCTAGGGATGCCTGGAGACTTGTGAATTTTGAACGAAACCGTAGCAATCAAAAAGTAAATACCGACATTTCTTGTGATGAGTTTAACAACTTTTTTTGCTCTATAGCAGAAAAATAGTAAATTCAAATAAACTGGATTCTCTTCCAACCTGTAAATCTTCAACCCACAGTTTGAATAGGCATTCATTCTTTTTGGAACCAGTAACACAAGACGAAATCAGAAATCTTATTCGTAACCTAAACAATTCGAAATGTTGTGATATTTTCGATCTAGATTCMTTAATACTTAAATCGTCTGAACATGTAGTGATCCCATTTATAACGGAGCTCATAAATAATTGTTTTGCATCTGGAGTTTTTCCTGATAAGTTAAATTGTGCCAAAGCTATCCCACTTTTTAAAAAAGGAAACAAAAAAATGTTGAAAACTACAGGCCCATTGCAATAATTCCCATTTTAGGTAAAATTATTGAAATTTTAGTTAAAGATAGATTGCTCCGATTCTTTGAAAAATATAATTTACTAAGCAACAGTCAGTTCGGTTTTAGACGCGGCCGTTCTACAATCAGCGTTCTCCGGGAAGTGGTGGATCGTATAGTCGGAAGTCTGGATGGGGGACATACAGTGGCTGCGGTGCTTTGTGACCTAAGTAGGGCCTTCGACTGCGTGTCTCACACTATTCTTTTACAGAAGCTCCAGCTTTATGGTATTAGAGGCATCCCGTTAAAATTCTTTGAATCATATCTACAGAATAGGAAGCAGATAGTATACTCAAACAACAAACTTTCTAAAATCCGAAAATTACACTACGGCGTACCCCAAGGCTCAGTGCTTGGACCATTACTGTTTATTATATATATTAATGATTTCTCTCTCCATATATCACCTCTTCAAAACATATTATATGCGGATGACGCAACCTTACTTTTCACTTCAAAAAACCGTAATGAGATTAATATTAAATGTGAAGAAGGACTGAGTAAATCAGAGGAGTGGTTCAATAGTAACTGTCTCAAGTTAAACAGAGATAAAACTCAAAAAATAACCTTTTCGTTTAACAACAGTTATATAAAAGGGGACAACGTAAAACTTCTAGGATTGATAATTGATGATGGGTTAAAATGGAATTATCATATTGATGAGATGTGCAGAAAAATCTCCAGCCAACTCTTTTTACTCCGACAACTTAAAAAATTACTCAATTTCAACAATTTAGTTACTACTTATTTTTCACTAATTCACAGTCTTCTCAGCTATGGTATCCTTCTTTGGGGAAATTCATCTCAGTCAATAAGGGTGTTCAAACTTCAGAAAAAAGCAGTAAGCATTTTGGGAGGATTATCACAACGCGAAAGTTGTAGACCTTGGTTTCACAAATTTCGCATTATGTTCTTACCTGCTATGTATATTTATTCAACTTTAATTGAAATACACCAGTTAAATAACCGTCAAACCCACGGTGAATTACATGGTTACAACACAAGAGGAGCGAATCTTTTAATAACTACAAGGTACAATTTTGTGTTCTCGGACAAGAATTGCCTGAATTTGAGGATCTACAATAAGCTTAAAACCACTACGAAGCTCATGCAGCGCAATCGGTTCAAGTCAACTGTTTTTTTTTTAAAAGATAATGTTTTTTATACCATCAATGAATTCCTAGAATCAAAAATATCTATATAATTTAGGAACAGTGCCCCATGTTGTAATGTAATGTGTTGCAATGTAATGTGTATGGTACTGTAAAGCTTTATTTTGCGAAAGTTGTAAATCTTGTCTATTTACAGTTAAGTGTTAATGTAGTGACATGCAACAAACAATTATCATTTTGTTGTTTTGTGTGTGTGTTGTGAATAAATACTATCTATCTATCTATCTAATGGATCAGTCAGTGAGGCAAACAGATCTTGGCTAACTTGATTCGTTTTGGATATACAGCACGTTTTTTTTTAATTTGACCATTATTTATCGAGGCTCCTTTATCTCGATTACTATAATAATAAATGTCGAAATAATACTTGAATATTTTTCACTGATATTTTCCTTATAAAAAGGTGGTATATACCTAGTCGTTTCCCAAGATATGACTTAAAAGGTTGATTTTTTTACGTCATTATTTTATCTCGCCAGAATCCTTCGAAAAATGGAACATATTATTTGTGTTAATATACCTTTTTCTTTATGTTTCAATGTACTTTTATTTCTTAATTGTTTGTGCCGCCTTTTTGTAAGTGCTGCTAAGCTACAATCAGCACAATATGCTGTCCTATCGTGTACTGAAGATTGCGGATAAAGTTATAACCACGAAGCTGCACAACATCCTCAACTATATACGTCCGTCATAGCGTCATAATCCCCTTTTGTTGCGGTCAGCACCTTCAGACATGGCTTTATAAATTTAACTATTTTCCTCAAATTTGAAAACCTACGCAGTCAGTCTCAGCCTCATTTCCTTATTTTAATGTTTGCACCTTTGTAACTAGCATTGCACCACCATAATAGGGAAGGTTCTAATTTACTGACCCAAAAGAAATACTCCGACCCGGAAAGAGCCTGCTCCGATCAAGTTGAAAATGCATATTTGAACCACGCTAATGATTTCCTACATTTAAAGTTTCAGCATTGCCACCCTTATTATAAGAGTAGATTACTCTTATGGTTTATCACAAAAATACTCCGACCCGAGAACTTCCTGCTCCGACCAAGCTGAAAATGCATTTTGGACAACGCTAATGATCTCCTACTCCTCCTTAAAGTTTCAGTACCGCCACCCTTAATGTAAGGGTAGTTTACTCTTATGCGTTAATCACAGAAATACTGCGACATGAGAACTGCCTGTTCTGACCAAGCTGAAAATGCATATTTCAACCACGCTAACGATTTCCTACATTTCATTAGAGTTTCAGCATCGCCACCCTTCTTATAAGGGTAGTTTACGCTTATGCGTTTATCACAAAAATACTCCGACCTGAGAACTGCCTGCTCCGACCAACCTAAAAATGCATATTTAAACAACGCTAATGATCTCCTACATCCCCTTAAAGTTTCATTACCGCCACCCTTATTATAAGGGCAGTTTACGCTTATGCGTATATCACAGAAATACTCCGACCCGAGAACTGCCTGCTCCGACCAAGCTGAAAATGCATATTTGAACAGAGCTAATGATCTCCTACATTCTCTTAAGGTTTTAGCATCGCCACCCTTAATGTAAGGGTAGTTTACTCTTATGCGTTTATCACAGAAATACTCCGACCCGAGAACTGCCTGCTCCGACCAAGCTGAAAATGCATATTTGGACAACGCTAATAATCTCCTAAACCCCCTTAAAGTTTTAGCATCGCCACCCTTAATGTAAGGGTAGTTTACTCTTATACGTTTATCACAGAAATACTCCGACATGAGAACTGCCTGTTCTGACCAAGCTGAAACTGCATATTTGGACAACGCTAATGATTTCCTACATTATCTTAAGGTTTTAGCATCGCCACCCTTAATGTAAGGGTAGTTTACTCTTATGCGTTTATCACAAAAATACTCCGACCCGAGAACAGCCTGCTTCGACAAAGCTAAAAATGCTTATTTAAACAGCGCTAATGATCTCCTACATCCCCTTAAGGTTTCATTACCGCCACCCTTATTATAAGGGTAGTTTACGCTTATGCGTTTATCACAGAAATACTCCGACATGAGAACTGCCTGTTCTGACCAAACTGAAAATGCATATTTGAACCACGCTAATGATTTCCTACATTCTCTTAAGGTTTTAGCATCGCCACCCTTAATGTAAGGGTAGCTTACTCTTATGGTTTATCACAAAAATACTCCACCCGGGAACTGCCTGCTCCGACCACGCTGAAACTGCCTGCTCCGACCACGCTGAAACTGCATATTTGGACAACGCTAATGATCTCCTACACCCCCTTAAAGTGTATTTTCAGCTTGGTCGGAGCAGGCAGTTGTCGGGTCGGAATATTTTTGTGATAAACGTATAAGAGCTAACTACCCTTACATTAAGGGTGGTGGTGCAGAAACTTTAAACGGGTGTGAAAGATCACCAGTGTTGTTTAAATTTACATTTTCAGCTTGGTCGGAGCAGGCAGTTCTCGGGTCGGAGTATTTCTGTGATAAACGCATAAGAGTAAACTACCCTTACATTAAGGGTGGCGATGCTAAAACCTTAAGAGAATGTAGGAGATCGTGAGCGTTGTTCAAATATGCATTTTCAGCTTGGTCGGAGCAGGCAGTCCTCGGGTCGGAGTATTTTTGTGATAAATGCATAAGAGTAAACTACCCTTACATTAAGGGTGGCGATGCTAAAACTTTAAGGGGTGTGGGAGATCATTAGCGTTGTTCAAATATGCATTTTCAGCTTGGTCGGAGCAGGCATTTCTCGGGTCGGAGTATTTCTTTTGGGTCAGTAAATTAGTCACACCCCCATAATAGGACATGTCCAAGAAACGTTTGTTGTACAAACATACGCTACTGCGTCAATGTTTCCTTAATTTACGGGAAATAGAATGGGGTTGTTGCCCTCGACAATAAATCGTTATTATAACACATGTGCGACTTTGCTTGGACCTAATGGAGTTAGAAGCTGGCAATAGAAAAAATATTTTTAATGTTTTTGTACCTTATTTTTACCTTTGAAGGTTTACCGCTAAATTAAAATATTTTGTGATACGTCACCGTTCCCGGAGACGCATTCCGCTATTGCGCCAATGCGCCGGATGCCCTGTTGCATGCTTGACACCTTTGTCGCTCTTGAACACGCGTATGTTCTGTGCCTTTGTACCTTTGCTTACGTTTTGGTTTGAGAACGGAGGACGCGTTAAAGTTTTGTTTTTATTTACTTAGTACATTGTTGTTCAAACATAGACTGTGCAATTTACCAAAAATTGACTTACACATGATTGACGAATTTTACATGAATGGAAACTCATGTGGCCAGATCGTTGGATTTTACGCAAATTAGGCGATTTTGCTATTTAAAGGTTGCGACTTGAATAAAATGATGTAATGGCAGCTATACATGCTGTAACTCAGGTTTAAACGAGTTCACCTACTTAATAAATAGTTGTTCCAGTTTTAATATCACTTGAAATATGAACTTATCCTTCGGCTGTCATAAAATGAATTCTGTTTGCGATATATTCGCTGCAAGTTATAATTTTAATTTAATATGTTTTACGTTTTAATATTTACAGTGAAAACGACTAACAACGAATCACGTTTAACATATCCATTCGCGTGTAGGTTTTTTTTTTCATAATTACGATTGCGAGTTTGGAATAAAATGGCAACGCTGCTGCGACTTCGATTTCAGAAACTTCATCTCGGCCGACAGGAATGCCAGGATCAGAAAATGGCGTGGCAACATCACACAGTTACACCGCACTAAGCGCGCCAGGGAACGCTGACGTCAGAGATTCAAACTTTAAACATAAATAATCTTTTAAGCATTAACTAAGCGCTTTGCAAAAAATAAAAATAACAGGGGTCTATATTTTTTCGTGTAGATCATATTCTGCAATAAAAAAAATGGGGGCAATAGGCCCATTAGTCACTAGGTATTTTCGATGTATTACGGCTGCAAAAGCGATATCAACGACGAAATTATGTTATAGAATACTGCAAAATATGTTTAATTGATCTATATAGCAGAACAGCTCTTTCTATCCAGGAGTAATAATAATATAATATAGTAATATAATATAATAAATTGTAGTATACTATACAGGATGTTACAAATTAGTAGGTGATCCCGTTGACCCTAGATTCTTGAAGCCAAAATATGACGATTTTGTTATTAGTGTAAATTTCTGAAAAACGCTTCATTTAAAAAATACAAAGTGTCAAAGTTGAAATTTAAATATCGTTTTTTTATGTTATAATCCACAGTTTTGTAGGTATTGATTTGAAATTTGGCACGAGTGTGCAGTATTTACATCTAAGTGTACCCCTAAATTATTGTTAACATTACTTTTGTAACTTTGTACCCCCCCCAACATTTTTTGTGTGTTTTGTGAAACTTTCCAGAGGGTTTATTGCAATCGCTAAATTCGAGTTTAATTGTAACTATATTTACCTGCTTATGAAAAATAATCGCACGTTATATTTTACGTATTGAAGGTCACAACATGTAAAAAAATCTTTTCAAACACGCACTCAAACATTGGGGTTATTTATGTTTATTGTATCTAATTTTTTTTATTCCTCCGATGTCTGCCTATTAGAGTTGGGTATCCCGTAAATAATCAACTTCGCTAAGATCTGTTACGTGCGCCACTAATTTTCAAACACTTGCATAAACATAAATTAATGTATGCAATTATTGTTTATTGTAGTTTTCATGTAAGTAATACCTATCTAAGAACCAGAAACATTATTTTGCTTGGTAAAATTATATAACTGAAATATTATAAAACGAGCTGCCTATGGAAATAAACAGCTATAAAAGATACGCTATATTTTCATCTTAGATGTCTGTTGTATGTGCCTTTGATTTTGTAAGGCTACAACTGCTTCAAATGGTGAAAATTTTATATGAATTGCTTGTTTCGTTTAAATTTTTGTACACCAGACAGTGGGGTTGCCTACATCTTGTCACCTGAGACTTGATGGACATGTCCTATTTAGCTGTTTATAATTTCTAAGTTAGGAAACGTCCTCGTAAAATACCCCGAAGGTATTGCTATAATTTGGGTAGAACTGCCTCTTGTGATCTGTTGGGTAAGGTGATCAAAGAAGTTCGCTAAAATTCCGTAATACTTCACTAATACCTAAATAATCGGGAAAGATACGGGCATGAGCTCAAAGTGGGAGTCCCAACAATGGTGCGATTTGTTTAATCATCAAAAATCGGTCACTTAATTTAGCAATAGAAATTACGTTTTTTAGTACGGCACTGAAGTTAAATTTATTCCGTACACCTAGCTGATCCAGTCGACCTTTGGTATTTTGAGAAGAAGAAAAAAGAAAATGAGCATACTGAAATTTTGATGCTGCCTATTCTTTAACCTTGAAAATCAGTATAAACTCGAGACTAAAAACAGTTGATCGAAAGGTCATATGCAGCTGTAGCTTAACAAAACAATTTTAATTCTGACGATATTTTGTTTTTTTTTTGTTTATTTACAGTAGTAAGGATTATAAACAGCTTTTCATAAAATCTAACCTACCAGTGGCTACGAAGTATAATACAGATATGTATTGATTATAGCGACAAACCGTGATGGATACGTAAACGTTTAAAGCATGTCGTTATGGCTATATTAACCCCATAAAATATAGTTATTATTYTTTAAAAAATCTTTCACAAGTTAAGACTTATATATCACATACGTGAAGTCGCCACTTGCCCTCTATCGTTCTTAAGATATGACCCAAAAAATTCAAAGCATAACTTAAAAAAAATACAGCCCGACTTAATTCAAGAAAAGTGAAACACTATAATAATTTCTATTATATATCACGTTGACGTTATGCCATCTTTGTCATTATTTCAATTGAGATAAATAAAACTACCCTAAAAAATAACGTTACAAGTTTAAGAGTAGGTGAATAACTGTTGTTTAACATATTTTTTAGGAGTGTTTATAAAAAAATACTACGGCAAGAATATTTTTTGACATTGCATTGCGAAAATTAATAGGCTGTGTATCAAGGTGTGCTAAAATAAGCATATTGTGCTTGTAAATTTGGTCATCTTTCTCTTTCTACTCTTGTCATGCCCGGCTAAGTGTGAATATGTAAGTAGGATAATGATATATAGCTGTCAATGTTGTGAATGTGTGATTGCTCAACAGCAATTGTTATTGAGTTTCACACATGATTCCTGATGAACGCATAATCTTGAAATCTTAATGAGGACCTTGTTGTTTTAGTAGTTAACCGTGTCTTTGCTCTTCTTATTAGCATATTTTGCCTATATATATACTTATCTCTTAATTCATTATTATTTTCATGCAGGATCAACAAAAAACATAACCGCTTTCAAATAAAGGTTGAAACCTTGTTCCATTGGCTTCTTCAAGGGCTGTGACCTTTTTCTTCATTGTTAAATCATACCATTAACGTTTAATTGTATATTATACGTGTAGAAACTCCAAAACAACCGCATTTTATTATAATTCGTATACTGCACGGAATACTGTTCTGTACTTTATTGTTGTTACTTTTACTTGTAACCGGCAATTAAATTGACTTGGTGAATGTTACTTTCTCGTCAGAAATTTACAAAAATACGCTTAATATAATATATGCGGTATTATGTATGATGTTGTTTTTAAGTCCATATTATCGGTTTTTCTAGATTCAGGTGCTTAAGTGCATCAGTAATTATCCTCGATAATATCCGCTCCCATTATTCTAATGAGAGATATTTTCCATATTAAGGTGTTTTCCGCCTTTTGTTTCTTTGCGGTTTCAGACTTATTCATGTTTGATGTGGATGGGATGACCATGTCAAAGGTTTTTATATTTTCAGTAAACAACAGATTGTAATAGTTAATAAGTTGCCAGCCCAACAGTTATATGTCATAAAAAGTTACTGTATTTTTTCATCATCAATCGTTTTGACACTAGAAATAAAAATCTCCTATAAAAAATTATGTCCAGTAACATTTCTTAATCTTAATTAATTTGATCAACAGAATCGGCTAATTAATTAATTATTAATCTACGAATTTATTCCTAATAAGAAAAACTATATATACAGTTCGCTCCAAAAAGCTATAACATCACAATATCTCAAAACCAAGCTTTGCCATGAAACACACAACTAGAAGTGAGAAAAATTACCAAACTTCCTTAGAAGAAAACTTTCTACCACCTTTTCAAAAAAAGTCGACAGAAAATGAGAAATCACTCCAAACACAAATTATGTTTAACAAATTATGGCACTGAAATAATAAAACATTCAAGGTGTCTGAAAATGAAATGTTCCCAAAAAGTAATAAATTTGACCATAAATGATACTTGAAATACCAAAACCAAGCGTTATAAGCTAATAATAAAATCTTGGATATCTGTACAAGAAACAATAAACAGAAGTGTTGTAAAGTGCGAACTAATTTTCATCAGTATATTTATATCTCTATTTACAATAGTATAAATGCTTGAACATTTCAACAGTTTTAATATTTTTTTACTTCTAAAGTCTATGACAAAGAGATTATACCATAGTAACTAAATAACACATATCTTTTGGCAATTTTTATACAATATTTTGTAGATTTTTCTATCATGTGTGGAAACAATTAAAGTCAGCTTTTGCTGATATTTTAGAGGAATGAACAATGGTAATAAAATGATGGATAGTTTTGAGAGCAGTGGTGGGCAGGGTAAATGGCTATGAACAAAAGTTAGGCAAGTGAAGATGATTCTACCGAGGCGCAGTAAAGTTTTTCAGTAATACACCAGTAAATAAAGACATACTTTAATGTAACCATTAAAATAATTGTAAGAAGTATGTAAATACGTCTATCAGTCACCAGAAAAGCATATTTGTAGAATGCATATAAAATTTTCTACTACTCAGCAATTCCCAGCATTTCGAGGCGAAGGAAGATTAAAACTTTGCATACAAAGTGATTGTTTTATTAGTTTTTGGCAAATTTATATATAAATTTTAAATGCTTCTGTTGAATATTGAATTGCTGCTAGTGTAAAGTTTAGGCAACTAATTATATTCAGTTACACTCTACCGTTCAATTTATTTACCCCGCTTTTTTCTAGAATTTAAAATTTACCTTTACTTTACTGTTAATAATTACAAAGCCGTGTTAAAGGTGTATTAGGGTAAGGAATTTGTAATATTACTGGGTTTGATTATATTTTCAAGATTCATTTTGTAGTTTCTCGTTTTTTGGACTCACGATTCAGTTATCTCGGCGAAAGCATTTAATTTCCTCCACTTCCGACCTCTGGACATAATTTGATGCTGTCTTTTCCCCCAACGACATAAGCAGAATTTGTTTTCGTGTTCAGCAAGCAAGAAAATTGATTTTGATGGCATTTTTGCCTCTCATTATTTTTCCCGCGTTGTGCGATACTGCATGCATCGACGATATAACTTTCAAAACGGATTACAGAAATAGAATCGTTTGCATATAAACAAGATGCAAAATGATGGGAGGGTTAACGAACCATGCTGCAACACGTCTACCGCATTAGATGCACATCGTTGACTCGTTTACCATCGAACGTCCAGTCCAGCCTGATATTGTATCAATGTTCATGAATTTACATCTGTACAGGATATACCGAGATAAGCGATCATTAATTATACTATTTTATGGGGAAAAAAGGCTTTTACTTTTAATTGAGTTCGTTGTATAATAAATGACTCAAGTAAATTCGTTTTGTACTTTGGAAATCGGTGTTTCATGATTCACCGTGGGAAGTCGTGTAAACAATACAAAACTTTCTTCCAATTTGTATTGTTATTTATAACTGGTACTTTTACCTATTTTTTAAATATTTTTTTTCTGTATACAACGATTGAAGGGTACCTATACTCGMGGATGGGTAAGTAGAAATTTGTGACGTAAATTACATGTAAAATACAAGCAAATTTCAATATAAACAATGACAGTTATTCAGATGAAAAAGGTAAAATATTATAAATAGAACGTTTTGTATATACTTGGTGTCTAGTAAGGCATGGACCGTACGTTAACACTAGCTTCCTTGGGTCAAAATAAGCCAAAATAAACCAACTCACCTTAGAGCAATTTTGTCTTCTTACCAGGTTATAGCCCGAAAGCTGTTTTGACTGTCAAGATATTTTATTCAAATTTGGTTCAGTGGTATATCTAAATAAATCGGTGTATTTACAATTTGAATAAATCACAGAGGGCGCTCAGGACAATCCTTTAGTGTCTTATTCTTGCATTATCTTCTTGTAAAATAAATGTTTATAGAAGATGTTATTAAAAATTTTCGGATTTACTTTGAAAAAGGTACGCTTGTCATATGTCCCTAAAATGAACCGTTTCAGACGAAAATCGATTTATAATCTCTGCATGCTGAAGAAATCTAATGATTATAAAATACTTCTAATCTATAAGCGCATTTCATTAATCCGACAGTCCAATTCATGTTAATTAAATGGAACCCAACATAAAAGTAAAATCGTATTAAGTAACAGCACAAAATACAGTATGAAGGACAGTGGTAATAATAATAAACAATAACGATAACTATATTAAGACATAAATGGATGTCTACAAATTTATACATTTTTACATTGTATTTTATGCTGTTACTTAATAAGATTTTACTTTTTTATGCTTACTAATACTACAACCGTTTTGTGATCATTAGATTTCTTCAGCATGCAGGGATAAATTTAAATCGGTAGTAAATCAACTAGTTTTTAAGAAAATATCAAGATGTTTCATAATTACTTCTTCCACAAAAAGATATTGCAAAACAAAATAACCAAGGAGCCGCTTGAGTATCTTATTTAGACTAATTAGATATACCTACCACTGTTCCCTGTACCAAATTTGAATGAAATATTTTGAAAAAAAGAGGTTTCGTAAAAAATTGAATAAAAAAATATTAAAGGGCTATAACTTGGCAAGGAAACATAATTGCTCTAAGTTAAGTTGGTTTATTTTGATTCAAGGAAACTACGTTAACGACGGTCCATTCGCTACTGGACACCGTGTATATACTTACATAAATTACGTGAAAATTATGTGAATTACACGTATAGTGTAAAAATATCAAGTGACAAATTTGCAGGATGGTAAGTTTTCGCTTGGTCTGACGTAATAATTAATTTTTTCTACACAATTTTCGGGTAACTTACATAGTTTACAGGTATTATGTTCATGCACATAAAGTTTTTTGTTTTGCCCATTATATATAATTTGCTATTTTCTACATATTTTACAAGTTTTTTTACATGTAAAATAGATAAATCATTTAATTAACGAATTATCTATTTCTGGGTAGGTACACCTGCAAATCACTATTGCTGCACCTTTTTTTCTAGATTTATGAAAAAGCAAGTAGTAGATATTGAATATAATATTTGCTGAGAAAACTAAATCAGAATTGGCTTGCAAGTAAGTTGCTTCTAATTTCAAAATTACGAACTGAAAAATCTTGAAAGAAATCTAAAAATGGTCTAAAAATTGTGTAGGTATACACTAGATACAATAATTTCTCTTTTTTTAAATTATTACTGACACATTGCGCAGATCTCTCTTCTTTTGTCTATTTTAAGCTAAAATCAACTCTGTATTTGAAATCTAAACCAATCACATACCTCAATTGAAGGAGTTGTTATGGTTACTGGGTTGATTTTAGCTAATATCAACTTTAACAAAGGGAAGAGAAACGGTTCATTATCTTTAAATCCTTCTCAACTTTTTCGTTCTTTTGTATTCTACTTGTGTTTAACTGCACTCTTACTATATCGTTTTTATTCTGTAAAAAAGGAAAATTGATTTTGAAGAAGAAAGCGGCACTAATCAGAGGTGGCGGACTAGTACTTATCTAGCTTATTTAGCAAGCAAAAATAAGGGAAATTGATTTACGTCACTGGAAGCATGCTGTGAATTGATATTACTTAACTGTGGAAGCCGATTTTTTTTCACTCTTAACTTTTACGGTTATAGGTTGAACAAAAAAATCATGTTACATCACTGCTTTATTTGGAAAGAATACTGCAGAATATTGGGCAAAATTATGTATAGTTCACACATGGCGGTCGTTCGTTTTCGGAGAGACTTTAAAAAATCTATCTAATAGGACAAATGAGACAAACAAGAATCTGTAAATATGATTACATACGGGCTTTGGGGTTGTGAAAATGTAGTACGCTATGCTTATATCTTCAATATTGATCTGCTAGCTATTCATTTTTGTAATATGTTTATAGTTGGCAGGTTAATTTTATTGTTGTTATTTACTTTCAGTGTCTAAATACTGCCGCTGGTTAGCATTGTATAACTTCTTTTATTATATAAGAAGTGGTACTACCCAGTAGTAGAGCCATGTTGCTTAACTGCGTAATCATTTTGTTCGGATCCTATAGTAGTACACAAATAAAAAATATTGGCTATTCGAGACGGATTATGCAGTACTTACACATGATACATGATATAGGTATTTACATATGTTAGATGTATGTATTTATGAGTTTTTAGTAGACGTGGTTACCATTTCTTGAAATGTACGTGAATCGACAGTAACTACTTAATTATTTATTTTACAGTCCTCTATACCGAGGTAACACAATGTTAGTATGTTAGCGTAATCGAATTAACAAGTGAAAATAGTTGGACTAGATTTCTTTAATTCCAGACCAGTTACTTCTTGTTTTATCTACACATAATATGCTTTTTTGATGACGTGGACTCATTGCATGCAGAGAAATGTTATGGCACTATGTTTTACTTAATAAAAGATGCAACTTTTCTGAATGATTTGTAGTCGCTCATCCCAAAATTGTTACATCTTACAATTCCTCTGTATTTTTGCAGAAATACCTTGTAGTTTTCTGATGTGATTTATGTTCCAGGTGCACTTCTACTTTTACTTCTAGTTGATGGTTTATGCTTGTATAGAGGCCTGGTTATTATTCAAATATGGTTTTCCAGTGGTTGTAGAAATCTCTCTCAAATTTAACAAATTTAGTTGACATTTTGTTGCACTGTGAAATAAAGGTGTATTCAGAATAGATAGTAAAAAAACCTCAATTGCTTATAGAGCACGTGTACGACACAAATAATAATTCGTTGATGATATTTTTCCGAACCTATGTAAATTTCCTGTGCTGTATAAATTGGTGCTAATTATTTAATTCATTTGATTGTACCCATAATCGTCTAAAATTATTGTCGTTAAAACCGTTTCCATTTCACGTGCGAAAAGTCCAGAAATGGAATTTCCCCGTTTAGGTAGTCAATTTGGTGATATGAACCATAGATAAGCCCTAAGTACCGGATTGACCACAAATTCATTTTTAATAGCTTTGTCAACGGAAATTAGAGTTTAGTTTATTTAGATACTCTTTCACTTATAGGCAGTACATACATCATTATTTAAATGTATTTATACATAATAAACATACTCTTAAGAATTCATTGCCTTATATAATTTTGCCTGCGTGCAGCCTCAAATCATAAATGAAATGGAAATATGAAATCGTAACGATTAAAAGAAAGTTTTAATTCTTGTATGCGTAGTAACTGAAACGACTTTTATCGATTCTAATTAATATTATGAGTAACCTGAATTTGGATAATGTTACGCTGGTGCCGCCAGCAATGCAAATGCTGCAACAAGATAAGTTATTTTTTAGATAGATATTGGGTATTTATTTAAAACAGCCAAGTGGCGTATGATTCTTGTTCTGCGAAACGGAGCGCAAAAGGGACGTTTCAAATCTAACAAAATCTGTCAAATGTCAGTTACATAGCATTTACTTATGGAAACCTACCGTTAGATAGCGTTAACTGCATTTCACATATTAGGCTTTTTAGAACACGTGACTTTCGGAGCGACTGCCAGGGGGCACATGTCAAAACGATGCAGCTTCTAGCGCGCTGTCATAGAAACCCCATTACTTAATGCCAACGTCAGTCACTAGAGCTGGGACATTCGATTTAATTCAAATCGTTCAATCAATTGCGTAGATTTGGATGATTCGAGTCGTTCAAGAATCATTGCTGAGAACGAGTTACTGAGTTGTTAGTCCTGCTTAAAGACAGCTAACAGGTGCAATATGTGTCCCGTAACAGTAGCCAGCCAGTCAACCGTCAACCATGACCGATGCACGAACGAAAGTGATTCTTTAGCTGTGAGCCGAATCAAACGAATCAAGGCATGAGTCATTCAATTTGAACGACTTGGTCATGAACTACCCATCTCTATCAACCACGCGTCCGTTTCCAGGGTTTCGCAGGCGCGTCCCATGTGTGCGCTTTTTGCCCCCTGGACGCCATACGGACGTATTCTCTCTTTGTTAACGCAAAGTGAGCTTATGTTGAAGTCTATTAACAAATGATTAAACGGTCCAGGGCTCAGTTTCTACCTAAATTACTTACATTTGGCGTTGATTAACAAGGAAATATTAGGAAAACACATTTACATTTAACACTTACATTATATCCAAATACAATTTATTCATATTTTTGTATTTCTGAAAATAATTCAGCAATAGCTTGATTTCGTTGTGTAGTCGCAGACATTTTTTTTTCTGGCAATTTAAAAGGTGTAGAACATTCTTTTAAACTATGAAGCTATTTTGTCCGCATTACGGCGTCTTCTCGAAAGCGTCGAACGATACTTAACGACCTGACCTGACCTGCCCTGATCTGACCTTTCCTCTGAAGCGTTGGAAAATTACAAAGAAGCAAACCGATTGCTAATTTGGAAAGTGGTTTAACCCCAGATCGTTGATATCATTACTTTCGTACAGTAATATAAAAAACCGCCGCAAATTGAATCAATACTTCCACATCCAATTGTCAAAATGACATTTACGTTTTTATTTCTTGTGCTATGCGATTAGTAATCAGATTTTGAGCATTTTGTCTCTCTAGACATTTTTCTAAGGCAAAGTCCTCGTGATATTAGCAAAAATATATAAATTTTAATATCGGTTTTTTCCAATTAACTTGAAAATTATTAACTTAACAAAAAAAATTTAAGAATGCTTTCTAATCAGAATTTTGATTTTATATATAATACCAAAATTAAAAAAAATCGTACGAGCAGGGACTAAAATGGGTTTTTTGGAAATATTTCGAAAATGTCAAAATTTTGAATAAATTTTCTAAGAAACTTTTTGTGAAGAAATTTTATTTCCTATCTGATGACATTTTCATTTTTTGAATATATTAAGTATATTCGGAGATAATTTATAAGAATGGATACTACTCGCAGTTGTACTACTAATCACATACTAAAACAAAAAAAAATATAAAAAAATAAAAATTTGCAAAAAGGGTAGGTACCCTCCAGTATTGCCCCCTTCCCGATACCGTACTTACTCCACAAACAATAGGTCGCTTTGGGTAGTTGAGATTTATGCGTGTGCCAAATTTCAAGTTCATATTATATTAAGTCTTTCGAAAGTTACCGCGTATACAAACAAAACCACAGACACACAGACAAGAAATTTTTTTGCTCAAATTTTGTTCTTTCGCGTTTTCGACCATTTTAAAGCGAATGAGCAAATAAAAATTTTAAAAATTTTGTTTCGCTGTGCAATACTTCCCATCCGTTGGATATGGAAGTAAAAAATGACCTGCATTATAGKACCTTGATCGACCAAAACTATTTATTGCAAATAAACAAAWAATATATTTATAGATTAAATTACATATATTCTCAGATGTATTATCTCTAGCCCTACTGAAAACCGGTTGACAGACATCGCAGGTTGCCAACTTACCACCAGTTTCCCACCGTGTACCCGTTTTTTCGCGATTTCTGTTTGTCCATCAACTGTTAAGCCGTTTACTTGTAATTTTACACCTGCATGGCGTATTTATTACAATTTGATACAGGGCTTCTATAAATTATCACAATATGCACGGCGATAGTACTGAAGGTTGCAGATCAATGTCACACTACAGCTCCGAAATGTGAGCTTTCTGCAACCTTAAGTTGATTATCCCACAAAACACTACAGAATATGTTGAAAATACACACTCCCAGGCGTTTTCTCATATTAAAATATATCAAATAATTCAGAAATCGACACACGACAAATATACGTCTTTGTGTTCACTTTCCTGAGAGGCTATAAATTGATTTAACCTATAATTTTCATAAGCGTCGTCGATGCTTGAATCATTTATAAAAACCCTGTATATGATGTTTGTAAATGCAGGCAATGGTGAAAATTTTCTTCCTTTACACAATGTAGATTATAAAAAAAATAACTAAATATTATTTCTACTCATGTACATCATGTATCACAGCTTTCTCCTTATGAAAATGCTACTTCTCTGTGACAGTGCGTGTTAAATTTGAATTAAACGAGAAAGTTTTAAACGTATATGCCAAAATATTAAAAAAAAATTTTAATCTAATATTCGTAATTTATAAATTGCAATATTCTAGAAGAAATAACACTTCCTATTCGAAATGAAATACATATTTTCATCTCTTGCTACAAAATGTAGGTACTATTAAAAGATTTGTTTACTAGATTTGTTTAATAATATTAAAAAATTTCAGTGTTGAGGTTTTATCTTTATATTTTTTTTGTTATTGTGTGTTTTCTAATTAGAGAAGGTAGATAAAAGATTCTTGCTTATAAGTACCGGCATTTGCTGTCTACCTTTTGTTCGCTATAGGCCTGAGTTACATTAAAATGCATATTGACGATTCCAACTCAGGATGGACATTTATCTTCGTCAGTGGGCATACTGGTGGAATGTAAAATTCCAACAACACAGCCGCGCGTGTATGTGCTAGTGCACGCTCGTGTGACCCTTAATTTCGCCAACCGACCACACTTACCAGAAGAGCTGGTTGGTTTACATGACTGTCGTCGTTGCGTTACGCTTTACGGTGGTTTGTTGCTAAAATTGTACACTTTGAACGGTATGTTAAACAACCGTGTTGAGCGGCTATTTTTAGGAGCACTTTAATTTCATAGTTGTTAAACATTTAAGCTCGGTATCACACTACCTGGTTTCGCTGAATTTCTCCAGTATCGAAGAAAAACTTTACCAGGTTTTGCTTGTAACGTTATTATAACTAAACCTGCGATTGTTGTCATTAGTAGGTAATTTTTTTTCAAAAGCTGCTATTAGGATGTGTAATTTCTATTTATTTAAGAACAATGCTGTCAAATGTCTCCCATTTAAGATTCTTTTTTTGTATCTCAGATACTTGCTTTAGTACCTTGGAAGATATTTTATCTTAGATACGTCTCCAGATCAATATCGAAATCAGAAAAGTTGCAGTTCTCAAACTATTCAACAGAATTTGCAAAACTGGAGTATCGTATTTATTAAGAAAATTATTGTCAGTACAAATATTGCAGTGGATGCTCATTTTTCGTGGACATCATATTCATAAAATTTAGCTTGTCTTACTATGAAATGTAGCTTCAAATAAATTATTACCATATATGCTGGCGAAAAAGCAGCAACATTTAATGTGAAAAGATATAAGCAAAAATGGTATAGTGCTTTCTATTTTGTCATAATAATGATTTAAATGTTTTGCTGTTTAATTTTCAGTAACCAGTACTATCTTTGTTTTGACAACTGCATTAATATTTAGTGCCGTAAGAACTGTAATCATAGATTCACTTTTACTCAAGGAGTCTGAAATTTCTGTGTTTCAGTATAAATAATTTTTTTTCTGACCCAATTTTAATTAATGAAACAGAGTTGCTGTTTATAATGTATTTAATTTCTGTATTTACTAAAAGTATAAGTATTAAAAGATGTGTCGCAAGTAGTATAGATCCATCAGTTTTTGCAATTACATATGCAGAAATTTTTTTGCAAAGTTAGTCATTGCATTTCTCGCGTTGAAGTTAAAACTTTTAGTTGTATACATACACAAACTTACTTTTTTTATTAGTAGTGAATGTTTGATTAGATATACTTAGTAGCAATTAAGTTTGAATAATTGTTGTTCACGAACACTTTGTCTTACAGCTTCAAATTTGTCTACATTTCTTATATTTTTAACGTGAATTGTTTTTGGATTATCCAGCAGTGTATACTCGCTTTCTAAAATTCCTAACTATATCTATATTGTGCACGTAATCCACGCCATCACTCTCATTAGATTCGTATTATGTTAGCCCTTCTATTTTCTTCAATTTTATGATATTAAAATAAGGCCAACCATTGTGAATTTCTGACTTAATGGATTAGCTACACCAATTCTCTGTGTAAGCAGCAAACTTTTAGCCATCAAGTTTAATGTCTATAGCTCCAAGTTATTTGTATCGAAGGCATTTCATTGTGGTATTTGTATTACCTTCTTTAAGTAGGTCTTATCTCACTTAATGAGACGTGGCTGTTAAATTCGAATAAATAGAGCAATACGGATATCAGCGTTTATCTAAAATACCGACGAAAAGCAGTAAAAGTACATTCAATATTATATTGACGTTAACCTAATACCCTTAACGGTACACGGTTGTTTAGATTTGACAGTACCAGTCACTTAACCGCGTGTTTAATTAAAATGTCGTTTAGTAAATTAATTTGTGCTCGCGTTCATTAGTGCGACTACATACTTGTCCATTAGGTTTTTAAAATATTACGATGAATGCCTTAGCGAACGGTGTGTACGCCGGCGCACACTCGACTGAGGGCCTGAGCCCGAGCAATTATTATCCGTAAAGGAAAGTAATGTAAAAGGAAAAATAAAATTTGTGTACGCATACTAACTATAGTAAGTAGCCTCATTTAACATTACAGAGTTATAATTAATTGCAGGTACCTTTTCATCACTTATAGCTTCATTCAGGGCAAGAACTGCTACCAATTTTCTCCCGCAAACACATCATTGTCATCAAGATCATTCCCACATTTTTCATTTTTGTAAATATATCCAAAATTTTCTTTTGCTAATTAAGGGCACAATTTAGCAAATGTTAACAACTTTTCTTTCGCCTTGTCATATTTAAAAAATTACCATAGTTTCTCACATCTTAGAACATTTGTTGCATATTAGCCCGCAATGGGGTTGTAGTCCATATTTTTTTTATTGCAGAATATGAATCTATATAAAAAATAATAGACCCCTGTGTATTCATTTATTTTCTAAAGCGCTTAGATAAACGTAAAAAAATGGTAAAGTTTAAATATTTGAATGTGTGACGTAGGTTGACCCTGCCGCTTGTGATTGGCAGCAGCTGTGTGTTGTTGCCAGAGCACAATAATTTTCAGCGTTCCAGTTGCCTATGCGTGTTTTTCGCTGTCAACTGCCGACGAACGGACGATGAGCGTCATCACAACCTCTCAGTAATGCTCGTGGTGTTTGCTTTTGTTTATCGATCACGATTATATCATTCAAAATGCGTACGAAATGGCTGCTAAAAAGAAATGTTTTGTACCAACATGCACAAATACTAGTATTGTTGCTCTAGAGAAGAAATTTTTAATTGTACCCGAAGAAAAATCAAGATGAAAATTGTGGTGTGATGCACTAACAGCAAGTCGCTTGTGTTAAAGAAACTAGAGGCAAAAATATAAATAAACAGATCATCTGTCTATCTGTACAGTGTTGCCACTGGGGCTGATAGAAATTCCGCTAGATTGGCGTATCGAATCCGCTAAAATTTTTAAGACAGGGTAATCTGTTGATATACAAGGGGATTTATTACTTATTTTATAAAAATAATTATTATTTTTCTACATATTATGCTATAACGTTAAAAATTTCTTTGTCGAGCTCATCGCGTTCCTTTCAGAAATATGTTTCGTTGCTTTTTACTCGGTTTAAGATAATATCTGCGTCATTTGACAATCTGAGCTGCAACGTGAAACACACAAGCACTACTGAGACGTTGGTAAAATTTTGGATTGGTAGGTAAAAAAAGCAGGAAATATAATATTTCCCAGGCAAGGAATACAGTAATCATCGAGTCACTTCATATCTAAGTTTCCCATATTTATACGCTAAAATGACTTTCTTATTCCGTTAAAATATTCGCTAACTGCTAAAACGTATATTTTTCCGTTGGGCGAGAATTTTATCCGCTAAGTTGGCAACACTGACCAGATGTCTCTTCTATGAGTCAAACCATGGCCAACTTCAATTAGGCCGCGGCCGTAGTAAATGGCAACAGCGCAATGGCGCGAGCACCAGGCCGATTCGCCGTTATCCGTAAGCCGGGCCCTTAATATATATAATGCTATATCTCCATTATTAGTAGCAATTTAAACATATTTTTTTTCCAAAATATTCCTTAAATTTCGTAGAAAGTGACACCTGCATTAAAAATCCAAGCCAATTGTAACATTTACTTTGAATTCGCTAGAAAAGGAGCTAATTTTTTTAAATTAGAAACATTGTCGGCGGCAAAATTGTACAAAAAGCATGTCGCGATAACTCAAAAAGGAAGAAAATATGTTACTTAACTGTAAATTTTTTATTTTACTCCTCGTTATATTGAGATATGCTTTATTGTAATAATTAACTTCTTGAAATGTTGATAAGTCATCCAACTTATTGAAACAAAGGGATTATTTAACAAGCATTGCCTTAATGGGTTCTCGACATACGTTACAAAGAAAATTCTATATACATTATTTTTAATGAAACAATTTATTTAGTGTGATAAATATAAAATAAATACTTCCAAGTAGTAACAAAAAATAAACTAAATATTCCACAAATAATATGGTGAACACATGTAGTTAACAAAAGATAAGATAAAATATACAGTGTATATGCTATATGATATGCCAAGCAGTTTGGTAAGATTTCCTGAGATGTTAAGACATGTACGTAACAAGGGAGGAGCTATAAATATATTTAGATAAGTATTTCTAAAAATAAAGTATTTATATTTCTTATATTTAAATCTGAGGCTACAGTTTATTTGAACGTACCTTAAAATAATTATTTAACAAAGCATTAATAACAATTGACACGAGAGATTTTATTTTACATTTTACACCATTATTGCATAAGTAGCAACATAGTTGATTCTCAAAAAAGAAAATGCGATTCGTTCACTTAAAACATTTGAAATAACCTTATGTTTTGTAGGTACTTGCCGACATAAACAATCTCTCAAATTTTTCAGATATTCACATCTGCATCGCGCACACATTCAACAACAATTTTATATGGCACTCCACCATTTATTAAATTGTAATAAGCACCTGGTGAATGATCATTACCTTTTATTAAATTAAATTTAACGCATTCATTAAATGAATTCAAAAGCAATTACGTTTTCGTCTAAGTTTGAATGCAACAGTATCGCTAATATATAATATACTTGATTCGTCAAACGTCTAGGTAGTTGTAGTTAAATGTCACAAAAATACCAGCTGATGCAGTGTCTTCTGAATGTGACAAAACAATGATTGGCCTTTTAAAAGTACTTCACAGACTTTCTCAAAGCACGAAGTGCAAAGTTGTAAATTCAGCACTTAGTAGATTGTAATGCAAGTATATATTATTATTATTATTATTAATCCGCAGTTTTGGTTCTGACTCGAAAATTTCATTAGCGATTAAACCAAAATTTCTGCCGATAATTTGCCAGTAACAGCCTAATCTAGATTCCAAATTATAGGTCTGAACACTGTAGTGGTGCAAGGAGTACGTCATGTATCAATCCATTCGATTTAAACAGAATCGGCCTTGTGAGCGCTGTTGCCAAATTGATCAGGCCGTGGCCATGGTCAAACGCGAAATCACGGTAGGTTCACCGTGGCGAAATGCGATCCCACCACACTCCCCCACTCTAGCCGGGTCGAGTGACGTTGCTAGCAATATTTGAATTTGGCGGAAAACTTTAGAGGGCGAAAATAAGACAGTATAACATTAGAAATATTTTTTTGTTGCTAGTATCTCACATCATTGGGTCTAGGAAAACCTACAAATGTGTTGCAATAACGATTTATGATCGAGGGCTACTACCCCATTGTCATTGCCTCATTGACCACTAGTTATCTGATTCATTAGAATTTCCCATATAAAAGGTCAAAAACCATACTTTTAGATCAATCAGTTAGGCAAAGAAAAGAATTAGCTAAACTTTTTTGATTTGATTTTATTTCTACAATATATTGGGTTGTCAGTTGTAAGTACAAAACTCAGTTTCGGGTTTGCAACCTCATCCATTTAACCATCATCTAGCCTGTTTATAAAAATATTTCAGTGACACTTAGTCGTACGTACGTTTAGTTAGTAATAAAAAACTAAAAGCCGTGAAAGAGAAAAAGCGTTTTCAATTAATTGCATCTGACTACGTTTTCAACTATAATTGTTTTAAAGGTTTGATAGGCACACAAATAAAAGGCAACAAGGATAAGTCCTATAATGTATGTTAGCAATTGCATTATTTGAATGTTGCTCCTTTACATTATACAAGTCGCTTATATTAAATTATTTTTCATTATTTATATTAGTATCTTAAATAAAAACGGCTAGGTATATTTATATAAAAATTCACACACCGAGATGGTTGTAGCAGAACAGAGAGGGTCTAAAAGCCATGTATAGTTGCCGGTGGAGTGCCCTTCTTTTTTTTAAGTTAATGCAATGTAATTAGTTCGAGGATTAGCAATCCTGCAAGAGGAAAAATCTTCCTCTCAATAAACTAAATGTGGTCTATTGCAAAAAAATTTTTACTTACAATAATTGAATGCAGTTTAACATTATTATCATGAAGAAGTCTAAACCATGAGGACGAAGAGCTAGATAATTTTTAATGTGTACAAGTGGGCCTAACCAGCTCCCTCTATGCGTCGACGCAAAATAAACATTGGTATTTCTGCTTAAAAAAAACATTGTGCAAAATTTCGATAAAACTAATCTAGTTATTTTAAGATACTGACAAATATTAAAATAAATAAATTCAACAACAATTCCCTGTAAAATGATAAAACGGCAACATTCGTTTAATATTTTATGTGAAAAAAAAATTAAAGTCGTATTTACTATCACCTTTCAAACGCTGTCTCGTTGTGATTTCACAAAAAAATGGAGTCCTGTGTTTTTCAATAAAAACATCAATTATTTATGACTAGGGAGTCGATTGACGACAAACATCAAAGAGACAGGTTTTCTCTAGATTTGATTGGATATTGTAAAACGGTTTTACCTTATGCCAGTATTATTCCCACCAAATTTGAAGTCGATATCTCTTATAGTTCAGGAATAATTAAAAAAATCATTTTGATGTTAATATGATATTAACCTAAACTAATAACCGCTCTAGCATTGTGGAAAACCGAGTGTATTAATAACAGTTTGTAGCTAAAATATTAGCAGACTGATTAAAGCATCCGCATATTGATCATAATATTAAATAACAAAAAGCGAAGTCTACGAGTAAAATACATAACCAAACAGGTCCGACAGCCGATTGTCTGTCTCTGTTGCCAAACGTTCAATTGTCTCCCGCCAATTTTCAATGACTTTCTAAGGGCATTAAAACTCCACAGACAAAATAAATATGTTGGAATTAGCATTAGCCTACCTTTAGCATTTTTTGCATCAAGTTGAGGGTTTAAAAGGGACAGTTTTTTTTGCAAAGCCGTGAAGTTTGCGAGTTTATGACATTAAAAATATGACTTGTTTCTGGCTTACATTATTTGGAGCGCTGAAGCAAAATTTTCTATAAATGTAGTTAATAATAACTACTGAGCTGATGAAAATCCTTATGTAAGAAGACAACGTTGTTTTCAGGATCGTTTGCAGTTGACGAAAATTTGAACACCAATTGATATCTACATTATCAGCTTTAAACAACGTTTTGGAAGAAGCCGTTAACAATTTACCAACAAATGAAGCAACTGCTGCGTGTAACCATCAGTATCAGTACAACTTCTCATAATGGAGGTGCTGTTGCAGAAATCTTAAAAACAAATTTTTGATTCCTCCGATTTAACCTCACTGTTTTTTTCATTGGGGCTTCATAAAAAACATAGTTTATTGTCACTTGTCTACTAAAAAGGAAGAGATGACTGAGAGGGTAAGACGGGGATTCCAAGACTTAATGCTAGAAAACATCCAGCGGACTACACACATTGCAACGAGAGAGACGGGAAGGAAACGTTTTTGAACAGAACTTAAAGTAGATTATATTAAATGTGCTTTTTCTATTGAACAAAATGTTCTTTTGCATTGCGTAATATTAATAAATTTTGCAAGTAGTAAATAGCTGATCAAGTAAAATGGCAGCCCATGCCACTTTGCAGCGCCTCGCAGCGGGTAACTCACACGAGTCCATAACGAATCCCGGAATGTCGAACCAAGGAAATCGTCGAACCACCGAACATTCTGTTTGTACGCGACTAACGAACACAAGAAAGTCGAACGGGGGGAAAATTAAACCAGTGGTACTTAAAACATATTTTAGTTGTATTGTATATTTAAGGCTGGGATCCTAGAGAAAGAAGTTTCACGACATCTCCCATTTCACTCATGCGAGCTGTACGATGGCGGTACCTAGCGGATTATAGATGCATATACAAGCGTAGTAAAATTGAAAACTGATCCATCTTCTCTAAGTGGAGTTATTTCACTAATT
Organism: Rhyzopertha dominica; assembly: GCA_025024175.1. NCBI lineage: Eukaryota > Metazoa > Arthropoda > Insecta > Coleoptera > Bostrichidae > Rhyzopertha > Rhyzopertha dominica. Next base: position 15,980,318 of record QCXZ01000001.1, read on the forward strand.
CTTCAAAAGAAAATATTCTTATAGTGAACTTCCACTTTATTTTTCAATTGTAAAGCGCTTTCGGCTACATGTTAGCCATCGTCAGTACAAAAGTTAAAAGGAAACTAACAGTTTGACAAAGTCAAAAATCAGAAACAAGCAAACTTGACTACAAACTGGAATGCAACCCACATGCCAGTAGTAAAATGTCTAAGTTAAAATCGAATAGTCCGGATTACAGATTCCTGTAACCATGGATGCATAATAATAGCGTTGTCTGAATATTATTCACATATAAAAAAACTGACAGCGACAACGATAATAATAGGTTTAGCAATAATGCTTGCGTGTCGCTCGTACCTGAGCGCGCGTCCGGATATACTGCGTAATATACGTAGGTAGGAAGTCTAGGAAGTGCATCAGTATTATCAGGAGTACCTATATGAACTATAAATCTTTAATAGGCATTTTTAATCTAAAAAGGATGCGTTTTAATACTTTTAATACGAATTACTTTTTTCGTGTTATTTTCAACCAATCAGAACGTTCAATTTAATAGAGGTACCTCGTATAATTTAGATTATTTCCTTCCTGTCAATTTTTAGTAGTTATCAGGTTACTAGGTAATTATTCTTCCAGCCGACCGTAACTATTACCCTAAAAAATGCAGATTTTTTTAAAATGAGGATTCGGCTCAAAACTGTAACAGTACATACATAATATATAAATCATTGTCTAAAAAAAAAAAGTAATAGGTTTGCCTTCTGAAATCTGTCAATATTTTAAAATGCTTTCTAAAACTTTATTGAGCATAGTAATAGAAAAGACTAATACTTACCTCTTATTTAATCTACCACGGAAATATATTTGCTTATAAGGAAGTGACATTAACTTATTTTATTCTAAATAAGACGTCATATGTTTTGTTAAAACTTCGAATTATAACAAAAATCTGAAACTGAAAATAGGTATGATTATGCTTGAACTTTTAAGGCCAACTTAAAGGTGGTGGAGATACCGTCAACTATTTGATTCTATGAGGCAACTTCCACGTATTTACAAAAAATAGATGCATTGAGTGTAATATGGCAAGCTTTTAAAATGCAATGCAATGAAAATAAAGGTTTTCATTGAAGTTTGTCACGACATTCTTGCAAGCACCACGTAACGATCTCACATGTTATAATAATTTTAGATCTAGAGCAGTAATTTATAACATCTTTTATTTATGTACAATACGAAATAATACAAATACAATAATATGTGGTACTGATGAGGATGGCTACAGACACATTTATATGTACGGTTGCATAAGCTACACATACATTCGTACAAAATTTGAGGTACCGCTGGTATGTAACTAATTTCACTTCTTTCCATGATTCGACGTTTCCTGTCTTCGTCGGTACTGGTTTCGCTAGTTCGTAATTCCGTGGTTCGACATTCCGGGATTGGTGGGGATACCACTCACACATTTCTGGTGGGTAATCCTAACTTAAACCCACAGCCTTCTGTCAAAAGACAGTGTAATCACAGAAAATTAGGCTGTCCAGAACACGTATTTGTCATCCAGCCGCCATCTTTAAATGCCCTAATAAGATGGGAAAAACAGTTCGATTTGGAGAGCCAGCTCGCACGAACTAGCTTGCGAGCCGTTATTCGTTTCAATAGTTCGTTTACGAACTGGAACAACAGCTGTTCGTTCGCGAATGACAAACATTCAATGTCACGAACCAGTTCGCGCAGTTCTCATCCGAGAGCCATTCTTTTTAACAGTTCGTTCGTGACCTACCCACCTCTAGGTAATTTAGGTTATGTTTGTCATCCTGCCGCCATTTATGACAGCATTAGGCTTTTTAGAACACGTGACTTTTGAGCGACTGCCAGGGGGCAAATTTCAAAACGATGCAGCTTCTAGCGCGCTGTCATAGAAACCCCATTACTTAATGCCAACGTCAGTCACTAGAGCTGGACATTCGATTCAATTCAAATCGTTCAATCAATCTCGTAGATTCGGATCATTCAAGTCGTTCAAAAATCATTACTGAGAACGAGTTACCGAGTTGTTTAGACCTGCTTAAAGACATATGGATCGTGAATTGAAAGTGACAGCGGTGTCTCCTGTCTTGCCACAGCATATAAATAGGCTCTCATGCTGTGTTCTCGTCGTGTGCTGTCGTCAGCCGTTAACCATGTACGACGCTGATTCATTAGCTGTGAGCCAAATCAAGGTATGAGTCATTCAATTTGAACGACTTGGTCATGAAGGACCCAACTCTATCAGCCACGCGTTCGTTTCCAGGGTTTCGCAGGCGCGTCCCATGCGTGCGCTTTTTGCCCCCTGGACGCCATATTGGATGACGTAATCTTAAAAAGCCTAATTCTGGATAGGCTAATGGGTAATGGATACAGTGTATATTTTGGGTTACAAAGCAAAAAATTTGATCATCGTACTAAATAGCAATACTGGTGCCTTCGTCAAATAAAGTGAAATTTTGCACACTCCTAGAACACAGTCTTCTGGAACATGAATATCCGTTCCTTAGGGTCACATCTTATTTTCGAAATGTAAGGATATAAGTATCTAGTGTATTAATTTCCAATTATAATATACACAAGTGGTTCTCCCTGTAGGTACTGCATAGTGTCGCATGCTTCTTTAATGGTTCCTTTATGTTCGGTCGTGCTACGCGAGTGTTTTCAAACCACGCAAAAAACGGCCTAAACACCAAAAATCTGTTTGGAACCACACTCGCTAGTCGCCACCACCACATTGCATATGGAACAACATGATGCGTCGTAACCCAGGTCCACGTATAAAAACTCATTTTTCAAAAACCAGACGCAAATTCATTTCCAATGCACCTTCTGAAGGCAGTGTTTTAGTTGTGTGCAAAACTTGGCGATGGTCCGGTATTCTGCACAATTAGCACAATATTAAGTAGAATGCCTTACCTACTCATTTTCTCTGTGAATGCTACGAATCCATAATTTGCGACGTTCTTCTTCATGAGTTCTGGATGGAAAGCAGTAAAATTTAACCGATCTGTCTGTATTTGCCTAACTGTTAAAGTCCACAACACAGCAATTTTGTTTACTTACACGCAAAGAGCATAAATATTTTTCAGCACTAATGTTGATTACTATCAAAGAATATATCTACTGGTGTAATTCTTTGATCACTAGACAGGCATAAATAAGAGAATTAGTTATGTAAGTTAGCCTACAGTAATTGCGGCATACAGCTGACAGCAACTGACATGTTTTTACCCTACAGAAAACTGTAGTTTACCCACCAAAAATGCCATGTTTCACGGATGGTGGCGTGAATTCGCTCATCGCCTATTGTCTAGACTAGAGCTATTGTTATGTTAATCTAAAATGATAAAAATTCATGGCGCATTACCAAAATCCCATGCAATGTAGGCAAAGAATTTTACTATTTAAATTTTGACTGTGCAATAAACATTAGATTACTAACGATTGTGATACACTGGCATTAATGTCTTGGAATATTAAAAAAAATATCTAATGCACTGCAAAATTGCTTGTTTTCTAGTGTTCTGGTGATATTCCCACAAGAATAAACAGTATTCATATATTCATTAAAATAATTGTATGGTTTCCAAGGCACACTTCAGTCCAGATTTGGCTGATTTTAACATTAACTCGGTAGAAATTTTTAGAGAACCTTTAAACAGCTGCCAATAGGTATAGGGAAGCTAATATCTAACGAATGCAGCACTAACCTTTGCAACACTACGATAGAAAATCTACATACGGTATTTGAGTTCAAAATTGGCTAACTGTAATGAGCAATTATGACCACCCTGTAGATATTTAATAAATTACAAAGGTTCTAATATATTGTACATTAATATCTCTTCTTGAAAGCCAAATTTTATTATTAGGTATTTTTTTAATTAGAAGTTACCTTAAAGTGATCGATGCAGATATAATTTTTTTTCACAAAAATCACGATGTCTGGAGGAGTTGATATTATTTATAAATAACGTGGGATCAAAAATACAGGCTATTTCATTTTAAATAAGGAAGTCACAGACTGCTTCTACTACAACCGGAAGTTGTAAACCTTCCAGTTTTTATTTTTCCATATTCTTCTAAAGATTTTCTGTGGACACCCTGTATGGGTATGGCATTAAGAAAAAAAAAGCGAATTTCTTGATTTACATTAATACTAGAAATGTGCTACGCACTTAAGTTAATTATTCATTAATCATTTGGAATAGCTAATAACGTACTTGTAATAATAGTAGCAGTAAGCAATCTTTCAAATGATAAATCCGTACGATCAGTTTTAATATGAAATGTATATACAGCAGTTTTTAAAAATTGTAGAAAACACACACCATCTGTTGTGTTTTGATTTGCTTTTTAAAAGCGCTAGTCTCGTAAAGTGTCGAAATCCCATTTCAATCAAAAGACACACGTGTCCTTTAAGCGTTATATTTACCAATAACATCAATCGCGATACGTGTTTTCCTGTCTAGAGATTGATCAAAGACGACGAGTTAAGGCTCTGCTGTAATGCATCGTAAATTTTTTATTGTCGGCTAACAATTATAATAAAACTGACCTTCGGGTTTATTATTAAGCCAATTTCCGCTAACATGTTATAAAGTATAACAAACCCCTTACATATTAATATCCGCCGTATAGTTTAAGAGCAGCTGTGCTTTTTATGATTGTGCCTTGTTTGCTTTTGAGTCAGCCCATATTAACACTTCGAAAGTAAACTTCAAAGTAGCCGCGCAATATCTAATTAAAATAATTACGATTTGGTGAAGCACGTCACGTTTAATGCTTGCACATCGTGGTCATAAAAATTGCATCTCAGTACGTCTTGTGGAGTGTTATCAGTTTTGAAATTTGAAACTTTTAAACCATTTACTGCAAATCAGACATTGGTCCAGTCAAATGAGATATAAAAGGGGGCGAATGGTGCTTTAGGTATTTTCGTTTTTTTTATTCAATTTGGCTCGATGTCTAATTTGACTGGACTATTTTATTATTTATCACTTCACTTCTACCCTAGCGTAGATAATTTTCTTAGTATTTAAGTAAGGTTTTTTGTTAATGGGTTTCACGTCTCTGTTGATCGTGGTTTTTGCTTATTTTTTATTTTTTCGTTTAATAAATCAACCTGATAAGCATCCCCAAATAAGTAATAGTAATTCGAAAGAATGTACCCTAAAGTCAGTGGAGTATGAATAGGAGGTACAGCACTGATGCCCTAAATATTTGCAATATTCGTGACTGAAATTTTTGGTAAAATATTACCCTTAAAGAAATTCCTCAAAGGAAAACTGAGTACACATCCTCCTAAAATGCTATTTTTATCAGTAGAAAATATTTCTGTCTCTTCAGTAATACATACCGATAAGACATATACAGTTGTAGTTGATAATTCCTCTCACCCTAAGAAATCCGTTTTGTGTGGATCCTTACATTAATATTTCGTATATGTGGTTATACCTTCACTATAGAAAAGTACTTTTTGAACACTAGTCAAACGCTATAATTAACTGAGCTATCATAGCCCTATTCAAAATCGAGGTCAACATGGTTACTATGTAACGCTGGTGATAGGGCTTTAATAGCTCAGTTGGTTATAGCGTTTAACTAGTGTCCAAAAAGTCCCGAGTTCAAATCCCGGTCAAAGCTGGCAACTTTTTTAGTTCATATATATGCCTATTAACCCATTAACATGTACAATACAACATTAATAAATGCATTCAGGCAATAATTATCTTTCATTAAATAATATAATCTCTTTGGGTTGTAATTAACTGCTGGCCACTCTGCTGTTCGCCATAATCTGGCCACCGCAGCGAATTAAGCTCTGAAGCTCGAAAATACTGAGCGACAAGCGATTCAACTGCATATGCGCCTGGATGGCGTTCAGCAGCGTTACATAGTAAACTTTGACGTGCTGTAACAGTTTTATTTTGCATTCCATTATTTCTAATCCTAATCTTAACTATCTTTGCATACTTTTTTAAAAATTAAATCGTGGAGTGATGTGATTGTGAAAAAAAGGTTGTCAAAAAAAGTAGAAAATATTTCTCTCAATTCTTGAACTTGGTGTTCAACTGTAAAACTTCTGAGGTGTTGCCGTTTGCCACCAACATATTTCGGCCTTTTCCGTCTTTTGCTTTGTCTTCTTTTTGTTATCTTCTTCTTCCGATCCTATGGTGGCTAGCTTCAGAGAATCCATCTATGCAGCCTTCAGGCCGTACATACGTGGGCAATTATTTGATGTTCCAGTGTGGAGCGCCGAAGCTGCCTGACTTCTTGTACTAACAGCCACCAACTTAATCTCACAACCGAGGAGTGGGACAGATAAGCGTAGAATTAAGAAATTCAAAATTTACGTACTTACCACAAATTGAACCTGTCGAAAACACATTTCCCTAATGGTGTTAATCTTCTAATAACAATTTATGTAACAAATTTTGTAAGTGTATGCGCATTCACGGAAGTAATTTGTTTTGTATTATTCCTTTTGAGGTATTAGCATAAATTCTTTCCTGCTTCACGATTTGTATATTATAATTCGGTGTTGAATTTAAAATTTGTCTTGTTTATATACGTAATTAATTTATCATACTAGAAATTGATTTAAATTATTTACCGACTACCGCTGACTATTTTTTGGTAATTAAGAGCAACTTTAGCGCTTTAATAGTGGTGTTATAATTACCTAACGAATAACTTTTTTGACCTCACATTGCTCCGTTGGTCTGGCTAGCGCACCCTTACTGAGTCGGTTTAATTTAAAAAAATAACACTGATTTAAATGCTTTTTTATCTGTAGTAACGGCTAGGCGCCGAGTTCTAATATCACGGATATTGAGCTGGCATATTTCTTCTGCGTTATCCTTCGAACTATCATTTATAAAAATGCAGTAGTAAAATAGGGTAAGACTGTTGTATTGAATATTATTTATACGCTACTCAAAATTATCAACCTATGCAACTGAGGTTGCTGTTGAAACCTATTGTATAGTTACTGTTTAACCTAGCTTTTTAATCTGCAAATACAGGTATAATATCCTGGTTCGTTTAGGTATATTCGTTTGTATTAGCTTTAAGCCGACTGGATATTAAGTTTCTGTTAAGTGCATTAATGTTGTACCAACATGTTATCAGTAAACAAGTAACAGTACCATTAACATTTATTCAGTGCGGTTTCGATCTCATTAATGTATAATGAGGACAATGTCGGGCTTGATATGATTCTTTGCAGAAAACTTAGATAATACTTGCAATTAAATGTTTAATTTTTCTTATCTGCTTTCTAATTTTTTTTAGTTTTGCTAACCTACGTATTTGTTGTGAAGGGTGGGTTCATAAGACCAACGAAATTGTTCCATATGTTCACGTGAGTGCTTCTGTTATTTGATTTTGAAAACAATACATAATTATATACCGTAAGATTTTGTGGGGTGAATTTGATACCAATGCGGACTTTTATTTGAAATTCAAAATACCCGCTAAAAGTAATCCGGCGGCATCCGTTTGCGATTCGGCTGAAAGCCACAGTTTGCCTTGTGTTTGTCAGTGAGCTGGTTCAAGGAAAGTGCGTCATAGTATATTTTTGTGCCCCAGTAAACTAAAGCAGTAAAATTTTACGGAAATTGTAGCTGAAATAAATCTATTTGAATAATCTACAAATGGAATTATATCAACTAAAATTTTTATAAATCACATTGTTTAAGGGTTTCTTAACCTTGAGTCGTAACTGTGAAGCCACAAATACAAAGCTAAAATTTGTACAACGTTGAAATTAAGTTGGGTTCACTTTGATAGCAGTTTCGGGATGACATTGATAGAGTTATCAAAGTCACCACAAGCACTGAGAATAAGGCAGTCGCAATATATTTTTTTCTGTTTTATTAGTAAGATGGGGCGCATTTACAAAAAGAAGATTGGCGGTCGTCAATATAAAAATTACAGTGAAGAAAAACTGGGGGAAGGATGGCTTGGCGCTCACAACTTCTTTAATGGAAACTAAAAAATCCTAAATCATCAACTTTGAAAAAGGAAGAGTTTCCCGGGCTTCTTAGTAATACCCTGGATAAAATGAATGAAGCAAAACAAGAAGCTATTAAACGAGATCTAGTGAGTGGTTTTGAAGCTACAGGTGTAGTTCCTTTAAACAGAAACAGGATTTTAAATAAAATTCCACATGACAGCGATGAGGGCCAGCAAGAACAATTTCGTGAACAATATCAATATAGCTTGGTGACATTCTTAAAAGAGAAACGGTATGCCAGCACACCAACTAGAGGACAACCAAGTTGTTTAACCTAAAACCAGGAACAAATGTGAGTAGTAATGGTCCGTCTAGTGATGAATCCGATGAAGTTCCAAACGACAACGACAATGATCACTCTGATACAGCTACCGAAGAAGATGAACACGATGCAGTTGAAGAAGTAGAATATGAAGCTACATCAAATATTGTATTAGGACAATTTGTTCTAGTTCGTGTTATGTCAGGAAAAAGAAAATCCACTAATTACCGATATGCAGCTGTTGTTAAGGAATTACTACCAGAAGGTGATTACAATTTACAGGGTTTAAAGTCAATTGACGTTCAGAAAAAAACATTCGTGGAGGTGGACAACGATTTGTTTACAGCGAGTCAAGATGAAATTTTGGCAGTATTACCTAAGCCACAAGTTACAATTAAAACTGCAGATGAAACCTTGGTAAAGGAATACATGTTTCCTAAAGCTGTGGATGTTTTCGAGCAAGGAAAATGAAATTATTTTCATTTACTTTAAACTGAATTGCGTTTTTGTGTTTTTGAACATTTTTAATGTTACTTAAGTTAGTTTAAAGCAAGATTAAGTTTTATTGTATTGCTATTTCTCTGTGCGAATTTCTCCTGATTTTTTTACACTTTTTATGTCTTAATATATATAGTTTAGGTTAAAAATAAATAATATGCGATAGAAATATGTGTGGTGGTTTTAAAGTGTCAATATCAGTGTCTAGTTGTATGCAAAACACATTAGCAATAAAAATAATGTAGCGCTTGTGTGGGTAACTTTGATAGGGCACACTATCTAATGAATTATCAAAGTCATCCTTTTCTATTTGCTGATCACCTATACGTTCAGCAATGGCACTTAATACCCTCCAGCACCCAAAAGCTTATTTCTTCAACTCCCACAAAAACATTAGTGATCTTTCTCTTACTTACTCTTTTAGAAAAGCGCACACAAAGTTTTTACTCAGATTTACTATATCAAACAATCCGCAGAATTATAAGATATTAATTCCTTCTTTGTTTGCCACTTTGCTTTACAGTTATTTTTTACGGCGTCTTTTAATGCTGCATAATGTGTTACGTGTTAGCTTTTCTTCATTGATAATATAATCGCAACTACTGTGTTTTGTGCCGTTAGGTACATATTTTAATCAATCCTTTTGTTTATCTATACTCACTGCTATTCTATATTTATTTAAAATCAAGCTTACATAATGGTATTATTGATTCATTCATTTAATGATCTTAAATAAACACACTTCCTTATAATGCCTTTTAAGTGATACCCAGTTTTATAATAAAACACATTCTACCTACATTATTATCCATTAATTAGCAATTGTACAGAAAATGACGTAGTCTTTATAAATTGATGTATTTTATACATATTTATATAATGATACGTTTTTTATATTACTAGGCAGCTTGGCATTGTTTTTAGTATCATTCAATGCGAGAAACATAATAGCACCAACAACTTCGTCACGGTGCACTCCTTAAAGATATTAACAAACAGTTTACCTGCATAAAACTGCTAATGCATGGTAATAATTAGATATAAATAAAAGCAGATTAATATCAACCTTGTCAAAAGCCTTGCTGAAGCCCGTGTAAACAGAATCTGATTGAATACTATGATATTTCCTATGGAAGTTTAATAAAATTAAAGTACAGTACATTACAAACAAATTAGTAGTAGTGGTTTGCTTATGAAGAAAACAATATAATGTTTATTTAATATATGTTTGTATGCCGACAAAATACTGTTTGCAATATGACTTTTAAAAGTGTGGATATGGAAAATATAGAGTGATAATTATTAACTAGAGACCATTCTGAATTTTTATAACGAATGAAAATTATTGTTAGAAGGACTCCATAACTACGATTTTGCGAATATGCTTTAAAGCATTGCAAGTAGTAACATGATTGTCTTAGAATTGCTAAACAGATAAAAAATAACATAAACAACGGTTTCCCAGAAGTTTTCTTTACAAGGGTAAATCTGCTAGTTTTACTAAAAAGTAATTCTTGCTCAGGGTTCTATACAAAAATCAAGAAGAGTAGCTCCCAGGAAATATACTCTATGTAATTAAAAATATTTTCTGGAGACCCATAAATAAAATTAAAGAATCTTTGCAAGAATACTTATTTATTTTTAAAGTAAATCCTAAGGGAGTTGGAAAAGACTCTTTGGTACGATATTAAAACCTATAATTATCATACTTCTGAGCCTGTTACATATATATATGACATTCTCTAAGTCAAACCTGAAGGCTGGTAGATAGATGCTCATTTTACTCGAATCGCCTTTCTTAAACCTTGATAACATGTAGAATTGATATATAAAGTTACTTATAGGCATACTATTAATAATAACTTTCAGTGTTGCTACAAAATTTTTATCAACATTAATTAAAAGTGCTGCATACTATCTACCTGCAAATAAGTTGTCAGAATTGAATTGTATTGGCATTCCTCCGTGTCCTATGCATGGCATTTCATATTAAGGCAGGTTAGTGTTGTATTAGTCATTGCCGGTACACCTTGTATGGTGATATTGCCACAATGATCGTGGCCTAGTTTCATATGTTTATCGTGTCTACAAAATAAGAAGATATGAATTACACATGTATTGCAAATAGTACTCGTAAGTAGACAAGTAGCAATTTATATCGCACACGACCTGCTTGTAACTGTGTGCGTACTAATTAAGCTGTTTGAATTTCTTCGTGGGCGTAGTTGTTATGATATCTAATAGTTTTCGTAAAGACCTTGTATGTTTTATATTATATAACTTATTAAATAATAATATATTTGTTTCTATCGAACTAAGTGGTCTGCAGTGCATTTGTAAATATGCAGTGAAAAAAAAATAAAAACACCCTGTTTGAAACTACATCAGATGTAAAGACAGTCGAGCAGTATGCTCTTTTTTACTTACGAATGGAGTAATATCCGCATGTGAGCTCAGTATTTAAATAAAGTGATAAACTCGGAGCTGTTTTAATATAGAAGAAAAGCAATAATCATTTATATCTACTGGGACTAAACGGATCAGTTTTCTATTTTTTATATTTCTTCTTTTTAGCGGTGTTATCTATCGGGGAATCCCAACAAGAATGCCGGAAATAATCTGTCCCAAAAAATGAAATAGGCTGTTTTTCATTGCTTAGTTTTAGTGCTAGTAAGATGAACATAAAAAATTATCCCCCAACTCCGCCCGGAACATATTGTTAAGCAATTGAAATTGCAAATATCGCGCAAAATTCGGTATTAAATTTTCCAGTAAAATGGACAAATAATTCCCCTTGTTAAGACGGTTAAAAAGATGAAACGCCAGCAAAAGCTATGGAATTTACAAGCACAATTGCCGGGATATTAAAAATATAAAAAATGATTAGTATGAAGAAAACTGTCAACTGACAAACTTCAGCAACGACCTTGGCAAACAAGCTTAAGCATATACTCTGTAAAGTTAAACAGATATAAAGCTCGACTACAAAAATTAGAGGAAAAAACGGATTTTCGGAATTTAAGCAACAAATGGTTGGAAAAAAGGGGTAATTACTCACATCATGTAAAGTTTGTGAAAGACGTGCTAACATGGGCCAATGGTACTAAACTTGTGCAAACAATTCTATATAAAGCATATAACTTAAATGTTTGATGAAGTTGAAGGTAAGGAGGCTGCGTCACTTTAAATTAAAGCAATGGTCTTTTTATTAACCTAATTTGAAATTTTTGGGCGTTTTTACACGATGATCTTAAGGTAGAAAGTCGATTGCAGAAATCAGGTGCCCCTATACTGTTTTTAAGGTGAGGTTATTGTCTACAACGAAGCAATTGTTATTAAAAATATTATGTTGTGGAAAAAAGAGGGAAATAATTCATATATTATTAATAAACATACGACTGAAATTACCAAATTCAAGGTCAGTCGCATATCACAGGAAGAGAGGAAAACGTTTAATAGTTTGGGTGGCAAATACTCAAATACAATACAAAAAACATAAAAAGTGACGACAATTTTTAACAGAATAAAATAAAAAATAAATTATAAATTTCTTATAAAAAATATTCTGCTAGGAACCTGTCAATTCTTGAAGACAAAGAAAATGCCTCTAAGATACATTGTTGTTTAGGTACAATTAACTATTACATTTTAATTGTTAATTATTTTAAAGTATTTTTTCAATATGGTTTAGTTCCAAGAAAATTAGGACAGGTATTCTTATAAGTTTTTGCAGTGCAATAAAATATTTTGCCACACAAGTATGCAATTCTGTATAATTCTGTAAAAAATATATATAACTTAATTTTATAGTAGGTAAAAATATAAAAATTAATATTGAACATATTTTAAACGATAGATAATTGCCGGATGTATATTAAATATTTTCTTGGGAAAACGGCAAGGGTGTTTGGGCTAAATTAAGAAATGGATTTTTTAACTTTGTCTATATTTCGAACCAAAATCGGCTCTTCCTCAGGACACTAAAATTAAATACATAACTGGCACTTTTTATAATTAAACTTCTTAACACTTACTGTTAACTCCAAATATTAAAGGAAACAAAACGACGAAAACATATAACTTTGTAAAAGAATAAACTATTACAGAATGCCGTATGGCAAAACTGAATAAATAATTAAAAGGTGTCCAACCGTGAAATTGACAAAACTGACAAAATTTTTCGACATAATCAAGGATAGAGTTGTTGAACAAGCTTAAAATTCATGAGCGATTTATCAAGTATAAATATTATTCAAAAATTCTATATATAAATTTTAAGTTGTATTATTTCTTCTTAGTTTAACATTGTCAATTTGAAGAAGTTGGCAATAAATAGAACTAAGATTTTGTATATCTGACCTTTTGTTAATAGAATTGGAATTTTGTTGTATATAACACATTTCTAAAAATAAACGTTTTGATTTATTAGCTTCTATGTCTAAAATTGCAGTATTTAGGAAACCAAAAGAATGTCCGGTACTAGATGCATGCTGAGCTAAAGCACAACGATCTGGACGTAGACGAACATCACTACGATGTAGGTTCAGTCTGTGTTGTAAAGACTGCATGGTTTGTCCAACATAAACAGAGGGGCAGTCCAGACATTCAACACAATAAATCACATTCATTTTTTTATTTTTGTCAATTTTATCTTTAACTTTTGAGAACAACTTTTTATTAGTTTTTATATAGTATTTTGCAATTTTTAAATTTTGAACTACGTTAAAATTTTTTATATTTTATATTGCATTATACTCATCCATGGTTTTTTGTATTTCTATAGGCGAATTAAAAATAGGTTTACATTAGTTTTGTAATTATATTAATTAATTATCGTTTTCAGGAATATTGAGCCGATTAAGCTGGGTTTATGGATACGGTATAAATCATTTCAGTTACATCCAGTTCCTTTTATTGCGCCTATTGGGTATACCGTATAATTTGACAGGTCGTTCTGAAAATCAGGTTTAAGTAGCGACTCGCCAAAACATTTACTGGTTGTATATGCAGGCATATTAACCTGTCGTTCTTGTTGAGGCACCATATATATTGTTCAGAAATGCCTTCATTGTAGTAACTTTTGAAAGTATTTATAGGGAAAAAAAGGTAGGTGTATATTTGCCACGGCATACATATGTAAATTATGGGCTTACCTTAGCAAAGTTTTAGGCCTCTAACTGGTATATAGCAGAAGAATTCAAATTACTAGAAAATTGTACAAAATAACCTCGTCTGAACGGTATGGCATTTAATAAATGTTAATGATTTAACTAAAAATGTGTATCCCTTTTTTAATAACAATGTAGAGCGGTTGTGATTGAATTTATCGGGAATGCAGTACGAACTGCATCATCACGATGAAGTTCGTATTTATTGAAGCTGAACCCGAAACTGATTAAAAACATTTGCCGTATTTGGATGATCGCAGAATGCAATTCTTACACACTTTAAGACGAAAAATATTATTATGTTGAAAGAAACTGTGACGAATGTGCTCAACAAAAAAAGAAAAGAAGGCTACAGTCGGAGGACTTGAATTTTAAAACAGACTGGCTGTTACTACAGCGTAGTGTCAACACAGAAAAATTGCGAATTCGGCAAGAAATTAAATTCGGCTGTTTGACCTCAAATAGTTTTATAGGGTATTCTGCTTCTACTTGTTTTTGTTTTTAACAGCACTGCTGCAATAAGTCATTATTCTAAATGGAGGTTGAGAGGTGCGTAATTATTTTTTGTATCATTTCAAATTTATAATATTGGTGTCGGCTGTCTCAGCAACTCAAGTTAAAGTAGTTGATGAAGGAGAGAACATTCCGCTTGTTGCTTGTAAAAATAACGTTTTCCCGACAGTTTAAAAAAATCATACGTGCTGCTTGTACCCGTATCTCGAGTACGTCTATCAATCTAGTGCATATTTTATGTTTATCCTTGTCTCTTCATCCATTACCTACATGTTCAAAGCATTTTATTTATTGATGGTTCGTCATCTCTGTGGACATATTTGAGCGCTCAAATCTGTCTCTAAAAAACAACGCTTTTCTGGCTTTTTCATAATTAAACGTGCTAAGAAAAGACGTGTATCCCCAAAGTCCTGATCTGTGTAGAGATTATGTCGAAATCTACGAGCACGTTGGCTGCGGGCGTTATAAAAAAGGACATCTGGAGGTGAAAGCCGCTTTCGCACTGGACGAACTACAATTTGTGTAACTTTTTATACACAACCAGTACCACATCAAGAATGCATTTAATTGCATTTAAGGCAAGTGGATATCCTCGTCGCGTCGACGACATCCTCGATAATATATGAAACGTATTCTCTAACATGCAGGTTATTCTTATAGGAAGTGGAGAACCTCTAAAAACTATAAAATTTCAATTATAGATCATGCTGAGAATTTAACGATAAAAATAGAGCGATAGTTTAAATATTTATAGGATATAAGTGTTGATATCGGAAGGGTAATTTAATTTTAGTGGGTGGTCTAATAAAGAGTAGTGTAACTATTTTTAATTCTTAATTCTTCGCGGATCATTTTGTATCATAAGGCACGAGTTTCCCAGGCAATCAGTTTTTTTTTTATCTTTATCGGCAAGATTTCACTCTTGTGTTTTAGAACTTGCGTTGGATATCGATAATATTGTAGTTAATTATTAACACGTGCAATGTTATTAAATACTATATATAGGTAGATAATTTTCTCATATATGTTGTGTGTTTCATAATCGTTGATTTTAAATCGCCGCGAGTAAATAATTACACACAGCATTCTTGATTAATATGTATTAACGGTCGTACTATATGTAAATTTTTTTCGACCCGTTGACCCGTTATGGTTATATGGATAAATTGAGGCACTTAATCAGTTAAATAAGTATCTATTTTGTTTCAGTGTTTCTTCTTATTTTGAGATTTGTAAAAGATGTGATTCCCGTATACCAGTTCTAATTCCAACTCAACTGAGGTTTTACGTAGTAATATTCTAAACTACTAAAATATTCTGACGTGGTAAATGTGATAAACATTTTTTTCCATAACCGATATGTATGACCATTGAGTATAACTAGAGTGCTAACCTTACGGACTTAACATGCCTACCGCGATATGGATATAAAGTTTTGTTTCTTGGATATAAAGTGTTTAGTAGCAAGCGTGCGTGAACTGTTATGCGACAGGTGGCGCACCGCTGTAAGTAGAAAACTGCACGCTTTTGCATTCCTAAAGTGGGACTCGTCATGTCATCATGTTACACCCTCACCTGCGTTGCCAGACATAGAGAATTGTCCCTACTCCTAGCTATTACCTATTTCTCATATAACGACACGGGATGTATTTATTAATTCATCTTTATGCAGGAAATCTGAAGTAGAAATGGAACTCCTCATACCTTTTACAGATGAATCCTTGAGAAAAAATATTTTTCAAAATCACAGGTGCTCTTTGCATATTCATAAACTGTTCGCATTGTTTGTTGCAGAAAAGGCTTAAGATCTGCAGACTGCAGAATCTCTAATTTTATAAATATCGGTGCTGCCATTTGTGGCTAACGACAACACTATAAGTACTTGAAATATTTTGGTAGAAAAGGATCTGTTGTTATGCTGTAAGCCAGAAGCTCTGGCACACTGTGTTATCCTCGTTTCGGTCGTTAATACAATTATTATCTGCGACTGACGATGACTGAATGAGTGAATACCTATAAACCTCTGTACTAGAAGGACTCATATGAATATCTATTGGAGATTCCCCAACTTCAATAAATGAGTGTTTCAAACGTTCATAAAGGTGTCTGGTGATTTGTTCACCAAATTGTAGGTACAATATAGTATAATTCGCGTTCCAAATCTATGGTGTTGCCACTACTGATTGTCAAAAAATGAAAGGAAAAGAAGTATTAATGGTTTGCCAAACGATAAATATTACTATTTTTTGCAGTTGTCGAAAACAAAAATAATATCTATATTAATGACAATGCTAAGTGTCACAACTTTATGAAATGTGAAATTTACTTGTTCAAAGCGGTTTATGATGCTTAAACCACAACCCAGTAGGAGGTAAACCCTAAATCAATCTTTACGGAGGTAACTATGTAACACCGTATTTAAGATGAATGGAGGATACATCAGTACTTGCAGCATCCGGATTATTTAAATTCGCATAGCCACATAGCGATTTTGGAATTAGTTTAATTTCGGTTGAAGGTTCTATAATTTACAAGAATTACTATCGTCTATGTATATCTTTGGAAACATATAATCGTGTACATTGTAGAGTGATAAATGAATGGGAAAAAAAAACATTGGATACTATGAGAGACCACGAAGCAGGAAGCGCTATTATGATTTACGATATATTTTGCGCATACTGCTGCTAAGGAGGCAAACCACACGTGTTAAAAATATATACATAGAGGATCCTCAAATAATATGGAGTCTGAAATTTAGTAGATGGGTTTTGGCTAAGTATTAAAATGTTTGGAATAAAATGCAATATTATAAATGGGGATGAAGACAGTAGTACATACAAGAAAATTATTGAAACTAGACCTTACAAAAACTTCACAGTTGAAAAATTGAATGTAGAAATCATTTACTCAGATATTTTTTCAATAAATTTAACGAGCGCTACTTCATATCCTTTGCAGAACCGAAAATTATTAGACCAAAATATGGATCTTATGAGAAAAGATATAAAACTGGCAATGAAATATACAGAAAAAAATTAAGCTCAAGCCCTAATTCATGAACATCAAGATAATTTGATGATAGCAGTTAATTTTTAGTATATTTTTGTCAATAAAAAAGAATGAACATATTATTTTACAGCAGTTAAATAAAAGATTCTAAAAACAAATACAAATACGCTCGACGCTTGTAATTTGACGTTTATAACGTTTTCACTCGATTGCAGCAAAAGTCGTCGGCGGGAAAAGAATAAATTTTTCAATTGAGATTTATATTGCATAGGCAGTTGTTCGGTAAAATGAGAAAATAATTCACCATGTTAAGACGGTTAAGTAGATAAAACGTCAGCAAATACTTTGAACGAAAAATGTGAGATTTATGGTAGTCGGGAAGTTAAAGATATTATAATACAAAAAATTGCAAGCATGAACAAAATTATCTACAAACAAACTTCATCAACTACTTTGACAAACAAGCTTAAGCATATATTCTGGATAATTAAACAGATACGAAGCTCGGCTAAAAAATTAGACGAAGAAACGCATTTTCCAAATTTAAGCAAAAAATAGATCAAGATAACTTAAATGTTCTATTTGGCGTACACGGGAAAATATTTTAACTAGTTAACAAGAATTTGAAGGTAAGGATGAGGATGTGCCAGTTTAAACCAGTGGTCTTTTTATTGACCTAATTTAAAGTTCTTTTGGGAGCTTCACAGGATGATCTTAAAGATAGAAAATCGATCGCAGTGGCCCTTTACTGCTTTTAAGTTGTGGTTGTCTATGACGAAGCAATTGTTACTAAATATATTACGTTTTGGAAAAGTTACATTAATATATATTATTGATAAATACGTTAACGTTAAACGTTAAAATCTTCCTAATTAAGGGGTAATCGACTTCTTATCTTAAAATAATGTTTATTCTTCTTTCTTTCTATTTTTATTTCAAATCTTCGTCACGGCTTCTATCAAAAATTTACAATGGTATTTAGGTATAAAACATGTAATTMAACCTTACTGAAAGTGAGGTCTATAGTACGGGGCCAACTTTCAGATTTTGTCATTAATCTGTCCAAAATTAATGCTTCAAGTTCAAAATAACATTATTCATAAATGGAACGTATTTTGCATGTTTTAGTTGGCGCCGTACTATAGACCTCATTTTCAGTAAGGTTTAGTTACATGTTTTATACCTAAGTACCATTGTATATGTTTTATAGAAGCCCTGACGAAGATTTGAAATAAAAATCGCCACGTCAAACTAATTCATTGAACTTCAAAATATTTTCAAACTCTAGGAGTGACGTTTGTGTGCCAAAAAACTGTCTTTCACTGGTTGTTTCTGAGGTAAGTTTATAAAATCGTCAAATTTCTTTTTATATATACCTATGGATTTGAAAATATCACCTACTTTAATTGAAGTTTCTAACTCGTTATTATGAATTATTATTTTGTGTCAGTAGTAAAACTCTCTTGTTCTTAAGAAAATAACGTATATTATATATTAATTACATGTTTCTAATTTTTTTTTAATAGAAAAAAAGGAAAATTTTTACCTACTTGAAATTCCGTACTTTTATTAAAAAGAGCAGTTTTATATCGAATGCATCACGAAGTTAGAAGGCCTAGAAGAGAAGTTAGCGTACTTTTTTAATAATTTGTAATTTAATCTAAGGATTGTAACTTTAAAGTGCAAATAATTAGTTTGAAGTGACAATTACCAGTTTGAAATGGCAATTGCATCACCTGTATAACTTACGTGCGAATTATCTCTTTAAAGTGCCAGTACACGACTAGACCATAAAACGCGGCTGCAAAAAACGCATCAAAGGTAAAAAATATACAGGGTGTCCTCGAAATACACCGACAACGTTGGGCAGGTGACAGAGAATGCAATTTTAAATTTTTTTCGAATAAAAATTCTTCCAAAAACGCTTTGTTTTTGATATACAGGGTGTTGAAATTGAATTTTGAAAATTATTTTTTAAGACTATTCATGACCTGTAAAAGATATCAATTTAAAATTTGGTGGGAATCATAACAGCATAAGGTACAATAAAAAAAGTGATTGGTAAGTTACAGTGGCATGCTCTGGGGTCATGCACACCCCTCCATCCTTTTTAATAGAACTTTTAAGTCTGTGGATTATTAGACAAAACTAATACACCCTTGTATTCTCTAATCAATTCTAAATAAAACATGTTTCTTTAAAGTTTGCTGTAAAACGACTTATTCCCCCCTAAAAATTGATTTTTTGATTGAAAAGCACTACACACACCACTATTATTTTGTGAAATCGCAAACATGTTAATGAAGCTGACAACGCTTGAAAAGTGATAGAAATGCAATTTTAAAAACTTTCTTTAGAATAAAAAATTTCCGAAAATGCTTTGTTTTTCATATACAAGGTGTTGAAGTTGAATTTAAAAAATGATCGAACAGACATGTTGTATTTAGAATTGATTAGAGATTACAAAATTGTATTAGTTTTGTCTAAAAGTTCTATTAAAAAGAGGGGGTGTATATTACCCCAGTGCACGCCACTGGTGCTTTAGAAATCCCCCGATTACTTTTTCTTATTGTAATGATATCTTTTATAGTTCGGGAATAGTATGAAAAAATCATTTTTCAAAATTCCATTTCAACACCCTGTATATCACAATTAAAGCGTTTTCGGAAATTTTTTTATTCGAAAAAATCTTTAAGATTGCCTTTTCTATCACCTGTCAAACCTTGTTGGTGTATTTCGAGGACATCTTGTTTATTGAAAACTACTAATTGTTTTTAAAAATACGCGTGCTATAAATGAATAGAAGGACGACATAGAAATTGCAATCACGGCTGATAAAATCTAGATTTCTTATATGTAGATTGCTGTAATAGTAATAAAATTTACTCTGCTGTTAGATTCAAGAAGGCTTATTTTTTAAAGAGTGTGCTTACATGTGGATTGATATTTCATTTTACTATTTAAAAATAGAAACAGTATGAATCGGGCAGAATTAAAAGGAGAAATAAACGCAAAATGTGATCTATGATCTTCAACAAATCAGTTGATAAGTGGGGAGCAATGCAGGATATGTCAAGAGAGCATTTACAAAATTTTTACGACGTTGGCTCCTATGCCACTTAATTTTAAAGTTGTATATAAAAAAAAACAACACTTAGCTAATTTCCTATTGCTGTTGTACACCCAACCTCTTTTATTGCAATATTTTTATTTTTATGTAGTTTTGTGTTTTTGCGACAGATGAGATTCTGCCTAGTGGTCTGTTTATGTGTTGATATTAGCCGGCAGCCGCGAGCCAACGATCATTTTCGCAGTCACAACGTCACAACGAAAGATGCAACCGCGACGACATGTACCGTGTATTACAGTTCCCCCTCCATCGCTTGGTTGCTGCGATATGTACTTCGAAGTTGGGTTAAAATCCGCAAACGGAGCCACTTTCTTGAGCTTGTGTTATGAATCTACCAACCGTCAAACTTAACGCGGGGCAAGGGGATTGTGGTTCATACGCCCATAGGTTGTTAGCACTCTAGTTATACTCAATGGTATGACTTTGCCATTTTTTAAAATATGGCACTACTGTATGGGTTCTCTTTTAGTTGTCATTTTTTCAACTTACAGTGTCGGCTATTGTTAGCAAACAATTTATAGCTAAAAGATGTGTAGGGCCTCCGAACATTACCTTTCTGTCAGTACTCCTGTTGTTACCTTTATTACGATAAAAAATTCTTAAAAAGATTGCAATAAATGAAACCCAAAGGCTGTCAACATCAGCTGCTGCTTACTTGCCTAGTTTATTTTTTTCTGGAATGCATTTCGGAATAGCATGTTCAAAGCAAGAACGACGATCAAATCCCTTACAAACGGATATTGTAAGTAAGTAAGTTGTAGTAAGTGAAAATGCATATTTAACTGAATCATTCCATGGTAGTATCTCTAATCAAGGAAGATCAATTTTTTTTCTTATTCAAAATGGGAAATCCGATTCGAGATAAATCCTTAATACACCTTGATTGCTCTTTCTCTTACAGAGCACCTCGGCCTAACGCATTTGAGACAATTCTCTCTTTTTCTTAATGATTAGCAGTAGATGTGACGACTAAAGTAAATCTAAGTGTAATGAAATGTAAACTTCTGTGAACAAACACTGCTTTGCATGAGTTTCTAACCTTATTCGCAAGAGTTCTCAAATTATGGTGTGTTTCATTAATTTTCATACCTACTGTAATTACGAGTGCACAGGTTAAGTGCAGTATTTATAGTGTAATTGTTTGAGAGCAGCAAGTTTGTCAGAAGCTGTCTACTGATACAACACGTACTTACTATTTTTGCTTGGATAACACGGACATGATAACTATATAGGTAAATAATGTGTCTCGTCTACGAATATTACTGAGGATTCTGTTTCATAACTCTCTAGGTGCATATTTTTTGTTTGCCACTGGTTATGAATCGACGAACTGTTAGTTCGTAAAACTCTATATTTACTCTAACAATTTATATGTACACGGCATTTTGAGTGTCTGCTAAAATCTAGTTTATAAATTGTAGGCCAAGAGGGTACATTTAATGTTTCCAACTTAAATTAGTATTTTATTAATTAAAGTACGTAATTCCATTTAGTATTATTGTAAGTACAAGGATTACTGTATTTTAGCAGGTCGCAAACTGTGCTACAATTATTTGATAAAATAGCTGGTGACTGTATGGCTACGTGCAACATTATCAAGGATAAAGTCCCCATATTAGACATTAAGGTCATTGAATCTTGATAGGTACCGACAAAGGCTGTTACGTGTATATTTTCCATTAGTGTTTGATAGTTCCATCTCTGTTATTAACGGATTTCATAGCGATGGTTGTCAGACGAAGTTGAAATCCGGCAACTCCTACTTGCTAGCTCATCTCTCGCTAGCAGCATAGGGAAAGTATTATTTTGTCTTTTGTATTCTCGGACTAGAGTTGGCGGTACCTTATTCTGCAGTGACCTTATTAGAAATATGGGTGGAATGCCAAAATCTGGTAATACGTAACATTATGCGGAAAAAGATAAAAGAAAACAACACAATTCTTTGCTTGAGGTGTTACTTGCTCACCTCCGGCTTCATAAAATGTAAAACTTTAATCTTTAAACAGCTTCATTTTAAATCTTTAAAGCTGTGCCAAAAATAGCACTGATAGATAATGGTGACCGATAGCGTTCTGCATTTATTTCATGGAAGTCAATGGAATAAGTTTGATATCAACATATTTCACGACTATGGATTAGTTAATACTTCTGCTTAGTTTTATTTATCTACTTATGGTTTTGAGATAGGTACATTCGGATTGAATCAACATTAATCATAAAATACTTGTTGAAAATTGTTGTAGCTCTAGCTGGTGCCAGATTTCGTCGATTCCAATTATGTATTATATTTTAAATTACGTAAAATATAAAATATTTGTAGGTAGAGAATTTCAGCTCTGAAATTCGAATCTTAGGAGTCACCGCCAAAACGCCTCTATCCAAGGTTATTCGACTCGTGACGTCAAATGTCACGTAATCATTACCGAGGAGCGTGCTGTTTAATGGTGTAGTATCATTCTTGTATTGGAAAAGCATTTGCGTGGTGTTTATTGAAAGGGCGGTGTAAGAGGTCGCACCAAAAAGTGATTTGTGTAGTTTTACAAGCATCTATTATGTATGGAAAACAAAACAAGTGTTGTTTTGTACATGGTTATAAAAGTACTTCAGTTAGTACCTACAGCTAACAAAATATTTTTGTAACCGTTCCTCGAGATTATCAACGTATGAAAAAGTTGTTTAAGGTCCCTAGACGTGATATGCCGAAATCGCAAAGTTTGTTTTTCTGTTGTGAAGATCATCTATTCTTAATGTAAGTTTTATTATTCTTTTTGGGGTGATAGGTGTTTACCATTCAGTTTCCATTATGTTATAGCTTAAAGAGGATATGGAAAATTAGATGCATTTTAAGTTAATAGCGGGAAATGTTATAATAAAGAAAGACGTTTGTTTCCCAGACTGGAAACGAGCCGCAACAACCCCCAAAAATAAATGGCAATTTATATTTATTCTGATCTCTAAAATAAATGTCAAGTTTAGGGTACATTTTTGATTCTTACATTTTTATCTTTACAAATAGTATGTGTCCAACAACCCACTGTGATCAAATTATCAATGCTACTTTAATTTGATAAAAAGTTCACTTATGATGTTGTTTTTACGTTCCTCATCTCCGCCGCGTTGAACCGCTGGTCGCTGTACACAAATTCCATAACAACATGCTTTCAGAAGTCATAACTCATAAGTATTTCACGTTTTCTTGGCGTATTTTAATTCGCTTGTCACAAAATGAACGCAAACAACAAACTGATAAATTGACTGGCTGAGGCTGACGCGTGACGCGCTGACCCCAGATGTAAACAAGCGGCCATTTACAAGACACCTGACGTCACACCCAATATGTTCGCGTTTTGGCGGTCCCTTTAAATATTCACATTTTTAATATTAAAAATACACCTTACGATCCATTTTTTTCGAATTTATAAGCTGTCACAGCTGTTTTGTGGATTAGAATGCTACCTATCAGTGTGCAATTTAATAAAATATAAATACATGGCAAATACCCAATTAGGCTCTCTTATGCATCATTAATTGTCTGTGTATGTAACTATTATGCGTTGTTTTTGATGTTTTTTTAAAACATACTGTTCCATTTAAGGTTGCGGAAGTACTACCATTCCGTTGGAATCGAAAGATATGCGTGAATAGGTTTTAAATATTTCAGGTAATTTGCAGAGCAAACCAGTGAACCTATAAATAGCGCTACAAACTACTGGATTCCAATGCTTCATACTGAACAGTAAGCAGAGAAGACTGCGCCAGTAAAAGCCACTATAGATAATAATTAGTTCTACTTCTATATAGAATGAGGAGAGGCTTTTATCCTTATAACAAGAATATACATACAATTTAGTAGGCTTGTGAATGCATATACCTAAGTTTAAGCTAATTTATAAGCAGCTACCTACTCTTCTACCTGGCAGATTTGGCGTAGCCCAAAAATATTATTAAAAAGGTCAATGGAAGAAAATGAATGCCAGAGTTTAAAAAGTGGGCATGGGGGTTGCGTTGTATGTACCTACACACAACATACTAAAAATCCTGGAGGATTGGAGTTGAGTTGAAAGAGTAGTTTAAGTGTGGATTTGTCTAGTTTTTGCTAATATCTCGTTAACTTTCTGTTCGTATGAAAAATTGAAGTAGACAAAGTTACCCACAAGAGAGGTCTTATTGATTTTTTTAGTAGGATCGAGACTTTGCAGCGGCAGGCAAAACGAGGGCCAATTTTATTAAAAATTCTTTATTGGCTGTTTTTGTATAATATAACTAAGAATGTATTTGAAAAATACTGATAAAACATTTTTAGCATCAAATTAACTATTGAACAATTAGAGGTAAAAAATGTATTTCATCTTTATCGAAGTAGTTGTGTACTGGTAGTGGACTGTTTATGCAGCTTCCTTTACAGTTCCAGCAGACTGACAAGGAAGAACGAAAATATATCTTTATAACAACAAAAGGTGGGATTAACGAAAAACATCTTGTTCATTTACGGATAGTGTGTAAGCGCCCTTGTTTGGTAACGCAATGATTAACTAGTTATGCACTTTACCGGAATTAGGGTGAATCTAGCTATTCCTTCAGAATTTACTTGTTATGAAAAATTTAGCCAAATTACTCTTTATAAACATCAACAATGTCAGTGATTGAAGTAATATCTTAAAGAATTTGAGCAATTGAATCAGCAAATTTCTAATCAATCAGCCGAGATTTTGATATAAACTAAGGGGTTTACGCAGTGAACGTTATTTTCAAAGATGCGCAACCCAGAGCATAAAATACGAGTAGTTATGAACAGCCTAGCTTTCCTAGAAACGACCCAACTGGAAGGATTTACTTTATCGGGTTCCAAGCATATACCAAGAAACTCCTTGTCCAGTGCCGTATTGAAACAAAATGTACAGTCTAACAAAAAGCCCAGACACGTTTTTTTGCTACAAAGTAATGTTAAAATATAATAATCACTTATTTCCTAGAAATATCATATTACAAACAGGCTGTTATAGCAAGCTGGTGTTCCACAACCTACCTCAGCGATATATTTGTTAGCATGTGAGGTAAGTGTGACGTGTATCAAACCTGACAGCAGGTGTCACGATTGTTTGTCCTACAGGAAGCTCTACCAACACATAAAAAAAATATGTCGGCGTGATATTATCTGCATCAGAGCTGATAAGCTAATAACAGCGAAACAGTGGTGTTAATCCTTTGCGGGGGTAGCTTCGCATAAACATACTGTTTTTGTTACATTTATATTTTGCCCTCTCAAAGAGGATTAACGAAATGTTTGTGTGGTTTAAAAAAATCATGACCGTAGCCAAATTACAGCGATATTAATTTAGGATTTGTATGACGTATATTTCGTTGATATTTACAGAAATGGCCACTAGTCGTTCATTAGTTCTTTTATCTTTTATGATTACCACATATAAATGGCTTCAAATTCGTCTTCTTGTCCAAGGACAGTGGACTTGTAAAGGTTATACTTACGTTGAAAGATGATCTCTATAGTAATTTGAACACGCTAATGATCGATTTTTCTTTCGTGTAATTTATAACTAACGGATACTTTATGTTCATGACGTAGACTTTGCTACATTACCCATCATATATGCATTGACTATAAACGCAAATATTTGATGTATAAAGTCAACAAATCAGTTTAGGAATGTTCAAACATAATAAAACGGCCAAATTGCTTTGCAGCTCGTGGTGGAATATATGTTTTTCACTTATTGTTATGTACATTGATATGCTACTGAATATTTTTAAATCGGCATATTTATGGACATATAACATTAAACACATTTAATCTCTATTCGCTCGATGCTGCTATTATTATATAGGTATAAGTCGTAGTTGTTATTGGGACCAAGATAATTGACCCTCGCCGAATTCATGGCGCAGACTTTTTATAGCCTGTATTGCAATGGGCTGAAAGTGTAGCTAGCATAGTTACAGTTTGACAGCACTGGAAGTTCATAAAATGTAATTTTGGTGTAGTAATTTGTTTATGCTAAAGATTTTTTCTAAGTTTAGATGTTTTCTTTAGGTGATAGACGTTACATATTCAGTAAAGCACAAAACCATATTCTTTACATATTTATTGTCACTTTTAAAACTGTTTCGTTTAACTTTGCTTTTCCAGGGTTTGGGATGAGTACATGTTCTTTAGCAACCTTAACAAAAGCGTCAAGATCTTTATTTTCTAAAATAAAACTATATTGCAACTGATTATCGTCGATAGAAAACGATATTAACAATATTTAAAAGCCTTTTTGAAGGCATGTATGAAGCATGAAAGTAGCAAATTATAGAAGAATCCCTGAGAAATATCCAACATTAGTTGTGAATGATACGAAGGCAAGTAGCTCTAGGACATTTTTGCAATTACTGATATAAACTACTTTAATATGTGAGATTTTCAACGCGTTTAGAAAGTTATCATTGCTTATATAAAAAATATAATATCTTTGACTATCTTTTTATATTCAAAGACAATAATATTTGTGCCAGCCTCATTTGATTTAACCGACAATACGATTTCGTAAACTTTTTTGTTGCTGGTAAAGAAAAATTGAAGACATTCAGCCGCGTTTATGTGCTTAATTTGTCTTATGGTAAAGTATGTCCAGAAAGCAATGCTTCCGGACTTTCGATTAAGGGACCGCATCATAAAATCCAGGTTCTTCGTAAGCGAATTTCAAACACATTTAGCGGAACGTTATTCTCTTTCATAAACATATAAACTAGTAATTGAAGAATGAAATTTTGTCCACAACTTCTGTTATGTCGTATATTGAGAGTGGGGAGCTTTCTAAACGGAAGTTTATAAAATATCTTTATTTTTAATTATTGGTAATATGTGTTTACTGATTGGCTTTACTGACGTTTTATACTCAATCATATCGTGATCTGTAATTCGGTGATAAAAATTAAAATTAATGCTCTCTATGATAGACGTGCCTGAATTAATTATAAAATTCATTGCATCGCGCAGTATAGCAATTACTGTTAAGTCCAAATTGACATCCCCCCATCTATAAGGAAATATCATTTGTACCAACAACAGATAAGTAAAACTGATGAATTTATAAAAAAAATGGTTAATTTATCAATGAGAGTCGATAATACATTGCACAAACGTTTCAGTATTTAAACCTTCTCAGTTACTTAATTATTACATTTTGTACGTACATATACATATATCTGCTTCAGGCAGTGGAAACGTGCAGTAGTTAATACTGCTCTAAAATATCAAAATATTAGCTACTTAAAAGCCAATGCTTTTGTACCGGCCAATATTTTAAACCTTATACACTTTTACTAACTTTAGAGCAGTTATGTCTGTTTGTTAGCAAAAATTTTGGAGGGTTATTTGATTTAGCTAGATATGGGTATGGGGTACCCAAAATAAAGAAAAAAATATATATTAACTCGGTAACTCGTAAAATAGTGTCAGCCAGCGATTAGTAATTATTCCCTCATGCGGGTTGATTCTTGTGTCAGTTTGTTTCATTATAGATGACTATGAAAAGCAATCTTTACTGTTGGCATTTTACATTAATACATCAACTCATTTCGCCAATTTAAATTAAAGCTACTAAACGTACAATGGGTTTGATTAATTAGAATTTCAGCAATTATTATTTCCTTAAGCACGAGTATTAAAAGTGAACGATTAACGCAATTATGGTAAAAAATAATCAGTCGCGTTCTAAATTTTAAAATTGTGGTTTCATGATATCACGTCCTATATGACCTGAAATCATATCCAATATTGGCTGCCTTGAGACATCTAACAGATAATTTTTTTCTTATTATTATAAAACGTAGTATGAGTCTGTCCATCAAGAAGGACGTGCTCGGAAGAGGCAATGTTCCATACCAAGTCGCATATCGGTAGTCAATTTATATTGCATGCTGTTGTGTAAGATTTATTGCTGGGAACAACAATAAATTGCATTTGACACCCAGTTAATGCATACATATAGTTTGTTTTGCGTTACAACCATTGGTTATTGTTGGTTTTATGTGCAATAAAATTTGACATAATATTGAATTATGAAGTTACTTTAGCCATTATTTCAAGTGCACAGACTTTCATTCATACTGACGGCACTAGGATGTTTGCAGTATTATTAACGAGCAAATTTGTGCTCATTTGATTTATCTTTCGAGCGTAATTATATACTTAACGATTTACGCAAAGTAGCAGGTATATTAACGTTATAGGTTAATTTATTTACGAACATATTTGTAATTATTAACCTTGACTAACAGTTCGAGTTAATTACTACGGGAATGTGCTATTCAGTAAAATGCACCTAATCTTAAAGTAAAGAGATTTGACATTTCACTTTCAGAACTAATTAATTTTAACGATTCCAAGAGTTAATTTTATATTTTGACCATGTTATATATAGTCTTATTAGGACGTTATTTGTTAGAGCACAAAGGATATCAGATGAAAGTTCTGTACAAAAAGAAATATATCGTCTTAAATCAGCGCTAGTGAGAAATGGTTATAGTAGTAAGAATATTTGGTCAGTTTTTAATAAAAGTGCTCATCCAAATCAAGTAAATTCTCAGCCACGACAAAGCAAATTGAAGTTGAGTTTGCCTTATGTACAAGGCCTTTCGGAAAAATTAAAGAGGATGCTTAGAAAACACGATATTTTAGTTGTTGATAGTACATATAATAATTTAGATAAAATTTTAAGTTCTACTAAAGATAAAGTACATTTAGAAAGTGAAGGTGTTTACAAAATTACTTGTTCTTGCGGAAAGTGTTACATAGGTCAAACTAAAAGAAAAGTAGGTACGCGTTTGAAAGAACACATACGTGCTACTAGGTTGCAACAGATAGATAAATCTTCCGTAGCTGAACACTCATATTTGACTAAACACATGATTTATTTTGATAAAACAAAAATTTTACATAGAGAAAAATATTATCACAAACGTCTAATAAAAGAAGCTATAGAAATTTGTAGGAATACTAATAATTTTAATAGGGATTGTGGAAATTATGAGTTAGGTGACATTTGGAAGGCTATTTTGTAGTTATCTTTTATCAAGTAGTTCGTGTATATCTAGTAGGTAGGTAGTTCCTTTTTCATCGTTAGGTTCCTTTTTTATCAGGTTGGCACGTTGTTTCTATGACGTCTCGCATCCTTGGTGATTTGTTTATTTACTTTCAAAATTTTGTTTGAACTTGTGTCAGGCAAATTTTGAGGTTCTTCGTCTTTGACAAAGATTACAGGTGTAATCGAAACGTCACACTATTAACTTTTTGTCAGTGTTTTCAAGTGACAGCGATCTATCCGACAAAATATTATCTTATATTTATGGACGCTGAAAGCATTCACCCTCGTATACATGTTATATTGTTTTAAGCATGAATATATATATAAAATGGTTATTTAATTTCCAAACAACAACTATTTTCGACTAAATGTTTGAACTTTGAATACAATATAACGAATTTTTATAACAAGTAAAGAACCATCAAGCGAGATAGATGACAGAAAAGATATATTCATATGATAAAAATTATCTATCTACTAATTTCTAATACTGATGAACTGAGCGCGTAAGCATTGTCTTTCATAAAATCATAGCTACTTCTTTTCTAAATAAGTAAACCACACCGAAGCTGCGTAGAATATCATGTTCATAAAAGAGTTCTTAGTATTTTTATACCGGGTGTTAGGTTAGGCGTAGTCATCGGCACAATTTTGGAATTGATTTATTTTAGAAACTGATTGATGAGAGAATGACTTGCAAAATTTTATAAATGGAGGGGGAGGGGCATACATATCTGGAGAAAAAATATTATTATAATACTTTATTGTTTCAATCGATTTTGATTATCTTTAGTCCTTTGTGGAAGTAAATTTCAGCTCACTTCGCCAGTATTATCCGAATTCATGTTTATGTTATGAGAGTGTCTACCCGACCGTCGGACGGTTGTATATTGTGCGCAATTCGGCCGTCGGACGGTTAAATACCGCTAGTTATTTGACCGGCCGGCGCCGGCACGGTTGACGTACGCAAAACGAAAATGCAATTTTCAGAATAAAGTCTCCACATTCACACATGGTATACGTGAAAAGTGGAGATCAATCCAATAATAATATACAAAATTTTCAAGGTAAGCATTTTCAAAATTTAGACTAACAAAAACAACCTGAATTTTAATAATACTGAGCTTGAAGGTTACGTGATTGAGAAAGCTGCTAAGCTGCAAATGAGACTAACGAAATAGTTTCACCAAGCGAAATTGATTTGAACAACATTAAAATTCCACCATTGGTCTACTATCTAAAACGAAAATGAAGAGACATGAGGTTGTACCTTTTAACAAACTAAAAAAACAGGACAGAATATAATTCTGAACTGGATTGGTAAATTACGAGAAAATATTTACAAAAAGAAAATTCTCAACAAATGTGACATAAAGGATATGTTATATGGATGTTAAAATTACAGAAATAAATGTATAAATAATGTAATGAAATAAAAACAAATAAATAGGTACCTATATTTTGTCTAAAAATGGAACATGGGTATGTTCACAGTGCAATATAGCAGTGTCTGACATGGCCACAATCAGGTGTGTGACCGATGTTTAAATTGGTTTCATTTAGATTGCGTTGATAATAAAAACGATTTCGTCCATTTTTATATGCCCTAATTGGAGTAGATATTCGGTATTAGTGTAGTATTCTATATTTCATGTCTTTGTTTTCTTGGATATACATCCTAGAAATAAGGTAGTATGCAACCTTTAGATTTTATTTTTCTTTTTGTATGATTTTCTACATTTTTATATTTAAAAGATTAATAGAATACCTATTTTTATTTTTTTTATTACATTTTAATTCATTTAAATTTTAAATGTTAGCTAAGTTGCGGTAGGTATGTATGTGGGTATGCAGGAAGGTTTATTTAATGTAATCCCTTAAGATAAGCCTTTATATTATAAAATTATTGTTCTGACCTTTTGCATACGCCGGTCCACAACGATAGCAAAGGAACAAACTTGAAAGTACATTTTATATTAATAACAAAATTGTAAATGTCATATTGATTTTCATAATAATTTGTCAATCTGCAAAATAAAAATATTCGACAAAGACCTAAATTATAGGTCGAAACGTTATATTATTAGAAAAAAGTGTCTTTAATTTATAAAAAAAGAGGAGCCAGAACCTACAAATAAATACAATAAGAAAAATATATAAATTTATTTCATCTGATTGACTGACTTGATATGTAACTGCCCTGTCACAGTCATGTTATTGTTATATAAATTGTTGCCCCTATTACTTGTATATCATTCAATTTTCAGTAAACCACGCTATAATTAACAATGAGAATTTAGTTTATGTACGTGAGGCTGTCAGCTAAATCCACGTAAACGCGTGTTGTATCTAAGGAACACATTTAATGTCACCTGTATGAACCGTTATGTTCTCTGTTTAATTATCTCCCGACACCTAAAGGCAATGAATTTCCAAACTTGGCTCTACCGCGCGTCTCGTTTTAATAATTGTAACTTTAGTGAAGTAAATAGTTGCGAGACCATTATAGGAAACAGCGTATTATACGGGATGATAATTTTAAAACAATCAGTTACCATGTTAAGCACGAAGTTATAACGGGATTATCACAAACTAAGGAGGACCTTGAATGATATATTTTTGGAAACTATCCGACCAACCGATTTAGTAATGACTTCAAATTTTTTAATAGCAATCTATCCAAACATGTTTTAATTTTAATTATTTAGAGTAAATTTCGGCATTTGGGACCCTCTATTATTCAAATAAATCGTTACACTACATTCTTTGCTTTAATAAAAAATGAACAGCTTGGTTAAGAAGCGTTATATATACGTTTCAAATTATATAAAACAAGGAAACAGTTCAGCCTTAGTCATGTACGGTTTACCCAAAATCCATAATCAGAAACCATCATTAAGACAAACCATAAGCAGTTATGATGCTCCAACTCAGATTATTGAGATAACTAGGAAAAACTATACACAGAATTCTCTGCAAAAACAACAGGATTATATCAAGGATTCTTGGGATTTCCAAAGCTTTATAACAGATTGCAACTTAAAAGAGATGCGAGGTTACGGTTTAGATATGAACGACTTATTTTCGAAGATAAGTATTATTAAATAATAATAATAGTAATAATAATAATAAACGTCTTTATTCAGCGATAAAAGAATTTGTTGAAGAAGAATGGGAATATTTAAGCGAACGCACAGAAGAAGAGAAGAATGATTTTATTAATGCCTTGGCGCTATGTGCAAGAAAAATATGAAACCAAGATGAAATTAAACTACTTTCGTAGAAAGATTTATGGATGACATTATCATAGCACTACTAGAAGAGGAAATAGAAAAAACAGTAAAAGTTTTCATTGATTATCATACAGTACTAAAGTATAGATATGAAAAATAGAATAACAATGGAACAATAAACTTTCTGGGCATGACTATAAAAAAGAAGTGATTYGAACCTAGCTATTTCTTATTATTAAAAAAATAGCCTGCTCTGGACGGCATCTGAACTACAACTCCGCCCATCCCAAAGCACAAAAAAATCCGTAATGTCTGCCATGATGGACAGACGTTTGGTGCTAACTGACCCAAATGAAAGAAAAGAACAACTTAAGAAGGTAAGGACTATTTTGCAGGAGCAACTCGTTTATGAATTACTGAAGGAAAGAACGCGTTTACTTTGTAATAGCATAAGAAGAGAAAATGGAACACCACCAAAAGAAAAATGCACAAATTGCATTTGGGATTGGAGGGACGACCAACAACACTTGGTGCTGGTAAGACGGGGTAGTGAAGTAAGATGTGGATCAATTAGATCTCAAACTTTTCAATTGCGCTAGCGATAAGCGAATACATGAGCAGAGTCATTCAAGTATGACTGTCAGAAATAGGTTTTGATGTAGTTAACAAAAGTTTTATCGCAACCCTTCTACTTTAAACTAAATATTTACACGACTGCTTGTCAATTTATAACCTCAATTTTTTTCGTTGGGATAAAATGGGGTACGCTGTGAAGATGTGCAAAGAAAGCTGCGATAAAGGAAAAAAGAAAAAATTAGAAAAAAGAAACAATAAATAATTGGATTGGGACAGAAGACAATAGTCTGAATCTCGTGAAGCATGGATTATATCTATCAGGGATGCGCTGGCGCTAATCATGTGATGATGTGAAGAAAATGATAACTAAAATGTTTAAGACTGTTGTAACCCATTTTACCCCAAAGATAGGGCAAGACAAGGCACAAGACTTTTTCCTTTTGATTATTTATTTAAAAAAATATAATAAGCTTTGTTATTTTTCATATAGTCCAATAGAGGAAAAAACTAATTGAATTCATTAATAAAGTCCCGAATTCCTGTGATGTATATTTAGTTTTTTATTTTTATTTATATTTTATTCAAGCATTAAGGCCCTTGCCTAACACTTCCATTCCCCTGTACCTGGCATTTCTGAAAAACTGACTATAATTTTGAAAGAAAGGTAGAATAAGGGTGGGATACCAAACTCGCAACAGCTTCGGCACATATGAAAATATATTGTGTTTTATTGTATAGAATATTGTATAATTTAGATATCTTCAAACTGAAGGGTAAGTTTCATCGCCTCAGTTTTCAGCAGAAACGCTATCAATTTAAAACCAATTTTTTCAGGTTTATGTAATGATAGAAGTTATTATGAAACTACCAAATTTTTATAATTTACTTGCAGTAGACTGTGAGACAATTTTGGATAACTTAAACCCGCAAGTTAAAGAAACCTTTGGCATCATGTATTCTTTCGTTATTACAAAAATTTATTGATAGCATTTCTTCCCAAATTATGGCTAGCCGCTACTTATGCAATTAATGCATTAAATAAATATAGTTACATGGAGATTTAGTTCGTCTTACTATTATTATGTCACAGCATAGTTTTAATTAGATGCATTGTTATTCTGCCAGTACATAATAATAATACACCATTTATTATTATGGTGCAACATAATATTAATTCTACGATATATACTATTTTAGCGTATAAAATAACTGTAGAATTAAAATAGTGTACATTCTAAATACTAAAAATCGTCTTTTGAATGGAAGAACGAAGTGTATAATACTATAGAAGTAATAGAAGTCAAAAATCATACATTGGACAGAACAAGCCCTAGTAAAGCCTAATTATGTCACCAAAGAAGTGTAAATAATGCACGAACTAAAGAAACGGCACTGGCAAAATCTTTTTCTTCAAATGCAAAATAAACAAATGCGAGTGAAACGAATATTTGAAATTAGTGAGTTACATGTTGCCCATGCAAATATATTTTGTGAAAAACCTATTGAGATCAACGGATCACGGAGTAACCTAAGAGTAGGGAGTAAAGACGTGTGTTTTTGAAATAATTTTAATAAATAAGATGTACGAATAATGGTTTTAATATATTCAATTTGTGTAAAATTTGCCAAGACTTTTTATATATGTTAAATTGCTCTTGTATATTTGAGTATCGATTTATTTGAGTGATATACGCCTAAATGCCAAATATGCATCTACTAGGCCAAAAAGACATAAATAAAATTACTATAAACTTACTCACATGATGTTTCATGGTAGCTGTTGAAATCTAGCGGTGGCTTTCCGAACTATAACGTAGGTTGGTACGGTCTGTAAGTACATAAGCGTGTATTGCTGATATAAATATACCAAAAAAATCGGTATGCGTCATGTAGCGGTGGTTTTACAAACTACGCCGTATTATGGTCGGTAGGTACAGGAAAAGTATTGCAAAAAAAGAGTTCAGTAAAATAAAATTACTTTAAATGATTAATTTTTGTCGTATTGGTTTTAGCTCATCTACCATTAATTTAAGATATACGTGTACATTGCAAACTAAGAGTGTATCACACATACAGCAACCCGAGGTTTTTTTAACTGAATTTAAAGATAACCCAAACATGTTCGATAGACGATAGGGTTTAGAATAGGAGATCTAAATAAATATCTTCTTTCTTCTTCTAGCTATGGGTGGACGGGCATCGTCTTGTGACCATACAAAAACTTCTTGAAATTTGCCCATCGTAATGGTGGTAAAATGGTTTGAGAACATCGTTTTTGTAACGAGTAGCTGTTATACTGCTGCAAATAAACACCAGTGGTAATCTGCTTCCATAAATAAATGCCCCCCTAATAATTATTCCAACATTCCTGTGTACGTGATACTGTAACACGGAGGGTGCCACACAAAATTAATGCAAGTGCTTGCGGATAAAATAAAGAATGACACGACACACTGATGAAATTCAACAAAACTTTATTGGAACTACCGCGTACTCGCGTGTGTCTATTGAAAGAAAACGATTGGAATAGTCAAATCTCAGCGGCTATGCGCAGCGATTGGCTGTGGCATGTTGGCGGCGTTGCCACGTGTTACAATACTGCAAAACAAATTCAAAATCAGACGACTTCTTCTCACCATTTTACGTGTATGCCCAAACAGAACCGTGATTCATGACTGATCACCACCACCCTCCACCGTTCGTGTTCTCCACACCGTTCTATTTTTTTTTTTGCGAAAAGTAATAGGAAGCGCTAATTTGGAGCAGCAAGAAAACAAACCAATGGATCTAATGCGGTGGTATATTGTTCGCACACTGGTCATAGTAGTACGCAGTGTCACTTTTACTAAAGTTGCTAAAATTATTTAGGTTTGAGTTACATCTAATAAATGCCTAATGACTATCCGAGGAAACCAAACATATTACATGGCGTGTTTCATTTAAAATAAAGTTTGTGTGCGGTTTAACAGGAAGTTATTATTTTTAAAATATGCAGTTCAACAATCTGAACAAGTATGGGCCTTTTTTTCACATTTTGATAGGTAAAGGGGTTAAGCAAGAAACACGCTTGGGTGTAACACCTTGTATAAGTACGTCATAAGATTTTACCCAACACTGGGTTTCGCTAGTTTGATTTTATCTGTGTGGTTGCCTGCTTCGTTCTAGCGTGCTGTGTGCGGTGTTTCAATTATCGTCGCACACGTCACTTATTGTTACCTACGCACATATTATAGTATATAAGCAATTCATGCACCGTGAATCAAGACTTCAGGTCATTCCTCCGACTAATATGTATTTTAATGAAACCTTGTTAGAAAGACCTAAAACTACGCGACAAGGAAAATGTAGCGTCACGAAAAAAATTGATTCTAGTTCAGCGTTCCAGAACACGAGGATTGTTCTCTAGTTCTTCATGTACGACATAAACAACTGCTTGAAGTTGTCGAAATTTCTTTTCCGCAATATACAGGCAACATATTTAGGTCCAGACATACTTTTCATAAACTTATAGTTTTTTTTTTAATTTCTCGTGCTTCGTAGTTGTAGCAACCTCTAATCAAAAGCTAATTTGAACTTGCGTTTTACGTTAGCAGTATTCATGTTCTCAAAAATTAGAATTGGCGTCAGAGTTTTAATGTATGCAATAATTAGAGAGTATTTATGATCCACGCTCATTGGTCCCAAACGGTGCCTCTTGTAAATAATTCAGATGTTTATAAGAAAATCAAGACCTACGTTGACGTTCATTATGTGGCAAATACGTTAATTACTAACTCTACTTATGGTAAGTGAAGAACCTGTGCAACACAGTTAGCTTTATCGTTATTCATTCTCTGGAAGTCTGGAGAAGATGGAAAATATTAGATAACACCGTCTACTTCAGTATCATAAGATGTTATTGACTTGAATGTTTAATTAGTAGTTAGTCACGTAGGCAAGTTTAGAATTGGTCTTGCATTTCTGGTATTAGACGTCAATTTCTCAGTATTGCGTTTATTACCGGTTTCATATTGTTCCAGTGCGAGACGTTTGTTAATCTTTTCCAAAATAGAAACAAAATCTTACTTACTGTTAGACAACGAAGCTGGATTCAGTGTATTTATCTAAATAGTGCGTGGTTGTAAATAATTACGATTGCAGTAAAGAGAATGCGACATAAAGGTAAAGCTTTTCCGTTAAGTTTCCATAGCACATTGAGAATTGATGTTTACTTCCCTGTGACAAAATTGAACATWAAGTTCGTATTCACTAGTTATAGAGAAATTGCAACCGTGTTGCTGCAATTTGTTTCTCTATATTATTTATAGGTGAAAAACAGATGAGAATTTAGAACATGTAAAATTCATTTATTTTTATTTAAGAAAAACTAAATCAGTCTCTTCATTTACAACTTATGTCACGTATATTACAAAAACCCTTAAATTATGTTAAGTCGGCTGTATAATTTAATCTACGAAAAATTGGGAACTGATCCGTCTACGTGGAATCTATTATGATATAAATTATGCAATAATTCAGTATTCTTCTCCACTTTATTAAAAAATCTGAAGTGACCATTCTCAGTATCAGTTATAATTTAAAAAAATTATAGACTGTTGGAAACAATTAATTTAAAATAATAAACTTGCTTTTTGTGTGTCCAGTTTGCCTAGTTTCAGGAAGTCACCAACACATTACTCTGGAGAAAATAGGATGGGATAATGTAAAACAAAATTATAAAACATTTTACTAGTAAATTAAACACAAATTAAAGGAAACCAACAATGATATTCTGTTAAACTTTTCAAATAAAACTATCTAACAGACATAAATCCATGCTTGCATTAGAAATTATACAATTTAATTTAATATTTTCAAATTAATTTCGGGTAACTACACCCTTTCCTCCCAATCTACGCCAGTGATTTACTATCATTGAAAGTTTCGTGTTTTGTTACAAAACGTACCGCCCTAGCTACCTTCGTTGGAAAAAGAAATATAAATTCCCAAACCTTATTGCTATGGCTCTCAGTAAATGCTACCAAATACCAAATAACCAACACGTCATAGTTGAAAAAAAAACTAAAACAATAGAAAGTACGTTGGAGTAAGGTAGCCTTGAATCATGTTTATAGTGCTGTCATCGCTTATTGCTAATTGCATAATTGATCGAAATTTAAGCACCAAATTCTGCACCTGAAATTTTCTAGTTCTCAGCATTAACTTTTTTTTTAAGATTTTTTATAAGAGATCATAAATAACGAAAACTGTAGCAATATGTGAAGAATTTGTTTATCGGCAAAGAAGGAAACTGTATGAGTAATTTGATTGAGGTAGTTTGTTCGTTCCAGATCCAGGCTGAATACCAATGGTCGTGTTCCGAACAAAAGTTTTATTTTGCACTTCTGGAAATATCCGCAGTATTGTTTGGCTTAAAACAGTCGTACCTTGAAAACACTGGAAAAATTGCGTGAACTTTTTTCTATTTTGCTACATGCTGTTATGGCTTATTAATAAAAAAGAAGAATATGGACCGGTAGTGTATATTTAATAAAATTTACGCCTATTAAATACGCGATCTGCTAATCCATACATACATACATAGATCAAACATTTTGTAATGAGAAAATGCAGTTAGCGATAACTTAAATGATTTCGTATTTAATTTCTAAAATCCCAAATGCTCGAGTGCCTTAGTTTTTAGGTTATTCCGCTATTATTTACACTGGGAAATTAGATAATTCCGGGTCTCCTATTTTAGTACAATATATCCTTTTGCAATATATAATTATAAAGTAAAAGATCTTAACATTTTGTTTTCAATATTATTTTTCTTTATTAATAGGCTCTCCGGTATAGATGATTCAGTTTTGTAAAAAAAATAACAAATACGCAACTTATGAAATTACGTCTGAAAATGTGGCCATGCGTGTTCTGAAATACTTCAACCCCATTACCCTATTGCCTTCTTCCTGGATAGTTTTTTTTTGCATTACCTAGTCGATGACTGATATTTAATTGCCGCTATATATCATCTTTGTACATTTCGATCACACGGCTGCAAAGCAAGGATTATGTACATTGTACATAATTCATACTACCAAAGTAGGAGATATTATTAGCATAAATTTAGATTGATAGTAACTTGCAGCGGAATGTATTTCCTGGCGTGTATTCAGCCAATAAATAAGTAACCGCAACCCACGAAGGTACGCTTTCATTAAAGTAATAAGCGTTTAATAATCATCGTGCAACGGCTAATGTCATGTCATGAACGTGTATATAATGAAAACTAGTCCATTTACCTTCGGTACCGGTTTTGACATTGAAACTTTTGTAGAAAACGTATGCGTAAAAGCATGTTGTTACTCATTCAAATTATGTAAATACCGCATCAAGAATTGTTTTGTTTTGCATTTGGACGGATACTACGTGTTCATAAACAGATGAGTGATCTCTTTGCACATTTCTGGCTAGCGCTAAACTATGAGTTCTTTGGAGGATGCTATATGGAAGTAAAGGTAAACTGGTGGCATTTTCTGATTTCAGTAGAAAAATAGATGACAGTGTCATGCAATGAACTGACACGATGACAAAGCCACCGAGTTGCCTTAACGGGTACTATTTCCTAAAAGAAGTGACCTGTAATCTAACAAGTTTACCTCCACGGTACTTTTTGCTGACGGGCAAGAACCGACAAATACCGTGTTATCAAGAAAATTTGGCATCGAGTCATCCATGAATGCGAAATCGTATGTCTTTCAAGATTGATACGCTCATTTCTGGTGTTTAAAGTTACGACATTTGCAGGTTTAATAATTAATGCTTGTTGCATTCATATTGATAGATAGAAACTGCTATCAATAAAATTTACTTTCAACGGTCAATTAAAAATAAATTAATTTTAATTAAAATGTATGACTCCCAGCTAACTTGAACCACAGCCTAACCTCACTTTTGAACAACCTTTTCCACAAGTAATAATTTAGCCGTGTGGTTCAATCGCCGACATATCCAAGGCTGACTCGATGCCAAATTTTCTTGATCGCACTTTATTAAAATGCATGTCTATGCTATGCTGCCTGCACCGCAACCAACTACAGATAGATCTATTTTGCTTTCATTACAACACATCACAGGGCAGTTTAGGTCCGATGCAGACAGCATTACATAAAACTGGTTTGAATATTTGAAGGGATTGGGCTTTTAATTGTGAAACCTTTGAAATTTGCGTCATTCCTTGCGAGTGTACCATTGTGCTTAACTTTTATGTATGACTATTTGAATATGATGTATTACCGAATACCTTAAGTTTATTGTCACAAAAGCGACATGTTACAGCACCGAATTTTTTTTCAAACAATTATCCTTAGTCGCTTTTACGTTTCGGATGCCTTTTGATAAAACTCGCATGTACTTAGCATTAGCATACCGTTAAATGCCATGCGCAAAATGGGAGGCTATTTAAAATATATCTGCTTAAGAAAAATGACAAGCGTATCAAGCTATAATTTATTATTGATTAGCTACACAGATGAAGAAACTACTTACCAAATAGAAGCTACCGTCACTTCAGTGGTTTACTTTTTGCTAGCTACTTATATCGTTGATTGACGTATATATACGTCAATCAACGCTTATATTATCTACTTAGGTATACGAAGCAAAGCGGCAACCGCAACCTATTTTTTAAAGTTCAATTTGTTTTTTTTTTATTTCAGGAAAGTGTCAGCTATCTTTATAGTTCCGTGACCGAGGCATGAGTTAACAAACAGATCTTTCAATTAATCAGAAACCAAAAATTCAAAAATGTACATTGTTTTTAGCACTTACTTAAAATAACAAACTTAATTGCATCTTTAAGTAGTATGGGTGCGGACATATCGATATTACTGTTGAAGAGCCCATCTGTTCCACTGCAAGAAACTGTCACAATCATTATATTGGTATGCTTGATTATGAACCACTTGCGCTATCAACTATAAGGGTTATATTATATTTTTGTAGATTATCGTTTCAAATTAACAATAAATTGCTGAAATCATAATTCTTGTAGGCCCTTACGGGCTTTTATAGGTACATCAACTGGGGATTACTCGCATAAAAATTAACCAATTTAATGAAACTTACCTCAATACCAAAGATATAAATAACAGTTTTTTACATGTTTAGATCACTTCAAGATAATTCCATGAAATTTGGGATCCATGGTTTTTATTTACACATTTGTTGAGTCTCTAAAGGGCGCCACTTGCTTGGGACAACCTTAAATCGTCTTTTCGTGTTTTCTTCCTCTTTGAATATAGCTAGACATGTCATCAGCTACCGTTTTTACGTAAGAAAATGTTTACCTTGTTTATCGCTAGGAAAAAGAGTTTAAGAGAAAACGTATTTTTGTGTATCATTGTAGTCCCAAATTTCGTACTTTTGTATTACCTATTTACGTTTCGATTGAATTTGACCGACAGTTTATGATAAATTTATTAGGTAGTACTTCAAGTGATAAATGTGTACATATGTTGTTTGATGCACTCTTATTTCATTTTTTTAGATGGAAACGTCATTTCTTCGAAAAGGTGCCTAGTGACTGTACCTTTGATACACCCGTGAGTTTGAAGTCGACAARTCAATACGTGGTAGAATGGTAGATAACTTTGAGCTAAAATGAATATGACAACGATTAATCATTAAAAGTAATTTTATTTCAGTGTGCTCTTTTCTCGCTGTGCGCTGGGCTTAATAGGCAATCTAAGAACTACGTCAAATATTTAAATAACGGTATAATTATAATGAAAGCGAAGAATTTTGTCTTACAAACAATTAGCCCAAAAGTGATACTCAGCTGTGGTACGTGTTAACTAAGAATTTCTTGCTGCTCATATGTATAGGTATTTATCAGCAGACTGTGGGTTATCCAAGTCAGGATACCAGAGAGAACAAAAAACTGTCAAGTTGACTGATCTTTTACGTATATGATATGGTATATCCGTAAAAGCGTGCATGTGACTGTGATTGGAATATGTAATGAAAAAAAACTACTAAAAGAACATTTTGATAGAAGGCGCAGAGTTGTACTTAGCTGAATAATTTCGCTTTTGCTACTGAAATTTGAAATGCTCCGAGTAAATGATTTGTTGTTATTAGAGATTTTTATTTAACTGTAATGCTATACGATACTTTAAAACTTATTAATAATTTTAAGGATCGTCTGTTTTTCGATTGTTATTCCTACCATCAAATCCTAATTCCTTTCCAGGAGAAATAATTATAGACCCATCGTTTTTGGTTGGTCATTCTTATGCAATACTTGCACCGTTGCACATTGTCAAGTTTACAAGTTAAATTATGCCCCTCATTATCATGCCGCTCACCATCGAATGCCTTGCAAGAATGGCCAAAACTGCGGAAATATCAATGTGTAGACATACAATACCAATGAAAAACAGAATTAGATACTAATTATATGTCGATGTAACGGTTTAAGTTAAAAATATCGACTACTCGAAAAAGTTGTGTGTTTAATGGTAAATATAAGATATTCTTGCTCTTAGGAGGCATTGTTTTCAATTTCAATAAACTGAATTTTC
Organism: Rhyzopertha dominica; assembly: GCA_025024175.1. Taxonomy (NCBI): domain Eukaryota; kingdom Metazoa; phylum Arthropoda; class Insecta; order Coleoptera; family Bostrichidae; genus Rhyzopertha; species Rhyzopertha dominica. Next base: position 16,023,400 of record QCXZ01000001.1, read on the forward strand.
AAAATGACGAGCGCGAACATGTATTTCTAAAAAGTTTGTCTGCCTGTCGGTGGTATATGACTTGGCGCAGCTCTATAAACGTAGGTATTTCTAGCCGCCATATTTGAGCCATCTTCGTAAGACCGTATGTAATGTCTTAAAAAGTTCAAATTATAGGTTTTTGTAAATTAAAAATATTATTGTGTAGTGTACGTGTGAATAAATTGATCGTATTTGCACCTATTTTCTAACATATGTAGTTATTATGCCTTCCTGTTCAGCTGTAAATTGCACCAAAAGAACAGAAAATGGTACAATATTTGCTATTCCTACAAAATCTGCAAGAAGAGTAACGTGGGAGTAAAGTATGCGACGTGAGAAATAGTGACAGATGTAGTAAGAGTGTAATTACATTTGTGTAAAGAAGAAAATGAATTTATTATTGTATAATTGAAATGAAAATTAGATACCTGTTTTTACGCTWTTATAATCATTTCAAWGATCTCAGTTTGAATATAATCGGCAGGACTGCAGACAAAATTCACACAKATMCAGTTTTAACATTTAATATGTCCCAAACRCACTTCCTATGATCAATCCACCTTAACTAAAAAAGCAAAWGCTTTTAGTTAAATACAKAGTTTCAGACTTTTTTTAATTGTAAGATATATACATTACACTACATTTTCAGCACATTAACATTTTTAATAGKACTGCCACTTTAGGTCATTCACTTTTATAGAGCCTTTATAGAGCCTTACATTATATGAAGGTGGCGCCGCTGGCGGTGTGTTTTTTAAAACATCGATGGTGTAACGTCGATGGATTGGAACTGAAACATCGATGTTAGCGAATCACATGTCGTTGATATTCCTACCTATATGCCGTTATCTTCAAACCCAGACATATTTGGAGTTTTCCAGATAGAGAAAGAACTGAGCATTTTTTTTGTCTTTTAGCTAAGTACTTCCTTCGTTTTACTGTAATCACGTGCGGCAAACATCAGGGGTGACAAATTGATGTCATTCATGTTCCCTTAAAACCCGTTTAGTTTAATGCGCAATTTTCCTAAAATAGCCGTTTACTCGTTCACCTCGATAAATTATTTTCACAGAAATTGCTTTAGAGGGTTTGGCGCACAGAAATATCGAACACTCGGCCACTAAATAATAAAACATGTGTCAGTGGGTTGAAGTCGGTCTCGTCAGCCGTCCTTTAATAAATAGATAAGGAAAAGCCGGCGTCGATAATATTTTCAAGCTCGCGAATACAATGCGCGAAAGAAAAGTACTCTTATTTAGGGCTTATGCGGCTACACTGAAGTGAACTGACGTCAAGCGCACTGCAAACAAATATCCTCTGCAAATAGATTTTTATTGTGGTAAGGTCTGTGTTTTTGTTTTTATTACAGTACAGCTTAACTGGTAGCGGTTGTATCCTTAATTACATGATAAATATTGTCGCGATACTAGAATATGTTTTTTCGGAAATGAGTGTGTMWTATATTTCAGTTTTTTCTTGACGGAGTCTTCAATATAATCTTCTGCTACAGCAAAATGCTTCCAGCCGTCATGATTTTTAATCGCCAACAATCTGCCTGCTGACCAGGAAGCTGCATCTGACTAACTTTGTTGATATGAATAAGTTGAACCGTGCATTTTCAGTTTCAGAATAAATGAAGAATCTATTGTGGATGATTTGGTCTGGTTTTGGACTTTGGACGTTAATCTTGGCATTCAGGACAGTTGCAAATATTGAATCGGCTCAATTAGTCAGTGTCATCAATTGTTATGTATATTTCTCCCCGTTATAACCAATACAACCTATTAAGAATAGCCCATGTTATAAAAAAAACTTCATGAATTTAAGGAGTAAACTCATATTTGGTGTAAGAAACTTCCTGTCTCGGAAGATTTATCAACGAAATCACGGGTTTCCTCAAATTGGATCTTAGACTTTTTAGATTGGTAACCTTCTCCATAATCCCCACATTTCATTTGACATTTAGGTATCACAGTCTTTATATTTGGAATGAACAACCCATAATGCAAAACTCTTCTTCGTTTTGGATAAATTTTCGAAGTAAGCTACATATTTTCTTTTATATTATTTTGTGTTCGTCTCACCAAAATGCGAATTTGTAGTGTTCCTCCAAGTAAGCTATTCTTGACTTTTCTGGTTTCCTGCGAGCAGTTTTTGATCAACATCTTGTGTATGTAAAAATCATCCCCTTCATCATCATCGGCAAAACCATTTTGGGCAAGTGTTTTTTTTTTATTGAAATATCCGGATAATTACCTGTGTTTATGTGAAACCGAACAAGAGACAATGTAAAATTAGCAGTTTTTGCTACTGTTGATTTTTACCGATTTTTCCAACAATGGCAGCGGATACAAGTACTGCCAACTTCGTAGACAAAAATTACCAAAGCACAATTCGTGTAAAGAAATTTATGTTAAAAGCGTTAAAAGCAAATGACGTGATAGACAGGAGTAATGGGAAGCTTTGTATAAAGTGTAGTCAATAATGCACAAAATTGAAGATGATCCTGACCAGCGTTTAAAATATAGTGAAGAACTTATCAAACACGGTCAGCCTAATACAAGATACTGCTTAAAACCCACACCCAGTTATACCTTTGTTTGAGATATACACAAATGGTGATATTTAAAGAATAATCTGCACAACATAAATTTTATTAATTATGATAATCAGATGCCTCTACAGAAAGTAATAAATTACACGTTTCGCCAAATGTATTGATAAGTAAATGTGTGTTTTATTGGTGAAGCAGGCAAAATTCAAACAGAAAAAATTTTGTCTGCTTCACCTATAAAACACATATTTATTTACTTTAATCAGGCGATAAATTATAGTATGTGTTGATAAGATTGTCACGTGGAGCTAATTTAGGAACTTTAGATATATCATTTAATTCAAGAGCAGAATTACTACAATATTAATGTAATCTTCATTTTTATCTTGTGTTTACGCTTGGATGTAGGTACTCAAAATTTAACACTGATATCGAATAAAATAAATATATCGCAAGATTTTGTTCGCAAGTTTTAGAACTGTTTGCGAGTCTGCGGTTATATTAATTATTTTAATCTGATTCTAGGTATTCTATTTATTAGCGCGAATCTGCTAAAGGAAATGCAATTACGGTAAAATGCAAACAAGTTTATGATTGAGTAAAGAACTTGGTTTCTAACATGTGCATGTGTGTTTTGCATATTTTACTAGTCATAATGGATTAAAGTAACTGTATCTAACTTCTGGACTTACCACAGATACATGTAAGAAGATAGTAAATGATTTATTAACACAACTTGAGAACATTTACATTAAATAAACTTGTGCATTAATTTTTATTATGACACGCCAGCAAGTTTATTTTTAATAGTATTTTTACGAAGTATTAGGCTGCTAGCTTATATAATTAAACTGCAAATGCAACTTTATTGACGTGAAAGGGGTTTTAGTAGTCACACATTTTGAGAATTCGAATTCAGTTACTTATGTATTTCCCTGGCAAAGAGAATTTTCCGTGCAAGCAGTGTTGTTGTAATTCCGTAGTTTAGCTATATTTGATGGTTATTTGCGCTATTGGCAGCTTATAAAAATATGCAAAAGTGCTTTTAAATGTATTTGTCTCCAGCACGCCAAATTATGAATTCTCCCACGTGATGTAAGCACTAAGTAGGGTTAGATGAGTGATACAGTACCATACTCGAAGTCTGCTGTTTCATTTTGTATAGGTATCTAAAATAATAAATAAAGTGATGCCTGAAGTACATATATCCTTGATATAGTACATATTTAAAATGCAAAAACCAAATATCATAATTTATATTATCCATAAAAAATTATTCAGATGTTGTTATTCTTCAGATTTCTGTTTCCTGACCACAAAGGTCATTAACCTGGAAACCTTAGCACCTCCGCATATGGGAATCGTGCAACCTAGAAACATTTATTATATCCAATTCTGCGCTGAAGGAAACTATGTATGAAAGCCAGTCTAGATTAATAAAGCAGAAAACTATTTTATTAATATATAATGTGAAAATAAATTATGAAATAAATTGAAAATGAACTTGAATAGAACTTTAAAGTTACGTGATCGATTAGTATGAAATCATTTCGCTTCATTGTTTTCGTGTGTACCGGCCGAATGAAAAACGATGCCTCAAAATTAATACTGGCAAGTTGGTATGTTATAATGCACGTGTAATACCGGGTAATACCAGGTAATACTTGCACTACATTGTAGTACAGTTACAAGTGTGCAGTTCAGTTGTGTCATGTTGCACACCGAAAACCTTTAAATACACGCACTGACAGTGAAAAACGAATTGTCGATTGTCAGTGTTCAGCGAACACCTGTTGATTGCTCTACAGAAATTCGCGCGGTTTGCTTGCTTTATCTTTATTTCATTAACAAAGTTTCTTGCAACTAACAAGTGTTTAGCGGAGACTCATTCCGATTTGATCAATCCAACGCAGCTCCCAAGATCACTCTCCATGGTGGCGTGCATCAGTTGTTTGCTGCTTCCTTTAATCCTGATGTTTTCACAATCAAGCAGTTTCACATGTTTCGCTTCGTTTCCTGGAGTGGATAACACGAAGCTCTCATTGCCAAATTTCAGGATCAACTATTCTGGATCGTATGCAAGGTACGGATCCATCCCCATAATAAGGCCGTCGTCGATATTAGCCACCAACACTTTATGACGTATCCGAAGCCGGCCCAATCCCACTTCCACTTCAGCTTCCCCAAGTGCTGCAGAGGTCTCTCCTCTCTCCTGTCACCATTCGTAGAAGAACCTTCTCCGACAGGGGAGTCACGGCTGGTACGATGTTCCTCTTTATTATGACCGCACTATCCACGGTTGCTTGGCTTTCCTTTCATTGATGTATGCTGTCACAGTGAGACTGTTGAGGTTGTTACGCCGGAAGAGTTTCACGGAAATGATCTTGGGGGCTTTGTTGTGTTCTCGGGGACGTAGGAAACGACAACTTATAGTTCCTCTTGAAGTGACCAAGTTTCCCGCAGCGGTAGCAGGTTCGAGGACCGCCAGTCTTAAATGCATCTCTCAGTTCCTTCACATTACTCACAAACTGCTTCATTGGATCACTTTTTTGGGCCTGCCCCCACGTACCTTCTACTGACCACTTGCAAGCTGCCTCGATTTCAAAAACTTTTCCTATGGCCTCGTCGTCGAGTCGGTGGTCAGCAGCATCCTCAGTGTGATCCCTGATGCCGTCAATGAAATTTCGCGTCACCATTTTTTTCTAGAAGTTCAGGCGGAGCTGTTAGATACGCCATGTGCGTAGAAGTCTTCCGACTTCTGCTTCGAAGTTCTGTAGGGGTTCGCCTACTTTCGAGTCTTTAGCTGCACCCGAAACAGCTGTTTAAGTGCTCTTTTCCGAAATGTAGCTCCAAAGCAGCAGACAGCTTGTAGTATAATCTTATTTTTTCACTCGCAAAGTAAAGTGCGAAGCAAATCCAGTGCAAATTCTGGGCAATTACCACAGATTAAGCTTTGTCCTGATCGTTCCAGTTGTTCGTCCTCTCAGCTACGTCGAACTGCATCTCGGAGGTCTCAAACGACGTCTATCCATCTACGGTGGTTGTTTAACCTTACTGCTTCCAGTTCCTGCGAAAACGTAAGTTAGTGAAACATATTTTCAAACTCCTCGACACGATCAACTCTTCCTCCGACTTCGTTGACTCTTTCTTCGATCTTACTCTGATTTTCTTTAATTTCGTCCATTTCAGTTTTCAATTGTTGTTGCACAGCAGTTATTATTTCATTCTCGGTCTCCTCTGGCGGTGTTCTCATTTTTTCTTGTTGTTTTTCATTTCCTCCTGCCCTGTTTTCATCTTTTTCTTTAGTTGCTTTTAGTATATTTTCAATTCAATCTTCATCTTTTCTTGGCCTTTTTTATTTACCCTTTTATATCTTGCATTCATGTTAGTAATTGGCTTATTGACACTGGCATATACTCAAACTCCCAGTTAACTCACTTCACTTCCTCTTGCTTCCTCTGACTCTTGGTAAAGTCAGATCTTCGGTTGCCTTCCGGTTCGTCTGCACTTCTAAAGGCTTTCAAATACTCTCCGTCCGGGTCACAAAACACTCCAGAAATCCACATTAAACTTCCTTGTTACGATTACGGGATCGAAAACTGCAGATTTCTGACTAAACGACGTTATTTAAAACACTTGTACCAAATACACTAAGTCTAAACACAACTAGTTCAAACACTACTCTTTTAACATTGCTAATTCACTAAACCACTAAACTAGCACTAAAATAGCTGTTTCGCTGAGCCTTCCGCTCGCTTGATTACCGCTATTCGGTAATCTCCATCGAAAATTACAGAAGCAAAACCTTCGAGACGCTATCGAAACTGCGCAAAGGTTCCATTGATAGAATTCTCTGGAGAGTATCAACATTCCCTGCCATCTGTCTGTCGCTGCAGTGCCCGCATCTATACGCCTGTATCTCCGGTCAACAACAATATTATTTGAGCAGTGTTATGCGTGGTTACGCCGCAAAACACCGGAATTGTGGACCGAAACTCTTGCGTTTTGGATCACTTACACAGCATTTATAATTCGAGACAATTTCGACAAAAATTCAACTCATATCGTTTCACATCCACCGATTTTACGTGATTTAGCACTGAGTGACTTCTGGCTATTCTCTATATTTAAAGGACACTGTTTCGACTATATCGGGGAAATATAAGTCGAATTGACGAAGGTCATACCGGAAAAGGATATTTGAGACCGTTTCGAGAAAAAATGTTGGTATAAGTGCATTGTATCAGGTGGGCGCGACGAAATTGATTTGGAAGAATAAATATTTTTACTTCTCAAACAAATTTACCTTATTCTGCTATATAGTTATATCATACCAGTCTAGACTTGTTGAGTCACACTGTCTATATTTCTTTAACTTTCTACACTGCTAACTACCACCTTAGCCACGAGAATACAGGGAGGGTGTCCTGGAAAACTTTTTTGGATCCACTATACTTTACAGTAAGTATATCAATAACTTATGATAGTATAATGCTATATGTCAAACACAACATCCACTGTTTAACATATGTACTAAACGTAATAAATCTTTCTAGAGTGTAATTTATAAAACATAAGTAGATACGGATTGTTGAATCCTTTGCGTGCCTTTTACTTCTTTATCTAATCAAAATATTTTTAAAGCAATGATGCATTGTGATGTGTGACTCCTTATTGTAAAATTTAATCGAATGTTCACTGTTTACTCTTTATTATGCTTGAGTTCAAACTTAGCTGAACCACTGTTTTGTTATTATTAAAATAAACAAAAGTACTTACTTTTGAGAGAATTAATTTTTTAGACGCGGTACTGTAAAACTTAGCTGCTACGTTTTTAATTTATACCTAGATTTCCGGTGCATTTTACCCTTAACTCTTCTATCAGCTGCCTGCAAATCTCACCCGCATACATCTTCTGCGGTGTGTTTGTACAACCGGCATCGTATGTATCCGAGGTTGTAGCTTAGTATTTTTAGTTTAGATTTTTATAAGTTAACCGACGTCATGAAAGTGCGCATTGCATTTTCTACAGTAGCATACCGCGATTCCGAACTTGGCTGGCCAAGTTCCTATTTACGTAGGAAGCTGTCCAACTTTCTGTTACTAAATTTATACAGGATGACCAACAGACGCTTCATTCACAGCGTAAGTTGTGAGAAATTATGAATTTGTCTGCCCCGGTTTTAAATTTAGTTGCCGTTTAGTAATTCTTGTAACAAATCCATGTTTAAACTGAAGAGCAACGGAGGTAGCTCCGAATCAATTATTGGAAACGGTATAATTTATTATCATATCATTTACTGTTGGTACTGCCTAGTTCTGTTAATATTCGACTAAAACTTACACACTACCTTCAAATATTGCACAATCCCAAGCTTCTGTTTTAATAAATGTCTCTAATTGCATAAATACACAAAACCATTCACAGTGAGTATTTGACTAGTTAGCACTCTTCCTATGTAAATTATATGCATTGATCCGGGCCTTCTCTTTGACGCAGCGGAGCCGAACTCTTTTAATCCCACATACAGTTTTACTTCCATATGAGCATTGGGACGAGGGAGGTAATCATTCTTCAATAACGATATTTCATATATTTAGTAAATATCCAAATAGTGGATATGTTAGACATATGCATTCAATCGTTGTGCTAAAAATCTGGAAATTTTAATGAAACGCCATGTATGTTATTAATGTTTTGGTTTTGTCTATTAATTTTCGAGTTAGTTTGATAAGCATTTATTAAAACTAAGTTAAGCTGTTTAAATTTTGTTATAGCTAACGATAGCGATAATTATTGAGTCAAGATTCTACTTGATAATATTTAACGTTCTGCAACTCGAGTTAATTACCATTTCCAATAACTCAGAATTTCTGCTACTCCCGGGCCGGCCGTCTCCGCTGGGTTGGACGGAAACAGGCTGATTGCTAGTAGTGCGACTGCCTAGCACACGTTAAGGAAATATAAGGACTGGAATGGGAAGATTATATAGGTACATTCATATTCTTTGAATGTTTTTTTGGGTGCTGTTGACATCATTGGTATGCTTCAAAGTCGTTTGATTAATTTCTTGTTCCTTGTCATTTATAGCTATTATTCTTCGTTTTTCCCTGACTTGTGAATTATTCTCTCTATAGTTGTTTTTCATGTAAAGCACGGTCTTCCTCTTTTTCGTTGGTCTCTGCTTAGTTCCCAGGTCTTTCTTAATATGTGGTCTGCTTCTCTCCTAGATGTGTCCCTAGTATTTCGTCGCGTATGTTTCGATTCTTTTTATGATCATTTTGACATCCAAGAGTTCCGCTGTTGCCGCACACGTGGTATGTATTTCGTTGAAGGATATTTTTGCCTTAATTGTCATTTTATTTCGTTATTTCTTGAGTTATTTGCCTAAGCACTGCGTTCGCTCCTCTGTCGGTTGGGATATGTACACCTACAATGCATATTGTTTCCGTCTTCCAGGATTTTATGTACCATTATTGTGTAATTTCTTGTATACACTTAACTAGATACATGGAACTACTTCACTATAGCGACAGCAACACAAACAGTACATAACACCAGGACATTTTTTTGTAGTTGTTCGATTTCTGTAGCTCGTTTAGACTGCTTGACAAAATTTTTATCGTATTGCCAGATAACCAAATTTGCCATTGAGTTTACTGTATTTTTAATTATAAAATCCTTTTTTATTTTTTCTTTTTCGTCTAACTCGTGAAATTCTTACCCTATATAACTTAAGTGAAAACGTATCTTTTCTAATCCTTTAATAGAAGATTCTAAGCATAAATTAAATTTAACGGGTCCGAGCGATTTTTCCAAAAGCTATTTACTGAATTTTTAACCAATTAGTTTACTAGGTGCTTTATGGAACCATGGCAGCCATAGTTGTCAACCGCGGTTTTCTTTGGGCCATGGCCCTTCAATAGCTACCAGTGTTGGTTCTAAACCAATTGGTGGTATTCCAGCGACTACTAACGAACTATTTACGTGATTGGTTAACACCCATCCCAAAAAATTGTGAATATATTTCATGTACAGGGTTTCTATAAGTGATTTATGCAACGCGGCGGCGTTGATTAATGAATTCTTTGTGCCGCCTTTTTGTAACTGCTGCCAAGCTACAATATGCACGGCGATAGTAGTTGAAGGTTCCGAAATGTGTGCTTTCTGCAACCTTTATTTTTTTATCCCACAAAACACACAAATACACACTTCCGGACGTTTTCTCATATTAAAATATATCAAATAATTCAAAATTCGACAGATGACAAGTATACGTCACTTTCCTGAGAGGCGGCAAATTGATTTAATGGATAACTTCCATAAGCGCGCTGGATGCATGAATCGTTTATAGAAACCCTGTAGGTACTAACCAACATATTGAAAATTTACTTAGTCAGACTTGAATTATAGAAAGAAATGTGTGGGGGTGATTTTTTTATTTGAACGGTGTTCCTCGAGAATTCTAAGAGATACTGTTATATCCACGACTAATTATTGTGTAGTGTGGATTTTGCGCTAGTGATGTTATAGGGCTTTCTTTTCATCAAAAGGAGGATAGTAAAATGAGACACGGTACCACAGTATGGCTACCAGTTTTTTATGGTCACTTTTGCAACAAACTTATATTGGTCGCATGTAGTTTCAACAATGTGCCACGCCTCCCAAAATAAAATATATGAGAAATTAAAAAAATATATAACTTGTTTTATATCACCCCAAAGGTGATGACAAATTTAAAATCAGCTTACATTTTTAATAAAGTTTTAAAATTTGTTTTGATGTTAACCAGCTAGATTAATCTAGGATTAGTTTTTTTATTGTGTTTTAAATGTATTAATTCATTGTAGTGTGCACTTGAGGACAGTTATAGATGCATTTTAACTTTAAAAACCATTCCATATTATTCAGGTTTATTTTATTTTTATGCATATTGCATACCCAGTTTTATGTCTGTATCATTCTAATACCTCATAGTCATCGTAATATAGGTGAGAAATCATGCGCTTTTGTTTACTCTACGTATTACTTGTGTACATCTAACTCGAACTGTTTTTGAGATCGAGCGTTGAACTATTGAATTATCAGTAATCACGATCTTGGCCTGTGTTGAGAAAAGATTTATTTGTAATTCAGAATAACGGAAATTTCATCGCTAATAACCTTATGTATTAGCATGAATTCGAAAAGTAACAGAAAGCTATAAAGTTGTCGTTAAATAAAGATAAAAGGCTGCTGTTATTTGATGGAATTTGTATGTCTCGTACTAATGCGTTTATAAGAATGTGGAGACAATGCTCTAAACATGTGTAAACTTAAATGTCTATTTATTATATTTATCATACCTAAAAATGTTTTTGAGTAGGTGCATCTGCATCATGTTTGACCCACTGTCATTTAGGACAGCATTGTTTTGATTGAAATATAAAAACAGAAATTTAATTCAATTTTACTGTGATGATTATTACTAGTAGTCTTTTTTTGTTACGAGTTTTTTTAATGCATTGTCTACATATAATACAAACACATTAGTGTAAAGCTGAGGAGATATTTTTTGCTTTGTTAATATACTTCAACGTGCTCAGTCGCCTTATCTGTTTACAAAACGAGCTGGCGTATCTACAGCGGGGTTATAAATTGAAGAGGATAAGTTGTTTCGTGTACCTGTTAGCTAGGTCACACATTTATATTTCAGGTTTGGAGACTGGAATTAACCGTAAGCTACTTGTTGAAGTTTTAGCAGCAGGTAGTCCTTTGAAAATATTATATTGACGCTTTCACGTTCGCTTATTAGTGTAATAGAAACTAACAAATGTGTAGTTAATTCATTCTTCACAATAAACGAACCGTAACATAATTGCTGTTTGCAATAACTATATCATTTTACCTAATTACTCATGCGTTCTCTTTTGTTGCAGGTAAGCGCGGCTGTACTAATGGCATCAGGTGGTAGGCATGGTATAATGATACTCGTTAGAGCTGCTGAAATGGGGTAATTTTTTAAAGTCCGTTTTACAGCTAAATGTCAGTAGATTTCTTTTGGATAGTTACCGTTCGAAGGTTAACAGCGCCATGGTTTATTGTTGTTAACGTACTTTTATTTAGTCATACGTTAGGTGTCTAATATTCAGTTTTATGTTTTAAGTTCCTTATCTCATCTTAACTTACCAACGTGTTTAGCTGGAAGAATCGAATGTATTTTCTTAATATCCAAGATAACGTCACAGTAACCTTAAAATTTCAAATAGCAAATCGGGTGATGTGGCATTTCATTTGAAAACTACTTTCATTACCTACAGAGTTGCATTCAGTAAATTGAAAACCGACATTTCAACCTAAACTTATGAAATTTCATTGTAAAAAACTTCAAGGTCACATAACTTTCAAATGAATTATCTGATTTCAGTTTCAATAGTTAATGATAGTAGCTTTCAAATGAGATATAACGTTTTAATTTTTTGAATTAATATCATTATGAGAACCATCGTGGACTTGAAAATAAAAGGACCTAGGAGAGACTAATTTTTTACTCTTAGCAAAGCCTTTGTGGGTTTGCGGAAAAATGTATAAAACTTGCCAGGCAGCAATATTTAGTCGGCGAACTCGCAAACAATAAATTACCTCACGTACACAATCCTTTCATTTCCAGTTCACAGCTATCGTTGTAATCTTAGGGTATTTCGGTAAGTATTAATGCTACAGTGTTGCGGTTTCAACATTACTGTCTTACTCTCTTGTTGTGAGTGGAGCTGCACCATCGCCACTTTTATATCGTTTTTTTTGTTTTAAAGATACAGCCAACCTTTTAATAACCTTATGTTTCTGCAATCCTCAATATCTGGTTTAGGAATATATACAAAAAAACCTGCTTGGACATTTTTGATAAATATTTTGATTTTTCAATCCAGTGGCGTACTTACGAGGCATGTTTTTTAAGTAAGTACCGTTTTGGAATTAAAAAAAGACGTGCAAAGATATCGCAATAATTTTATCTTACATGAAAGCCTGTACCTTAATCTACTTTTTTACATAATTTCCGTGAATATTGAGGCACTTGTCATAACGTGGCACCAGTTTTTGAATACTATCCTCATAAAATTCTGCCGCCTGACTTGTTAACCACTGTATCACAAATGTTTCGACTTCGTTATCGTCTTGAAGACGCTGACCACCCAGGTGTTTCTTCAAGTGCAGGAACAAATGGTAGTCGCTGGGCGCCAGATCAGGGCTGTATGGAGGATGATCTAGTTTCCCGTTTAAAAGATTTGATGAGATCTTTGGTCCGATTAGCCACATGTGGACGAGCATTGTCATGCGGCAAAACGATACCCTTACTCAACTTGCCACGTCTTTTGTTCTGGATTGCACGACGCAGATTGTTCAATGTCTTACAATAAGACGCTGCATTGATTGTCTCATTACGAGGCAGAAACTCCACTAGCAATACTCCTTTTCTGTCCCAAAAAACTGTGCACATGATTTTCCGGACAGATATTGTTTGCTTAAACTTCACTTTGGGTGATGATGAATGTCGCCATTCCATGGATTGTTGTTTCGATTCTGGTGTGACGTCGGCCACCCATGTTTCGTCACCAGTAACAATTTGGTCTATAAAATCTTCACCTTCATTGTGGTACCGCTCAAGAAAAGTCAATGCACTGCCTAAACGTTTGGTTTTGTGCAAATCCGTCAACATTTTCGGAACCCAACGTGAACACAATTTCCGGTAATGCAAATTCTCGATCACAATGCGATACAAAACACTACGAGAATATTGAGGAAAGCAGTCGCACAATGATGAAATTGTAAAGCGTATGTTTTCTCTCACCTTTTCGTTCACTTTTTGCACCAAATCTTCATTAATGACCGAAGGACGTCCATTCCGTTTTTCATCATGCACATTTGTGCGGCCATCTTTAAATGCTCTCACCCATTTCCTTACCATTCCATCACTCATAATGTTTTGTCCGTAAACTTCAAAGATCTCACGATGAATATCGATCGGTTTTACGCCTTTAGCACTAAGAAATCGTATAACAGCCCGTACTTCACAATGGGCGGGACTCACGATTGTCGGAGGCATCTTAAACACTCAGTAAACAACGTATACAATGAAGAATCAAACTGTAATGGCGTCAGTGCGTAGACAAGAGATGTAGGTAACCAGCGCGCATCCGCGGAACGCCGAACGTAGCGCTGCGGCGGCGGAATCGCAAAACGGTACTTACTTAAAAAACATGCCTCGTATTATGCCACATTTTTGTAAAAAAAACTAGCATTGTTTTTAAATTTTTTGCCATAGTGAAAAATATCTATTTATTCTAATTAAGAAAGTATATACTTTTTTGGATTTATTTTCAATAATTCCGATATTACTCAATATTTTATTAATTTAATCTGATTATATGTTTACATCCAAGAGGATAGAGAACAAGAAAACACAATATAATTTATATTATTAAGTTAACAGTTTAATGCATTAAAAAGAATATACGCCCGTTTGAATTTAATACATACGTAAGACTCCTAAGGGCGCCCCATGGAATTCTTTTATCGGTAATCAAGGATGCCATGTAACTAATGAAAATCATTGTTTATTTGGAGATAAGTTGCTATGCACTGTTTACCATTACATTATCTACTTTCATCCTGACGAAAAACGTAAAACCTCTTTAAATTACTATACAAAAACTGGAGTAATACCAAAATTACTAAAAATAAAAATAATAGTCTCTACACAGTTTTTTTTTGTATTTACACTGGCCCAATCAAAAGAGGATCTGAAAATGGCGATGGCACAGTTCATCTCGCAACAAAAAAGTAAGAATGTAACGTTCAAACCGCAACTCCCTGATGTTAATAGTTATCGAGATACACTGCAACTACAACGCAACTATAGATGAAAAAGGTTTTAACAAAAGTTTTACCAATATAACCTGTGCTCACGCAGAAAATACTTCGGGTCTCATTTTTTCTGGAAGCTAACGAACTCACCCTGTACGTTATTGCATTAATTGATTTTTTGATAATGTAGAAAGTCGACTTTGTTAATATTAAATGTGGTTTGCAACATATTAGAAAAAGTATACTTCTCTGAAACTAAGGAAGATGGTCAGATGGGACTTTTACTATTCGATTAAGCTTGAAACATTTAATAAAAGAAATTGAAAAAACGGATTCATAAAATCATTAAATACACACTTCAATTATGGTACACTCACTTATATAAAATATTACTGATAAATACGAAATTGGACAACCTTTCTACTTTAGTGAGCTTAGTTTAGTTGTTATATAAAATAGGAACTCACAGTGTTTAATATTGTGTTTTTTCCTATTTTCTATCGCCTTTTTTCAGGCTTGAGACAGGCAGCATTATTACTGGTATGCTCAATAAGGTGGTAGATAAAATGTATATTAGCCTACCATAGCAACGACAATAAACAATAACAGCAACGAAAATACGAGAACACGTAACATTGGAATACAATAAATAAATTTCAAATCACTTGATCAATATGCTTCCATTTTGGGCTAAGCAGGGACGATATTGATTTTTAAGCGAACATTGAGCATTAAAAAATATTTCAGGTTTAATCTCTCGAAATGGCGACAGGCTGAATGATCTGGCGTAGTGCTTGCTGGAGATCCATCCTGTTGTAGCACATCTACCGCCCAATATTTAAAGGGGTTGCATCAAGCAAATCTGTTAAGCGATTTTGAAGAAAATTTAAATACGTTCTACCAGTCAAACTCTCATAAAAAGACGTGGAGCAAATTAAACAATTTCTTAGAATTTCCATTCTTACTGGCTCCTATAGGATCTAATTTTATGTGGAWTTGCCCTGTCATAGTAGTGACACTTATTTAGGTAGGTAGATAAATATTACATTTTGAAAAAGTCTTTTTCTCGGTCAATCTTATCAACAGCCCACGGACAAAAACTTAATCCTTTTTGAAAATCTTCTGCAAGTAGTTCTTGAAGAATTTGTATACGAAAAAAAATTATATTTATTTTTTAAAGATTCTGAGCACGCAGCACTTACCAGCTGGAAGTGTATTATGAATTTCACATATTATGCTCGACTGTGGATTTTCTTGTACAGATTGTAAGACCAGTTCGACAGATCCAGTAGTTCTAGAGTAGCGCCTTTCGGAATATTGTAAAAAGCTTAGATGCCGTTATTAAATCATGTCTGTGATATTCGCTAAGAACTAATACAATGTCAACTAGTTCATCACAGATTAACATTTTGCGAGAATACGAGGGCAGATGCTCGAAGTGCCATCTAAGCAGAAACTCTGCGAGCTAGGTGACCTATAAATTATAGACATTGACCTAGTGCAGGTTGCTGTCGATGGTATCGGCGTCGGAGAATACTCCGAAAGCAAGATAAGGTAAATAAATCACCTGCCCATCTGCCCTGGTCAATTCACTCTCACCCTACGACTGGTTTTGCCCTGTTGGGGCTCATCAGGCAGGGATAGAGTGTAAACTGACCAAAGCAGACTGTCGCCTTTAACCGCGGTGGGCGGACTGGCGGACTGGTGATAATGACAATACGAGGGCAGATGCCCTCAGTGTCATCTAATCGGAAACTCTGCGAGCTAGGTTTCTGGTAAAACAACTTTGATATTGATTGTTGTATAAATAATTGCACCAAAATTAAATTAAAAAAAGTATTGTCAAATGATTGTAAGACAACAAGGCCTCACTGTTTATTAAAAGAAAATGTAAGTATGCAGAAATAAATAAATAATAAAGTGAAAAGGTTGTCATATTTTGTATTCAACAGTGCAAAAATCGTGATTGCATGTAGCATAATTGAAGTGTCGGTATAAAATGCTTTGTGCACTTTCGGATTTTATTAAAGCCGTTCTCCGTTTCAAGCTCAATTGAACCGTGAAAATCCCATCTCTAGATTTTTCCGAGATATACATTTTTTCGAATACTGTTTCAAAAGCCAGATTAAAAAAATATGTCGAATAACTCATGTCATATTAAAAAGATCTTTAAATTTAGCGAGGAATGTAGAGATGTTATAATATAGACGGTGTTCCAGCTTGAGTAGTTTTCAGGAAAAATGGAACACCCTGTATAAGCTGAACTCCCTCCATAGCAGGTAGGGTAGCCTGTATAAATAAGAGCATGGAATGTAATTTTGTGCAGTGTTTTTTCATTGTACATACAACTCCCGTTGATTTCTTTTTGGGAAAGTAATTCGTGGTAAATTATTTATTACATTCAAGTAATAGCGCATATGGCACTGTATTAGTATATAGATATTTTTAGTACGTAGTGTACTTATTGTATACTGTGTTACTCCTTATATTGTTTTTACGCTGTTATGCTTCTAAAAGAAACATGCATCATTGCGTGAATACAGACTTTCCCAAGTATATGTATTACACATGATGAATGCTTAATATAAAAGTGTATGTTACGTTAATTCTATTTCCATTCTCGGTTCGCATGTTCACACTCTGAGAACCAGAATAAGTTTGGTTGCAGATTACTTTTTCTCATTTAATTACCCCAGTTAAACACAATCATTTATAAAAGTACGCTATATTTACGGTATGCAATAAGCTTAAAAGAAACCAGCTATGGGACAGAACCACGTCAAACAGAAAAGATGCTTAGTTTTCCAAGGACTATGCTGATTAGAAAGAACATCTGTGTAGCAAAAGTGTGACAATTAATCAGTTATGCCAACTTTGTGCTAGTTAATCAATGATGTAGCTGTTAGTTAGTAATCCTGTACCTCCAAGATGTCGACATTTAATACGTATAGACTATTTATGGAAGGACTTAAAACAATGCATACTGTTCTATATCAAGCTCCGATTTCATTTGTCTAGAATGGAACCGAATTCCTCAAAGAATAATCGAAGATCTTCTGAGCAGTATGCCCAGGAGAATTCACATTCAAAGCTGAGTGTAATTTGATGTGTAATTTTATGAGTAATAAGAAGCTAATGTTATGATTTTGTCATTGTCGTTTTAATTTGATCATCCGTTATGGTCCGTCTATCAAACGTTAAAAAAACTTAAAAAATAAAATACGAGATAATTTTGCTCGTGAGTGTAGTTAATTAAATAATCGAATATTTTTGGTATATTGTTGCGTTACCTTAAACATTTTTCTATTGGGTGAAGACAAAGATAAGTGAAATAAAAGAACTTGACTTCTCTTTCCCTTTTCGCTCAATGTTCTAGGCAGCAACTGTATCCCCTTGTGTATATCGGCAGAAATTCGCAGGTTCAAAACTTAAAAACGAATATTTGCAGTATGAGATTTTATGAAAAAAAACCTTTCGGCGATATTACTGATTCAAAAAATACTTCTGATGAAATCGAGCCACCAAATTTTTGTTTAGACCCAGAGAATGAATCTGAAGATCAAATTCAACTTTTGCCACGGAGATCAAGATTGTTAAATGTTAAAAGTTCAATATTTCTTAAAGAAAGTCAATTTTTCACATTTTTCTCAGAAATTTTAAGGTTATGTTAAAAAAGTAACCTAGACAGATTGATGATTTCTTCCCTATTTACAATTTTTGTATTGGATACTTTTACTTTTGACGTCAACTTTCGCTAAAAATCGCATGAATACAATAATTTGTGGCACCACTTCAACTCCCACGCCCCTGCTCATGCTTCATTTATTTTGTCCATTTATTATATACCCCTTTATGTTTTCCACCTATATATGTTTGGATAACAGTTAATAATTTTTTCCTTTAAAATTAATTATTTCGATCTATTTACCAAAAGTTGTATTTAAGTGTCAGCAACCCATGTTACTGGGCCTCTAGAATGTAATATCATTCTAATCCGATACAGTTGGA
Source organism: Rhyzopertha dominica (assembly GCA_025024175.1). Taxonomy (NCBI): domain Eukaryota; kingdom Metazoa; phylum Arthropoda; class Insecta; order Coleoptera; family Bostrichidae; genus Rhyzopertha; species Rhyzopertha dominica. The sequence continues at coordinate 16,041,828 of QCXZ01000001.1, forward strand.
AGATCAAAGCTATATCTTATACTGAATGTAAAGATTATGAGTTATCTCTATATTAAAGTAGATAACGTACAATCATCTTTTTATGATCGTTAGCATTCAGTCCCGCCTGCATTAATAAGGATAATTTAATAAAATTTGCCGGCGGCTATACCCCAGAAAAAGTGGTTGCCCAACGATTCAGGAAATACTTGCATCCAACGCTGCGTGCTATTATTAGCGCCCTGTCGGTTATTGGCAATTAAAAAAGTGCTTCCCATATTATGCGTTAACATAACCATCTCGTTACCTGCAATTACGATCCCGCTTCAGTAGCTGTATATGCGGCTAATGGTATTCCGAAGGGAAAGGGACTACGTGTATGGGATTACTGATTGAACAAGCAAATTAATTAATAGCGTTGGCTACAATTAGCGGGATTCAGAGGCAGTATTTATTTAAAAATCAGTTGGGAACTGCAAATCTCAATCTGCGTCGTTGCTCGTCGCGCACCAGTGGCGTAACCTACAGTGTTCGATGCACCTTAAATAAAGAGGGGTTTCAATCCCTAGCGCACAATAACTGACAAACACTTTTTATTTGCTGGTAATAATTAACATAATAAAGTAAAAACGTAACCGTGGATTACCTAGCTGCTGTAACGGTAATGGTCGACCCGCTGGACTCGTAGCTCGGACAATCATCTAGGTAGCATCAGCTACAAATGATCAAAGTTGCGCGCACAATATAATATAATTCATATGAGGCAGTTCAATGTTATGTAGTAGCAACCTCTTGTACATGACTTTTAACTACACATCGCATCGGGAGTTGATTTTAGAAAGAAAATGACCCAAGTAATTCTTAGTTTGGTTGGAGGAAATATTGGTGCAAAATGAGTAGTTGTGGGGAGGTAGCTTGGAATGCTGGCCATCTTATTTTACATAGCAAACAGATTGTAGTCCGTCTTTCATTAAAGCTTTACACAGTCAAGGTACATTATGTATTAGTACATTTACATGTTTTATGTAGTATTTCCTTTCACATTTATTTTGCGTAAGAAAACGAAACATATAGCTCCGTAGACTAATTATATCTCAATGCGTGTCCAAAATTTCAACAAATATTCCCTGAAAATAAACAACGAGTAACATGATTTTTTTTTCAGAAAGAGGCGAATTATTATTGTATTTTGCATTCTGCCTTCATGAAATTGGGGGAGAAACTGTAAAAGGTGGTAAATAATAAATAGCAACAGTTGCTTTTATATACCAATAAGAACATCCATAATATAATTATACATTAAGTAATAAGTAGGCAGGGTTCACAGTGCCTAGATTTCTGCTGTTTTTCAGCGTAACATACTTTAAGTATATGGGAGAGCTGAAGATGCCCTTGGTGCCATCTAAGCGAAACTCTGTTACTAGGTGGTCTATGGGTAGGTATTATAATGTTCAGTTGAACCGCCGGATAGATAGAAACAAGCGGCTGGAATATGGTTAGCGTATTATAAACGCTAACCGGAGGTTGTAAAGTAGTATAACCGGTAATTGAGTCAAACGCAAGTTGCACTTCCGATTAGAACCTGTCAGCCGGAAGTTGAACTCGATTTTACGCACAAATCTTGACTCTACGTATTATAATTTGCAATCCAAGTGTTAAATTTCATCAGTATTTTCGTGTGGTTGTTGTTCAGTTAGCGTTTGTTTTATACTTAAGTCCACAGCATGCCAGATAATAAAAAAAAGTTATTGGTTGTATAGCAGTATTGTCATGGGAATATAGTATAAAAATGCCAAGAATTTAGCAAGAAGTAGAGCGGGTTCAGAATAAGTTTTATAGCATTGCGGTATTCGGTGCTATCGACTGTACACATTTAAATAGTTATTATTATACCATATGCTATTGGGTTATTCTGGATATGCATTAAAAATATATTTGATCACGGTATTACTAAATCCAGAGGCAGAAGCGGAGCAGGTTTTAAATAAAACCCAGATTAGGACAAGAAACCTTATAAGACGTTTGTTTGGCATTTGGAAGAAAAGGTTTCCAATTCTTTCTTTTGGGATACGATTATCCGTAGATTCAGCAAAATCAATCATTGTAGCCTGCACAGTTCTCCATAATATAGCAGTGAGTGTCAAGGAACCAGAACCAGCTGAAGATCCTGTTTTCCTTATTTATGATGATGCTATAAATCACATCAATAATGATAATGGTTTACAATCATAATTTTAGACAGAAATGTATTCTGTATTTTATGAATTTACTCGAATAAAATAATTAATAATGTGGAATTTGGTTTATGGTGTTTAATATATAAACAGCACATGCCCTGAATTACTTTTTTTACATTTTGTTTTTTATTCAGTATTATAAATTAAGACACCTTGCAGCTATTATCCATTTTTATCATCAATCACAATAGTTAATATATACAAGCCAAAATAAAATTACGTAAACACCACGCACCAATCTAAAGCACGAACTGCAATTGAATAAATATGACGAATGACAGGCACATACCAAACAGCTGATAGTGGTGCCTTCTTATTGGTTGAAATTCCAACTCCATGATAGCCAACATAATTATATTTGCTTCAACCTCAGGTTAGTCAACCCTGACATGAAATTCTGTTTATAATAAGGAACTGATTTGAACCGCCGCGCCGGTTGAATTCTAACCGACGGTTAGATAACCGAAGGTTGCCGATAACGTTTATAATGCCCACCCTATAACTGTGATGGACATCTCCCTAGTGCAAATACCTGTCGATGGCATCGGAGTATGTACTAGTCCGCCTGCCGTGTTTATAGGCGACAGTCTGCTTTGGTCAATTTACTCTGTACCGCTACTTGATGAGCCCCAACAGGGCGAAACTAGTCGTAGGGTCGGAGTCGATTGACCAGGGCAGATGATTTATTTCATTTAATACTTTAGGTAACACAACTACAATGCATTAAAATTGCTCGAAAAAGTCTAACCATGTGCTATTTAATAGAGAGGAACGTAGGTATCAGAATATGTAACATTTATCAATGAGAGTTATTTTATTGAGATCAAAATGTCATTGTTTTAGAGGGATATATTCGATTGAAATCATTTTTAAATTTCTGTCGCTGCCAGTTATGTCGAAAGCACATGTTAACTTTGTTAGTTAGAAGGAACTAAAAATTAAAGGTCGTCTTTTTTTAGCAAAATGTGTAGCCTAAGACGAACCGAGCGAAACATGTTATGTCGGTTGTGGAAAGTTCTTGGTTTTTCATTAACAGTAATACAAATACTTGGGTCATTTTCTTTTTAAAATCAACACAGTTCACATAGCTAAAAGTTAGCTACAGTTTAGAAACTCCCGTTGCGATGTACATTGTGAGGAAAAAATCATGTACAAGACGTTATTAGTTCGTACTAATTTTCCGTGGAGCTCTAATTGTGTGGAATTCCAATTCTCCATGCCTTAGTGCTGCTTTTACTAGTTTTAAATTCACGCGTTACTGACGAGTATATTGCGCGCGCAACTAGGATCATTTGTAGCTTGTGTAGCTTCTCTGTGTTGATTGCGCGCGCATGTAGCTGCCAGGGGAATCACCGTACACTTGGCTAGAGGGTAGATAGTGATAGGGTGGTGCCTAACACCGCCATACTCCATACTGTGATGTGGCGATCTCGCAACGTAATAAGAGAATGCATGTGGGTTTATTGTATCTACAGGATACTGCAATATTTCCATGGCAACGGTAGGCATGGTGCGCAACGCTCCCGTGGTCCTCCGGCATGCAAGTGTTTGCAGCTTGCTTGGCTTGTCCTTTGGGCTCTTATTGAAGGATTTGTGCTATAATACTATGGTGTTATTGAAATCACAACTTTTCAGACTTCCGATTTGATTTGTCAGGATACTCACTAGCAATAATTATGAACGATTTTTACTATCTTGAAGGAAAATTATTCAGATTTGTTCCGCCAATGGCTTAGAGACGGTGTGACGTTTGTTATTGGTGGTTCCCCAGTCAAGTAGCACTATTGGGTGATAAGCATTGATCGGAATCTTAGCGAAGACATTTAAGTGTAGCATTTATTACATCCGTATTTTCCAATTTGGTTTAATCGAAGTTCACTGTTCTGAAGTAATCCTTTCAGTGCCGTTTCCAGCACATCTATTTTTAGAGGTAGCAGCACCAAATTAAAATACCGTTGGAAAAAAAACTGCTTTATTTTGTAGCAGTTAATTTTTCTTCTCTACACATAGGCGGATTCTGTGATTTACCTGGTAAGATCACTGTTAAACAAAATTTTGAGTTACTAACTTTTCACCAGAAGAAAGTAGGTTACAGGAATGAAAATAGTTGTAAACTATAGTAACTATAAAAACTGAATAATGGTCACATAAACGACAAGTGGAATGGTTAAAAATCAATTTTTTTAATAACTTAGAACGCTTAATGTACAAATTTCAATAATTATAGATATTATAGACGGAACAGATCTAAAACATCAATAAGTTTTATAAAACCACCACAATATCTTTCTTTCTATACTGACGTGGAAACAATAAAGTTCTTGTTCAATTACAAGTATCAAGGTGAGGCATTTTTAAAGCTAAAATGTAACTATCGTAAATTCAGGGTGTAACCCAGGCTCAACCGCCAAGGAAATTTTAGATTTAACATAATTTTTAAGTTTATTAAAATAGTAAATTGAGTTGTGCTTGCCATATTGAAGCGTTGCGGCTTACATAACAAAAACTTGAGGCACACACGCAAATACACACCGTAAGAGGAACAAAAAATAACACCTCGCAAAAAGTATGCAGGTATGTATAATGCAGGAAAAGAAAAAAATGTATGGCAGGCTCACCATCGCCAACTTTAGTACCTGTAACTTTTTTTACCATATCTATCTATGGGGTGAAACTGATAAAAAAGTTGGATTAACCCATTTTTTCTTCTTGGAAGATAACATATTTACATATTATCTTATCATTAGTGAATTTGTTTTACACATACTGAGTGTTTCAGCAAAAATGAGTCATGCACCCTCAAAAATTCCCGTGGGAGACAAACGAGTAAAAACCCGAAACAGGTGCGTTTAGTTTCAACGGGAACATCTTGAACTGTCAGAATAAACCTGTACCCTTGGCAGCTTTCATCCTTAGTTCTTGATTAATTCGCAGCTGCATCGTTCATCGCTCAGTACGATCGAGCTTCAGGACGTAATTCGGTGGGATGGCCAGATTATAGCGTTCAGCGGCGTACATTACATATGCCACTTTGAACTCAATTTTAAATAAGGCTTTGATAAATCAGTTGGTTAGAGCGGTGCAAATCACTGGTCAAAGCTGACAGTTGTTTTTCAGTTCATGTATATGCCTGTTAACCCATTTGTTTTATTTAATAATTTTTCACCTTTTTGAGTCGTAATTTTAATTTAACATGTATCAAAGATATAAATATTTACTCATATGGATTAATTAAATCATCCTCTTTTGCATAGGGCTACTATTAATCAATAAAAACATCAAATATTAAATAGAATCAACATCAAATGCCAAAAAAAGCAAAGTGAGGGCCATTGTCGGTCTGTATTTTTAATATTTTATGTGGAGCTTGTGATTGATGTCAAGCAATGGTCGGGTACAGTTAAATGTCGAATAAAAAAGTGTTGTTTGACAACGAGCAATTCATAACATCTAGAAGTAATTGGAACTGAGTTGTCATGTCTGTAAGTGAAAATTCGATTGTGCTAAACTTTATTAATCATAACCTGCTTATAGGACTGCGAAAAAAGTTAAGCGTTTTCTTTGTACATATCACATTGGCAGCTGACAATTTTTCATACGTACATACTGCAGAATTTATATCGTTGGATGTTGTCTTACACTTTCCATTCATAGTGCCTGAGCTATACCAATATTGATGTCTACGCGCCTATAATATATTTGATGAGCAAACGTCGAATTCCATTAGAGGGTTGGTTCCCACCTTGACACCATTAGGTTATTTCTGTATAAAAGAATTTTTAACATATATTTACATGAGGTAAAAGTTCTTTGTAAAGCATTTTTGCCATGTCTCTAAACTATAAGCGATTGAAAGGAAACTCATTTCAGCTTTAGGTCGTGTTTTGATGTTTTATTGTTTATTAGTAAATCTTTAATAGGTATATTTATTCTATTTAAATTAAATGTGCCACATAAAAATAAATTAAACTGAAAAGTGGCTAAGCCAAACCACACTTTAGTGTTTATTTGCTTTAGTACGTATGGTATGAATTTCTTAAAATAATTAATGATAATCATTTACCATCACTAACGTTTAATTTTATTCTCCGTATGGTTCTTGGTGTTTTTATGCTCAAAAAAATTTAGTCTGGGTCTTTTGCTCATCATTAATTATAATAGTTGTAAATAAATGAATTACTAGTCGCGTAATTTTTGTGTTACCCTGCTATTGTAAAGTTAATGTGCGTGAGGCGCTAAGGTCACTTACCAATTTGATTAAACTTAATTGAAGGCCAAGAGAGCAAAACCGTTATGCGTAACCGCACTGCACTTTTCCGGAATAAAATTAATGCAGGCCAGCTACTTTTGAAAGCAAAGCTGCGTTCTTGATGGTGTTATTAAAATTCATGACTTATATATTACGAGTGAATCGATTAAAGCAAAACTTTGACGAACTATTTTCAGGTTGTACGAAATTTATAAAACCTATGATGTGAGGAATAAATTAATTCGTAGATATTTGGATAAACTGGGTATACCAAATATATGTAGATTTGATGTAAATAATAGCTAACACATTGACAGAATCACTTTACTGATTTTCCTGGATTTTGTAATCAATAAACATTGTATGAACATAAACTGCAGTAAAAATTTTCATTGGAAGATGCTCGAAGGAAAGACCTGATTTTAAGTATGGGGGTGTTTTTCAACATCGTTAAGTAATACTTAGAATTTAACTGTTTGCTATTTCTCGGAATTTAGGTGGAAGGCGCTTTATTTATGGTAACATTCCTACTAAACGCGCATGTGGAAGAGCACTCGTTCGATAGGTGGTTAGTAACAGTTTCCTAGTAACGCCACTGTGCACTGGGAATGCTTAACCTACTCTTCGTTTGGTCATTTTAAGCGTTTGATAAAATGATATTCTATGGTTTATTGTTATTTAAGTTTACGAACTTTAAATATTTTTTAAATGACGAATGCAACTGCATGCCAACTTATTAATCATTAGTATTTTGCCAGCAATAATAATTGCAGTTAATGGCTAAAAAAAACTGACCTTTGACTATACAGTTTTAGTTAGTCTATATTATAACAAAAGGTAGTGATTAGGCACAGGGTGGTCTGATATTGATGGGATTTGAGAGTATTCAAGACAATTTTTTTTTCAAATTACCTAAGTTGTGATTTTTTGGAAGAACTGACACTCGGCTGTGGTGTGTGATCAGGTTAATGAATATTTGAATATAAATTCTATTTTACCGCCTGTGCAGTCAGGGTTTCGTTCGGGGCATAGCACCACGACTGCTTTGCTCAGAATGACCAATGAAATGCCACTATGGACCGATCCAAAGTACTATCCTCATACTGTTGGATCAAAGTAAAGCCCTTGACTTCGTAAACTTTGAATTGTTGATTGCAAAATTGAGTTACATAGGTTTTAACCAGGTCGTAGTGAGATGGTTTTCAAGTTGTCTATACGGCAGGATGCAGATAATAATACTAAGCGATTTTTTACACTCAGATCTAAAAGAAACCAGAAGTGGCGTCCCTCAGGGTAGTATCTTGGGGTCTATATCATTCTTACTGTATACTTTTGATTTGCCTGCAGCTTTGTTTAGTTCACAGATTGAGCTTTATGCTGATGACGCTCAGCTGTGTCTTCCTTGTATCACAGGAGATGTTGATAATGCAATAGCTGATGTTAATCATGATTTAAATTTGTTTTCCAAGCGGTGCAGAAACCATGGTCTAAAGCTTAATCCTAAAAAAATCTATTGCTATGTGCATTGGTAACCAGCGTTGCAGTGACCTTGTGTGTTCAAATTATAGTGTTACTATTGATGGAAATGTGTTTGATTGGGTAGACTCTGCTAAAAATTTGGGTGTCGTCTTTGATAGAAGTTTGTGTTTTAACAAACATTGCCAAGAAGTGTACAAAATATGTCTTTTTAAATTGAAAACCATGTACGGCTTAAAGGACATCTTGGATGATAATGTAAAGTTAAAATTAGTAAAGTCATTAATTTATCCTCATGTAGATTATTGTTCTCAAGTTTACTATCATTTTATGCCCAAGTACAATCAATTAAAAATTCAACGTGTCCAGAATGCTTGTATAAGATACGTGTGCAAGGTTCCATTCAGAGAGCACATCACTCCATATTTAAATCGTTTAAATGAACCAAAAATGAATCTCAGAATGGAATATTTATATAGCATACTATTGTATAAGATTTGTACTAATATGGTATCTTCTTATCTAACAGATATTCTTGTGAGACGCTCTCAAATTCATGATGTCAATGTTAGATATAATTCTTTTACTGTGCCTCAACATCGCAAAATTTGAGGGTAGTTATGGTTACATAGCTCCTACATTATTGAATAAAATTCTTGATATCGTAGAGCTGCCACTGGCGGCGTTCAGTCGTAGTCTTAAGCAAAGTTTTTTCAGTAATTTGTAATTGGATTGATTTTATGTTAGTTTTTTTTTATATAATGCGTTTCATGTATATTTGTTTGTAAACGGGGAAGTGGTAGAATGACTTACGTCAAATCTCCTACCTTTTGTGTACATTATTTTGCACAATAAATAACTTTATTATTATTATTATTTTCAATTTGAATGAGACTCTTCTTTCCTAGCTAATTTGGAGAGATCCAAAATGAAGACAACCAAATTTTAAAGAAATTTAAACACATAAGTATGGGGCCCATCAGAAAACCCAGACTATAGCTGTATCAAAAACCTCAAAAGAAAGTGGGTGTTTTAGAAAGTGTGGAGGTAGACCATCCCTATACTAGTAGAATAGCGCAGGAAACCGAGAATTCATAGACTAAAGTTTTAAAGATTTGAATAAACAAATGTAGCTAAACATCACTATTATGTAAGAATTGTAGATGGAATTAAATATGTGTAGACCATACAAAACAAGTTTACTTTGGTAAAACAGTTACGTCTACGCAATGATACAATAATGTTGGAATTTCCACATCCAGACAAGGTCCAATTTTCAACTGACGACATATGAACAGATTTAATGATTCTTTCTGATCCAAAACATAATTTTTGGTGCTTTGTGCAGCAAAATAGATTACATTGCACTTGACTGCAGACTTGCAGTTTTAACAGATATGTCTAAAAGCTTTTATACATAATTTGCGGCTCATATAATTTAACAATAGGCATATGTTAAAAGAAGCATTGTTATTCCATTGTTTTGTTTATTAATCACGGCCAACTAAGATTACTGCAGCTGTAATATTTGAAATATATGTTTTAAATAAGTTTTACGCGAGCAAGTTGTAGGTTTATAAAAACAGTATCAGCAATTTTACATAGATACCTTTGGATATTATTGAGTCCGGTTAAAAATATGTAAGATAAAGACCAAAACCAAGAAATACGTATTATACTGCTTGAATTATATGTAAAAGATATTATCGAATTGAATTTAAGTAGAACTGTTCACCTTATGAAACATCATTGGAAAGCTTTTGCCACACGGAGTCCGTTATGTAATCAGTTTTACTATTTTTTACTCGTTCACAGGACAATAGATCAATAAGTAGGGTGGGGCAAGTTGTTTATTAACTTGAACATTTTATACTTTTTTCAACAAAGCTGCAATAATTTGACCTTATTAGAGCCTAAAAAAACTTTTTAAAGGAATGTTACAAGAGGTAGAACGCCCAAAGGAAGTATCTAAGAGTCTATTCACATTAATCCAGTTAAAATTGCAACTAAATGAAGTTGAGTGTAGTTTAATCTAAATGGTGTACACATATATGAAAAACCCTTACCACAGTAGTTTAGAAAATCTAAATGCGTAATTACTATGGTAACGTTTTCATATATTATTTGGATGAAATTGCTACTAGAAATATCTACTGAATTGGCTAGTTATGTGATTTGTGTTTCCATTTTTTTCGTTTTGGTCGGCCTTTTTTCGTGATCTTGTTTTTTGTTCTCATACCTTTTTATAAAACGTATAAGTTATTCAAACAAAAACGTTCTAGCCACAGTGACGGAGAAGGAGGCCTATTAATCTACCGAAAGAGTTTAGAAATAATTTAAATAGCTTTTATTTACGGTGCTAGGCATAGTTGTGTTTGGGCTACATCAAGGCTGTTTAACGACTTTAGGTATATTCTTGATCTCGTGTTCTTTTCACTTTTAGCTTTAATTTTCTTTTTTCCCTATAAGCACTGATTATAGTTTCAGGTACCGAACTTGCAAATATTACCCCGGTATTAGTATTTGCGACTGTAATTATAGGTACCTTGGTTACAAATAAAACAACAACAGACCTAACCACAAACCTTTTGTGTGTCCTTGTGTTCAGTGTATTATTGATCAATACGAACAAAATTAAAAGTGAAACGGCAAGAGTTAATTAATTATATATAGTACAACTCAAGTATGCAAAACTGCTATTTATTGATATCATTAAAGCCAACGCTCATAAACTAATAACAGCTTTTAAAATAAAATATCGCTTTATTTGTCTAGACTTAAATTAGATACTGACATCTTTTTACTTAAAAATTTCCCTATAATACAAAGTAATTGTTCAACTTACGCTAGCTTATTAATAACCATGAATAAGTAAATTGGTAAATCTTAAATTCTGTATGGGTTGTACATAGAAAACAGACGTTGTAATGGCAATGAACCTTAGCGGAAAACTTTTGCTGTTACCCGACAAATGATGCCCATAAGAGTTCTGTATTTGGCTTCATGCCATGCTTGTGTATAAGCGCTCATGTCTAAGTGACCCTATCGAGTTTGAAATGTTTTTGATTTACGAATGACCTTGTTAGTTAAGCACTGCGGAAACTATTTTAATTTTAGTTGTCTTACGTTTTAAATTAATTAATTAAAGTAAATATGACTTTTAAGCACACAAATACAGAATTAAGTATACGAGCGATTTATTGAAGTTTGGACATAGCTTACTAACAGGTATCAAAATTGTGAAAATTACTCATAAGTATTCTTGATTCTCCCGATTCGGATTCTGTCAAGCGAAGTTTTTCTTAAACCAATTAAACATTTAACGTAGCTAGACTTTCGAACTCGTTATAATTAGAAAAAGGACTAATTAGGAATAGAAATGTAGACTAATTTTAGCTTTTAATAAGAAGTGATAAAAGAATTATTTAAAAGGAAAAAGATGAGCTGCATTCACCACTTTATATAATGTAACTTTGTCCATTTTTTGTGTAATATGTTTTGATAAAATACATTCATCTAATGAATTAAAATTTGCTCCATAACTACCTTCAAATATAAACCAAACAGATACCTATTCCACACTGTACGACATTTTTATAAGCATGTTAAAGCAGATGCAGAAGATGTATAATCTAGGCAGGTGTGGTTATTTTTGACAACTTAAATATGTTATAGTTGCTGGAAGAGTTAAAAAGAAAACTAATATGAAAGAACGCGTAGTATTAAATTGCGTCTGCCAGCACGTACGGTGCGTTATTGATTGGAAAGATGTTTTTTTTTCATGCAAATCACTCGTTGCCTGTTTAAAGTCAAAAGTATTTTGTTATTTTACGGAAATACTAAAATTCCTATCCTAGTTTATGGTATGCAGTCTTGGTCAACTTGTACCGCAACATTCTCACACATAACTGTTTTCTCCAAAACGCGGCGATTATGACCTTTCGCCTGTTAAAGCAGGCCAAAACAAGAAAGACGGCTATCTATCACATGTGGGCTGAACCGTTGGAAATTGGTAATAGTGTGGGTGTATTCGTATATATTTTGAATTTCGCGCGTGAAAGTGGAGAGGGGCAATGTTGGATTATGGGAGAATGGTTATGCTGGCGGACGCGGAGTTAAGAGTTGGAGAGAGTTACGATTTGGTGTTAAGCATTATTATGTACCATCCTGATTCCTGGCGAAAGTAAAAAAGTTAGTTAAAAATTAAATATTGTGTTATTATTAGTAGACTGTAGATACGCCCCCTACAGTTTCAGAAGTGGGATTAGTTTAAAAACATTAAGTGCTTAACGTGATTAAGTGGGAAAAATTAGAAAATAATGGATGACCACGAGGAACCGCCATCACCGTCACCGGTACCGGTACCCGAAAACGAGGCAGGTGGAACAATTCGAATGTCTGTGGACGATATCGTGCAGGCGGCCGTAAGAACGATTTTTGTTAGTGAGCAGTATCGAAACCAAACCGAAACGACTAGGGTTGAAAACACGCCGTTTTCCAATAACGAAATTTCCACTTTGTTGCCGACATTCGACGGCCCATCGCAAAACATCGAGTTATGGTTAGAACGTGTAGACGCTGTTCAAAGGGTGTACAGAGTTCCCGATTCAGTGATGCAATTACTAGCTGTTGGAAAATTAACGGGCAAAGCCAAGGAGTGGTATTTGTCCAAAGTTGAATTTATTCTCATGGACTGGAACACTTTCAAATCTGAATTGAGGAAGATGTACGGTATTCGACAGAACGTTGTTGCGTTAAGGAAAAATTTTGAGAAGAGACGATGGCGAGCAGGTGAGAGATTTGCTGATTATTACCACGACAAAGTGCGATTAGGGAATTTGGCTGGAATACCAGAAAATGAACTTATTTTATACTTAGTGGACGGTTTCGACAATAAAACGTTACAGAATCAAGCACGAATGATGCTAGGACAATTCGGGAGTTCGGAAGATTTATTTAACATTATGATGACTGTTGCAAACGACAATTCCACAGTTAGCGTGAATCGACATGTTTCTGTGACGTCATCGAGCGGCGCTAGCGGGACGGGTCCCTCTAGTGGAAGAACGACGACGACGCACGGCGCTCCCAGTGTTGTCGGATCGCGCACTGCTGCAATGCGAGGCCGGGGAAATACGCGCTTGATCGGCCGTTGTTTTAACTGTTTTAGGGAAGGACATCGAGCAAGTGACTGCGATAAACCGGCAAGGGCTCGTGGTTCCTGTTTTTCCTGTGGGGAAATGGGACATCTCATCCAGGACTGTCCGAGGAGGCCACAACCTAGTGGGGCAGCGGATAGCACGACGAATATCGTGCAAACGCCGAATTTGGAGAAGCCATACATGGTGGAAGTTGAGTATGAACTGACATTGCAAGGAGGCATCCAGAAGTATGCACTATCAGCTCTCATTGACAGTGGTTCAGCTGTGAGTTTAATTAAGTCCAATTTTGTACCCAAAGAATTAGTTCTCAAACCTATTTTGTCAAATGAATTTCGAGGAATTAATGGATCTTTAATCAATGTGTTAGGAACATTTTCAACCAAAATTTTAGTTAACAGTAAGCATCCGACAGACGTTAATTTTATGGTAGTTCCTCAGGAAACTATGACCTATCCTGTGTTGTTGGGTCGAGATTTTATTGCTTGCAAGAAAATCTTGTTTGACGAAGGCAAATTAGAATTTATAAGCGATGATTATATTAATTATGTAGAGACTGTTAACGAGATTATGAATATTGAGTATGTCGAACAACCTTTTTTGTGTTCGGAAGAGTTAAAAATTAATCCTAAAGTTGATTTAAAGGTTCAGCGATGTCTTACTAATATGTATAATCAGTATGTCCATTCTAGGGAAACTTGCGAAAAGTTAGAAAGCAAAGTTGAGATGTCAATTAAAGTAAAAAATTCAAATCCAGTTCGTTACAGACCGCGACGTTTGGCCTATTTTGAAAAGCTTAAATTGCAGGAAATTTTGGATGACTTTATGAAGCAGGGCATAATCCGCCCTAGCAATTCCCCATATGCCAGCCCTATTGTGTTGATTAGAAAACGGTCTGGTGACATTAGGCTCTGCGTGGATTATCGCGAACTTAATAAGGTCATTGTCAGGGATAATTTTTCCTACTCCTCTTATTGATGATCATCTTGACAGGTTGAAAGGGAAGAAATTTTTCACCAAATTAGATTTGAAAAATGGGTTCTATCACGTAAAAATTAACGAAAGCTCAGTACCATACACAGCTTTTGTGACACCTCTTGGTCAATTTGAATTTTTGAAAATGCCAATGGGTTTATCTAACTCCCCAAATGTTTTTGCTCGTTTTACATTTGATGTTTTCCATGAATTGATTAGTCAAGGGAAGCTGTTAGTATATTTTGATGACATTCTCATTGCCAGTACTGATCTTGACGAACATTTGAATATATTGAGCCAGGTGTTTGAAATTGCAGCCAAGTATGGTTTACAATTTAGATTGGATAAGTGTAGTTTCTTAGAAAATTCTGCTACCTATCTAGGTTATGTTATTACTGAGGAGGGAATTAGTCCAAGTCCCGAAAATATTGAAAGTGTTATCAATTTCCCGATTCCGCAAACTTGTAAAGAAGTCCATCGTTTTGTAAGCTTAGCTAGTTTCTTTCGAAGATTTATTAAGGACTTCGCTGTCATAGCGAGACCCTTGTACAGTTTGTGTCGTAAAAATGCCGAGTTTCAGTTCGGAAACAAGGAGTTTGATTCATTCCATAATCTTAAACGGTGTCTTGTTGCACCACCTGTTTTGGCGATTTTCGATCCTAAGTTAGAGACTGAGCTGCATTGTGATGCAAGCTCTAGTGGATTCGGTGCAGTATTATTGCAAAAACAATCTACTGGACTTTTCCAACCAGTTGCCTATTTCAGTCACAAAACTACTCCCGTAGAAGAGAAATATCACAGTTTCGAGCTGGAATGTTTAGCTACCATTTATGCCATCAAGCGTTTCCACATTTATCTTTATGGTATTAAGTTTACTCTTATTACTGATTGTGACAGCTTTCGACTTGCCCTGAAAAAGAAAGATATTAATCCCCGAATAGCCAGATGGGCACTATTTTTGGAAAACTATAATTATGAAATTCAACACCGATCTGGGAAAAAGATGGGTCATGTTGATGCTTTAAGTAGATGCCATAGTATTCTGACTGTAGAGAGTATTAGTCTCGAACAGACATTAGCTATTAAGCAATCACAGGATCCTGATATTGTTAACATTAGAGACAAGCTTGAGAAAACTGAGGACAAGTTATTTGAACTCCGTGATGGGATAGTTTATCGGAAGGAGGGACGTAAGTTGCTGTTTTACGTACCAAAAAGTATGAGGGAAAATATCATCCGTTTATGTCATGACGAGTATGGTCATGCGGGATTAGACAAGGTTTCCGAAATTTTGACTAGGAATTATTGGTTTCCAAATGTAAGAGGTGAAGTTCGAAATTATATTGACAATTGTTTGAAATGTATTGTTTATTCACCAATGTCTGGCAAAACAGAAGGTTTTCTACACCCCATTCCAAAAGGTAATATGCCGTTCGAAATTATTCATGTTGATCACTATGGGCCATTGGAGAAAGCGAAGAAAACCCAAAATTGTTACGTATTCGAAATCATAGATGCTTTTACTAAACATGTTCGTTTGTATGCCTGTCGTACCACTAATAGTAATGAAGTTATTAAGCATTTAAAAGACTATTTCCGTTCTTACAGTTGTCCAAATGCTTTAGTTGCAGATAGGGGATCAGCTTTTACCTCAGATGCCTTTAAGTCATTCCTGATTGAGTCCGGTGTTCGTTTGATTCTTATTGCTCGCGGCACTCCACGTGCTAACGGACAAATTGAGCGAATTAATCGAAGTTTAACACCCATGTTATCCAAACTTTCTCGTGATTTAACCTCTTGGGATACTGTGTTGCCCCAAATTGAGTTTGCACTTAATAATACGATTTGTA
Organism: Rhyzopertha dominica; assembly: GCA_025024175.1. Lineage (NCBI taxonomy): Eukaryota > Metazoa > Arthropoda > Insecta > Coleoptera > Bostrichidae > Rhyzopertha > Rhyzopertha dominica. Next base: position 16,057,753 of record QCXZ01000001.1, read on the forward strand.
GATCAACTCAGAATACCCCTTGCATGCTGCTTTTTGGGAAAAACCAGCGTGGAGAAATTTATAATGATTTGAGTGAGTTTCTAGAATCAGACAAGAGCCAAGATGAATTGATTCGTGATTTGACTGCTTTAAGAGATGAAGCTGCACAAAACATCGAAAAATCTCAACTAACAAACAAAGCCTATTATGACAAACATCATAAAATACCACATGTATATAACCAAGGTGATTTTGTTATGATCCGCAATGTAGATGTTACCCCTGGTATTAACAAAAAATTACTACCAAAATTTAAAGGCCCTTATGTGGTTACAAAAGTATTAGATAATGACCGTTATGTCGTCGAAGATGTTGATGGGTTCCAATTGTCACAGAGACCATTCTCTAGTGTAGTAGGACCTGATCAGATGAAATTATGGCTAAGATAATTCTTTTGTTTGTATTCATTCCATTACTAGTTTTAAGAGTAAAAAAAAAAAAATTTTTTTATTTAGTTGTTCATTCTCTTGAATTGCTATCTTATAGATTATGTTATGTAAGAGTTAGATTCTGGATTATGTAGTACTTGTGAGTTTGCTTTATTACTTGTTTCATTATGTTTCGATTATGATTAATGCTCATTATGTTGTCATTATGTGCCTTCTGATTATGTCCTCATTTTGTATCTTATGATTATGTGTTCATTATGTACTGAATTATTAGTGATAAGTAGTGTGCTACGATTATGTCGTTGACCGGGACGGTCAAGTGTCAGATTGGCCGAACTGTGGGTGTATTCGTATATATTTTGAATTTCGCGCGTGAAAGTGGAGAGGGGCAATGTTGGATTATGGGAGAATGGTTATGCTGGCGGACGCGGAGTTAAGAGTTGGAGAGAGTTACGATTTGGTGTTAAGCATTATTATGTACCATCCTGATTCCTGGCGAAAGTAAAAAAGTTAGTTAAAAATTAAATATTGTGTTATTATTAGTAGACTGTAGATACGCCCCCTACAATAGTAAATCTCTTTCTTCGTCTGTAGAGCCACAGGCTCAGATTATCTAGAGGCTGCCATGTTCCGCATACTACTTTCATCCTAAAAATAACATGAAGAAAGCAGAGGAATATTTTCAAAGATTAATTTGTCCTGATTACGAATGGAAACCGGAAATCATCGCCAGACCGTCCGATCGCATATTTGCATCTAAATGAAAAATCGCAGATACCGTTGTCGTGGATGCTTTGATTGCTGTTAGGAATACCAAACTGTAGTTAACTATTTTTAATCCGTTGAACATTATATAAGCAGGTGAAATGTGCATAAGCGATAAAAGCAAATGCGGTCACCAGACATGAGTTATCTCTTCTTGTTTACTAAATTGCGTTTATATTAGATTAGGGTTACGTAAGGTTTTTCACATGCTGCTACAGCGTTAGGTAATCTTTATTATTCGGACTCACAGGTGTAGTACCTTCCTCGTGCCTTATGTCTGACGAATGTCTCATGTACGCAATACTTATTCACATAACGTAAAGGAAGGTTGTGATAAAAATGTATTTATGTTAAATGATGCGTTTTAATATGTATTTATAAATTAAACCGACATAACCAGAGGGTCATGTTATGTAGATAATGGGTAGACCTTTTAAATTTTTTCTTAGCTTACAATATTCTGTTGTGCAAGCTAAAGTTAATCTTAGAATGTATCGTTTCCTGCTTTTCAAAACTTATGGAATTCCTAGTATCCGATTGAAACAAGGTCCCAACCGAAATTGAGACCAAAACTGGGATTAACAGTGCAATTTGGGATTACTACAAACATAGTAATAAACATTTTTTTCTAAATCTCAAGCACATAGATATAAATATTTATTAAGTTTTGATCTGGCTTCTTCAATGATATTACCTTATTTAAATGTGAATGGCTGGAGTTCCTGTTGAGACTTTTATGTTTTGCAGCTCTATCAAATGAACTAAAATGAAATAAATACAGTGGTTAAAATATAAATAAACAAAATAACACAAATCAAATATTTGGTTAGTCTTTTTTCGGCAGATTGATTTGTTGTCAACTATTTACACGAAAAAAATGTCAAACAGTATATAGGATTCCTAAACGTTTACTGATGGTATAGACAAAATTCCAAAATGAATTTTTGTTGAGAAAATGAATACATACATTGGATAGTGTATTGAACGGCATTCAAATGCTGTAATGTAATTTAAAAAATATATAAACACACAAATAATCTTATTCTACGTATTCTAAAGAAGCTAAAAAGATGTGCTGAGTATAAAGGGCTATAGCGCGGAGGTCCAAAACTAGGGTAACCAGAATTGTTCACTTAAGGCGCTACGCATCTCGCAACATATTTATTAATTGGCTCTCTTTGTTTAAATTTTCACCCCATTCAAGGTATACATTTTAAAAGAGGTACCGATGGAAGGTTGAGGTCGCTTGTTATATAGGTAGTAAGATTTATGGGAATGTTGACCTGGTTGATGTTATTAAACACTTAAAGAATACTCTTTGAACTTTGCCACATTTATTTATATCTTCATCGGGGCGGCTGCATCAAATAATATTAATGAAACATTATATGAAAAGATACTAAAATTTCTTGCAGTAACTTGAGGTTAAATGAAAGCAACAGTCGTCATCACAAAGGAATTTTTTTAAGTTGAATTTTTTTATACTTGTTTAAAATACTTAACAATGCAACTGACATTCCAAGGCTACCGTAATGCGAAAATTTGGTAAATTCCACGCATATTTTTTTAATTTATGTAATAACAGGATCTTTATGTTAACAGTCAATCTGGTGATAGTATGAATATATATTCCTTAAATTATTTGTGTCTGATTTTTTAATTAATACATTAACACTTTTATTATTGTGATACATTTATAAAATTGACCTCTTGTTAGTATATTGCTCTTTTTCTTAACTATTATTATATATTAACATTTTCCCAATCAATTTCATGTTCCAAACACATTTTTAGGCAAGCGGAGGAGTGTCGTTGGGAGATGCTCTTTCAAATAACATTCTGTACATATAGCATGACGCTCTTGAAAAAACCCTACAACGTTATAGCCCAGTTTACTATACAATGACCATACCTGATTTATTTGACTTCGTCTTGTCCGGCATTAAAAGGAGCAAAGCTTCCTAAGAAGAGCTTATAAAATGTACAAAACACATACCGTTGGGAGAAATGCGCTTTCAAATAACATTCTGAGAAAATTGCAAACCGCTGTTGAAAGAAGGCGTACCGCTTTGGAACACAGTATAATAAAGCGTAACCCTTAACACACTTATAAATAAGATTACTCCGTATCATCGGTTATATAATATAATATTAATAATAATATTATATAATAATAATATTAATAATATTATATAATATTCTACCAGACAAGGCATAGTCAAATGAACCCGCTTTATTAACAGTACATTTGGCACAATCCTGGCTTGTCTAACTATCATATCCAGATGCCAGAATAGCTAAAAACCATTCCAGTAGTCTTCATAAAATAATAGTATTTTTTTTGTTTTGGAGGTTGTGTAACCATTTTTACGTTTTCTTAAAATCTCAATCTACACATTTTCGTAGATATACAACATAATACAGTATACACCAACCAAAACTAATTGAAATGCGTTTACGATACACAGATAATAGAGGATTAACAGTAAGTTATTAGATCAGCTCAAAACTAATTTGTACACGTCACATTTGCTTGTGAACAGGCAAGTATATAATATATACCGTATATATCAGACGGTTGAGATTCAGTGTCACCTGTGAATTGTTCATAACAGGAGTTTTTGTAAGCTATACACTTGTACTATAAGCTACGTTCGAATGCCTATGTCATTTTTTTCTACACGTTTCAAAAAATGCAGCAAATTCTACACACGTCTATACAGTTGGGAGTACTTCGATATTTCGAAATGACAGAATCTAATTAATTAATATCGTTCATTGATAATACACTAATATGATGAGCGAAATATACCTAACTATATTATGGGTACTTCTATTACTTGTCATTCTTTCGTTTTCTTTGTGGAAGCTTAAAATTTTCCTAATCAACAAAGCCAGTGAAATGCATTTCAAACGTCAAGCGTTGAGTAGGAAAATAGACTAGGCCGTTGACAGCAATGTAACGTTGTGTTATCTATGGCAGGTTGAAGTTCAGTTTACATTCATTTACGTGCTGTACATTCTAAACATCGTTCAACAGACGTGATGTAAGGTCAGGAAAGCAATCCGTTTCGTTATTATACAATGCCAGTAGCTTCTGATTATAGGTACCTATACAAATTATATGCAAAAATAGATCCTCTTACAGTTTGTAACGAATTAGTATGTCTGTAAGAAACTAGAATGWAAAAATATATAMATTCGCATAGGAGTGAAGCAGGTTTGACAGTCTGCTGGGGACACCCTATTTAATTATGTTGTGAATACCTTTTGCGGACGATCGTATTATATAATGAAAGAGAAGACATCAGGTCGTCAGGACGTAAATTTTCAAAATGTATTTGCCTTCTGTAGAGTACCTCTATCTATAAGTATGCATATATAAGGTAAGGCCACTAAATATTAAGGGTACCCACAACTCTAGGCTCATGTCCGAGAAAACAAAAGACACAAGATGATTTACCCTGTGTTGCAAGAGAGAGCAGGGGTTACAAGTATTGTCGCATTTCAAAATTGCCAGCACATACTAATTTACGGTGCTTCCGGTATGTAACAGCTGTCAGTTTTGTGATATGTGTAACAGGTTATCAAAGATTATTTTTTATTATTATTCTTTTTGGCTCTGCCTATTTGGCAATTAGCTAGCTCATTAGTTTTATTGTGCTTTATTAAGAAATTACATACCCTACATGTACAGGGTTTCTATAAATGATTCATGTATCTAGGGCGCTTATTGAACTGTTTGATATATTTTAATACGAAGAAACACCTGGGAGTGCGTATTTTCAACATATTCTGTAGTATTTTGTGGGATAATTAACTTCAAGGTTGCAGAAAGCTCATATTTCGGAGTTGTGGGGTGACACTGATCTGCAACCTTCAGTACTATCGCCGTGCATACTGTAGCTTGGCAGCGGTTACTAAAATGCGGCACATGAATCATTTATACAGGATTTCTATAAATGATTCCTGCAGCGTGGTTGGCGTTGATTTCTGAATTCTTTGTGTCGTCTTTTTGTAACTGCAGCCAAGCTGCAATATGCACGGCGATAGTTCTGAAGGTTGCAGATCAGTGTCACCCCACAACTCCGAAATATGAGCTTTCTGCAACCTTAAAGCTTATTATCCCACAAAACATTAAAGAATAGGTTGAAAATACACACCCCCAGGCGTTTTCTCATATTAAAAAATGTCAAATAATTCAAAAATCGACAGATGACAAGTATGCGTCACTTTCCTGAGAGGCAGCAAATCATTTATAGAAACACAAACACCCATACACTACCCTAGGCGGGACTCAAACCCACAGCCGTTGTGAACATAGACAGCTGCGCTTGACCGAGTTTCCCACTGGACCACCCAGGCCGACCTATCAAAGGTTGTCTGATGACTTACAACTTAGGACACTCTTATGACCTTATGAGACTGGAACTGTATTCCCACTACTGGCATGATGTCACACTAGTTGCCGAGCGATATGAATTGAGCTTTAGGGAGGAGTAGTATTTCCTCCTTTATGAGTATTAGTTTTTCTGACGTTCTGACATGCTTACAAGCCGATTAAGAAAAGTTTAGAATCATTAAATTCTGTTTAGATGCCAAGGAATTTGCAGCATTCAACTCATAAAATAGCTTAGTTGTACTATTGTGCATAATCTTCACGTAGTTTTTCAAAATAACGTCAAGCAGGCGCTTTAAATCGGCTTGATATCCTAATGTTTGGTCAGTTTCTCTTCTATATTTTAGGTTATCAACCATGATATTAATCCAGTAACCATGAAAACGCTTTAAAGTAAGTTAGCCTATTGGCCAAATTGTGTTTTGCAAATCAAACGAAGCATTGGCATATTTTCTAATATACTTTTTAATATAAAATATATATAAGTAATAGTATTGATTGCTAGTTTTCCTGTCGGTCCAATGTTTTATATTGGATTGATTGTACAGATATATTACATTTTCCTTTTATTTATGCGAAAAGCTTTTTATTTTTGTTATTGCTTATTTTTTAATGTCCACTTATGATACTTTAAAAGTTTGGCTCGTGTCATTTTCTACCAATGTTTACCTATATTCTATATAATATTCATATCTATTGTATCACAATATATTTCTCGTTTTGTATTAAATATATTAAAATATATCGGCATATTTTGGTAAATTAGTCCTTGAATGTCTGCCCATCCAGACAGAGGTGTCATTTTGAATTCCACTCTACTCCTAAACAAAGACAGACACATGCATAAGGTTGTGGTCTGTTTTTAAATAAAAATCCGTTCTCCATATTCTTGAGCATGGTGTTTTGAGATATTTGGTTTGAGCGGCCCCATTTTCCTATTTACTGCTGCACAATGATATCGACTACTTCTGTAACGTCCCGCGATGAAGTTCCAGGCTCGTAAGACTATCGAAGGAAAACAGCTTGAAATTTCTGAATGTTTTGTTGAAATATTTTCGAAAACTTCGCACTCCCTTATACAGGATGTGAACTACAACTTTCTTGTTTTAAATTGAACACCTTGTTAAGTTATATTTGACAATTATGTGTATGTGTATATGGAGTTAAAGATTTCGCCACATTTTTAATTCCGAAATATATGAAAATTAATAAATAATTTTCGTGGGAGAACGGCAAGGGTGTTTGGACTAAATTAAGCAATGGATTTTTTAACTTTGTCTACATTTCCGGCCATTATCGGCCCATCGTCAGGACACTCAAATTAAATACATAACAGGCATTTTTATATATATAAACAAAGTTAAAAACTCCATTGCTTAATTTAACCCAAATTTACAATACATCCGGCATCTACATGAAAATTAATAATATCGTGGAATTTTGTTGCACACACAGGTAAAGTAGGCAGTTTAGACATGTCATTTATTTTCATATATGTTTATTGATAAGCAGCTTGTTTACAGGTGAAATCATTAAATATATTTCAATACCTGAGCGTGTAGAATTCCAGATGCGTGTAAACATGTTGGCAGAACATACCGCCTTTTCTTTGAGTGGGCGGTACAAGAACGCGTGTTATCTTCTAATATAATTCTGCTAGATATTGCCCATATTTACCTAACTAATAAGGGTTTTTCTTTATAAAATAATACGATTTAGATTCAAACACCAAACTATTATTTCTGTTTATTAGTTAGGACGATATTCTTGCAATATAAAAGCTACCTCCTACTAATGAGACTCATTGACAATGCAGTGTAATTAAACAGATTAGCAAACAGATCGAAACGTCACATTGTTAAATTTTACCACTACATAACAAATTGCTGTTTGCATTGCCAGATAACCCCCTGATCTCACTGGTAGTTAACGATACTTGTAAATAAAAATGAAGTCGAGTMTGTCCAGTTCAAACAGCTCTTATTGTTTGTTATTACAAAGGTCGAGAAGATGATGAATCTTGTGACTCTCACATGAACAAAAACTGAGCATGCCTAAAAAGGATGTTTTTCTAAAGTGGCGAAAGACGAAGTTATTAAACTAGTCTAGCAACATAGGAAAGCGTAAACTGCAATTGTTTTTTTTTTGTTATTTATATAACATCACCCTTAATTGTGGTGTTTGGAGAATATAGTTTCTCGATGTTAAATGTAATTAAATAAAAGTCCTTGCACATAACTGAAAATTTAGATATCTCATAATAAAAGCAAGAAGGGTAAATATTTTAATATTCCTTTTTGTGTTTATGTTACGTCATTAGTTAAGAAAAGTCATTTATTTTATGTTTAAAATCCATAAAAAAGAAGTTTTTTGTGCAAATTTATCTATATTTAATAAAGAGTAACGACATAACATTATTTATAAAATAAATTCAGAACTTTTGCTTTTGTGTTCCTCATTGAAGTTTGAATATGAGTACTACGACTTTTTTCCTTCTTTGCTCCACTTTACTGTAAAATCTGTCTGCTGTTTCGAATTTATGTTTTTTATTATTTTTACTTATTAGACTAGTTTATGTCTTGCAGCCACATTGACTTTACTCGTTGTAATGTCAGCAACACCAACAAGTTAAATCATCCACTAGGCAGGAGCAAAATTTAAAAAAAAATCATATATAGCTTACGGGCTCTTGTTTTAGCTATTCGTTGTCTTCTGTAGTTCTTTTAAGCACATTTTATTTTACTTGGTATGTTTTTAATCTAACCATTAATATTAACTCTGAACTGTACCTAGATTTTCTGGTATCTAACTTATTGGCTACAACTCATTAAAAATACATGGCTGGCCCACAGGCATATTATTTGACAAGTGTCAGAGAGATAGCAATTATTTTTCAAAGCTTGCTTTGTTAACATATATGTCATTGCTGCTACTTTTTTACATAATGTTATAAAACTCATTATTGTAAGAAATGAATGGTTTTAAATGACTCACATGTGTTAAGCAGTTGAATATTATTTAAATAGCCAACTACGAATATTTAATACATATTCGATTTATAAGCACTTTATAAGGGCGACAAAGTGCATTTGCACATGGGCGGCCAACACCCTAGGAACGACCCTGACTAGCATTCAGTGCTAAAGGCGCCTTAAACTAAGAAAGGGTACACGAGAAGCACATAAATTAAATCCAGCACATGTTCTGTAGAAAAAATAATTACCTTCCAATCACTTCAAAGTAACAGAAACATCATAAAAAGACCGTTTCACAGAATTATCACCTGGCAACGACGACATCCCACAAAATAGAGTTCGGCCACACTGATAAAAAAAATATGATAATGCGGGCGGCACTTTTCGTCGTAACGAAGTTGCTTTGAAGAACTCGCATACAGAGGATATGTGATAGTAACCACTTAGCATTTTTAGTAAAAATAAACATTTATTTTCATTTTGGGTTTATTAGTTAATCAAACCAAACTAAATATAATTATTGCGTGAATAGGTAATTCAGTCGGTATATTTTTTTTTCAAATACACAGTTGTGATGTATAGAAGCTTTATTTTTAACATAGGATGCTATATTTGCATGTGATAAAGATATGATCACACATCACTGATCTTTTTACTACTAATAGCAAAGCAACAATCCGGATTATTCATACTAGTTGAAGCCAATCGCCAAACGTATCATGTGCTATTATGATTAAACGATCCATAACGGTTCGTTTTTTTATTAATTACATACTTACTACCAAATGACTTTATGTGCATAAAACGGAGATTGTTGATATTTCAAGGTCTACCTAACGTTAAATATTAACAAAGCGTTTATGTGGACCATAAAACGTGATAACTTTACCCAAATATACACAGGCATCTTTGTTTATATGGTTCGAGTAATAAGAATGATAGTAATACATCCACGTGTAAGTTCCGTGTGCACGCTTTCATATGTCAAAATTCGCTTATCTTATCGAGTTTTTTTTTGTAATGCTCTTCTGGGTAGATATTTAACCATAACTTTTACAATTTTTGCAGTTTATGGATGACACTGAATAATATTATAGGTAACCCAGGAATAAAACAGCCCCACCGAACACCCGAAAATTAGGGTACTAAAATGTTTAATAAAGTTAGCTATAAACGGAAGAGCTGCCTGACTACAACAAAAGAAAATTTTACGAATATCCGATACAGGTTTGTCTCGATAATTGCCAGCGAGGAATATCAACTTTTATTTTGTATAATTTCTCGTGAAAAAAGGGAAGGTGTTCACTTTGGACTTGAATAAAATCTGAGATTTCTTAAACATAGCGGTAATACAATAAAGCTAAGGTCTTCAGGTTATACTTATAACAAATCTAATATATTAATAATTATTTTAATCACAAAAATTGTTTTAGTGGACGGAATACACTTGCTTTTATGTTTTTGTTGTGTTCAATTGACGGCTTGCTATTGTTAACTTTTATTGCGCATTAAATTAATTTAGCACATTGTACTTGTAAGAGTTATTGTCCCGTTTTTTTTTCTATACAACAGCTTTGTTATTTGCTACTATACGCTATAAAAAATAATAAGACTTCCCTTGTTCGTCCCTGACCTTGAAGTATAACTGACTTAGTGGTCATCTTAATCCTCGCAAATTTTTTAACTTTTCAAGGACAAGTGACGCAACGGAGCTCAATAAAATTTTATGCTCGGTGGTCTAATTTATATGAGTAATAATGCACGGTACTTTAAGGTGCTGAAATAAACGCTTACTTGCCTTTTTTGTTTTTGTTCATAGGCACGTGCATCGCCACGTGATTAACAAACATATAGTAATTGTAGGGAATTGTAGTAACAAAAACCGAGGTAACTTTTGCCTCACTTTTATGAGTGATATATTTTTGCAGTGTTTTAATTTTTTAATGTTCATCATAACAGAGGCCAGAGTGCTCGAGTATTTAAACATTCTTCTTAACAAGGTGGAACTGATCAGTTTTCAATATGCAAGAAAATATGAATGGTTTTAGAAAGTTTTGTTCTCACTTAACTTTCTTCTCGTCTGTCCTGTAATCCTGAAACTTAACTGAATGGGGCCATCAATCATAAATAAGGCTTGATCTTATTCCGAAGGCTTGAAATTTTCAAATAATGAAAAATGCTCGCAAAGCGTTCACCCAGAACTATAATTTACCCTGTAGCCCCCGTACTTCGTTTTTTTAAGAAATAGAAAATAATATAATAAAATATAAATAAAATTCCATAGTACCCAAGACTACCTAAGGATGGTCCTGTAAAAGCCACATTTGCTTTACTAATTTTGTAGGTGTTATAGGAACCTTTACCTAAGCTCTAAGCTGATCTCATATGCATGCCACTATGCATTGCATTGACAGTTACTGTCGCTTCCCTTTCTTTTCAATATAGAAGGGGTCGCGTTTTTATACAGTTTCCCATCTAAGACAACAATACATTTTGATCTCAACAAGTGACAGGGACAAATAATTCTTAGTACCCCCTAATGTCTTTTCCTATTTATCCTAATTATGTGCGTAATTATGTAAGTTCCAATGTAAAAGGACTAAAAAAGCAATTCATTGGCGAATAACGATTTTTTGATATCATATACTACAGTCACTCCAAATACTGGAAGAACTTATATCTTAAATTCGCTGAAACAACCTGTAACACATGTTCACTTTTACATACATTTAATGGGACTATCAAACATAAGAGCTGATTAGTACCAAGGTGTAGCCGTGAAAACACGGTGGTAATCTGCATCAGTTTTAAAATAAATTGACCCTGTTTTCCTCGGCTTGCCCTGGTCTCCCCTAACTTAGTCTGCCTTTCGGAAAAGAATATTCGACACGACCTATTTAAGATGTAGGTACATTTAAAGCACCAGCCTTAGAAGTTAATATTTGTCTTGCCGTAATACGCATTTGAAACGTAGGTTACTGTAACCTGTTAATGTGCATACTGGAACCAAATTATTATTATAACTATTCGAGAAAAGTCAAAAAACTGCTATGTTATACATATACCTATTAATAAGCTGGAGACTATGACGGTCGTAGTTTCTTAAAGACCAAGTGATTCAGGGTATGTCGACCTGTAAGCTACACGTAAAAGAGTACTCTTTTTTCTTAAGCTAAGCTTTCGAATTTATTTAAATTCTTCTTCAGAGCTTAAGAAAAAAGAGTACTCTTTTACGTGTAGCTTACAGGTCGACATACCCTGAATCACTTGGTCCATATTGTTAGAAATATTAAGAAAAAAAATAAAGTACACTTCGAAACAAAAAGTATATTCCATACAAATATTAATTAAATCGATATGGTACACGATTGAGTGTTAAGAATCGAATGCCGCTCTCCTCATTGCCAGCGTCCCAGCTTCCAGCCACGGCTCCGGATGACGTAATCGTAATTGCCATAACCCAAACAAGCATCAGAACTGCCGTCGTAGCATTCCAGGATTGTTTAGTTTAACACGGCCGTTCCTGACATCTTGGAGCGTCCCTGCTCAAGTCGAGTGGTGGCTCCACACATCGGCCTTGGACTGACCATTTGAATTTCGGCAATAACCTCCTGTCATCCGAAGGAACCAGCCATGTAGCTGAAACTCATAACAAGGCATGAGAATCGGTCGACTAGCAACGCTAAATGTTGTTTTCATGATTTCCAGACACATTAATAAAATTAATAATGTAATAACTACGTTTTCAGTCGCTCCGGATCTCGAATTCACCTAACCTAAAATTAAGGATAAACTTGGCCAAGTTTAAAATTAATGGGGTACGCATAAAATAACAAAATGGAATATAAAATAAAATGCTTATAACCAACGAGATAACTTAAGTCTAGTGCCACCCATGTACAAGACCAGTGACCAGGTGTGTACTTGCATGACCTCCTCCTACCTAACAGATATCTAATGGATGACCACTGTATTCTGAGATCATTCGACACTAATGGTCTCAGAACTTCCCCGTGTTACCGCCATCCCCTTACCTATCAGGAGGTCATAGGTATGCACCTCAAGTACACCCCTCCATGGTGCCCTACCTCGGACACCATGCCTACGATATTCGGATCCATGGGCGTACGTTCTCCACCCCGACGATCCCAGAATATCGTAGCCTCTTACGATTGCTCCCTGGGATGTCCGAAACCTCGTACCGGTCTCGTCCCAGTACCTTGGTCACTCTAAAGGGTCCTCGCCACTTCGGCAGGAGTTTACGACTACTACCCGTCGCTGGCGCACTGGTAATCCGGATCAATACCAGATCACCCTCTGCATATTGATGAGGACTGCTCCGCTTTAGATCAAACCTCCGCTTCGATTCTGCCTGATGCTTTTCTGATATACGTATCATTTCTTCTCGTATTTTAGTAACGTCCATCATTTCTCCACCTTCTGGAGCTAATTTGCCCTGAAACACAACTCTATATCCCATTAGCGCCTCACTAGGCGTAACACCAATCGCCTTGTTGAGGGTACCGTTCAACCCAACTTGGATATTAGATATGTTATCGTCCCAATGTTTGTCCTGTTTATCAGCCCCCATTGTTGACAAAGAATCTAAAATAATTTTATTGTACCTTTCTACTTGGCCATTTCCGCGCGGCATTGCAACTGCGTTTAGATGATGGACAATGCCGCTTTGTTTACAAAATTCCGCAAATTTTGCGCTAGTAAAGGAAGTGCCCCGGTCGCTTATAATTCTATGCGGAACACCAAAATTTTTAATCACATCTTTGAGGGACTTAATAGTGGCTTTAGATGTCGTATTTTTAACGGGGTAAATCATCACAAATTTAGTAAAAGCATCAACTATAACTAAAACGTAAGTGTTTCCTGAAACACTTTTAATAACGGACCCAAGTGGTCTATGTGAATTGTGTGAAAAGGTTTGGGGATCTTTTTAATTGGATGTAAATATCCTGGCGCTTTCCCTAATGGCGATTTAAAATACAAACAATTAAGGCAATTATTGACATATTTCTTTACAAAATGCCTCATGTGTTCAAACCAATACTGACTTGCTATCAACTCATACGTCTTTTCGAATGCGAAATGTCCTGCATCATCATGTGCCATTCGTAACACCTGAAATCTCGTATATTTCGGAACCACCCATCTTAACCCGTATTTTGTTATCTTATATACCTTGCCACCTTTTAAAGCAAAACTGTTAAAAATGTGTTTATTTATATTGAAGTCTCCTGTCTCTAAGATATTTTTAATATTTTGAATTTTTGCATCCTGTTTATGTATAATTTGGAATTGATTCTGACGCTAGTGGTATGTGATAATAACCAGAGAACAAATCAAGACTAGTAAAGTAACGATAACCTGACAATCGTCGCAATTGGTCTTCAATCAGTGGCAAGGGATATTTATCTGGTACAGTAATTTTATTTAACCCTCTGTAATCCACACAGAGTCTTTTCTCGCCATTTTTCTTGGTTACTAAGAGCACAGGACTTGCATAAGGACCGTGGTATTCCTGAATTATATCATTTTCCAACAAGTCAGTTATGATTTCCCTTATTTGTTCACGTTCGTGATCTGAAAATTGTCGGGGACGGCAAGTTACTGGTTTTTCGGAATTAAGAGAAATTACCATCTCAGTTAATTTAGTACAACCAATGTTACTTAAGTTTGTCGCTACACAATCGGCATATTCATTTAAAATACCTTTTAAAGATTTTTGTGCCCCCGCATCACCTACGCCTATGTTTATTGTAACGCTCTCGAGTAAGCTACTGTTATAATTCCGTGTGATGTGAAATCTTCTGTAAAAGTTAGTTCAGATCCGGTTCTTATATAACTAATGTCGTAAAGCTCGGTAAAATTTTGTCCTATTACGGGCACATTTAGTACGCATTTTTCAATAACATAGAACTCAATTGTTCGCTTGATATTATCGAGGGTTATTTCAACGCTGACTAATTGCTTTGGTTTTATGGCGTTGCCGGCTAATGTAAATAAACGTACGTTACCGGCGCAGGGTTTTGTTTGTAACTGTAACTGATTTATTGCGTCTTGAGTTATAAGCGAGCATTCGCTGCCGAAGTCAATGTATGATTTTATTTCCTGGCCGTTGATTTTTATGGTTTTGTAAAATTTGTCATTGGGATTTTTAGCAATATAATTTACATGATATTCTATTGCTGGTAATTTACTTCGATGCTGAGTGGTGGTTTGCGGGCAATTTTTCTTTATATGACCCCATTTATTACAATGATAGCATCGCAGCGTATTTTTTTTAGCACCTGACGTTCCCTGACTACCGCCAGCAGACACCTTCCCTGTTTCCATACCTGTCACACCGGGACTGGCCAGCGGTGCACGCCTCTGTCTTTCATCTAATGTTTTAAAATGCCGGGCTAAATCACTAGGTTCCGTAATACCTGCAGTTTCTACTGAAAATTTTATTTGTTCATTAGATATGCCGCCTAAAATTAAATTAACCTGATCTTCGCCTGAAAGTGGTAATTTTAGTTTTTGAATCAAGGATAGTTTTTCAAAAGTATAAGCGTATAAACTCTGATTAGGATGTGCGACACATTGCATCATTTTGGTTAAATCAGCATGCAAATCTCTCTTTGCGCGGAACTGTTCAGTTAATAATTTTTTCCACTCCGGCCACGTAAAAATTCGTGTTGGAAGTGCCCTATACCAAACTTCGGCGGGACCACGTAACTTACTTAGTGCCAAATGACAAATTGTCCTATCATTCCACCCGTAAATATATGCGAATTCGTCTACTGCAGCCAACCACTCAGTAATGTTATGCGTAAACGGGTTGTATTCGTCAATAATTGATGTGGAAGCGGTACTCACCACCTGACGCTCTGCCTGGCTTACCCCTAAGTTTTGTACGAGTCGACCTATGCCCTGGGAGATCGCTTCCCCCAGCTGCGACACGGACTCCGTAGCTTTGCTACGCTGCTGGTCGGTGGTATTGTCACCAGCGCTTGACACTCGCCGCTCAAGCTCCCCGCCCAGCTCCGGTGTTCCCGAAGCCCTTCTCCGGGACCTGGTGCTCTTCCGTTCCTGTCGGCGACCTGACCTTCGTCGCTGCCGTCGGGCATGACGTCGCTTACGACTACTACGTTCTGTCCTCGACGGCCCCACACGATCACCTATTCCATCCTCAGAAGGTGATCTCGTCCTGCGGGAACTTCGACGAACTGGTGACCTTGACTTTCGAGGCATAATAATTTCACCGTTTCACCAGAACCACGAAAAACACTGTGAACGCGTATCTTTTATCCCACTTCTGATGTTAGAAATATTAAGAAAAAAAATAAAGTACACTTCGAAACAAAAAGTATATTCCATACAAATATTAATTAAATCGATATGGTACACGATTGAGTGTTAAGAATCGAATGCCGCTCTCCTCATTGCCAGCGTCCCAGCTTCCAGCCACGGCTCCGGATGACGTAATCGTAATTGCCATAACCCAAACAAGCATCAGAACTGCCGTCGTAGCATTCCAGGATTGTTTAGTTTAACAATATATAATATGCGTCAACTGAATGTACATAACTCCTAATCGTTAAAAATACATATATACAAAGATGTTTTGAATTTTTGAGTGCTATAACCTGAATTTATTTTCAAAGTTGGCCGATTGTAACGGAACGCACACTTGTTTTTTTTTTAACGAAGTACCCTATCTTTTGTTATATATTTGCGGTCTCTATGAACTTTACTGCCACTTTATTAACCATATACTTTTAAACTTTTAAATTAAAAGAATAATTCAGTCACCAATAATTAATTGATGCTGTTAATAGGTTCTAGGAAAGTGCAAAAAAGTAAGAATATTTCAAACAAATCCTTTTTTTTTGATGGAATTAATTAATCATTACTAAGGTGGTGAAAATCCCTTCTACTTCTGAATGACCAGCACCGATGGTCAAACAATCAATTTACTCGATAAGAGGTGCCAACATAATTTCTTGAAAACTGTTATAATCTGTTACTTTTTGATATAACTATAAACAATGCTATATCAAATCAAAAGAATTTTATTTAAATTTAGCATCTGATTGAAAAACAAACTTATTACCCAAATACCCAACGTTTTAGAAATGCTTTTGGTTTAGGTCATGTTTGAAAATAATTTTAGGTTATAATACTAAAAAATGTATGAAACTATATTTCGTAGTTTTTAAACTATTTAAGAGTTACGGAACATACAAGCCATAACTTTAATATAATTCTTCAAATTTTCAAATTATTTTTTTCAATTATCTAGCTGATTTCAGCGTATTATTGAAGACGATCGTCAGATAAATAATAATATCAAGAAGAATGTATGATTGAGATTTTGATTTTCAAATAAGAATAAATATAGTAAAAGTACAAATCCTTTACCACAATTTATTAATTGATAACTTGAATATAGGTGCTTCTGGGATTTGGAGTGTGATATAATAGTTTTCCACAAAAGTTTTCATTATACAGAACAAGTCAGGGGCGGATCCACGGGGGGGGGGGGAACTGCGGGAGAGTCCCCCCCCCCTTAAAAGTTGTACGTTATACATTTTTTCCAATGAGACACCGAAAATTGTAAAAAATCAACAATTGAACATTTAACAATAAAATTATCGATAATGTTTTAATATATAAGTTACAGCATTTTCATCATAAATGACGCTCTGCGAAGAAAAGGACTTTGAGTTGCTAATCAATTTCATTTACCCTAAATAAAGTACAAAATTATGTAGTTCCCCCCCCCCCAAAATCCTACTCTGGATCAGCCCCAGGGACAAGTACAGTTTTTGGATGGTACACCAAAATAAAAGTCAACTAGCCTTGCCCATCGGAGATACCGGTGTGACGTCAACACGTTCTTCCTGCCATTTTGCAGAAGCAACATTTGACGGTGGTTTGGTGTTTCCCAAAGTAGCTGACAGCTGTTGACGTGATGACGAAGAACTGTTCTTGTTACTGTAATCTTGTGAAAATGTAAAATGGTGGCGTTTTTGGTTGTTTGGCAGCATACCGAAAGGATGGCATTTTCGTAAATTTATATGGCTTGCCATCTGATTCGAAATTAATGCCGCATTTCAGCTTAACTCTACCACATAATGTTACTTTAGTCTTGTAATTCACCGCATCAGGACCACATAATAATCGCGAATGATTAGCTAAGAACGTAGCCATAATTATGGGTTCACAAGAAACCTTTGATTTACGTGACGTGGTTGGTGGCAGCAGTTCGCTGTACGCGTACTATTCGCTAGCTCTCATCGATACCAGCTTAGTGTTCCTGTATAGAGAGGGTATCGTCATTGTCGCCATATTGTCTCCAAAAATGAAGAGAAGTTTACTACTTACACTGCTGAAATTCATAATTTGACATTTGGAGTTAACTTCACAAATGGCTGCTTTAAGCCCAAATCGCTTCTTTTTATAATCAGGACCCATGATTTTTTTCACTCCTGATTTATTGACAACAACAAAATAATCTAATACCACTCTCAGATTGATTCTTATAGTCGGGTACGCAAAAATAATTTTAATAACCCTACTCTCTACTTTACTAGGCTGCTTCAGCGACAGCCATATTGTCTCCACTTACTAGGTAACCTAATAACTATACCACCTTAGACCTTAGTGTCCCTGTATATATAGAAACTCTATACCACCTATTAAAACTGGGCTATAGATCCTGTAAGAGGTAATGTAGATTTTGTATAGCATTGGCTTTGTCTAAAACGAATTTCTGAAAACCCGAAACAATAAATAATGTAGATTCAAACCTGTACTAGGACAATTACGAGGATATTATAGTATACATACATGTGTTTAAAAGGGTTCGTAAAAATCAGCAGAATAAAATAGAATAGGACAAATTCATGTTACTTTAATCACGACGACTGTATAAGCAGCAATATAAAAAAGTTTCGTCGCATTTTGGTAACGAAGGGTTGAAGGCATATGTAAGTACATTAAACTTCCTTTTTTGTATCTCGTACTGAAAACTGGATATTCGCGAAAAGTAATAACTTTTCATCAATTTCTCCAATAAATTAAGAATTATTTTGAAGATTTCTTGACCTTTTTAAGATAAAAACATTCCTTTGGATATATAGCACGTACTATTCTGCTATCAACACGCTGTAGCTTTGAGATAATAATGTGTTCAATAACAGTTATAGAACAACGAAGTTAGATACTCAAATATCAGGTACAAATTCATATGTGCTTAATGGCCAAAACTTACTAATTGATTCAGTCAGGGGCGGATCCACCGGGGGGGGGGGGGGGGGGGGGAACTGCGGGAGAGTCCCCCCCCCAAAAAAAAAAGTTGTACGTTATACATTTTTTCCAATGGGACACCGAAAATCGTAAAAAATCAACAATTGAACATTTGATAATAAAATTATCGATAATGTTTAATATATAAGTTACCGCATTTCCATCATAAATGACGCTCTGCGAAGAAAAGGACTTTGAGTTGCTAATGAATTTCATTTACCCTATAAGGATTCATTTGAAAATAAGCGTATTTCTGCGGGGGCGCGTTCTCAACAAAAGAGATAATGGTAGAGCTCTCTTTCTCTCTATCTCTCTTTCTCCCTCATCGCGTTGAAGCTACAACGCTGACTTTCACCTTACACAGAGTGGGCTCTCATTGGCTGTTTCCGTTAGGCACTTTCCCTACCACAACGTTCATGGAAAAGTGGAGGATAAATAAATCTATGGTTTACATTTACACATTTTTTAAATAAAGTACAAAATTATGTAGTTCCTCCCTAAAATCCTACTCTGGATCCGCCCCTGGATTCAGTAATAATTTCTGGCTAAGATAAATAAGCAAGTCCAGATAGAGGAGTATTGTATACTTGGTGGGCACGAGTTTTAAATGTAGACATAAAATTAACTAATTCGGTCATTCTGAGAAATGCGTAGTGTTTTAAATAAAGGTTTATATTATTTTTAAGTAGCGACCCACCCCAACTTTGCACTGGAAGTGATCGCAGCAAGTGAGTCCCGCCATCGGTGTGAGAAACTTGAGTTTATTCTCATGCGTTACCTAATTTTTGCGACAACTCCTAAAATATCCATTTAAATTGAATGGTTTACAAGATTATAATAATGTGCATGAAATGCTTAAGTTAACTAACGTATTTTAGTTAATAAGGATTAATAGTTTATCAGTTCAAATAGCTTTCCAGTTAAGCATTGTACACGACCATTTTTCAGAATGTAGAATGGGCATAGTAAGCTATCCTTAAAATATAAATATTTGCCATCCCCGGATTTTTTTGTAGATCGATAAAGGAGGAATATCCCACCATGCATTGTTTCCGACGAAAGCTCCCAGCCGGCTTAACTTTTTCCGACACTTCCAACAATTATCGTTACATTTAATCTAATTTGACAAATATTATGTACCTAAACTACCTCAAGAATCACTCTTCCATTGGTGAAAACCGCATGAAAATCCGTTCAGTAGTTTTTGAGTTTATCGCCAACAGACAGACGCGGCGGAGGACTTTGTTTTATTATATGTAGTGATGTTATCTTCGGTAGGTAGATGGTTGCCCTTTATGTTTATGCAAATAGACCTTTTATTCTTACATCTAAAAAAATCTTTTCCCTTGTCATATAAGGAAATACATGTTTTTCATAATAGTTTCAGTTCAATTCATTTCTTTATATTAATGGGAATTTCAATTCCTGGGAAAAACTGTTGCTTAATCGATCACAGCAAAATTATTTCATGTATGTTCAGATCAAATTCAAAAATGCTTTAAATGACAGTTTATCTTTTATCTCGCTACTTACAGGTTGGTTTCAAATAAATTTGAAAAGAATCTCTTTCAGAATGTATACTTGTTTCATATATTTCCTAGATTCCGGATAATAAACTTCATTGTCGCTGGTGTCACGGTCACTGCCTGTCTTCTTTCAATTTTGTACAGCTCCTGACCTTACTTAGCGAATGTTGATTACATGCACTGCGTGAAATCATGCATTGATGGGACATGATCATTTTTGTGTAACAAATCATAAAGAGTCCAACTGAATATTCACACGGCGTTGAGAGGATTATCAGCTATCACACACTTCTGCTTCATAATGCCGCTTTAGATACGCGCGGTGACGCGAACACCAAGGACATGTAACTTTAAGGCGGATTATGACCAGTTAGAAAACAGTCGCTAATATTAAATTGTGTAATCTTTTATCACGTCGGATAGTGTTCGACCTTTTCTATTGCTTCTTGATTAGTTCACATAGATATAGTTATCAAAATGCATCAGCTGC
The DNA here is from genome assembly GCA_025024175.1 of Rhyzopertha dominica. Lineage (NCBI taxonomy): Eukaryota > Metazoa > Arthropoda > Insecta > Coleoptera > Bostrichidae > Rhyzopertha > Rhyzopertha dominica. The sequence goes on from QCXZ01000001.1 coordinate 16,078,644, forward strand.
ACTTTAGATTTATGTAATTCAAAATCTGTAACGCTACATGACTGACAGCATTTTGTTAATTGCATTACATATTTGGTCGATTGACGAAGACTGTTACTGGAATTTGATGACATTAATAAAATGAGACCCTTGGGTCTAATGCGGATATATATATTTTTTAACATAGGAAATGTTTGAGGAATCAATAAAGTAATGTTCTGTGACATAAGTGCATATCTAATAAAAGTTGAAAATGTAACGGTCGCTGACCGTTGGAACGGACCTGTGCTAGGGCTGAATTTGGTGTCATTTGTAAATTTGGGTTGTCATGTCTATTGCAGTAGTTACGACTTTCCGAGTACAAGAGAGTAAACACAGTGAGAAAAAATGGAAGGTCTGTATTTTCGTCAGTTTCCAGGCTACCAAGACGGAAGGCACGAACTATCTTGTGCTGCATTTTAATTGAACGATGATATGGGAATCTACAGCTCTACAGAAAACGTTAAGGCATCGCTGAGTCTTTTGGAGAACAGACAATAATTTCGTTTTAAATATCATTAGATTGTGCAGTGCGCCTTAGATACCTACATCAATCAGGTGGGTGGAAAATATGTTTAAGAGTTGWGATTTTGGGAGCTTCGGATGGTTTCGACCAGAGGATGGCCCAGGTAAATAAAGCATGTGCGTTATTCAGAGGCATGCATTACACAGAAAGCTTGTGCACCAGAGGTTTCGATCCACGGACGATCAACACCAAGTTGGTACGTTCACGCAAGGTCTCTGCTTTCCGAGTTTCTCGACAGACCATGCATTTATAGGGTATGAATCCCCTTCATGTGTGTTCTGCAGGTTGACTACTGTAATTGTATAGCTGTTTTTTTTTCTAATTCTAATATAAACATCCGCCGAGCTATCGATGCCATACTGGCAGGAGAACGACGACCAGGTGTATAGCACCCAAGGACCGCTGCCATCAGGTGGCATATTGTTCTTTGGAATCATTACTCGGATTCCTGCCTTATAAATGCCACATTTTATAAATTTCACGACCAAGCATTTTTTGTGGGCTGAGCGCTGAAACCCACCTTGCCAATAATTTCCGCAATCCTAATTCATCTGTAATAATTTCAGTATGCTCCCCAACGCTAGGTACTCAACCTCCGAATTATTATTAAGCATGTGACGTCATCAATAAGTTGCGAACTGATGGTGCGAGCTTTGCGCGGAAATAGCTTTTCTGTTAGTCATAGACTTAAGCTTTACAAAGCGCCTTTTTGCCAAACTGCTTGGCCAGTCTGCAAATTTCAATTTTCATCATATTTTCTAATGTTGCGTTGGGCAATCGTTACGCATATATCTTACCAGGTATGGCGCTGTTGACAAAAAAAGTCATCGACGGAGTCGAACGAGTGATTTTCGCTCTCGACATCAGCAACCGTTCAGCAATGAGACATCGCGACGTTTGGGTGTTTTTTGGAGAAAATTTCTGTTATTATTTAATATCCCTTTATGGTCGCAAATCATATGACCACAAAATAAGTTAGAAAGTTTTATTTCAAAGAGACAGTAAAAACAAATAAAATGGAGATTTTTGCTCAAAGTTTGCTAAAAACAGCCCACCAACAAACCTAAGCGTTTCCCGCAAACAAAAACTGTCGCTGAATTTGTTATCCAGCTCTAGAACGATAAATTGTCGGGTGTAAAAAGCATGTTTCAGCAAATCGATTTGTTTGCCAAGCTTTTGCGAGGTCACATCAAACGGCTATCCATAACACCCTTTATGTCCCATTCGGTCTGGAGTTTAAAGTGTACCTAAATAACACTTTCTTTTAGCACTAGCAAGAGGAAATTGTACGAATATGCTGCTCATAAACTTAAAATTGTTGAAATTTCAAAATTCAACATTTTTTTTAAATCTTCTGTAATAGCTCACTGGGGGGAATTAAAACTTAGAGTAAACGTGGCAAACAATTTTTTCCTGTAAATGGGCGTGAGTGATATGAAAATAACATTATCACGTAACACTTGTGCGAGCCATGATGAATTTTTAGAGCGACTTCTTTCACGACTCGATACCTTCGGGCTTTCTGTTGTGCATAATCCGTAAAATAAAGTCTTTGCTTGATTGGTTGCTAGAACCAGAGTACGGTAGGCATTTCTGCTACGACCCTATATACCGGCCAGCTAAGTCTGCGCTGGGTTGGAGGGGATGTTACGGTAAGCTGAGGATTGGAATAGGGTAGTTTTCAGGGTACACCCAGCTGTAGTGGATGCTTTCATTACATGTGTCTGTGTTTGGTGGTGCTTAGTTTGTCTGCWTTATTCTTCTTCCTTGAATGAGTTGCTGTCTGGAATTGGGTATTTGCCATGTATTTATATTTTATTAAATTGGACATTAATAGGTAGCATCTAATCCACAAAACAATTGTGACAACTTATAAATTCGAAAAAATGGATCGTAAGGTGAATTTTTAATATTAAAAGTGTGACTATTTAAAGGGACCGCCAAAACGCGAACATATTGGCCGTGACGTCAGGTGTCTTGTAAATGGCCGCTTGTTTACATCTGGGGTCAGAGCGTCACGCGTCAGCCTCAGCCCGTCAATTTATCAGTTTGTTGTTTGCGTTAATTTTGTGACAAGCAAATTAAAATACGCCAAGAAAAAGTGAAATACTTATGAGTTACGACTTCTGAAGGCATGTTCATTGTTATGTAATTTGTGTACAGCGACGAGCGGTTCAACGCGGCGGAGATGAGGAACGTAAAAMCAACTGCACAAGTGAACTTTTTATCAAATTAACGTAGCATTGATAATTTGATCACTGTGGGTTGTTAGAAACATACTATTTGTAAACATAAAAATGTAAGAAGCAAAAATGTACCCTAAACTTGACATTTATTTTAGAGGTCAGAATAAATGTATTTTCGGGGCATTTGCGGCTCGTTTCCGGTCTGGCTAACAGTCGAATATATGGGGAACAACGTCATTCTTTATTATAACATTTCCATCTATCAACTTAAAACGCATATAATTTTTCATATCCTCTTCAAGCTATAGCAAAATGGAAACTGAATGGTAAACCCTTATAACCCCCAAAAATAATAAAACTTATAGTAAGAATTAAGATGATATTCACAACAGAAAAACAAACTTCGCAATTTCGACATATCACGTCTAGGAGCCTTAAACAACTTTTTCATACGTTGATAATGTACTGACTGAAGTACTTTTATAACTATGTACAAAACAGCACTTCTTTTGTTTTCCATACATAATAGATGCTTGTGAAACTACACAAATCGCTTTTTGGTACGACCTCTTACACCGTCCTTTCAATAAACACCACACAAAGGCTTTTTCAATACAAGAATGATACTACACCATTAAACAGCACGCTCCTCAGTAATGTTTACATGACACTTGACGTCACGAGTTGAATAACCTTGGACAGAAGCGTTTTGGCGGTACCTCCTAAGATTCGAATTTCAGACCTGAAATTCTCTACCTACAAATAATTTTTTGTTTTTTTTTAACATGTCGTACGATAGATATGCACGTCAAGATTTATTTTACGTAATTTTCAAAAAAAGTGAAAATACACAATTGTGTGCAGGTTTTCTTACTCGAGCTGTAGGTGGGCGATGATGCTCTATTGTATATTTCTAGTCTGTGTGTATTAGTTTTCTTCTACCGTAGATTATTTATCACTGTCCCGATTTCTTGTGGCTGGTTCCATGTCTTCCTCGTTTCCGTATAATATTATCGCGCTGTCATAATGGTATCTTACTCTTCCTTTGAAGTCTGTAAGTAATAATATTTGTTTCTCTGTACCCTTTTATAATATATTTATTTGCATATGTATTCCGGCATCTGCTTTATTTTTATTTTCAAGGCCTTTTACAGTTTGAGTAGAAGCGGTCTTGCCTGTTAGCCTTACCCTTACAAATTTGATTTTAACGTTTCACTTAGCTTTGCTGTATTTATTGCACTGTCAATAAAGCATCGCAAAAACTCAATATACAGTTATTTACAAGAATTGGAAAAACGCTAAAACAGGTAACTTTAGATTAAAAGAGCTTTATTTTGAGACGATTGAAACAGAGTACTCTGTTACTATGATTCATTGTCATGTCATTCGAGCCCATATTACCACAGGAAGTAATCCGTTATGTCTTTTGTCTTAAAAAACAATCAAAATGGGCACAATTTGGAATCATTGGTTATTTAAGACGCGCATTACACAGGTAAGCAGGCAAATGTTTACAATGGAATCAGTCAGTGTACAGTGTACAGCGATCTATGTTACACCTCAAAAAATTGTTAAATCTGCTGGTACTTTATGTTCCTTCCAACTACAGTTAGCACTTCATCGCTTTGCCGTCGGTAAATGATACAAAATATAGAAGAAATGCAAGCACGAGGCGATTTTGAATTCTAAAGCACAACACGTTAAACAGATATAATGGGGGCGACCTGCGCTCACAATAACTTATTCCGGGAACAGCAACAAACTGCGTAGACTGCCTTGCATCTCAAGTTTCTTCGGAAAAGCAAACTACCTATGCTATTATATCCTTTTAAAAAACACAGTAAATTATACCGCTCGGCAACTTAAATCGTTCTGTTGGGGTGTCTTGGTGGAAAGTGCATCGCATCGTTCAATTATCTAATATTAATTGAGTAAGTTTGACCTTGCTGTTTTGATTGGCCTAGTCATGCTTTCTGTTAATTTAAGGTGTGGTCGATTACAAAAAAATCATCATTCCCGAACTATCGGAAGTTACATTGGACAATTAAAATTCCAGCTATGTTTTTATGATGAATCTTACTGTATAACCTTACGGACAAACTTGCATTAACAGAGTATGGGCGTGTGTACATGTTATACTTCGTGTATGATTAGTATTAGAAGTGGTAATATTGAAATTCAAAAATCATTAGTCAGACAACTTCCAAAATGCATTTCATACAACACCGAGTTGAAGTACATATTTTAATGCTATTTAAGGGATAGGGTTTAGTAAAAAGGAAAAAATACGCTGTAATATTTATCGAAGAAAAATATTTCTTTATTCAGTATCTAAAGCCCAGTTGATTGTTTCGCTGTTTAACTCCTTACCTACATCTAGAGCTCAAGCTTCTTTCATTATACTTTCAATACTTGCTAAGGCTTTGAACAGGCCACGGTGAAACATAATTTGTATACAACCTTTATTATTAGGACTGATGTGTAAAATAGCAGACATACAGATATTTCTATATAGAAATTGTGTTTCGTTAGATAGTCATCAGTAAATATAGTAATACTGATAAGAGGTTTTTCATATTTAGTTATGATATTGAAGCATATTCATTATTATAATTATTATCTGAGACACCTGTTTCCTTTAAATGTTATTACTTTTTTCGTTCTAATTTTTAGATCTCATCCGATGTCATGTTAAAAACAGTACACGGCATGAAATACTATGATGAGCAAATATTTAGTTTTGTACAACGTTACTGGAAAAGCCATGCAATTATAGATAGTTTTTCTTTGTATTCCCGTAACATTGAGGCTGGGATCCAGGAGAGACTAACGATAGAAAGAGAACAACCTACTTTTACAAAACAGCACCACCTAAAAATTATTGAATGTTTAGAGGTAAATGAATGCTTATGTGAGAGATAAAATATTCTGCTACAGCCTAAAGTATTTTTCAAACCAAAATACTTAATATTTTTGCTAAAATAATTTCTAATTGCGACGTCTACTTTTCAAATTACTTTTATCCTACACTTTTACGAATTTTGGTTATTGCGCTGCTTAGTTTACACGTAAAAATAGCTTACGTGAAAATGTCGATCACGAGCTTTCGAATAAAACCATTTTCAAACATATCGGTGTAGTAATTATGGAGTGGTCCTGTTGTAAAATAATTGTGGTTCTCTTTATATCGTTAACTGAGATGGATCTTTCCCCTCTCTCCAGGATCCCAGCTTTAAACATATACTAGGCCCCGTAGTTCTTTAGCGCGGCCGTTTTGAGGCACCTTGGTTAAATTTTAACTTGCGGAACCAAGTTTGATGGCGCGGGGCCTGATATTTATAAACCATGACGGCAAAGTATTAAGTACAAATATAATTTCTTATAAATGGTTTTATCGTAGTACTTTCTTTGTCTATAAATAAAAATAACATAATTTAATTATTATTAAGTATGCGGGGATCTTTCTTTTCTCAGACGAGTTTTATAATCCGACAAATGTAACTTTTGCACGTAGACTACCATAGAGAATGCATTTGTGCTGTTATATTAGTTGTATTTATGGACATAACTATCTTGCACGCCATTTCCGCTACAAATACATTCCTTTTATTAAGAGCACAGCAAAAAGTGTACTTTGCTTCCTCAATTAGGGTGCTGTTTCCTCCTATGATGTTGCATTTCTCCACTGATGTTTTTGTTTAGGCATAGTGAATGTGTTAAAAATCTAGAGTGCAGCTTAGTGACGCGTTAATATCTATTTATTGTGGTTAACATTATGATTATAAAAATCTAACGTTTTGGAAAAAGCGTTTGTTATATAAAAAAAATCGAAAGGAAGACAGACGTCATTGCAGAAAATTGCTGTTACCGTTTATAATAACAAACATATATATATATATATTTATAATATTTTCTTTTTTATCAGATTACTAATTGTTATTCTATTGTTCCAGGTAAGAAGAAATCATCTGGTAATGAGCCTGCTAGCCAGTAAGTTACGTGTACTTCGGCTATTTAAGATATACATAGCCTTTATTTTTTATGTAAATCAAAATTGTTAAATGAATAAGATGTAAACATGACTATTCCATCACTAAGGCAGACGTTCCCCAACGACGATTTCTGCAAAGAATGCAGTTCCCAAACATAATTCTCGCAATCATATCGCCTACCTTGGTGTATATAAGGGAAGTCAGATCTATGCCGTGTTGTCTGCGTTGGAACTATAGCTGTGCCTGAGGAGGCTTTATAAGCCGAAACAGCTGCCCGCAGATTGTTTTGACGTAGGCGACATGGCATAGACATAATTATACTACCGAATATGTTGACATACCTACATATAATACATACTCCCAGGCGTTTTCTCATATTAAAATATATCAAATAATTCAAAAATTGACAGATGACAAGTGTACGTCACTTTCCTGAGAGGCGGCAAATTGATTTAATAGAAAATTTTCATAAGCGCCCTGGATGCATGAATCATTTATAGAAACCCTGTATAATGAATTGACGTTACCCCAATAAACATGTACATACAAAGGTTTATTGAAATAGAACATTTGTTGCTGGGTCTTCTTATTTCTGTCATTCGATATAATACTAAAATGATAATAACTAATTACCTAATTTCTTCTTTTTGACGCCTCCAAAAATAATATCCTGGCTACACCCACTGTTGCATTACAAGTAATCGTAATTTTCTCATTAACATTTAATCGATTGGGGGATGGGAATGTATTGTACCAAATAGTTGACGTCAAGCTGTTTGCTCCGCCAGTTTGCCATATTTTTGTAAGCTCCTTGGTGACATACACAAGCGGTCGATATACTCGTGACCGCAAAAATCAACAACGAAATTAAAACGCTCGAAGGTCGGCCGGCCGATTATGTCTGGTAAGCATAGCGCCTATGGCAAGACGCGGAACCACATGAACGCCAGGAAAACACGCTAGCGTCGCCGTATCGACGTCAGTTTCTTGGAAACAGCACCGCACTAACCACGAAACTGAATGGACTTTATGAATGGGAGGACATTACGTTAATGGATTTTTTTTGCATAGCAGTAGTACGTGGCGCCTGCAAACTGCACGTGGCTAAAAATGTGGGTTACAAAAATAGTAATTGAATTTTCGTTTCATAAAAAGCGTTGAACTAGGAATTTATAACTAATATACAATTGAATAAACCTTGAAAGTAGGTACCTAATGATAAATGTGATTCATTATGTGGGATAATTTATACACCGGGATTTCTGTCATTAGTCGATCGTCATCTGCTAACATTTCCTATTAGTCGGCAGACAGACTAGTCACATTTTATATGAAATCTACAGTAAAAGAATTACCAGCAGCAGTATTTGCTTATGTGAGTTTGGACCTTTATTGGTATAACCCTGTGCTAACTTAATGTTTGACAAAAACAGCAATTTTTTCGCAGTTGTTTTGGTTTTTTGGCAGTATCTCCTAAAAGCTATTGCTTTTTAAAATTTGCTACTAAACAGACCCGAACCTTTTTTGTATGTCAAAAGATGTGATACAGCTCTTCAAAGATAGAGCATTTTTTCAAAATGTGCAAATTTTAAGTTGATTGAATACAGAGGATTGATACGTCCTCACAATGAAATCTATAGAAAATTTATTATGCTTTAACTTGAGCTCAGCTAGGGACGGTAACTCTAGTGATCTCTTCATAAATGACGAAAAACGAAAAGATGAGAACGTACTTTATTGGCTGAAAGTTGAGTAACATCGTTCCATGCACCCACTAACTTGCTGGAATATGGTCATTTTCAATTTTCATCCCTTTGGCTTTTATAGCACTATTGATACTATTGATACGAAATTCTAGAGTATGATATCAATCTCCAGATCTGTAAATATTTGTATAATTATAAAATTATAATGTCCTTCCACGCCTACAAACGGGGTTCCGTCCATCGTAGGTACAGGACGCCACTTTGCACACATTGTGAACGATATAGTTGCAGCATTAGGCAAAAGAATGTAACACTTGTTCTGTTAGTTTTCTCCAAAGCTTTCGACACAATAAACAATGACATCTTATATATACCAACCCTAACATCTGTGCTGATCTAAACCAATACATAGAATCTTTTACACAAACAAATCGCAAATAGTTCTACTGCTATGCATGTTAAAATATAACCAAAAAATTCCTACTTCTGTCAAAAGATGCTATAGTTTTAGAAGCTACTTTTGCAATAGACTACTTCAAGATCAAGATAACATAGTCGTCTCTTCTCTTTTTATGGCTCAACCATCCTTTTTTACAACTTTTATTTAAGTATTCAATTTTAATCCTGTTTCGTGATTGTTAATTGTTATTATTTATGCCTTAATCTGAGTACATTATTTTTTACACATTCGTCTTATACCTATTTGTAAAATCACCGGTGTAATCTGATAAAAATACTGTGTAATTATAAACACTTTTATTATTATTATCTCCTGGCGCTATTAATGGTATTACACTGACTACTGCCAGACTATTAACTGTGGACTGTATTTATCTGAAACACTTAGTGGAAAATCCGGAGATAGATTTTTATATAATGCCACCATATCATCGTGTTCTAGTCATGGATCACGAAAAATAAATTTTCCTTACAACATTGTTTATTTGGATACCTATCAGTCTGATTTATTATTTACTCATGACTTCCTATCAATTAGTGTCAACGTATATCAGTATAAAATTTATCAGAAATTGAAATTTGTACAAGAAGTGTTAATTAAAAAAATCATAAATTTTTAATGACGTAAGTATTTTAGATGGCTTAGGTTGTACAGGCAAAATTGATTTTATTTTCTTTTTGTTTGTCTTTCAAATTAAAATATGCATACTGCAACATATATTTATAATTGTTTGTTGAATCGCTTTTATCTTTCGTTACATAAGTGACTTCAATGAACCACTGTTTGTCAGATTTATCAGTACCAAAACTGTATTTGCTAACCTTAAACAATAATATCTATTTTACCTTTTATAAAGGGTGTACACTAACGAAGCTAATTTCTTGGAACATCGAGTGGTGTTCTGAATCGCGATGTAATTGATATTTTTGAGAAAAAATGCTCCCAACTTGTTTGCCATTCGATTTTCAAAGCAAAATGGCTACGCAATGATTAAAATGAAGGGATAAAACATAAGATGCATTTGCCTTTTTTCACAACCATTTTGATTGTACAAATTCCAAAATAGGCAAATATATAATAAATATCTAATAATTGAATAATATAATATATGAAGGTATCTTAATCGTGTGAGGCGCAATCGCGAGCGATTTTAGAATTTTTAGTCGTCTTGCTGAAAACGAAAACCAAAGACATTTGTTACACTTTATGCCTTTATATGCCCATAACACAAAAGGTTACAAATATCGTAGACTAGCAGTACTTTGTGTTTTGTATTTTGGAATGCAAAGTTATTTAAATAAATAAAAATAAATAAAATAATTTATCAGCAAACATATTTGAATTTCATTAATCGCAGTAATGCGCTTCGATAGCCTAGTCTTTTTCTTATAAGATGCTTGCTCGGCATGTTGAAAATGTGGATTAGTATTACATTCGACAAGGTTTTTCATAAATTCTTTTGCAATTGTGGAGTGAGCCAGAATATTACCAGTTCTATATGGACATAACCAAGTAATAAGATAACACATTTAATATTTACGTTTCGACACTGACAAAGTTTGATCATGTTTTTAGGACATGTTAACATGATAATGATCATTTTTTGATTATATATACATACCTAAGTAAAACAAACTAAAATAGTTTTTCTAACCTGTAAACAGTTTAGTAAAGACACTGCAACTGAACCGCGTGATTTGAAGCCCACTAAAAACACACTACCCGAATGTTTAAAATGTCTCCCAAATGCAGATAAAAAATGTCACCAGATAGTGTTGTGAAATAACAAATAAAATAATTAATGGATGTAAAAACGAATAAGCGTTTGTTTCACCTACTCCTATAATATTTTTTTTACTGAAATGCCTATATAAGTAAGACAAGGAGACAGTTCCTGATATCCCATAATCGGTGCATACAAGTTTTTAGTTACAGTGGAATTAATAACATTTCTATTCGAATAAATATGAAAGCGACTACAATTGAAAACTGCTTCGTTTTACTCTTTATTCAGTATTTTCTTGCAAATGGCGTTATTAAATGATAGTACTAGTAACTTACATTTAATGGAAGGAAGTAGTCGATTACATTTTTATGGAACATAAATCGGAGCTATAACGTTGAAATAGTTGTTTATCACGTCTCCATTTTTAAAGCAGACATGGACTGGGATGAAGATCTTAGCTTGACAACCTTGCTGGTACAAAACAAAATACTTATCTATATACATACTAGCTAGGTGGCGGCGACACAAAATAAAACAATTAAATCTTGATTGCCTGTTGCTTTGCAAGTACTCGAGTGTATAACCCTAAATATTGCACTTCGCGTAATTTAATTTTGATAATTGTCACATGCTTTAGTTTGTATTCGTTGTATTTTTTATTGTTTTAATTGATAGAGATTGACTTCATTAAAGTGCTTGAACAAACTTGTGTCTTTGGACAAATGGCTGTGACGTAACTTGTTTCTCCGTGCATTTTTAATTTTAAATATTTAATGCCATAAAGGCATTAGCAAAAATTACAAAAAGTGCTTATTTTAAACAGATCCTTTAAACTTAATAACATAAAATTGTATTCACATAACGTTTGAGAATAAAAGGCATAATAAAAAGTTTTTTTTGTCCAACGTACAGTTATATTCCTTTAAGTTTGCATAGCATGCTGAGTAATAATTTAGCAACGGTCGTATCGTCAGAAAACACAAAAACATGCAAGAAGAGGTGCATTATTAAATGTTGTGTGATTAGTAAACAGGAAACTATATAGGTAAATAGTATTCCAACTGAAATCTCATTAACATAAGAATTTCTTCTATAGAAAATTTATGGACCACCTTGTATTTAATATTAGGCAAATTTATAAAGGCATTTACTAGTATGATAATTGAGACCACGGCAACGATTATTTTTCCATTAAGTCATAGTAACACAGTTTCTGGTGCTTGAACTATGTTTTCGAATGTCACTTCGGACTCGAACTTAACCACCACCACAGAGAATATTAATGATGTTTTAAATAAATACATCCTTTGAGAGCCACCAGTGTACATCTACAAGTGGGAATGTCGTTTTTCATCTATCTACCAAAAAAGATATTTGAGCAAAGCAATATACCATGAGCTAGACATTGTCACTAAGGCTTACTGCAGGGTTATTTTATTGCCAATGAGAGAATACTTCCCATGCATTATTAGATGACAAATATGTCTTGGTTATTCAGTCTAATTCCGGTACTAACAAGTTTCGCTGTTTTTTCAGCTGGTCAGAAAGAAATACTGACTGAATAACCAAACATTACGAAACGACCTGAAAAAACTTGTAAATGACGAAATACGGTTGAATAACCAAGGCACATGTCACTATTTGCATCCAATGTTTAGTGGCAGGTGTTTCAGTCATCGACCTACTTCGCAGTTGTTCTGTCAAATTGCATTKCTTAGTGAGGACTATCTATGGTGATTAATGTAACATTACAGGCTCTAATTGAAATTGTAACAAGCAGCGAAGAGAGACCGACGAACACGAGAAACAAGCTGGGATTAATCTCGGAACAAAAGCGGGAAAGCGGCTCATCAAGAAGAAAAACGAGGCCAAGAAGCAATGGAGACGAACTCTATGGGAGAGCGATAGACGGAAGTACCAGGCGACTACAGGAGGAAGTGGACGACATGATAAAGGAGAAAATAAATGACGAGTGGGTTCGGCTAATGGGGAGAATCTTTGAGGACGAAGGAAAGATGTGGCGATTCTTCACGTGTCTGTTAGGAGGGGAAACAAATGAGTGTTCCATAGCAAAGAAAGGGCAGAATCCACAGCTGATCAACTGGATATTAGTTGTCGAACAATAAGACGTCGGATGAGGACACCACGGAAGAAGCCGAGCGAAGCCTGGATGTTAATAGGAGAACTACCAGTAGAAGAACAAAAAATCACGACAACAGAAGAAGTTCAAGATATAATAAGGTTAGGAAAGCGGCTGGAGAGGATGGAATAAGCGCGAAATCACTAAAAATGATGAGATGTGGATGCCTGAATAACCTCACATGAATAATTATTGGCATCTACAGATATGCAATATTCCCAAAGAAGTGGAAAAAGGTACTTGTGGTTACCATACCGAAAAGACATGGACCCGACGGAGATGAAAAACAAAAGACTGATAAGTCTTCTGAACACCTTAACAAAGGTAGTCGAGAAGCTCGTTAAGGAAGAACTAGACGATCAAGTAGAAACGCGTGTAATAGAACCGCCAAATCAGTTCGGTTTCAGAAGAAAACTAGTCGCAATGCAAACTTAGCGGGCTGGGCGTTGCAAGTTCGAAGAAGGAAGATGAAAATCATGGCTGCTTGCTTCGACAAAGTCTGGAAAAGGGTGTAATTTTGAAAATGCTACAACAGGAATAAAACCGAAGCTGGTAAAGATAACCAGGCTAGAGGACACTATATACGTAGTAAGAGAGGGGAAGGAACGATCCGACGGGAGATATGCAGCAGAGGGGCTGCCTCAAGGATCTTCTGTCTCCTATACTATGCAATATATTCGTACATGGCCGATGGGAAGTGGAAAGAGAAAGGATAAGGATACTCCAATTTGCGGACATCATGGCGTTTGCCGTCGAAAGATCCGTCTGAATAGTTATTTCAAGAAGTGGACACTAACAATGAACGAAAAGAATTCGGAGATAATATGGAAGGAGAAGATAATGGTCGGCAACAACATGATTCCAGTGAAAGACACGGCGAGGTATCTGGCAGTACAATTTGACCGCAGATTAGTCTTCAGGATTCATAAGACAATGATAAAACACGTAGTAGAGTAAAACTTAAGAAGATTTTAGTGCTTTACCAGGTATATCACTCTCGAGTGGCTGAGGATTATCAAAGCAAATGGAATACCAGCATTAACTTACGCAGAGGAAATGTGGAACAGAGTATCAAAGAAAGCAAAGGAGACGATAACAACGGCTCAAAACAAGATGTACAGAAGGGTATTTGGAATATCCCCGGAATATCTGGATGGACTTAAAAATTGATGACCTATTGCAAAGACCAGAAGAGAGAACAGGATAAGATGAAAGAGAAGTTTGTGCTTACGAGGGCCAGGATATCGCTACTATAGCAGAAATTTTATAAACACTGATCAATGAAGAAATGAATTTAAAAAAGGAGCAATAAATGTGAGAGATTTTTATCTGTAGAAGCGCCCAGCAGGACTCAGTTGCTCTGACATAGGGGTCTATCCTGAAAGAAGAGTAAAAGAAAGGTTCGCTAGAAAAAGTGGTTATGCGGTTATGCAAGATGCAGTCCATAACTTCATCTGATAAGCAAAAAAAGTAGCACAGCTCATATGTAAATGTAACGTCACCATCACTTATTTGTAGTCTTTCTTGAGTTTCTTGCTACAAAATCTATCTTTTACTTTTAAATATTTTCGAATTTATGCAGTTGTTGAATTTAAAAGATTGCTTCACTTTCATGCATTATTATTTGAAATAAATTTGTTATTTAATTTGAACGATATTACATTTTGTACGAGTTGTTTGCGACTATACCTATATTTTAAATGTCTTTTAAGTATTGTCATATACCGGCGCGGCGATCGAATTAAAATATAGCCTAAAATTTTGTTGTTGTAAGTGACGCAAAATATAATACAGAATGCCGATCTTCTGTCGCAAAGGAAACATAGCAATATAACAACAAAACCAGACATATGAGAAAGTACACAAACATAATCTTAAATGTAATAAAGCTGAAAGCTAAGATACATTTGCAAATTTTAAGGTTACGTTTCTTTTTTCGCTCGCTTAGGCCAATACTTAACCAACCAGTAAGCTATTACGTAGTATTACAAAATTCTGTCTCTACCAGCGGCGAAATAAAACTATACATGAATGGATTAGATACTTGATGTTTTTTAAAAGTATCTTAAAAATTCAACAATCGTAAATTCAAATGTATTTAAGAGCTTTTGTCGCAAGGAACTCATATATGAAAAAATCGTTTTAATTCAACAATCTAAAAAATGCAAGAACGTTAAATGAAATAACAGGTTTATTAAAAAAACAAAGCATGCATGAAACTGAAACAATATTTTAAATTCAGCAACCGTATAAATGGAAAAATGGCATAAATTATATATTTCAGGATGAGAAAAATGTAAACAATGAAAAATATAACTAATGCAAAAAATTAACAAACCTAAAACCGCCGCAAATTTAATGGATATTTGTTTAATTTAAAGGTTGTTCGAAGGTAGAATATACTTCTTATAATTTGCGTTCCTATATGCAAATATGTGAGCACAGAAATATTTAATTGCTTATCTAAAATACTTGGTTAGGAACATTATTTTTATTCTATATTTAACACGTTAGTTCATTTTTGTGAAACTTTTTGCTTTCTTCAATAAAATATTATAGCGGCGTTAATTGGTTGGCACTTTAAAAGGGAAACTTTTGTTGCTTTAGACATTAGTTTTTATGCAGCAGCGAATAGGCGAAATACACACAGCAAAGGTTGTTTTCCTTGCAAAATGCCTAGTTTCAGAATTTTAGCAATATAATTATTGCATGAAACGTAATATTTAAGTACCTAAAATGCACCTCCAGGTTTTTATAATTTTATTTACAAACATAATTCATATTAAGTGTTAACACGATAGTTTATTTTGGTGATACTTTATCATATTTTTTTATATTTTATTTTATTATATTTTCAAAGTGAAAACACAGTAAAATTATCTGAGTCACTAATGCCTTGAATCTGATAGTTATCATTTTCTTAAAGTAGCTTCAAATAGCGCAATTTTTGAGATATAAATTGCAACTGCATAGTATGACACCACGACACAGGTACTCCGACTTTAATAATACTACTTTAAAATGACGGAACAACCACAAATATCGAAGCATTGAATTTAGAGGTACGCAACGGTCGTTGCCCGAGGACTGCTAAGAATATTTTTTGTATCGGTAATAAAACGCGGATGAGAAACATCTAAAAACAGTTTAAGTGTCCTTTGCCCCTTTGGCATGGGAAATGGTTTAGCTTTCAAAACATTCAAATGTACTCGTTAGTTCATTGGTGCCAACATAAACTACTTTGAAATGTAGTTTCACCAGTCTTTTTTCTTACCTTCGGCTTAACAAGCCGAATCAAACGCAACAAGTACGTTTCAGCCCGTCCTTCAGAATTATCTTAGTTGTGTGAATTATTTGAGGTGAGTTACTCGAATGATGCGAGCAACTGGACTAATTCCAGTTGTTTTTCTCCGAACCTAGCACAAACAAACAAGGCACCGACTGATCAAAAGACATATCTGTTTATTCATCTTTGTCACTAAATGGAGCATCATAATATTATCAGCCTGGTTTTGCTCCGTAGTCGTTATTTCAAAATACGCACGGCTAAAATATAGGTATCGCAAATAAATTTAAAAAAAAATGTGGGACGCAACCACAAATAAATTCATTGTGCGTCTCTTATTCTTCTGGAACGGTGAATACGTTTTTGTATGAAAACAAACTAAATAAAGAGCGGCTCAAACTGTAAATAAAACTAAAAGTCATGGATGAGTTACAATAATAGGGTCATTTCGTGTAACATTCCGCATTACCTGTTTGGAACGAATGTGCGTAAAAAAGAAGTGGCGAGAAATTTTAATTCGTCGTTCAATGTAGTTAGTCCCTTAAGAAAATTGAAAGTATTAAAATGATGTATAGTAGAGTTTTTTGAAGTTATTAAATACTAATAGTACAACATTTGTCTTTAGTGCTACCGGCATTTGGCTTTATCAAAAATAAATTTGGAAGTAAGACCAAATACAAGTGCTTTATTATTAGTATCGAGAAGATACTACTTTAAGAAATAGGTATTGGCCAGAATAAAACTGCCTAATAACTACATTTCTAAGTTATATCCTTAGACTACACAGGGTGTCAGGATGTCTCACTAAGAACTCCCCTTTGACAATTAAGCAAAATTTAAAATTTGGCAGTATACTTATAATGCCTGTACCGAATGTCGGTGACATATGGCTTCGTCACCTTGCTTAATTCAAACGAATTTTTTGTGCCGCCTTTTTGTTACTGCTGCCAAGCTACAATGTGTACGGTGATAGTAGTTGAAGATTGCAGATCAATATCACACCACGGCTCCGAAATCTGAGGTTTCTGCAAACTTAAAGTTAATTATCCCACAAAACATTACAGAATATGTTGAAAATACACATTCACATTTTCGTTTTCTAATATTGAAATATATCAAATAATTCTAAAATAGACATATGACAAATATAGGTACGTCACTTTTTTTTTCAATATTTTCCGTAAGCGCCCTGGATGCATGAATAATTTATAGAAACCCCGTATTATGCCATTTCTAGCTTCTACGTTAACATTTAAATATATTTCATGTCTAACATTCTAGATCTCAGCAAATACTTTACTATTCCAWTACTMGAAACTTCGGCGATTTGAAAGCTTTTTTCGGCGACAGCGTCGATAGCGCCGTTTGGATAGTTGAATGTTGAATATGGAACTAGCATCCGAATAGGTGTCTTTAAACGGTATTCTAGGCGATAATTTAAGACAAATATAATCAAGATAATTGACATAAAATGCGAGAACATCATTAGCAGTAAAAATAACACAATTCAATAATTATGTGGTAGCTTCGATAAAATGGTAAATATCTACCACGCTATTACCTTATAAAGCGTTTTGGTTCTGTACCCACCAAGACCATTTAAATCATAAGTTTTTTTATACAGTAGCTGCAATATCTTATTCTACATATATTCAGCCGTAAGAAACAGCACATTAATTTCCTTTTTTAACCATCTGTCATGTGGAAGTACTCAGCTTCTAGCTGACAAATGTAGAGGCGTCGTATCAACCTGACATAGGCGTTGATGAAATGAAAAGGTTTCCGGTATTGGAATATTTGATCTGTKTAACCATTTTGGACATATCTTATATTAAAAATGACGCTTGCATAAATTAATTTCTTGCCTTTAAGGTGTTTATTTTTTATCTTGGGGTAGCTTCTCTGTAGAAAAAGACCACTTTAGTAGACTTCCTATAGTATTTTTCTAAATACTAATACAGAGTGGTAAAAAATAATATTATCTAAAAATTTAATTGATAAAACTGCAAACAGAAACTCCGTATTTTTATAATTACTTCCACATCCAACGGATGAGAAGTATTGTATTTTTATTTGCTCATTCGCTTTGAAATGGTCGAAAACGTAAAAAAACAAAATTTGAGCAAAAAATTTCTTGTCTGTATGTCGGTGAGTCTGTGTCTGTGGTTTTGTTTGGGGGCACGATAACTTTCGAAAGACGTAATATATGAACCTGAAATTTGTCAAACGTATAAATCTCAACTATCCAAAGCGACCTATTGTTTGTGAGGTAAGGTATCGGGAAGGGGGCGAAATTGGGAGTTGCTACCCTCTTTGCAAATTTTAGTTTTTTTTTGTTTTAGTATGTGATTAGTAGTATAACTGCGAGTATTATAAATTTTCGGTGGAGCAAATTGTTTAGAAGACATTAGCAAAAAAACGTCACTTAAAGAAAACGGTTTTTCCTAAATATCTTCGAATATATTTAATATATACAAAAAATGAAAATACCATCAGATAGGAAAAAAATTTGCCACAAAAAGTGTCGTAGAAAATTTATCCAAAATTTTTACTTTCGAAATATTTCCAAATAACGTATTTTGGACCCTGTTCGTACGATTTTTTTTAAATTTTGGTATTATATAGAAAATCAAATTTCTGATTTGAAAACACTCTTAATTTTTTGTTAAGTTAATAATTTAAAAAAATGTGTAGAGAGAAAAATGCTCAAAACCTGATTACTAATCGTATAGTATACGAAATTAAAACGTAAATGTCTTTTTGACAATTGGATGTGAAAGTATTGATTCAATTTGCAGCGGTTTTTTGCCTTATTCAGCATTAAAAATTAGGATACCTCTATATGTCTGTTCATAAAATTTGTAGTTTACGAAATATCAGTAAATTAACAGTATTCTGTTGCACAAATGCTATATTTGGTGTGCAACTTCAGTTATTCTTAGTTGGCTTTGACCACGTTATAAAACAAACCTGTGTTAAGGAAATATCATACTATGTATTAAAAATTGTCAACAATCATACCGAGGTGCTTAAATTACACATACGACTCTACTTATATATATTTATTAATTAAAGGAAATGTGATGATTTATATTAAGAACATGTAGCACATTTGCAACTCGATGTCCGCAAAAATAAATAGTAGCAATCTTCAAGAACTTTAGATCTACCAAGGCAAGTTTACAGAAGAAATAAATTTAATGTTAGTAATGAAAATTCTGAATTCGCTATTTTGGGATATTTTACCGCACATCCCGCAGCGCCTGTAAGACAAGCTGCATCGGAATGAAGATTGTGCAAATCATAAAGTATAATTTAAAAGAAACCGATTTTCCATTAAGAGCGAAATTTTACTAATTTTATTAATTTATATTCACGAGGAAGCGATTTTTTTCTTGATAATATCATTTGGACAGATTTAACCAAATTTATTTAAAAAAGAATCGATACAACAGTTCATTCACTGGAGTAACTCAAATTTACATTTATTTAGAGAGACTTCAAAATCTTAACAATTTAATATTTACTTTGCGATGAGAAATAGGTATGTAATTGCATAGTGGCACTACACCTTCATAAACAAAGGAAACAGTAAGTGATACGTTAGTGTATTTTTAGTGCTTTTGAGTAAATAACTTGATTAACTTTTAGGTGAACATTTTGAGCAATTTTCAAAATTCTTACTTGAACTATCAACATCAGGGTGCACCTTCACATAAGTACCCAATTAATAGATAACTAACAGTCGGTCTTTTCTTGAAACATCCCGGCCCCCATATTTATTAGGCTATGCAGCGAGTACGAATAAGTTTAATAAATTTAAACTAATGGCTACCCATATGCTGCTCCTATGCGAAAAATTCAAGAAAGTTAATTTGAACATTTACCGGATTAATGTTTTACTTTTTAATAGCTATTATCTAGTGGTTGTAGTCTTTATTTTAATCAGTAGTTAGGAAGTTTATTTGTCTGCTTATTTGGTTTCACGGGTCGAGAGCTTTTGAAGTTTGCTATTGTTTGTTTAACGATTTTTTGGCGATGGTTTTCATTTTTGCAGATGTCGAGGCGCAAATCTATCGCATGTTCTTGATATAATTTTATCACATCCCCATAAATAATAAATATATTTAAGTAGTCTTGGTTTGAATAATTTAAGTGCAACGGATTTTTAACAGTATGAAAGTTTCTTTACACACGTTTGTTTCATAACGTGGTCAAGTCCAACTAATAATAATTGAACTGCCCCATTTTTGCAATAGATAAATGCTAAATTGCCCATATTTCGAAATAGACAACCTTACCCAAAATTATCCTTATTTTGAATGCCAAATGAAATTAAATTGTTAAAGTAGGAAATAGGAAAAAATAGGGAAAATACGTTCGGCAGTTTTTTTTTTTCAATTTAAACTTTCTTATTTTTTTAACAGCATGTACTAATTTAAGATGCTATACAGAGCATGAGAAAGTAGTTCTTCTTCTACAGAGATGCTATCCCAAGTTGAAAAACATTAATCATTATATTCCGGTCAGCAAAAGTCATTTTTGACATAATATTTTAAGTATGCGTAAAGGACATTGTAAATGAGTAAGTTGACGTTTATTTTCGGTATAACCGGAAGTGTCATATTCTTGAAGATGTTTAAGTCTGTTGTCCTACATCAACGTTTTCCCAACAATAGCTTTTCCAAATTCTATCGACGGAATTCCCAGTGGGACAAAATATATACCTGATGTGAATTACGGATGTTTCGCAATCATTTAACGCACGCCGCTATAAAGAAACTCACTATAGTTAACAAAACTACTTGCATCAGTTTTTCCGAGCCAAAAGTGCTGTATCGTAACAATATCTCCGCTCATATCGATCAACTTGCAACCAACAGAAAGCAAACTCCTAGTCTCCTAGCAACCTTCTTACTCATCTGATCATGCAACTTCTATGCATTTGTTAATTTGTCATCTTGTCCTTGACTATAACTAATTTTTAGTAGTTTAGTTGAGAAAAATTGAAAAGAAAGGCATCGTGCCTACTTAACACTTTGGGCAAAGTTCCTCCATCTTTGACAGCTGCGTCTGCCCTACTAGGTTGTATTGTGAGTCCAACTTGGTATAAATACTGAAGTAGTGCTTCGGTTTCAGTATTTAAATTTACAAAGTTTACTATATCAACAATTCGGTATGTATTTCTAGTCGTGGACATTTTAACAGTCCACAAGAATATTCCGACAACACTCTTACTCGGTCCTACTTTTCGATTGCAATTTGTCGTCAGTGTCGCTTTAAGGGAGTGAATATTATGTATGAAACTACACGTTTATGTCATATATGAACCATATTGACAAATTATTTTTTTCTTAGTTTCATCAACGACAAATTTCTGCTGGCACATTCGGTATCGCCTTAAAGGTATTGTGCGCGTTCCTAGATATATGTTTGTGTTTCTAAATAATTATCCTGCAATTGTATGAGTTTGTCACGATACGTGTTAATTACCTTTACCTTGAATACAGCACATAGTGCATGCTTTGTTTCGGCAAGCGATTGAATAAGTGCAAATTTGTAGCAGCGCTCGTTAAATATATCGAAGTGTAAGGGTTTATGTACGCCATGGCTTCAACTAAAACTGGACCGGTAGAAGCGAAATCTGTGAGTTATAACTGCTATGTACTGTTCACGTTTTGTTTGCTTTATAAAAACTATATCTTTTTAACGAGGCCTCACAGGAATAA
Organism: Rhyzopertha dominica; assembly: GCA_025024175.1. NCBI lineage: Eukaryota > Metazoa > Arthropoda > Insecta > Coleoptera > Bostrichidae > Rhyzopertha > Rhyzopertha dominica. Next base: position 16,100,413 of record QCXZ01000001.1, read on the forward strand.
CCTTGTATTTAAACTTAACCAATGTCGAAGTTATAGTAAGTTATCTAGCGAAAATGGTGGTGTTTAAAAAAGAAAACCCTAAATTCGTTGTATTCAGAAGGATATGGCTCCTTGTAGATATGTAGCTCAATGAAATATTATCGATTCCTCAATGATAATGTTTACTACTGGGTGTAATACGCGGCCTAAACCGTCATTTTAATGTAAAGTCAGTGCTTAAAAGTAAACATACTATTGCCTATGGTCCTAAGTGCATGTAAACATTTGTAAAAATGTAATAAAGCTTTTATTCTTATATGTAGTCGTCGTTAACTCACAGAGTGCAACTTGACATAACTATACTGTTTTTGCTATAGTCAAATGTCGACGCTTTACTTTCCACTTCTAATTATTATTCTACCGAATAAACTTATCACATATGTCAAACGTTTACAGCAATGAGTTTGAAAGTAATAAAGCCAAGCATGTTTGCCCTGGAAATCTATGATGTATATGCTGAGAACAAAGGTTTTTGAAACTGTAACAGAAAAGCGATGTTTAAATTTAAACATTAAAAGTATGGAAAATTTTGCTTAAATATGAATTATACTTACACGTTTTGAAAACAGTGAGTGGTGCTAGAAATAAGTATTTTATTATTAATTAATTAATTAATTAATCTTTATAAGAGCTAGAAACATGAGTGTTTATGATCATTATGTATAGAAGAGAGCCTCATGATGTACTGCAAGCGAACCCTCTACAGGAAGTGAATGCATAAGTATTTCAAGTAATAATTCAATTTTGTCTAAATGGAAAAATATAGATACGGCGAGAGATGTACATACATATTCCAAATAAAACAGATAAGTGTAATCAGTGCCAAAAAAAGACATCCTTCTTTTATCTGGGCAAAGACCATAAAAAGAAATTATTTCTGAAAAATAAGTTGTATTTTTACTTATCTTTGTTAAAAACATGATTGGCTTTGAAAGTAGGAACTGTAACGAAAAAATTAAGGAAATGCAAAATGGCATTTGGTCTATTCCTATCCATTTCTCATTTCTTATTTATTTCACAAGAAATAACATCAGAAGAGCAATCCTTATTTTGCGATGAGGTACTGTCGGAAAATATCCGAATTTCCTTGACATTCCTATTAATAATATTCATTTTAAAGAAATGCCATAAGCGAGAGGTTATTTCACCGCAATCTTTTCCGTCACCAGAGTCTAACATCGATAAAAGAAAATGCTTCCTGGCTTAGTTTTCTTTGTTCATCACAAATTACTATTACTTCAACAATATAGTTGCAATTGAATCTGTTGTTTGTGCTTCACAAATTTGTATTTTTGGCAGTAGTTAGATTTGCATTATATAGGAATTTATTGTAACTGAGTTTTCTGGATTGAAGTTTAGCCGCTGGAAAAACGCTTCTGATTTTCTTATATGAATCATCTACTCAGTTCAACATTAAGGGTAGGTTTAAATTCCTGATCATTTATAACCATCATTTTATTTCAAAAAGTGGCACAGTCACGGTACCTATCTGATTTGTAGTGAAAATCTAAAACGCACGAAAAAATTATGTCGAAATGACTGTAGTTAATTTTATTATGAATATATCTGATAGTACAAATAGTATGAGGTTAGTTTATTACTGCCGTCTGTTGGTGTTCATTGCAGCGCAATTCCTATACTTTCCTAGTGTTTATTTCAGCGAGTAAGTACTTCCTATCTGGAGCAGCTCTTCGATTTTTTTGTAGCAAGATCATAGTCATGATCCCTGGAAATGGATTCGTTATATAATTTTTTGTTTGCCACATAATCAACTGTCACCAGTATTCAAAACTGATAGGAACGTTTCCTTACACGCAAAAACAGACTGAATTCAATATTTTACTTTATTTTTCGCATGCTCTTCTTCAGGTCTTTGTGTTTTAGTTTTGCCTACACCTTTATATTCACTTATAATATTCCTTTGAAAAATAGCGATTTTTCCCATAAATGACCCTGTAATTAAGATTACATAATATAATAGTCCATGTTCTTTTTCGCCGTCTCGCTTTTGTTGTTGCTTTATTTACACCAATATTATTCATTTCGTAACTTTCAGGAAGAACAGAGAACAATGATAAATTATAGTTTTTCGACGTTATGTACGTTAAACCTTGCTACCTGATACAAGGAACGTCAGTCTGTGATTGGTTAAATTTTGTATCATTTTAAATTATACATTATACAAGTCCGTATGTTCACTTTGTTTGGCATAAAGCAAACTTTTTATAGAAAAGAAGAAATAAGTTTATGGCAGAAAGCCCTCAAAGGAGGAATTTGTTATTTTGGATTTAGTGGGTGGTACATTATGCACATTATGGAAAATAAGATTTTTGTGTGTAAAACTTGCACATGACCACAAGAAACTCGGAACGTTTAACTTTTAGGTAAACAAATATTTATCGCCACAAGATTATATTGAGCGTGAGTTTTTCTTATAGCTACATATTGCATAACTTGTTTGTTTAATAATACCAACACATGTAAAACTTTTCTAAATAATTTATCTTTCCATACCAAATGTACCATGTACCAAATATGCTGCAATCCAGGGCTGATTCTTTAAGGGTACGGAACGGCTGTATCTTGAAAACCAATTATGCTGTCGTTTTGAGAAAAAAAATGAATGCAAACGTACCAGAGAAATTTACAACAAATGTGTTGAAGTTGCTACGTTTCCCGCTAGGGGGCGAATCTGCCGTCACGTTACAAATAAATGCAACTAAAACCAAAATTAGCTGATAAAATGTCGGTGGAAAATAAAATTTTTAGAATATATGTTTAATTATCTAAAGATTCCTTGCCAACATTTTTTCTCTAGTTGCCATGTTAGCGGCACTACAAGACAAAATATCCTCAGAACTTCTAGATGCTATGAGCCGGTTTCTCTTCTCGTTGTTAAAGCTGATGTTAGCTAAAATAAACCCAGACAATACCTTAAATTAAAAATAGAGAGTAGAATATAGAATAGGGATATGTTTTAAACGCTCCGTCCAAATTTAACGAACTAGGACTCATTTTAAAGGAAGTTTCAAGGTATTAATATTAATGGTAAATTGTTTCAAAACTGATTTCTTTGAATAGCAATGAAGGACGTCATCGATTTCTTAGAAAATTTTAATAGGACGTTATAATTTTTTTAACTGTTATATAGGAAAAAGGGTGGTGAAATCCGCAGGCGGGTGTTATTTTTCGTTTTAAAAAAATAGTACACACAAGATAATAAAAAAGGAATTTTCTTATTGACCTCTGAAGAAAACTAAATAGGACGATATATTTTCTCACTTTGTTTCTTAGGGTATTATTTAAGAAAAACTTATGTTAAGACCTGAGGTTGAACACTTTTCTCGTTTTAAAATTAAAGCTAAAATAGTACACACGACACATAAAATTAGAAAAAAGTAATATTCTCCTTTATTTTTTTTGTATGCATTTATTTAGCGAAAACTGAGGTGAAAACCGGAAGTTAATATCATTTGTTGGTTTGCTAAAGCAAAGTAGGATAGATACCCATAACCGAGCACCAAATTTCCTAATATATTCAATAGTAGTTCATTTTAATTTGCATTTCTAATGACTTACAATAGTTTTAGATTAATATATTTTCAAAACCAACAACAAATACCAAAATAGATTAATACCGCTGACGCATTGACATTTGTCTCGATAATCACAAAGCGCGGTCTACTTTGTTTCAAACTAACCTGGTAAAATCTTGAATAAAAAGGTAATAAGATGTCTAATTTTAACCATTAAACATAAAGTTTAACCTTTTATAAAATATAATATCTTGTGAACAAGTTTAAGAAATTAATTTGAACCGTTATTGTATAAATTGTTTGTTTAGGTATGTGTATGTGCACTGTTTTGCCAATAACTTCAACACTAGAAAAGCTATCAACTTCAACACAATTTTTCTTTAATAGTAGCCCATAAAACGAGGTAAAAAGGTATGTCATCCTGTTCAGTTTTCTTTAGAATTCAAGGATGTACTATTTTAGCAATAATTTCAAAGGGAGAGAAGCTATCAATGTATCAACCACAGGTTTTTACTATAGTTTTTCTTAAATAATAGCCTACAAATTAAAATTATTAAAGTGAAAAAAAGTTTGTTGTCCTGTTCAGAGTTTCTTAAGGATTCAAGAAGATTTCTTTTTTATGGGTCTTTTGTGTGTATTTTGGAAATAAATTTAAAACAAAAAAATCGCACTCGTCTCTGGTTTTCAGCACTCTCTTTCTTACATAATAGCGTACAAAACGAAGTGAAAAATTATTCCGTCCTATTTAATTTTCTTGAGAAATGTGTGTGTGACACTTTCTTATATGGAGCTCTTTACTGCTAATTAAAGAAATCATGTTTGGGACAGTTTACACTGACATTTTATCAGCAAATTTTGGATTTAGTTCCGTTTGCTTGTAACATGATTTTTTAAAGCGATAGCGGAGGGGGTTTCAAGGTACAACCGCTCCGTACTGTGAAAAATACGTTCCAATGATCAATAAAATCCAGTCCGTTAATTTGGAGATTGTATTCAGCTTTAACGATACAACGCATGAAAACTTTTTAAAATATCATTTTTTGATGTATGTCAGATACTATCTATTATTTTTCTATACCTTCTAATTTTTAACTTCCTCCCCGGCGGGCAACAATTCCAAATGAATTAAACGTTGTATTGTATTTCCCCAAGGTACTCTTTAAGCATGTTTTAACGCTCCTTACAAGTCTTTCCCAAAAGCCTCCCCACCATGGAGCACTTTGGCAACTGAATTTCCATTTTATTTTTAACTGTGTAGTCAGATCTTGTATTTTTCTTGCATTCAAAAGTTTCTTAAGTTCTTTGAACTCCAGAGCAGCACGTTTGAATGTTTTTGCTTTATCAGAATATATCACGTCTGGAACACCTCTTCTAGCAAAAAATCTGCGCAAAGCCAGTAAGCAACCTTCAGTGGTCAAGTTGGGTACAAGCTCTAAATGTACAGCTCTTACTATTGCACATGTTATCAACATAATATACACTTTCTCCCTGTTGATATCTCCTTTCTTAACAAATAGTGGGCCGACAAAGTCAATTCCAGATATTTTAAATGGACTCACAGCACATAGCCTTTCCTTGGGAAGCGGAGCAAAATGTTCATGCGCAGACTTTCCTAGGAACTTCTGACACATCACGCATTTCCTTAAAATACTTTTAATACGCTCTCGTCCTTGGGTAATCCAGAACCGTTTTCTAATTTCTGCTAACGGAATTCCAATACCACCATGGCATGTCCTTATGTGTGCATTCCACACCAACCGATCTCCTAAGCACGAATTCTTTGGCAAAATTATGGGATGTTTTGTTTCATAAGGTAAATCTGAAAATTCCAATCGCCCTCAAAGTTTTATTATTCCTTTATTATCGAACGGATTTAACATCKATAGTGAGGAACTTCTATTCTTGTTTCCGTTCTATTTTAGGCCTTGTAGTTCTTTTTTAAGCTTTTGTTGTTGAGCTAACTTAATCCAATAGTTTTCAGCATCACATAGTACCTGCTTCGAAAGGTATCCAGTTTCATTTCCATTAACGGCTTTTAAATTGTGAATTATTCGAAACACGTAGGCTGTAATCCTCAAAATCTTTTCAAGACTGCTGTAATTTTCAATTTTAAAAATTGGTTCCGCATAATCCTCTGCTGTGTCAGTAACGTTGAGAAAAGTTGATATAGGACCTTCATTTTCAACACTTTTACTATCATCAGTAGGCCAGTACTTCTCGTCACCGCTTAGCCATTGGGGACCATTCCTTCAAACTTTAGACTCAATTAGTATTGTGATTTTAACTCCCTTGGTCAACATATCAGCAGGATTTTCAGAGCCAGAACAGTGTCTCCATTCACCTTTTGATAGCGTGTTAATTTCCATTACTCTGTTGCGGACGTACTGTTTCCATTTGTTCGGATTGCCATTTATCCAGTACAAAGTAATTTTTGAATCAGACCATAAGTAGAGCCTATCTAATGTTACCCCAAAATTTTTGATTATATAATTTTGTAGCCTTTGTGCTGCCGTCACTTCCAACTTTGGTAATGTTAGCGTGTCCTTCCCTTTATCGTTTATAGGAGTAATCCTGTTTTTAGACATCAAGATCTCACAAGAAGATTCTTCGCTAGAAATTGTCTTCATATGGGCCACTGCTCCATACACACGGGGGCTGGCGTCAGCAAAAATATGCAATTCAACTAATTTCCTAGGAAATAGTAAAGCACATCTAGGTACAGCTAATTGATCCAAGCGCATTAATTCTGATTTCCATTTCACCCATTAACGTGCTTTCCAAATTTCTTGCAATAGTATCTTAATTCGTACCCTAAACGGTGCAAGAAAGCCCAATGGATCGTACACCATTGAAATCATTTGCAAGATATACCTTTTGGTTAAATTCTTTGACTCAGAATTATTTAAAATTGTCTTCAAATCCACAGCGGTTTCGTCGGTATTTAGAAACCATTGCAATCCCAACACCTTCCTTACGTCTGATTTGCCATGTTCATGCTCACATAACTCGCTTAATCCTTTATTATTGGTATACCACTTTCGTAGGTTCGTGTTCGCATTCCTCATAACTCTAGTAGCAACTTTAAATATATGTGCTCCACTCTCTTCATCATCAGCGGATATTACCAAATCATGGACATAAAATGACTGGCGAAGAACATCACATAGCTCTCTATCGCTCTTAATTTGATTTAACAGATGCTTGTGCAATGTTGCTGCTAATAAGAAGGGACTGCAAGTAACACCGAAAGCAGCTCGTTTCATACGATACGAAATCAGCTTCGGCAATACATTCTCGTCATCAACTGGTTGTTCATACCACAAAAATCGATGAGTATCACGTTCATCTTCATCCAGAGTAATTTGCAAAAACGCCTTCATCACTTTATACCAATTCTTTCCAAATCACAAAATTCTTTCAAGTCGATATCTGATTGGTTTTGGACGTGAAAAGTGTGGCACACACCAAATCTGACGAAAGAATTTCTTCAGAAAAAACATGATGATTCGATCCTAATAAGATCCATCCAATTACGGTATTTATTGCTGATAGTGTGTTACTTAATATCTTCGTTTCTTCTTTTACTATCTTCCAATAGTTATCAGCACCTATTAACATTGATATTTCAATTCGTTCTTTATTGACATCTGTCAGCTGATAATCCTCTACTCCTTCCATGCAAACAACCTCATTTGTGTGTTGGCTTTTCAATTTCACCAGCACACGACGACACAACCTCTCAGGCGACGATTCACTGTTTCCAAATGCTAAAATGGCTATTCTACGTGTTCCAATTACTGGTAAATGCAATTTTCTTGATAAGCTTTCCTTTATGAACATTAGTTGGCTTCCGCTATCAATGGCTAGTCTAATGAAAACATCTGTGGTACTTGTGGTTGAAATAAAGACACATGCTGTTTGTAGGTATACATCGAGGAGATTCCCATCGGCGAACAAATTAGTCGTTTGGGTATGATTTACCTCTTCCTGCTTTATCGCTGATGGCTGTTCAGTGAGTCTATAACCTGAATATATTCTATTTCGATAGTTTGGATTTCAAACCGCTGTAACATTACGACCATTGCACTTAGAACATTTAACATTTTTCCTACAAAAACGTGCACTGTGATTCCTCTTTGTACACCTAAAACATCTCGAATTTTGTTTCAGGATATCCTTTTTTTCAGTCAAACTAATTGTGGAATCACATTTTTGTGTCAGATGGTCTTTTGAACGACAAAACAAGCAAGACTCCTTTTTATTTTCAACGGTGCCGGTTAATAACTATGCTGCAGTGCAAATCTTGTTATTTCTTCCAAACGCATTAATGTTAGGTACCTTTCTGTCACATCCGTCCATTCTTTTAGCTTCTTCATCTGATTCAATTTCAAGTTTCAAGAAGTACAAAATCTTGTTGATTTGTTCTTCATATTCTATCTCTGAATTACGTTTTGTGCCTTTTTCCCAACATAAAACTTGATGATGTTTGTGGAATGTCTGACTTGCATTTTTTTGTTGAATTCTATTCTCATGGAATGTGGCAGAGCTTTCAACACAATGGATTTGAACGTCATGCCATATTCTTCGGAAGAAACTCCCAGGGAGTGGAGAGATCTACATATAGTGTTTGCTGCGTTATACAATTTCCGTAAAGCCAAAACGTCATTTTTATTCTTTATTGACGGTAACATCAGTAACTGTTGAATGTAACTATCTACGATTCTTTCTACGTCTCCAAATTCCTGTTTTAATAATTCAATAGCATCCTTATAACAACTCTGACTAGAAAGCAATCCATTAATAGTATCAGCAGCTCTTCCTATTAATGCGCTTTTCAAATAACTAAATTTAGCCGAGTCATCTAGTTCATCGTTATTGTGAATGTTAAAGCTAAACTGTTCCCAAAACTGTTGCCAATCTTGTGGATTGCCATTGAATTTAACTGATTCTAGCTTAGGTAATCTCACCGTTTTCTTTTTTACTGAAATTAGTGCTCTCTCTGCTTGAACTGCATCATGAGTTCCATGTCCTCTATCCGACTGTAACCTTTGTTCAAGTTTTACAATACACATGACAGCAGCATCGTTGTACCCTGAGCATTTTTCAAATTCTGCTTGCAGCTGGTCTTCATTTAGATCGTTCTCATTCATTTTGGCTAAAACTTTTTCGTTAGCCTCACTTAAGTTACCTTTAGCTGCCTTCACTCTTGCGATGAATACATTAATTCCAGACACATCAATATCCTCTTTTTTTTAGGAGGTCGTCTGCATCATTTATAAGCCTTGTTAAAAGAGCACGACAAGTTTTCCGTAACGATAATTCCATTTTCCAACGTTCAAAATCAGCTTCTTACAGACCTTCGCAAGTTCCCGGGTTTCGGCACTAAAATGTGAAAATACGTTCCAACGATCAATAAAACTCAGTAGGTTAATTTGAAGATTGTATTCAGCTTTAACGATACAACGCAGGAAAACTTTTTAAAATATAACTTATGTTCTTTTTGATGTATGTCAGATACTATCTATTATTTTTCTATGCCTAATTTTTAATACGTACTTTTACTGAATCACCCTGTATATGACCCTTATAATCTTTTGCGAAGTTTTATTTACACAGTGTGCAGCTCTGTTGTAATGTAAAACTATATTCGTAGAGATAAGCAAAACTATTATAACAGGATATGTTTGTACATGTAAATGTTAACATCTGTCAACAGCAAATTTCAAACCCCATAGATTCATCTTGGTTATACTTTTAGCGAGTATGTTCTTTTCAATAAACTAAAAAAAGATGACTATCTGCGAAAGGCTTCAAGCATTCATGCTTGGAATAAACGTAACTATTTACGTAGTATTTAATTAGTTGTAAGTGATTTTAAGTTTGTTAATTGAAATTGACGTTTCGTTTATGTTATATGGAAGACCATTTCTAATAAAATTATGGAAAAAGTCCCGCCTATTTGCTCTTCATCCAAATATACTTTGGCGACAATTCACTTACAGATTTTCAGAAAAGTCGTCTGCCACGGCTAGGTTTTCCTGTTAATGGGATGGATCCACTTCTATTTTACGGATGTTACGGGTACACATGGTGATCTCCTAAAGAAATACCCTTTAATACACCATGGGTGGGCCAGTATGTATTTCTCTTTCAACAACTCACGTTCGTTATAAAAAGTAGATATTGTATTTTAGTCTGCCAAAACTGTGTTGGATTGTTAGCTCAACGCTAGATGATTAACTCCCCATTTCTAAAAAAACCAAATGGGTAAATCGTAAAACGAAGTTTAATTGATGAATCCATTTATATTAAGCCTGACTAATTACGCCGGCTTGCCGACTTTATGGTGTTTCTTAGAAAACATACGTTACCCCAGCGATTATATTTTAGTTAAAAGACACTTTTTAATGTTGACAGTTCTTCGTAAATGTAAATGTGCTCAGAGCCACGTTGTACTTAGAAGATTACGAGTATGTATAGGGATTGCTATTACTCTTACCTAATTACTTCCACATCCAACAGATGGGAAGTATTGTATCGCGAAAAAAATTTTCAAAAATTTTTATTTGATCGATCGAAAACGCAAAAAACAACAAAATTTGAGCAAAAAAATTTCTTGTCTGTGCGTCTGTGGTTTTGTTTGTGTATACGATAACTTTCAAAAGACTTAATATATAAACTTAAAATTTGGCAAACGTATAAATCTCAACTACCCAAAGCGACCTATTGTTTGTMGGATAAGTAGGGTATCGAGAAGGGGGCGAAATTGMGGMGTAACTACCCTTTTTGCAAATTTTTATTTTTTTATTTTTTTTTCGTTTTAGTTTGTGATTAGTAGTATAACTGCCAGTATTATTTGCTCTTGTAAATTTTCGGTGCAGCAAACTGTTTAGAAGATATTAGCAAAAAAGCGACACTTAAAGAAAACGGTTCTTCCTAAATATCTCCGAATATATTTAATATATTCAAAAAATGAAAATACCGCCAGATAGAAAATACAATTTCTCACAAAAAGTGACATTTTAGAAGTATTTCCAAAAAACCTATTCTGGACCGTGCTCGTACGATTTTTTAAAAATTTTGGTATTATATAGAGAATCAAATTTCTGATCAGAAAGCACTCTTGTAATTTTTTGTTAAGTTAATAATTTTCAAGTTATTTGGAAAAAAACGATTTTTAATTTTTATGTATTTTTGTTAATATCACGAGGACTGTTTGTCTTAGAAAAAATGTGTAAAGAGAAAAAATGTTCAAAACCTGATTACTAATCGTATAGTACATATAAGAAATAATGACGTAAATGTCAGTTGACAATTGGATGTGGAAGTATTGATTCAATTTGGAGCGGTTTTATTTAGAGTTGTATAAAGTGACAATTTTTGGTTATAGCCATTTTAATCTTTTATTATTCACAAGTAAATAAATATAATATTTAGTACACATTTGCCACAATTTGATGCAGTAAAAATAATTGTCCTCAATAAAAGCAGTTTATATAGCAAAAGTAGATCCTTGATGCGTATATTTAGAGGAACTACTATTTCACAGAATCAATTTTAATTAAGAATTGAGATACTATACTATGATGGTGTTATACCTAGATTACATTATAAATATCATCATTTGTAAACTTCGAAAGTAAAATGTAAGAGCAGCGGTCTGTCTAGCTTGAAAGTTCATTGTTCTGAGGTCAGATTTGCGTTAAAGGTAAAAAAAATTCGAATCTAACGGTGAAGCTGAGCTCTGCCGTGAGACGCATTCACGAAATTAACAATGGACGTGAAGCTAGAAAAAGTGTTTAATTTACCGATTTAATGCCGTAGGTGTTAATTTTCTAAGTAAACTTACTGTGGCTGGTCTGCTACCGATTCAGGTGCTCGATGCTCGTTGTTAGGCGAGATTTCTTACATTTTAAGAGATTCTTAGGGATTCTAAAAAAAAAGTTTGAGGGTTTAGGTGATATAGGTTTAAACCCTTCATTTAGTTTTATATTGCATATTGAGATTTCGAACCTGACATTTGTAACAATGGTTTAATAAAACTTTTAAATTTGCTTAATATCTTTAATTACCTTTTGTTTGAGGTTTGCGTGCATCCATTTTGACTACGTCAGATTTTCTTGGGAAATTTATTTGAATAATTGTAAGTGGTACTGGAGATGCCTATATTTTAACCGAAAACGCCTTATTGATAATTTAATAAAGTGGATAAATCTTGAGCTATTTAATATACAAGAAAACCAATAATAATATATCAATTTGGAGAAATGGAACAGTTTTCTATTTCACACTGACTAGTTTAGGGGAATGTAAACAAAATATGGATTCTATTGGGAATACTATCAGCAAGCTACGTGAAAATATCTTCAACTTATGTTATTAAGAACACCTAATGGCAGTTAAACTATTTATATTATCCAGATCAAGCTATTTGCGTGAACTTCGATATGGTGGCAGACTATCTGATTAATTGCGGATTTTGTATTTGTCAGTAATGCATTACAGAAATATAAGACATGACACACTAGACTGCGGCGACAAAATGAATTACTTATGTATTGATTAAAACGGTTCGTATTTCCAACATTTGTTTTCAATTGTTAAATGCATTATACAGAATTAATAATAATGTACACTGCATATCTAAAGTTTCTCCATTCGCATGTTACCTGCCTTTCCCACGCGTTAATTTAGAAGAGTTTGATAAAATCCTGATCGCTGAAAAATTACTTTTGAAGCTGATGTGTTATTCTTCAAAATCTAAAGAATGCTAAAGATTTCTAAAGCTTTCAACTTGGATAGATAAAAAACAGGCTCTTAAACGAATTTTAAAATGAAACGTCGTGCTGTTTAAAATTTTGGATTTGATAGTGGCTGTAGCGCCATCTTGAATTTTGAGACCGCACACACACACACACACACACAGCATTCATTCAAAAGTAAAGACGAGACCTCAAGTTTTTGGTTGTGGATAGCTTATTCTTAATTCTTAATCTAGATATAAGCAATAAAAATTTTATGGAAAATATTAGGTAAATCTAGAAATGCAGGTCTAAGAATAAATATCAGAAGAGTAACAAACTGTGTTTTTTTACCAAAACCTTTTTGYATCAACCTGTTTCTGCCATCGGTCATCAAATAATTTTCGAAAATAGGTTCCATACCATACATTTTATTTTTAAAATATTATGATTAAACTGTACAGCTAACACACAAGTATTATTAATCGGATTACTGCTAGCAATAAGAGACTTTTTAAAAACTTACGAAACAAAACAGTCAACTTTACTAAGCAACTACATTTATTACAAACCTAACACCTGAACTTTTTAGTCTTAGACATTAGACTTATCTTGTATTATCAAAAAAGAACATAACTTAACTTTTTACGAATTTAAAAGAAAAATACTGGTGAAACATTTTAATATTGCCAGAAATGTAATTTCAACAGGCTTTTAATAACGTAGAAATGACTATACTGCTATAAAAAAAGTTATACGGGATCGAAAACTGCGAAATTTAAACCCTTATTAGAAAACCTTTTCAAGGAATCTAAAATATTTGATGTACTAGTTAAAGATCTCCTTAATCTCTACCTAGGGGTCGAAATTTAAAAAAAAAATATTTTTGATATCGAATTCAATAATGCGATAATACACAGGATGCATGGTTTATTTAAAATAAAAATTTGGGTGGGGTACAGCGAAACTGAAACCCCTGTAATAATAAAAATCTTTAGATTATAGAGCTTTATAAACAATATAGAGTTTGCTTTGTACTTCTTTTCTAAATTAAATGATAAAGAAATTAAGGAGGAATGCCAAACTAATAACTAATAAAACATCCTGCATATCAAGCGAAATGCGTCATTATAACTGATAATTTATTATAATGATTACATCACACTAGGGCTGCAAAAAGAACACCAAAAGATAAAACAAAGCAAGCGTAATATTGCAAATTTGGAACTCAGTTTAAAAATAATATCATCTACCCTATCTTTTTTAATTTTTAGAGGTATATACTTTTATTTATTTTTCTTAGTGCGGGGTATGTGGTTAAAATTCTAATAGACAAGACAACTGGTCCTTTCTCAGTTAGCAAAAAAAATGTCGCGGAAGCACTTTTTGATGGATTTGTTGTTGCAAAATTTATTGAATGCTGGTTGATATAGCAAGCAGACTTTAGACTCTAAAGCAGCTTGTCTTTTTGACGGTTTCTGTTGAAGATTAATGATTAAATTATATTGGCTTTCATATTTGGATGGATCATCAGATCAATAATTTCTGTGACTTTGGAGGTAAAATTAGGTTAATTTAACATTTCGGTCTTAAATTTTTTTGTGATTGGATTCTAAACTGGAATGCTATGTATTTTATCTAACATGGCACGATATTTTGCTCGCATAAATATTAGCATTTTATTTACAAGCTATACGAATTCTTTGAATCTTAGTATTCAGAAAGGCTAGTAGCTGTTCATTTAACGACTTCACTTCTTAATCAATCATTTAATAAAATATCAGCTTTGGAGTATTCCGAGCTTCCTGGATACTATAGAAATGGAACCTTGGCAATATAGCCAATTATAGTTCCAATCTAAATTTAAAAAATGAATAGAGCAGTATTACTGGAAAGACGTTAATTTTAACAACGACCTTCGGAAATGCGCGAATGTAGAAGAGAGAAGATTAAAACATTTAATTAAGCTGTTTATAAACTAGAGCAGGCTCTAATTATCGCATTTGGGAGATTCGCAGAATTACCTAAGTTAAACCGAATTTTGGTGGACGATGATTTTTAGCCGGTAATTCCAATAAGCATTTTTACAGCGGTCGTTTGACGTCAATAGTTTCAACCTGTTTGGTATGTTATGCAAAAAACAGAAATAAACAACTAGTGATTGCCTTTATAATAACTCGCAGACGCCGATATTTACGCTTAGACGATGATTCGCAAATATCGTTACTTCTCGTATTACGTAATGTTTTAGCGGTCGACGAGGTGTAAAGTTTTAAAGTGTACTTTAGATTTTTTTACAAAATATACCGAGGGTTTCCTCTCAGGACAATGCCTCCGTTGTAGATAATAATATATTCGAACATATAATAACGAACATCCGGTTCTTAGCTAGTGGCAAAAAAATAGATTTACGATGTGCCATTAAATTGCCTTTATGTTAGGAATTTGAATTTTGACATTTTGAATTGAAAAAGCAATTTAGCGGGGCTCAAACTTTCCAGAAAGACCACCTTAGCATATCTTGTGGCTTTTCCACAAAGTGTGTTCTAAGTCAACTCTTTTTAATGGAACTGATGTTAAATGAGTTTGAAGTAATGGAGAAAGTAAGGTTGTTAGTTTCAAATATTGTCAGTCACAGGCACAAATTAACGCTTTCTTTCTTTCTGGATAATTTTTAATAAGATGTACTTCTGTATTAGCTGCCTAACGACCTGTTTTCGTTTTTTATGTATACATATCCCCGTAATTTATCCATTTATTTTTATTGTTGTATAACTTTTTTTACATTTCAATAATTTGGAAGCAATAGCTATGTATTATGTATTTCACGATTTCTGCATGACACAGAGATACCCAAGATATAAAGCTTTGTAAAGAGGTAACACTGGGATTTTGATATTTCGAAAAAAGAAATATATAATTCACAGGGACGCATTCAGTTTTTTTTTGTAACCAAAAAAAAACACTATTGTACCTGTTTTAATTCAATGTCTTTCGGGAAAGTTAGGATGTTGATATTTTTAACAAATGTTCGCAATTAATACCATTTTGTACGAACTAATGATTATGTATAGCTTATTAAAAGCAAAAAATCAAGTCTTTGTTATTCCAAAAAATGTATTTAATAGCTCTATCCGGCTATTATAATATTTTATGCTCATGGAAAAACCAGAAGATGTGTTCAACTGTATTTTCGTAGAAGATTTAAAACTCAGTAATCTGCCTTGTTGCCTAGTAAACCGAATTTAGTTTAGTTCAGTCTTCGTCACCCATCTTACATACATAGATACAAAGGTGTATATTTTGTTATAATGATCTTACGCCAACATGTGAAACATAAGTGTAGGTAGTAGCTATCTTTCTAACGATCACCCTCAGTTGTCACTTCGCATTGAAAAGTTACCTGACGCAATCGGAGAAGCCTTAACAGAGGTGTAACGAAGAGAAAAAAACCACGGTGGTTGTGTCATTGATGGACACATCTGTCTCAAATACCTAGTAGAGAAAGTAGTTAACTTTGAGTAAAAACGAATATCACAAAGTAGTCCCTATTTCACTTGACTCTTTTTTTTTGCTGGTTTTTCCAGTAGGCTCAAACGCTCATTGGCAATGTAAGTAGTTAGTAAATTTTCACAAAATGATCGGGCAAATGTAAAGACGTTACCAAGCTACATCGTAGTCCGTTAAGCCTCAGTTAGATGACTCATTGCCGATTTTCACCAAATGACCCCCAAAAGTGCGGCGAAAAACGTGTCCACACACACACAAGCTTAAATTGGCAATAGGTGACGTGATAACTAAATCTTTATATTTACCTACTGCAATTCGAAACCATTACAAAGCATGGCTACTACTTTTGTTAAAGCTTTTCTATTGAACCCATATTTTTAAAATTCAGCTCGAAGAGATCTGCTACGTATTACATAAGAACACCAGTCAGCTGAATATTACGTACTAATTATTGATTAAATAATATTAATTAGTATTCATTAAATGTTTTCACACAGCTGATTGTGCAGAACCTCCAAACTATACATATTTAGTTGTGGTATTCTTAATCCGGAAATCTTCCATTTATAAATTTTACCTTTGCTTGATTTTTCTTGACAAACACTTGCTTTCTGTTCTTCAGCGTCTTTGAATGATAATAGTTCATTATTAAAATGCATGTCTATGCTGTGCTGTCTACACCTCAACCAACTGCAGATAGTACTATTTCGCTGTCATTACAGCTCATCAGTGCAGTTTAGGTCTAATGTAGACAACACGGCATAGAACTGGTTTTGCTTATATACCAAAGCAATGGTATGATGAAAGTAAGAATTTAGGATGGCAATGCCATCTGTCAGTATTACACTGACATGATGACAAAGCCACCTAGCTGCCATAACGGGAACTACTTCCTAAAGGAAGTGATTAACATATAATATTAAACATATACTATTTCGCTGTCATTACAGCTCATCTGTGTAGTTTAGGTCTAATGTAGACAACACGGCATAGAACTGGTTTTGCTTATATACCAAAGCAATGGTATGATGAAAGTAAAAATTTAGGATGGCAATGCCATCTGTGTAATACTGACAGATGGCATTGCCATCCTAAGTTCTTATTTTAATAGTTCATTATGTTTTCGCTCAAATATTTTATTATATGATTTTACAAAAGTCCGTTTTGTTACGTTTCAAGTGTGTTTCTATAGTAAGCAGTGGCAGAAAGTCCGGGCTGTATTGTAGAAAAAATATTTTTAATAATCAGAATTATAGTATAGCGAAAAAAATTTTCAAAATTTTTTATTTGCTCATTTGCTTTAAAATGATCGATAATGCAAAGAAAACAAAATTTGAGGAAAAAAAATTCTTGTCTGTGTCTGTGGTATTGCTTGTGGACACGATAACGTTCGAAAGACTTAATATATGAACTTGAAATTTGGCAAACGTATAAATCTCAACTACCCAAAGCGACCTATTGTTTGTCGGGTAAGTAGGGCATCGGGAATGGGGCGAAATTGGGGGGTAACTACCCTTTTTGCAAATTTTTATATTTTTTTTCGTCTTAGTATGTGATTAGTAGTATAACTGCGAGTATTTTCGGTGCAGCAAACTGTTTAGAAGATATTAGCAAAAAAGCGCCACTAAAGAAAACGTTTTTTCCTAAATATCTCCGAATATATTTAATATATTCAAAAAATGAAAATACCATCAGATAGGAAATAAAATTTTTCACAAAAAGTGTCTGAAAATTCATTCAAAATTTTGACATTTTCGAAATATTTCCAAGAAACCTATTTTGAACCCTGCTGGTATGATTTTTTTAAATTTTGGTATTATATAGAAAATCAAATTTCTGATCAGAAAGCACTCTTGTAATTTTTTTGTTAAGTTAATGATTTTCGAGTTATTTGGAAAAACCGATTTTAAAATTTATCACGAGGACTGTGTCTTAGAAAAAATGTGTAGAGAGTAAAAATGCTCAAAACCTGATTACTAATCCTTTAGTATAAGAAATAAAAATGTAAATGTCATTTTGACAATTGGATGTGGAAGTATTGATTCAATTTGCAGCGGTTTTTTAATACGTAAACTTTTTCGCAGGTAAAAATAAGAATTTAGGATGGCAATGCCATCTGTCAGCATTACACTGACACGATGACAAAGCCACCTAGTTGCCTTAACGGGTACTACTTCCTAAAGCATAGATATGCATTTTTCGCAGGTATTTTTTCAAAAAAATTTGAATCCGCTTTTGATGTCAGGATTCTATCTAGCACCTCCTACACTAACATTATTGTGCAATATAACCACTGTAATAAATCTTTTATAACCCATTTAATGTTCGAGTTCTAACTCTAGAAGGGACTTGAGCAACTAGTTTTTGTTTCTCCTTGCTGAAAATCGCAGAAGAAAAGACGTTTTAGGATTTTTAATATAAACCATGAAACATAAACAATCTTTCGTTTTGTGTTTTCGCATTAATGCATTCCAAAAGATTTTTTGTCGCCTGTTAAATTATCATTTTTCTTTGACCTCCTTAAATATTTCAGAAGTAACAATTTTTTAACTTTTTCTTTTAAATAAAGTTCTTTTTTGACACTATGACCGTGGAAAAATCTCGAGCTTCAGATGCAAGCTGATATTACTTATAAACATACATTACAGAGAAGCACGCATATAGGTATAGGAAACTTATAACTATTTGTGATCTACGTGCATAATTTTTAATTGTGTGACATTTAAAAATACAGACATGCAACATTAATAATGTAGATCACATACTAAAAATGCTTATGACATTGATAATGACTATTATGTAGCTGATTGTTTCCATTTTGTAAAAACGGTTAATAACAGAGTTGTACCAAATAATCATATAATAATCTTTCTAGCTATACTTCATTTAGTTGGTAATGTCAGTTTAAAATTAATTAAATATGTAATCGAAAAAAGTGGCAACATATTCAACATTTAAGTGAAAATATGCTAAATCTATATTGTTAAAAATTGTTTCATTATCATTTGTTTTGGAAAATAGCTATCAGCTTATTAGTTACAATTTCCCAAAAACTCTGATGCTGATAAGTCATATTTATAGATTTTGCCTTGCGAGCCTTCAAGAGGTAAACATTCGGACTTTTCTCTGTGATATACCGAAGAAAAACAAGGAAATCAAAGTCTTTCCCAGCATTAAAAAACAATCGTCATGTCGATAAGAAGTCTATCGCTGTCCTTTGGCTGTAGCCTGTATGACGATAAAATGTGACTTCTCGGAATTACTTCGAAAAATAAACTGCATTCTAAGAAAACCTATGACTCATGTATTTTATACAAAATACCACATTATATATTAATTGATTATTGTGATAATAATAAATAAAATTTAGGCTGGGATGGGTACTTTTATTCAATTTTCAAAAAAACTATGGTACCTTATTTGGTCGAAAATTGAACATTATTTATTTAATGAAACACGGCGTAAGACTTGTTACCTATGAAGATTATGGCCCAGTGAAACGTCAAGACCAAGTGACCTATCACGCCTCAATAGCCCCGCAACACGAAAGCTGTTTTATGACAGTCCGCGAAAGCTTATAAAGTTTTTTTTGTCCAAGTAATGTTGAAAAAGATAAATCCCAAAATTTCGTCTCGGCATCATTCCAACAAGGTGACGGTGGCAATTTTTTTTAATGTTCAGATAAATTGAAGAGTTGTTATACATCAAATTGTCAAATTTCAAAACATATTGTTTGCATGCGAGCCTTCTGTTGACTGTGGTTGGTAGCAGTTTAACTGAGAAGTTAGTGTATTCTTTTCATACTATTTTATTTTACAATGCATATTAATACTAAACCCTATTTAATAGAGTGTTTTTGCTCTGAAATAATAATTATAGTCTCGTTTCCAACTGTACCTCTAAAATAAGGTGATTGCACTGTAAAGGAGTGGTCCACTCTGCGTAGGTAACTACCTATATTATTCAGATGCAAACGTTTGTATACCTATATTGCCTAGATTTCTTTGCAGATGTACATCTTTTATTTATACGTTTCGTAACTGTTCCGTAATTTATTCATCGGATATTCTCCCGCCTACATATAACGAACCGTTAAAAATATAACGGATTCATGATCCACATAACTGTTAAGAAAATTGTTTTCAACATGAAAGTGCATTCTCCCGGAATATTGCCTTATAAAATGAATTTGATAGAATTTTTGTTGTTTAAACATTGACGAATTTGTTGACAAATATTTGTGTTTCGGACACCTTACTGGTCATTATAATGGAATATTAGATTATGGTATATTTGCCCTTCAAATAAAGAAAGCATAATCTTTTTCCTGGAGTCACGAATGGATTTATATTATATATCAATTTTACAGCACTTTATTACTGCAACAAATTATGGCCAAAATGTTTCAAACGAGAGTTGTGTGTAACCTACTTATCGACATCCTAAAATTATATCCTTTTATAGTATCCATTCGTTCCTAGCACTATCCAACATTATTATTTTTGAAACAGTACACCTTTGTATATTTTTGCATTTTTGAGCCGCTTTGTTCAGCTCACAAAGGTGATTATATTGAACCGAAGGCTCTATGAACACCGCAACTTGTCAATATAATAAGATTTTCATACAGATTACCATCAGCATCAGCAAGAATGAAATGATAACAACAAAGAAAAATACCAAATTAAAGCTCATATATAAACATAATCGAAGCGAGTGGTAAACATTTTACTGTAAATCGGACGAGGAAACCTGTGTTGCGGGTTAATAATTAACGCCATTGTTCAGAATAATAGAAATTTTCTTGCAAATGCAATCGAACAAATTATTTAAAATTATTATCAAAACACACTACACACTTCATCTGTTACACAATGTTTATCACTAACTCGACGATCCATTCGCGGGGTTAGCCCATAATCAGGATTACAGATAATGTAATGCACAGTTTACAAATTTGATCTATAAGTAGATACCTATACTACTACTGGTGAGGTGGGTGTACATGGTTTCCAATACGTTTTATAAAACTGGTGGCAAATTAAAATCCGGTTTACCATTTACAATCTTTTTGTCACAAAACTGTGTTTTTTAATTTAGAAATTCTCTAGTAAAGACATTGCTTTTCCTTTATTACATACATATAGTACATTAAATTCCGCTGGAAATTTGCAAACACTTTTTAAGCAATGTTAACGAAACCAGTTCTATAGTTTTTTGTATCTACCTATCTATTAACAGACCCATTACTCTTAATTGGGTATTATCACTTTTTTGAAAATTACTTAAAATGTATCTTGAAGTGCATATATATCGTACGCCATGTTAGAAAAAACAAAAAAAATATTTGTAGGTAGAGAATTTCAGACCTGAAATTCGAATCTTAGGAGTCACCGCCAAAACGCTTCTATCCGAGGTTATTCTACTCGTGACGTCAAGTGTCATGTAAACATTACCGAGGAGCGTGCTGTTTAATGGTGTAGTATCAGTCTTGTATTGGAAAAGCTTTGTGTGGTGTTTATTGAAAGGACGGTGTAAGAGGTCGCACCAAAAAGTGATTTGTGTAGTTTTACAAGCATCTATTATGTATGGAAAACAAAACAAGTGTTGTTTTGTACATGGTTATAAAAGTACTTCAATCAGTACAGCTAACAAATTTTTTGTAACCGTTCCTCGAGATTATCAACGTATGAAAAAGTTGTTTAAGGCCCTTAGACGTGATATGTCGAAATCGCAGTTTGTTTTTCTGGTGTGAAGATCATCTTAGTTCTTACTGTAAGTATTATTATTCTTTTTGGGGTTATAAGTGTTTACCATTCAGTTTCCATTTTGTTATAGCTTGAAGAGGATGTGAAAAATTATATGCGTTTTAAGTTGATAGGGGGAAATGTTATAATAAAGAACGACGTTGTTCTCCATACATTCTACTGTTAGCCAGACCGGAAACGAGCCGAAAGAGCCCCGAAAATAAATGGCAATTTATATTTATTCTGACCTCTAAAATAAATGTCAAGTTTAGGGTACATTTTTGATTTTTACATTTTTATGTTTACAAATAGTATGTTTCCAACAACCCACTCTGATCAAATTATCAATGCTAGGTTAATTTGATAAAAAGGTCACTTATGCTGTTGCTTTTGCTTTTACGTTCTTCATCTCAGCCGCGTTGAACCGCTCGTCGCTGTACACAAATTCCATAACAATGCACATGCCTTCAGAAGTCATAACTCATAAGTATTTTACTTTTTCTTGGCGTATTTTAATTCGCTTGTCACAAAATGAACGCAAACAACAAACTGATAAGTTGAAGGGTTGAGGCTGACGCGTGACGCGCTGACCCCAGATGTAAACAAGCGGCCATTTACAAGACACCTGACGTCACGGCCAATATGTTTGCGTTATGGCGGTCCCTTTAAATATTCACATTTTTAATATTAAAAATACACCTTACGATCCATTTTTTCGAATTTATAAGCTGCCACAGCTGTTTTGTGGATTAGATGCAATTTAATAAAATATAAAAAACGTGGCAAATACCCAATTGTTGTTTTATCGCTAAATAAGATTCTATGCATAAAGTTCGTCATGATTAATCAAATTTTTCATGGTTTCGCAAAAATTTATTCGATTTTGAAAATTATTGGCTTAGCAGAAGGTGATAGAGATGAAACATGTTTTAATATAATTCGGATAATACCGGTTCGCGTTATGTCAATATCTGCCTCCATCCCTTTACAATTAAATTTTGGATTTTCTTGTAACATTAATGGAACTACAGGTTTTCCTCTATTTTCCATGCTAATAATTCTTATTGTACGCAAAGCTCCTTGTAGTTTCAAATCCATCCGTCACCGTTTTTCAAATGCAAGATTTCGGTATCTTTGACCCTGGATACGTTGAGCCAATAAAATATCACGATCCGCTTGACCAACATTGTATACCATTTAATTAGCTATTGAAGAGTAAAGTTCATTTTGTGACTTATATTTTTTACAATAAAATTGACAGATTGTAAGCCCACTTGATTTTTATTATGCAAAATACAAAAGTTTCTCGAATTCTAGTTATATTAGGATAGCAACCTGGAATTTTTTATTTGACTATACAAACTTTATGTTGATGGAAAACTTTCCAAAACAGCTTTTGACCAGTACGATAAATGTATTTAAACCGTATTTTTTTAAATATGCAGCAGAAATGCAGTTATAATCTAAAAACAAGTTATGGAGGTTTTTCTGAACCCTGTATATCAATTTAATATCGTTATAGTTTCGGCGTGTCACGTAGCGTCACGTTGCACTGCGGATCTCTTTATATACAGTATTTGTTAAACTACGTCAAACATTTCGTAATAAACAGTAAAAGTTCATGGTAGTAGCGGTGCATATTTTGCGATGAAATCCAGTTATCKATTAATAACGCGCTTGATTTTTCCCACACATTATATTATATTAGAAACTAGCACTGCGTGATTTTCAATTTTTTTTGTTTTCTTGATAAATCTCCGACCAGTTTGTTGTCCAAAGTTCATTAAATTAACGTTCGTTTTGAAAGATTCGTTTCACTTTCAGCTCTCTTGTAAATTGTTCCAAAAAGTAACAGCTCATTGAACTGTGGGTGAAGTGTATTTAAATTACAAAGTACGCGAGATGCTTTTAACGAGGTACGTTTTTTGATTGCTTCTGTTCGCTTTGATATTTAACTAAATTTTTGTTTTACTCGCCTGTCGTTTCTGTTTCATATTTCAACATCCGCCTAAAAATCGTACATTTTAGAGGATAATAAGGAGCATTAATTTGCTACTCGCTAATATACCCCGTGATGAATCCATTACTTACCTCACAATGTGTATCCCGTGCTACGTGAGCTTGAAGAGAGAGGTCGTGAAACTGTCTGAAATCCGACATCAAAACATTGCATAAATTAAATTCGTCCTTGTCTTTCTAATATACTCAACTTCGCACTTTTTCTTCAAACTACGTAAACGGTGACCTTAGAAACATATTTTTGCAATTTAATTTCAGTTTATTCATACCGGAATTCCAAAACAAAAACAACCTCACAGTATTATTCAGCGTCTCTAAATACCTACTGGTAATTTTATGTTTGAGTATTAAAGCCCATTTTTGAGTATTTTCTCTCGGCACTGAAAATGCAATAAACATCAATGGTTTCGTTTGATGTTGCGTCTGATTAATGTAAACCGTTTAAGATCTTGACCTTGAGTTAATTTACGATTTTATGCGAACAGTAAGTAGTTGTGCGTTAGAAAACGAGTAAGCGTAAAAGTATGCGAACTTCAAACACTTTAAACTGGCTAACGAGCGTCATTGTCGTAAGGCTTTGTTAAGTGTTTAGTGAATCTGTATATTAGCAGCTATCGTGAATTATCTGGCGGTCATGTGAAATTAAGCAAATCCTTGGCTTTTTATAGGGTGATACATCGACATTATCCTTTTATTACCTTCACATTGAACTACCAAAGTGTGAACACACATCGCATAATCGGTATATTTTTGCAATGAAATTGATGTTAGTAGCGCACCACCACATTTTCAATTTCAAGGCTTAAATGTGAAATACCTTGTTTTAAGTACCTCTGGACAAACGCCCCTAAATTACATTACTAAAGGCCTGCTTAAACGTACTGTTCATAAAACATTTAGATTGCGTCCATACACTAGAGAGCAGCTAAACTAGGAAGGAAGTACAATTGTTTACATTTTTTTTAATGAAGGTTTAAAGAAATTATAATATCTGTGTGTTTAGGAAACAAGCTCCTTTGTATATCGACCACATTTTAAATTTAAATACCCAATAAATTAATTAATCTATATTTTTATATTAACATTCCAGAAGAAATTTACGCCGCACCTCAAAAATTGTAGATAAGTAATAGTAATACACAATAAACATAAAATATCTATTGTGGTTTAAAAATTAGAAACGGGTAATTGTTTTTTTAATAATCGTATGTTCTTGATTATTTTTCTTTCTTTCGTCAAGAAGTTAGTAAAAATATTATGTTTACTTTTAAATTTTAGCTTGTTTTTATTTATTTTCGTGACAAGGTGGATTTCACTGTGAGAATACTACATAATATAAAACAAAATGTATAATCATGGATCACGCGGGAGAAAACAATTATTATATTGATCGCGTCTTTTAGTACTGTATTTAAAAAATTGATTTGTTTGATTTCCATTCATTGCAAATAATTGATATGATAATGAATAACTATAGCAAACTGACAAAACTATGGGGCATTTCTTGTCAAAATCATTCGAACTGCAGATTCCTATATTCCATTCCATATAACAATTTTCAGTGGTATACGATATTTGGTGGTATAGTTTGTTTGTACTCTTTTGTAAGTGCCCTTGATATAAGTAAATTGCTTGTTCAGTTTTTACATACAGATAAAAAAGAGAGAAAAGAGAAATTTAAAAGAAAACATGTACGACAGCAGGATCGATTTCCGACAATTCTCGTATTATTCGTACAAATAGCCATTTTGCCTCGATACAGAATGATTTTAAGTGATTCCTAGAACGCTGTAAATATACAAAAACTGATTTTACAATTGCAGTTACAACTGTCACCAAGAATTTTACAGTACATTGTTATCAAAAAGGCACTCTGTTTCACACAATTCCAGCAGCCGTTTTAAAACCACATTATTTATTATTTTTTATTTATTTAGCTATTCTAGCCCACGTATGAAAACAGATTATTTACATCTAAATAGACATCGTAGAAAATGTTTATTAATTTGTTAGGTGCAAATTAAATAGATAAAGTTCCCATCGTTTAAAATAAAAAAAAATAAACCAAATAAAATATGTACATGTTCTACACATGAACCTACAAGTCAAACACTTACAAGGAGGCGGCAAAATGTAAGGTCGTGATATGTAATTTGTCAGCTTAGGCCAGTCATGCTTAGAGACGGTCTAGGATTCAGTGAATACAAAAGAGCGATAATAAAGAGGAGCAGGAGAAAGCAAAGCAACAATCATCGAAAACTGAATATGATTCTTCTCGTACAATGAAAAATTTAATAAAAGAAAGCTACTGACCCAAAGAAGTCATATATATACTTGCTTGTAAAAGCAGCCGCTAGAAAGGGAGTTTTACGACATATGTATATGGAGAATTTTGTGGATGTGAACTAAAAAATCGGAATAGTATTTTTCACTTATGCAGTAACCTGATTATACGAGGTCTTAATAAAAAATTATAAACATTCAGAGCAAAAAGCAGATTCAAACCAGCTTACTACTATTTACTATTATACGTTCAATTCAGATAAGAATTTTAGAAATAAAACTGTTTTCATTTAACGTTTGTTGGCATAAAAGACATACTAAAATAAGTCTCTTGTTTCCGAATAATAATAATAATAAATGCATTTATTCTGCATACATACAAAAATTGTAACCAGAACAGAAAGGAAATATGTATATATACATGGTCCGCCACTTAAAACTTCCCAGGTTCGTATTTTCGCTATTTTTTTAGGTACAACCTTAAGTTATATATGAAATTGTAGGTCTTGTTAAACTTTTTGAAAATAGAATATTGGATGCCCAAAAATTTTTTTGTTCATTATCATATTTTGCAAATAAAGTTAATTTTTGTAAATATTTTTTAACCTTACCCCGTATAATAAATATTGCTTTATAGTTGGATGGCGCCTTTTATTTTCTTCAATTTGTGTTTTTTCCATGTATGCGTAATTTTTACTCCTTCTTAGTGAAAAACAAGAAAAACTATTCGCCGCCATTTTTGTTAATAGGGTTGTTCAGAATTTTTTAAGTGTTATTTTAGTAGCTTATTGCGGTACAAATTATGCCTACATACCCATCGCTGCACACAAAACCCCAAAATTTGGAGTAACTTTTTAATAAATAAAGTACAAAATTCGTTCTACAGAGAGAGAGGCTAGAAAACGAAACCCTGCGATGAGGCTAGTTTGGTTTTCTACATCACGCACTAGCCTCATCCCAGGGTTTCGTTTCTTAGCCTCTCTCTCTCTCTATATATAGAATGAACTTTGTACTTGATTGACTTAAAAGTTACTCCAAATTTTGGGGTTTTGTGTGCAGCGATGGGTATGTAGGCACAATTTGTACCGTAATAAGCTACTAAAGTAACACTTAAAAAATTCTGAACAACCCTATTAACAAAAATGGCAGCGACTAGTTTTTCACTAAGAAGGAGTAAAAAATACGCATACATGGTAAAGACATAAATTGAAGACAATAAAAGCCGGCATCCAACTATAAAGCAATATTTATTATATAGGATAAGGTCAAAAAATATTTACAAAAATTAACTTTATTTGCAAAATATAATCTGCAAAAAATTTGGGACACACAATATTCTATTTTTAAAGAGTTTAAAAAGACCTACAATTTGACATATAACTTAAGGTTGTACCTAAAAAAAATAAAGAAAATACGAGCCTGGGGAGTTTTAGGTGTCGGACCCTGTATATTTAGATGCAGAAATGGTTGCAATCAGAGCTGTGGGATAAAGAATGCGTCAGCACTGTTCTTTCTTGCAACCAAGTATACGAGGGCAAAAATTAACAAACGCGCTGATTACATAGTATTAGGTACTTGAAAAAAAAACAAGAAGTAGTTGGTGCTAACAAATAAATAACTAAATTAGTAGATATAATAAGGTTTGAGGTTGCATCAGAATTTAATCTGCGTCCTCTTTATTTATTTTAATGGTATTAATGTTTTACCAAAAGTTGAATATACTAAACATTCTGTGACCGTGATGTTTATTTTTAATGAATTATCAAAAGCATTGAAAAGACAGAAAATTAAAATAAAAGTGATAGGTGGGGTCATAACAAAAAGCGATATCTAAACCGTTCCAAACCAACTAGAATGAGGTGTCTAACACAAGTAGATATTCATTTTCTGTTGATGTCCGCGGGAAAGCACATGATTATTTTACTTTAATCGAGTGTTTTCCGGAAATGACTATTTGAATTTTTCAGAACTTGTTCTTTAAGGGGATGTCTAGGTAATAGCAAAAATGGTAAAAACTAAATCTAAAATCACAAGTTAACAATGTGTTAGGTATTTTAAGG
The DNA here is from genome assembly GCA_025024175.1 of Rhyzopertha dominica. Classification (NCBI taxonomy): domain Eukaryota; kingdom Metazoa; phylum Arthropoda; class Insecta; order Coleoptera; family Bostrichidae; genus Rhyzopertha; species Rhyzopertha dominica. The sequence goes on from QCXZ01000001.1 coordinate 16,128,348, forward strand.
AATTATGTTGATTTTTGAATCATTTTTTGWAATCTAACCTCAGACAGGTATCACAAATAAAACTTATATTTCCTGCAGTTGCCCATCATACCTTCAAAATTAAATTATTACGTCAGTCGTCAGTCTCGTGTGTGCTAAGTATGTCGAGTGCTCATAATAATGTAAAAGGGCTTCGCAATATATAAAATTGTTATCTACGCATTATTGCACTGTATACAGACGACAATCGGTATTATAAAAAGTAAAACTAGAGTACAATGACATTACGAAACCTTATCCAGTTAGTATGCGTCCATCTCAGTTCCAACAAATTTCTCGGAATTTGCCCGATACTACCGCGAAATCATAAACAAATAACCGGTATCGTAACCTTTATCATTCAAGATAAAACGACTTGCCTAAATTTGCGTCACCAAGGCCTTGGCATAATGAATAATTATTACCAGAATCACGTAAAAAGCTTTGAAGCCGGAAGGTGGTATTAGTTAATTTCAGAGCTAAGTTTCAATTGCTTTTTTATCGCACCACAAATACGATTAAGTGACAGGGGTTAAATTGAATTGACGTTTTACTAGATTTGGTGGTATAGAATAAAACCAAAGATAAGTGCTGTAGTAGTACATAGAAAGTTATGTGATTAGCAAGTTTTTAACTTTCTGCGTTGGCCTTGAAAACATGCGCCAATATTCAGACTACTTTTTCGCTAGTATGAACTCATTAAATCTCGACATTTGATTATCAGTAAGAATTGACACTTCAAGCTCTAACCCATGATTGTTAGATACGAATTGCATTGCTACACTTGGTAATTCAGCCGAATCGCTGCTTCACACAAATTACGGGTAGATACAAGGTTTGCGTGTTTTAACAGAACTAGAAATAACCAGTCTTCCAACAAAATAGTGTTGGCAAAACCGCAGGTACATATTATTTCGCAGATATTTTACGTCACAAACTAAACTGAAAATTAATTAGAAAACACTATAAATGCTAATTAAGAGATTGACGCGCGCTCTGGTTCTGACCACGTGTTTCGAATAACAAGTAATATATACTATTGTAAAATAACAGAAGATCGTATAAAACTAAGATGTGAAAATTATACGAAATGCATTAACATGTTTCCTTTTGTTATAATAAAGGAATCGGAAGAAAGTTATGTTCCTCTTGCTTTACAATAATGTGTTATCACTTTATCAGGCTTAACTGACTTTTAAATGCAGCTAATTAGCAATAATTGTTTGTGTCTGTATTTTCCATTGACGTTCGTTATTCGTTTACTTTTACGTTAACAGTCAAATATACAAATTACTATTATATTACCAATATATTCTTGCTTGTAGGTATACACGTAGGCGAATATACCTTTGAGAATACATAGATTAATGTTAAATTTTAGTTTTTAATGCAATTTTAAGAACTATTTACCTACATTTGTTTATTCCTGAAGATTTTAAAATGAAATCTTAACAAAAAATTGATGTAAGCAGCACTCAAGTCGGAAATGCAAACGCAGAAATACAACTCACACAGAAACCTCAAGATGTATAAGTAAACATTATTAGTTTCGTTGTTTTGATACACTACGCGTAAAAATATTGTAAAATCAGTTATTTGGCCTACGTGCAGTTTTGCCAATCGGCGCATTCACGCGACTTTCTGGCGCCTGGCTCTCGCGTACTCCAGAAACACGTGTGGCGTTCGTATTTCTTTCTTTCTCCCCTTAAGGGAGAAAAGGACACACATGCCCTGAAGCCCTATAAATACGGTGCGTGTCGTACCTAAAGGCAGAGAGGGACTGGCACCCTGTGCAAACTGTGTCAGTTTTCTTTCTTATTTCCAAAATCCCACTACCCACACCCTCTGGCCCCCTGTGAAAACTGGGTCGAATCCACCAACATTTTCAGCTAACCAACGACGCTCTTCAGGCTCTGGTACTAACGTATTTGATCTCCCCTGTGACAACTGGAGAACAAATACTAACAAGTACTCAGACGCCACCAGGAGTTGACGTTCCAGAGCGCGCCGAACCCCATGGGCAAGAACTCATAGCTAAATAAAAGATATAAAAATAAAATAATCTAATCACGCTTCACACAGTGACGTCCACCATTCCCGTTTACGTCAATTGGCGCCCAACGTGGGGCCGTTTCAGAACGGACGTTTTGAAAACCGCACGGCCCAAACATGACCACCCGAGCCGGCAACCCTCTTCCGTCATCACGCTCATCAGAACTGGCGCCAGAGGGTCTGGCAATGAACATCGCTACGGAGCTAACGCAGGCCACCTCCCCGACCGCCTTGGGTCTGGAAGCCGTTCACCCTGAGAACAATTCGTCCAACGACGGCGACAGCGTTGCCATGCCGCCCTCCACAACCCCGTCGTCCGAGGTTACCAAGCTGCTAGAGGCCGTCGCGACGCTCATCAGCCGCCAGAGCAGCCTACCCGAAGCACGACCGTCGTTCGCTGGCCTGCCCAGTGAAGATCCGGAAGTCTACCTGCGCCAGGTAGAAGACTACGCTGCGCGAAACCCTCAGCCAGATCTCACGAAGTTCGCAGCTAATCAGCTAAAGGGAGCCGCGGCTCAATGGTTTCGCAGCTATGTCGAATTGTCTCTCTCTTGGGTACAATTCCGTGAGCTTCTTATCCGCAAATATGCCAGTGCGGAAGTAACCGCAAATCTTTTGTCCAAGCTATACGGACAAAAGCAGGTAGCCAACGAACCTGCAGAAATTTTCCTCCGGAAGAAAATCGAGCTTTTCCGCCGTTTACAACCCAGTGTTTCAGAAGAAGAGGCTGTCAAGATATTGATAGAGCTACTTACTCCCGCGTTGCGTCCGTATCTACGCATGGGTTCACTTGCAAGCTTCGAAGAACTGCTGGAACGCGCCTCAGTTATCGAAGGTGACCTGGCCCAGCTGAAGTCATCCGCGCCGCGCCGCGAGGAACCCCCGAAGTGCCGCATGTGTCCAGGCTATCACTATCATAAAGATTGCCCGGAACGACGTCCGCCGGAAAACTGGAGACGGGCCGAGCCGGCCACCGCTCAACCCCCGGCCCAAGTTCGGCCCTAGTGATTTCGCTCACCACGACAGGTAACCCAAATGTGCCGCGCATCCCAGTGCAAGTATATGAACAGTGTGTAACTGCCATTCTAGACACTGCCGCGTCAAATAACTTTATTAATCGTAAGTGCCTTCCGCCACAAACTCAAGTGTCAGGACCAGTTTGCGAAATCCAGCTCGCGGATACCACGAACACTACACGTGCCGTCGGTTGTGCGCGAGTGCCGGTTACAATCGGGAACGGAACATTTTCCATAAACTTCTACGTCATCGAAAACGCGCGCGAAGATGTGATTCTCGGTTATGAGTGGTTTATGTACGAACAAGCCGTGTTAGACTTTCAAAGACAATGTGTGAGTTTCGGGAAAGACTACCGCCAAGTGGTTTATTGGAGACCGCCTCCAGCAGTTTCAGATGCCGCCCCCGATCTGAAATACCACTTCCCACCAGCATATTGCAGCGCCTTCGAGGACTTGATAACGGAATACAAAGGCATATTCCACAAAGGCGGGCGCGTGCCGACCACGAGAAGCACGCGCCACCAGATGCGACTGACCTGCAATAAAGTCATAAAAATCCGTCCCTACCGATGCTCCCCGGAAAAGAAGGCCCTTATAAGTAGGTCAGTGCAACAGATGTTAGCCGATGGGGTCATCGAGCCCAGTAACTCTCCATACAGCTCGCCCGTCGTGCTCATCCCGAAAAAGGACAACAAAGAGTTCAGGTTTTGTGTCGATTACCGACAGATTAACGCCATAACCGCAGACGAGCCGACACCACTTCCCATCATTCATGAGACCCTGCGGGATATCGGCTGTGCAAAGATCTTCTCGACGCTAGATTTGAAATCGGGATATTGGCAAATTGAAATGCATCCGGATTCTAAGCAATATACCGCATTCAGCACACCTGACGGAGGTAATTTCCAATTTTGCGTGCTTCCGTTTGGGCTCAAAACGGCACCTAGTACCTTCCAAAAATTAATGAGTCAAGAAGTACTAGTGGGCTATATTCGCAAGTTTGCCATGGTGTACCTGGATGACGTCATTGTATATTCAGATACCTGGGAAGATCACTTAAGACACCTGTCTTTAGTGTTCGAGCGTCTAAGGCAACATCATTTAACCTGCGCTCCTGAAAAATGTGAATTCGGGGCAAGCAAAATCGAATATCTGGGCCACATCATAACATCCGAGGGGAACATTCCACAACCACAGCATCTGGGCGACTTACACGCTATGCCGCCACCACAAACCCGCAAACAGTTACGCCGTTTCCTGGGACTGTGTAACTGGCTACGGGACTACATACCAAAGTTCGCTGAACTTGCCGCTCCCTTGACAGATTTATTGAGTCCCAAGCATAAGTTCCAGTGGACCGAGGATGCCGAGGCCGCTTTCAATAACATAAAAGAGGCCACGAAAGCTCCACTTCAGTTGCACCGCCCTGATTTTTCGCAGAAGTTCTATCTGCAAACCGATGCGAGTCAGATAGGGGCCGCTGCAACATTATATCAGCTAGATAATGACAAAATTCGGCGAATTATAGCATACGGAAGCACACGCTTCAATCCTACGGAAGCTAAGTATCATTGCAATGAGCAAGAATGCCTAGCAGTGATATGGGCCATAAAGAAATACCGTCCATACCTGGAAGGCCGGCATTTCACATTGAGAACTGACAATAAATGTCTCACCTGGCTTCAGACTTTCAAAGATAGCAAGGCAAAACTTCTTCGATGGAGCCTGTTACTGCAAGAATTTTCATTCGACATCGAACACTGCCCGGGACGCCTAAACGAACTCCCAGACGCTCTCTCCCGGTTTCCCGACTCCACCTACATGGACACCGTACGCGTAGAAGACGTCAGTCGTTTGGAACGACCCGTGGACAAAAGCGCCGCTAGTGCAGCGGCACACACACCGGTGCTAATGCAAATTAGTACTCCATCGCTCTACGAGTCTGTTTTGCAACATAATCGCCACGACGTAGAATTGCAGTCCAAAGTAAGCCAGTGGGAACAAATTCGCTCGCATCTGCCAGCTACAGAAGAAGATAACATCTTCTTTGACAAATACGCCGTCAAGGAAGAGGCACTCTATGAAAATGATAACGGCCAATACTTGATAGTCCCACCCAGCATTCGATCGGAGGTGATGCACCGCTATCACGACCATCATACAGCGGGACACCCTGGAGCGGACGAAACAATCAGAGCGATAAAAGAGTTCTATCGCTGGCCAAACCTCGCTCGCGACGTTCGAGCATATGTGAGGAACTGTATGCTTTGTGCCTGTACCAAGAAGGGTCCTAATCGTCGCCAAGCACCGCAACGCCCTCACATACCTATGGAGCCGTGGCATACAATTGCCGTTGACTTAATGGGCCCATATCCACTGACTCCGCGCCGAAAAAGATTCTTGTTCGTGGTCACCGACCTGTTTTCCCGATGGACCGAAGCTTTTCCCATAAGTTCATCGAAAGCACCGAATTTAGTGCAAATTCTGGACGAACAAATCTTTCCACGATATGGCTATCCTAATGCCATACTGAGCGACAATGGAGTACAGTTTGGCAGCCGTACATGGAAGTACGCCTGTGAAAGATGGGGTAGCTTGCACTATACAACACCTGTTTATCATGCTCGCTCTAACCCCACCGAACGTCGCAACCAGGACATAAAAAAGGGGTTACGTCTGCGAATGCAAGCAGAACCGCACCGCCACTGGGATAAGTTCGTCCCTTCCATCCTTTTCAACCTGCGTTGCCGAAGAAATGCCGCCACAGGAATGTCACCCGCAACAGCCCTGTTTGGGCGAGATTTGGCCAGGCCAGGTGACTGGAGGGCAGCCCGCAAGGACCAGCCGACCGCCCACACCCCAGCCACGCGCCGTCTTCAGGTCATTCGTGACAACCAGCAGCGTTACCAGCGGCGTAGACAGCAGGTAGACACGGGGTCACACTTCATAGTCGGCCAGAGCGTGCTGATTCGGGAACACCCCTTATCCGATGGACCAGAGCGAGTCCATGGCGCCTTCGCGGCCCGATGGAGAGGACCTGCCATCATCGAGGAATGCCACGGGAGGCATACCTACGTCGTGCGGATGGACAATCGGCGAATAAAGGTGCATAGTGACGACTTGCGTCGCGCACCGATGGGGGAACAATGAACTGAGCTTCGCGCTAGTGTAGTGTAGTGGACTGAGTGTTGCGCCAGTGTAGTTCTAAGCGATATATTACGGTAGTGAAGTTAGATTTAAGCGTTCTAATATGAGAATTTTGTTTATTTTATTTCATTATTACGTCACGCCTGTCATTCATACTTTTATGCGCTTGTTGCTTTCTATCATGATGATCCACACATCAGCTGTTCGATTGAAGTTGTCATCAATCTTGTATATTTGTATATATATCTATATTTTTTTAAATAAAGCTAGCAAGTTCCTCTGTCTACAGGATACGCACCGATTGGCTTCGAAAGGGGGGGCGAATTGATACACTACGCGTAAAAATATTGTAAAATCAGTTATTTGGCCTACGTGCATTTTTGCCAATCGGCGCATTCACGCGACTTTCTGGCGCCTGGCTCTCGCGTACTCCAGAAACACGTGTGGCGTTCGTATTTCTTTCTTTCTCCCCTTAAGGGAGAAAAGGACACACATGCCCTGAAGCCCTATAAATACGGTGCGTGTCGTACCTAAAGGCAGAGAGGGACTGGCACCCTGTGCAAACTGTGTCAGTTTTCTTTCTTATTTCCAAAATCCCACTACCCACACCCTCTGGCCCCCTGTGAAAACTGGGTCGAATCCACCAACATTTTCAGCTAACCAACGACGCTCTMCAGGCTCTGGTACTAACGTATTTGATCTCCCCTGTGAAAACTGGAGAACAAATACTAACAAGTACTCAGACGCCACCAGGAGTTGACGTTCCAGAGCGCGCCGAACCCCATGGGCAAGAACTCATAGCTAAATAAAAGATATAAAAATAAAATAATCTAATCACGCTTCACACAGTGACGTCCACCATTCCCGTTTACGTCAGTTTCCTTTATAATTTTAAGATACAAAAATTTTAATACACCAGTTGCAGACTAATTAAAGCAGACCAAACACAAACCTGGCCTTTTGCAGCAGTTTGCAAATACTACGCAAACTTTTTTTATACTAACAAATTAACCCACCACCAATGTTAGAACAAGTCCACATGTCACCAATAACACAATAACAAACAAAAAGCGATATCTAAACCGTTCCAAACCAACTAGAATGAGGTATCTAACACAAGTAGATATTCATTTTCTGTTGATGTCCGCGGGAAAGCACATGATGTCTAGGTAATAGCAAAAATGGTAAAAACTAAATCTAAAATCACAAGTTAACAATGTGTTAGGTATTTTAAGGAATTATTTTGATTTTTGAATCATTTTTTGAAATCTAACCTCAGACAGGCATCACAAATAAAACTTATATTTCCTGCAGTTGCCCATCATGCCTTCAAAATTAAATTATTACGTCAGTCGTCAGTCTCGTRTGTGCTAAGTATGTCGAGTGCTCATAATAATGTAAAAGGGCCCACCACCAATGTTAGAACAAGTCCACATGTCACCAATAWGCGACAGTATTCTTAGAATTTTGACCCGGKAAAAAMAGTTCGTCCTTTGTTMTCGTTTTCTCCTGTTGGTATATAGAAGTCCCGTATGATGTTTACCGAATCGTGAGGGAAGGGCTTGTTGGCCATATTARTTGCACAAGATCGTTTACCAACGAGCAAAGCAGTGCCTGCTATTTACTATTTATTCACACTGTGTTGTTCCTTAAGTATACACAAACTTGGCTTTACAGATCTTTATGCACCTACACAATGCACAAGCATTACAGTTTTTTTTTTATATAAATTGTTGAAAAACGATAGAATCATTATATTACAGTGGAAGACTTGTAGAAACTGTATACAACTATCAGCAAGATTTAATATAACCATTTGATATAATTTTAAAAAATAATGCAGTTCAAAAAGGAATATTTGAAAAAAGATATCAGCTTCTATTCATTCCTTCTAAGATATTACCTAGGTACAAAATAAAACAAGATATTAGTACTAGCTTTGAAAGAATTATACACCGGAAAACAGATACACTGTTTTTAATTTTTGCCAAAAAGTAGCAAAACACATGTATTTAAACTTTGCTTTTGGTTTCGTTGTATCAGCACATATTTAGAATGTATCGTTTTTCTACAAACGTGAAGAAAATCAATGAATTGCATTTTTAAAGCAATAAATTAAGGTATTAATAATTAAAACAATTTGGGCTCTCCATACTCCATCGTAAACTTTTCGAGATAAGAATGTTAAAAAAACTAAAGAGGGTTAGATAGATTTTTATTTCTTGGAATACATGGTACGTTATGGTCAACTAGCCCAATTTAGAGTTTGTCTTGCAGTGACAGGTCGCAAGGTCTGTCGTCGTTCCGAGCTTAAATAAAATTAATCAATTTCGTAAGACAATTATCGATATACTATTCAGGGCTTCACCTTATACATATTGGACTAACAAATGGTTTGAATTTGCCCCTTTATGGAAATGATGCATCATACGAACACCTTTTCAGCAAATTTGATTTTGATATTATGATGAATTCTAAACTATTATCGGTATAAAGACCGTCATTATATATTTATATTATATCATTATATCCTTCAATTTCGGAGTTGCTCATGGTAAAGTACCTTTTGTCATCCACAATGATTACCCGGTTGATCTTCCTTAGTTAACGGCAGCGTATCAGGATTCTGGGTAGTTTGATTGTTTGTATGTTTTGGAGATTCTTTTCTTTTCTGATTTTAAGACACTACGCGACAATTGGGTATTATCACTTTTTTGAAAATTACGTAAAATGAATCTTGAAGTGCATATATATAGTACGCCATGTTAAAAAAACAAAAAAATATTTGTAGGTAGAAAATTTCAGGTCTGAAATTCGAATCTTAGGAGTCACCGCCAAAACGCTTCTATCCAAGGTTATTCAACTCGTGACGTCACGTGTCATGTAAACATTACCGAGGAGCGTGCTGTTTAATGATGTCGTATCAGTCTTGTATTGGAAAAGCTTTTGTGTGGTGTTTATTGAAAGGACTGTGTAAGAGGTCGCACCAAAAAGTGATTTGTGTAGTTTTACAAGCATCTATTATGTATGGAAAACAAAACAAGTGTTGTTTTGTACATGGTTATAAAAGTACCTTGGTCAGTACAGCTAACAAAATTTTTGTAACCGTTTCTCGAGATTATCAACGGATGAAAGGTTGTTTAAGGCCCCTTGACGTGATATGCCGAAATCGCAAAATTTGTTTTTCTGTTGTGAAGATCATCTTAATTCTTACTGTAAGTTTTATTATTCTTTTTGGAGTTATAAGTGTTTACCATTCAGTTTCTATTTTGTTATAGCTTAAAGAGGATATGAAAAATTATATGCGTTTTCAGTTGATAGAGGCAAATCTTATAATAAAGAACGACGTTGTTCCCCATATATTCGACTGTTAGCCAGCCCGGAAACGAGCCGCAAGAGCCCCAAAATAAATGGCAATTTATATTTATTCTGACCTCTAAAATAGATGTCAAGTTTAGGGAACATTTTTGATTCTTACATTTTTATGTTTACAAACAGTATGTTTCCAACAACCCACTGTGATCAAATTATCAATGCTACGTTAATTTGATAAAAAGTTCACTTATGCTGTTGCTTTTACGTTCCTCATCTCCGCCGCGTTGAACCCCTCGTCGCTGTACACAAATTCCATAACAATGAACATGCCTTCAGAAGTCATAGCTCATAAGTATTTCACTTTTTCTTGGCTCGCTTGTCACAAAATGAACGCAAACAACAAACTGATAAATTGACGGGCTGAGGCTGACGCGTGACGCGCTGACCTCAGATGTAAACAAGTGGTCATTTACAAGACACCTGACGTCACGGCCAATATGTTCGCGTTTTGGCATCCGTTTAAATATTCACATTTTTAATATTAAAAATACACCTTACGATCCATTTTTTCGGATTTATAAGCTGTCATAGCTGTTTTGTGCATTAGATCACCTATTAATATGCAGTTTAATAAAATATAAATACATGGCAAATACCCAGTTCCCGCCATATGGTGCTTTTGGATGTTAGATACCTACTGGCGTACCACTTTTGTTACTGAAGTACCAAGTTTGTTTTTCGGATTTCTTACCAGCGTTTCGGATCTTGCTGTATTAAAAAATTTCGGTCGTCCATTCTTTGGTACGTTTACCCAAAAAAAACACCTTGCTCACATTTAGCAATTGTCCGATAATAAATTGTTCCACGAGATATGATATATCTTGACGCGCATTATTTCGACCTTAGCGACCCGCCCAAATGAATTGTAAATGCTTTTTTTCTAATTTCAATGTGTAACAACTAAAAATACTAGGCTACTAAACTTAAGGTAAGGTGTCAAGCAATTTATTCACACTTTATTTCATATGCGGCACAAAATTTTTACCTTTTTTAACAAAAGCTTGTCATGGACTCTAAATTATTTACTTCTTCAATTTATTCATTCTTCAGTGGTTTGATCCTGAGTAACACTAAATAAAATAATAGGTATATAGAGATGTAATTTATAAATGTATTCACTTCTTTCCCGCGAATAGCAGTCAAAACTAAATAATTTTAGATATTAATTCCATTATTGTTATTTCAGATTTAAAACTTTTTTTATTTAGTATACTGCCCACAGAAGAATAAACAGTGCTCCATACTAAAACTCTGTAACCAAAGAAAGCTGAGAGAAATATTTTTTGACATGTGCAGGTGATACAGATCTCGTACGTCTTTTCTGTGAAACAAACATGCATCGCTTTTTCTTCTTATATTTAAACAAACAACAAAACAAATCTTATATAGGTTAACATTTCGTTAATACTGCTGGGCTACTATGTTAAAATCCGCTTTCACCGATTACTGACTGCACAAATTAATGTTCTGCTCTAATGGCACGGCAGTGTGAATGTAGATGCTAGTTTCATAGCTAGAGGCAGGTGAACAAATTTAATATAAAAATTTAGGCATGATGTTTAACAACAAATTTACAAGGCTATGGTATGTTTTTAGATTGCTTTTGTTTAGTCAGATAGATACATTTTCTGACGTTGTTTTAAGATACTATGCAGCAAAGTAAAAAGTTGTCTGAATAATTACATTTTCAGATCATCTCCAGGATATGAATCGCGCAGTCCATTTTGTGTTAACCTTTTCTTACGTAACACTGATTGCTGTTGAATTATTTATTGTATTTATTTTTGGACAGTGCAAGGCAAGTTCACGAAAATACGTGTCTGTATGTTTTTAGGTGTCGTTAACATCAAATTGCAAATCGTATTCGCTGAAATTTACATTTTATTATTCAGTCGGGTTCAGATTTGGAGTGTGTATACCAGAAACGTACGATTTCGTAACCTATTTACGGGAGAGCTGCCAGCCTGTTCTAGAACATAGATTCTGTTACTTACCTTGTGTTTGTCTTACTGATGTATGTCACATTTGAATGTAATTCCTGCGTTGAAAGATTTGTTATTAAAATTGATTTTAACGAATTCTAGTCAAGCAGTAGGTAACGAGTAATTGCAGTTGGACGGGAACGGAGCTCCATACATTTCAAGATGAAATTTTACTCAAAATAATTTCACTGCGGTAAATCGATTTAAAGTGGACGAAGATGATGAATGCTTTAGATGTAACCAGTTTTTGAGTTTTTGCGTTTGCAGAAAGTGGAATCGATAATTTTTGCACTTTCAAGATTTTGTGTGGTTTATGCACCAAACGTCTCCAAACCTTTTGTAATATTTGGATGCCGACCTTTACCTTTGTTTAAGATAACGTCAGGTAATTAAACTTTATTGCATCATTGAGATCTAACAGTAACGTTAACGTGAATGAATGTCGCAAAAGATGCCAGTGAATGCTGGGCGGCATTTTAAACATTTTTTACTAATGGTGCATAAATTTGTGTAACTGGTTATTATAATAACATGTGATCTTTATCGATTGTCAATTATGTTTCATTCTGACCTAGTTATGATACAGGTCGTCTTATTAGAGCGGTGAGATGTGCATCATGCTCCTAAAGCTGTTAAGAAACGTTTTGATTAGATTATCCTAGTAAAAAGTACCTACCMCTTTGGTGAAATGCTGGAGGTTGTAATGGTTACAAGTTGTTGTTTTACACAGMAGGAGTATATTGGTTTCAAACTCAGCTGGATATATATGGACATGTGCTCCGTTAGCTGAATATTAGATAGGAAATTTTTAAGAGTAGAAATGTTGAATCTCATAAATAATTGATCACAACGGTACATTAATTTTCTTGCTAAAACGAACTATTAAGGGATTCCTGCATTTTTTACATTCCCAATTTAGTTCCAATTCTGCTTGAGTTGCATAGATGTCTGTGGATTACTGTTGTAGCTTAGCCAGGATGTTAGGATGTTAGGAAAAACACGTATGTTGTACTGCAGTTTATAAATATGCATGTATTCAAATAATTTTTAGTGATATACGTTTTTAGAAGTTTGGTTGGTTTGGCGAGATGCATATATTAAAAAATTCCCTTACCTTTGAAACATTTTTACGCTTTTAAGTCGATGCAACGTTTCTAATGAATTTTCAGCCGAATACCTCTAACTGGAACAAATGCCTTTTTGTGAACGCAAAGCGTTAACTTTTATTCATAGCGCTAATTTCTTTGACCGTAGAGTACCAAGATCTCTTGCCTTGTAAAAAGCAGGAACGTTATTCTTTTAGCGTAACTACTGTAGCATGTCTGTCATGTTTCTACGGTCAAGCATTTTTATAAACCAGTTATTTCCAGTTCTATTCAATAGCTGTTCGTGGCACCTGTAATAATTGTTTTCGACTCTACTCGAGTTTAATGATTCTGCTGAAACATGCAGCATTATTTACATAGCGCGAGTACGTGCTCCGAGTTGATGCCTTTTACATTACAATAATTATATGATAATTCAGAAAAATTGTGTATTATCGGAGTTTTCTTAATTTATTGTAATATAAGGAAGTACATGCTTGAAGAACAAAAGACTAATAAAATAATATTATAATAGCTGAATAAATAATAAGTAATCGCATTGTCAATTAGTCAGTTTAACTATTACCAATGCTGTATAAGTGAAACGATAAGATGAAGAAGAAGAGACTTATCACAAATCATTCGCAAATAATTAATTCAACTTTTCTATGCCACGGACGATAATATATAAATTGCCCTGGTTATGGCCCATAGATAATGCATCACAGAGCAAATGTGCTAGTTTAAAGGAATCTGTATTAATAATAAAGTTCACACTATCAGAAAATATAGAGTGTGCTATCATAGTAAAATTTTAATACTGCGTAATAATATCAAGGGACTCCCGTATACAGATACCAAGCTTATTAACTGAATACCTATACATAAACTTTACCAGATAGATCAAGAGAATCGCTGTCATTCAGAAATAATCCTAAATTATCTATTTTTCAAAACGGTAGCCCTATAACTCCAGAACTGAATAAGAGATCTAGCGATAATGGTGAATTGATGGTAGTTAAAGGCAACATCGAAAATATGAGAGTTTATTATGATATGATGCAGTACTCAAGTACTTGATTGCATCATAGTCTGTGAATCCGTACAGTTCCCGAACTATTCGCTATAGATCGCCTACAAAGTTATGCTTTGAATCAGTAGATAATAAAAAATTGGACAATAGGATTTCTTTCCGAAAGAATGTTATTAAATAAATCACAAACATGTGAACGTTGTTGATATTCATAGCCAACCAWCATCAAAATTTTAACTACGTTCAGTTTCATTATGTTTGTATATTAAAATGAAACTGTGGTTGTTAAACTAACCTCCTAACTTCAAAGGTAGGTACTTCAAACTGGCATGAAAAAAGGAAAACCAGAGACCAATTTATATTTTTGTAGAATTAATATCAAATGAATAAATAGTGACATTTGTAGAACCTGCTTGATAACGCTTTTTGGAGTTTATTTGAAAACGTGATTTTTCAGTAAAATGTAATCAAACCATACAAAATAAACAGCAGATCATTTCAAAGATAAAAAGTGTAATACAAATCCGCAAAAAGTCGTTTGGTTGCCATAACGACGTTTTGCAGGAATAAACCAGTTATTCCATACTGTTTCCTAACTCTGAGTTTATGGATTATGTGCTGTTAATAAAAGTATTACCCTAATAGATACGTTAAATTTTTCTTTTCTTTCGTTCTCGTAATAGGTCTTTTAATTAACAATTATTAGTTGTGAAATTTGGTTACTACCTACAATTTCACCAGGAGCTTGTTTCGTTTAAGGTGTAACATATTTAAATATAAACATGCGTAACATTTATTTATTTATAAATTGTTTCAGTTCACTTAATTCTTAAAAATATTTTACACGTGATTATACACTAATTACACCTCACCTATATTATATATATAGGTATTACTGTTTTCTTCACATCTTGTAACCTTCATGTAAGATCTGATAAAACAAGGAGAATAAGGTAAAGCATTCTACTAATATGTGGAGTGCTGTACTAGTTGGGCGGAAAATGATTCAATATGTAAAATACTATTATTTTATCAAAACTTTGTGTTAATGTATTAAAGAACCGGGTTAACTACCATACAGTTTATGATTGCAAATAAGTCTCCGTTAATTTAATAAAGTATTATCAACAATTTTAGATTTGCAGATTGTGGTTTCAGACTGGTTCATTTAATTTAAACTATTTTCAAATTTCGGATACTGCCTGTATAAATTAAAATAGATGCGATTTCGTTTAAAAAGTTAATTCGTATTCCACACTGAATTTTCTATATTACGAGCCAATAACACTTTATAATGTGACAAAAATTTTAGTAATTACCTATGAATAATTACATTTATTAAATTTCAGTTCCGCATGGCTTATTTTTTTTAATAGAATGATATACTCAATTTTACTCTAACTGAATTAGAATTTAATGTGTTTTTCTTCTGTTCTGGTGTGTTTGAGTGTATTCATGTTCTTTGTATGTCAAGGCTTGTTTACAGTAAAGTTACTTTTTACTAGCAGAATGGAAGTAGGGATATAGGTTTGATAGGTGCGTTTTTCTTGATTTTTCTTATGAGTATGCACGGAATTTTGTAAAAGAATGAATGGCACACTTACAGACTGTAACTTGTCCAGCACTTAAGAGGAGCGGACTTTTGCTAAAATTGCAACTAAATGATGATTTTACTAGCTAGACTAGGTGACGTTTGTAAATTTCTAATCTGTCAATAATTTATGTACATAATATTCATCTTTATTTTGAGAAACGTTGTCAATGGTAATGTGTCTGTAACGCATGGTACCAACTGAGTTGTTAAAAATCATTGAAAACAGTGTTAATAACTAGATCGGGAACAATGAACAACTACGGTCTTCTGATTTAACATCCCTTGACAACGTAAAGAATCCGGTGTACAGAGCTTTCTGACAAAAAACAACTTGATTTGAAGCACATACTACGAGAGGTGTTCAATGATTTGGATGGTGATATACTTGAGCCTTAAACTTGTTTTCCAATATACATTCAATCAAAGGTCGTTTTGATACACCCTGTGTATATAAGGCAAAGCTTCGTAGATGTGCTAGAGTTCGTGCACGTTGTAAGAAATATCGACTGATACGATAAGGAATGCAAGAGTAACCAAAGACAGTGGTTCAATTGGTATAATAGATTCAAATGAGAATGAGAATGTCATCCATTAGTCGACAAGAAAGTAATGAACGCTTGAACAGCTGTAGCTGTCTAGTAATTGATACGCAGAGAATAGATTAACATAGCAAAATTCAAATTTGAATATAGGCTTTCTTATTTAGACAATGTAAATCCATTTGCTCCCACGTATCGTTTATTTGGTGATTAGACGCCGCGCCTTTCACTGTGTGATTAATTACTCAATTGCACCGTATTCACACGTCTATAATGAATAATAACACTTGATGACAGTACGTTTGTTTAAAATGCTCACGGTTGGCGTATAGAACGTCTAGGACGTTCACTTCCGCAGCAGGCACACTAAAAGTGATTACCGTTGCTTTTTGTACTCTGTGATATAACATACATCTATTAACTCTGTAAAACGTACTTACCCGTTCTAAACGTTAGTGATGGAATTTTAAAAAAATCTGTCATGGGTTACAAATAAAGTGCATCCTTTCTATTCCGTAATATGGTGAAAAAGGCTTGGTGTTGACGTCAATTAATTTTTTAGAATTGGGATAGAATTACGAATTATTTTAATCACAATACACGATTTCCAGTTTTGGTCCAATATTTACAATTTCAAATGACCCTACCAGATATTTGCACTGCTAATTAAGGTACCGAGAATTAATGCA
Organism: Rhyzopertha dominica; assembly: GCA_025024175.1. Taxonomy (NCBI): domain Eukaryota; kingdom Metazoa; phylum Arthropoda; class Insecta; order Coleoptera; family Bostrichidae; genus Rhyzopertha; species Rhyzopertha dominica. The sequence goes on from QCXZ01000001.1 coordinate 16,144,878, forward strand.
AATTTATGGATGAGGTGGCTATAAAATAATTAATATCAAAATGGCCATGGTTTACTAGGGTTCTGAAGCTGAATTATGTGACAAGTACGTGCTGGTGAATTTCAATTTTACATGGTAGTAAAATTTTTTATTTTTAAATGTCTCCAGCGTTTATAATATAACAGAAGGAACTTGAATGAAAGGAAATCTATTTGATCTCCTTGACGAGATCACATTCCTAACGATAAATCTAATTGTTGAATCAACTGAGTGATTGTGCTGTAGCCTGCGAGCTGCTAAAAATAGTTGGTAACTGTGCATATAACTATACAGCAAGTACCTGGTCTTTTAAAATAAGCGCTATGCTTTTTTCTTTGACAAGAGATATGGTATAGTGGTGAAGTCTCTATAGCAAGCGTAGAGTGAATACGTTGAAACATCAACACATGTGCACGATAGTCGCGCGATCTACACGTTACCACTCGACAATGCACTGCGATGCGCAAGGTTTTCGATATCTGAATAAACGAGTATTTTTTACTCTCCTTGTATATTAAAATGCATGTCTATGCTGTGCTGTCTACACCTCAACCAACTGCAGATAGTACTATTTCGCTGTCATTACAGCTCATCAGTGCAGTTTAGGTCTAGTGTAGACAACACGGCATAGAACTGGTTTTGCTTATATATAGGTGGCTTTGTCATCATGTCAGTGTAATGCTGACAGATGGCATCGCCATCCTAAATTCTTTTTCTCCTTGTATATTGTTTTTTGTATAGGCACAATAATCACTTCAAAACATAAAATGTACAAAAATACAAATCTCGCAACACAGTTCGAAGTGCCAAATCACAATTAACATAATACATAAACATACGTAACCAAATTTCTATAATACGTCAAAATAAACCGCATGTATATTTATGAATGTGTTTACAATAACTGTACGTTAAAATTACGTTATGTATCAGTTGCGGGTCTACATAACTCAACTTTACGTTTTTGTAAAATTTGTGTATTACGTATTACGTTAATTGTGAATTGGCACTTACACTACAAAAAGTTGTGAGATCTCATGTAAAACCAAGTAAGTTATTTTAGTTAGTATCTATGGAAGCACCTATTCAACAACTTTGTTGTAAATTATTTCTATAACGCGTTTTTATAGCGTAGGTTACTGTTTAGTTTTCAATGCACGGCGTAATGTATTAAATTAAAAGATTTTGAAGTTCTCGTGTCTGTTATCAATCATAACTATTGCATACTTGATTTTATAAAAATTAATTAACAAACATTCAAACTCAGGACTCCCTACTGGATCGAACCCTCTGCTTCTCTCTCCTGTTAGCAGACGGCGCTACATTTCCTAATTATTTGCCTGCCAACATTTATAGTGACCACATGTCACCGTGCGATTGCCAAATCAGTACATTTATTCTACAAATAAAGGTGTGGGTATAATACTTTAGGCACAGTTGTACAAAACGTGGTTAACCACACTTCCTGGTTAACACGCGGTTAATCAGCCATTCCCATGGGCAGCACCAATAAAGAACGACTGCGAGTCTGGTTAACCACGCTTTGTGCCACGGGGCCTTATACGGTCACTATAAATGTTGGTAGGTAACAAACTAGGAAACAATTTATGACAAAGTTGTTGCATAAGTGCTTCCATACTAACTTAAATAACTCACTTGGTTTTACGTGAAACCTTAGAGCTTTTTGCCATGAAAAAGCTACGTTGAGAGACTAGCATTCTTGCACATTTAGGTCGTTTTTCCATTTTGGATAATATTTCTTCGTAAGCGCACTTCTCGTTTGTATTAGATTTTTTCAGAGGCTTTGATATAACAATTTTTGACGAGTCTAAGTCGATTATGTTCAGCGATCACAAWGTAGTACTAAAGTTTAAAAAWCGGAGCTTTCTTMATAGGCTAAATACTAACTGCTAACTGAATGCAAAAMTMGAAGTTTGTGTGTCTGCTAGAAGTCTTGGTCACTGAAAATTCAGGCTTTTAGATTTTACCACAACGAAGTTACAAGGGMATCGTGCCCTGAGTGGGTTCGAGAAAAGGATGGTGCCGCTCTGCTTTTGCTCGATTCGGCGCGGCCACTGCGATGTCCCCAGAAACACACAATCCGTTTTGTGTAGCTTTCTGTTGCATTCATACATTGTCAATTTTCCGATTACATATGATGTTTAGATAATAACCGTGAGGCCCGGTATTCACACTTTATTGCAATCACGCTATTATTCACGCATCTCATACAAAGTTATATGAGATATAGAATATTTTTGTATTGTTTGTAGGTATTCAATTTGTCTTGCCCCTTAGAAGCAATATAACAACTTACGAGTAGGTATTTACATTGCATCTTACACATAATACTTGCATATAAATTTAATGGTTGGAACTGCCGTTCAATAATGTTTTGGCAGTGGACATTTTTAACAGTCTTTTGTAACGATTAATTGAGCGCTTCATAAATTTTTTATTTAAGAGTATTTAGTAAGTCACTTGTGTACAAGGAAAAGCTCCTTTGTTGGTAAAAAATGATTTTTCTCTTGCAGGTAGCATTTAAGCTTTGATGCTTATATATAACTTAGTCATATTCGTTAAATGGTTGGTTATACCAGCTATTTCCAATTAATTAAAAACGAGATGTTAAAAACAACAATCTCAAATGATTTGCTTATTATACAGCATGCGTCCAAAGTGTCTGCCTTCATATTAATCTTAAAGATTTTTATAAAAGATTGCTTAAAGATCGTAGAAAAATTGCGTTTACAGATGATGAATGGCATCAACTCAAAAATTTTTAGTAGCAAGAGAGGTCATATTGAACGAAAAGAAATACATCCAAGTCAACAATTTTATCTTTTTAACGTTTCTAGGCAATATATTCTTTATTCACAGTGACTTGAATAAATTAGAGACAACAAGCATTTTCAACAAAATCACATAAGCAAAATTTTTCGATTATAAATTTCTGGCCTGTGACGGACAGGTGCAACATTCGCATTAATAATAATAATAATTATGCACTTTACGTACATACTGTTAAAGACTTAAATAAATCCTTAAATTATTGGGCAGAATTATAATATTCAGGCTTTGATGCTCCGAAGGCGGCAAGCGATGTCAAAAGGCGTAACTCATCCAGCACAATGACACATACCTTTAGAAATCAAGTGCATTACAATAGGAAACCGTCTTATGTCTCCATTATTGTTGGTGCACTCGGAAAAAGAAGAACTGTTGATATTCAGGTGTTATTGTATTGATTTAAAGTAAATTGCTTTTGTACATCAGTCAGTTCTTACCCGGCGTCAATAATATTTCATATAGGGGAATTTAAAGAGGTGCATACCTAACTATGGTCAATTGTGCACGTAAATTTTTGCGTTCACAAAGCAAAACCATATTTATTCTCAAGAATCCTGTGTAACAAACCGTTTTTTTTTTTCATGTAACTTTATCCGCCTCCACTGAAGCGAAATACAATTAAGCAATTTTACGTAGCGGTAAAACTAATTTCCATTACCTTAATTTGTCTAGTCTATGAATTACGGGATTATGAACCTACTGCGAGCAATTTATTGTTAAATTGCAAGTAAAAACATTTTGTATATAAAATAGAGTATATACTTGTATATTAATGCTATAAACAAGAGAATAAATGTGATGGGCATGTTCTTGGATCTTTCTAAGGCATTTGACCGTGTACATCATCCTACTCTCCTTGCAAAAATGGAGAAAATGGGAGTAAGAGGGGGTATCCTTGAGGCTGATGAGTTCTTACCTGACCGATCGCATTTAAATCTGGGAGTGCCGCAAGGATCCATACTGGGACTTGTAACTTTCACATCTAAAAGAGCTGAAATGGTAGTGAATATTAATTGTGCTGGACGTACACTTACCTCCACAGATGAAACGCTCTTTTTGGGGATTATGGTTGACTTCCGCTGCACCTGGAGGGCTCACGTGGACTATCTTCTCGGCAAGCTTTCTAGCTTCACTTATGCACTTCGCAGGGTGTCGGGGACTGTTGGTGCTTGGACTGCATTAAATGCTTATCACGCTTGCGTTCAGTCGTGTCTGCGGTATGGCGTACTCTTCTGGGGCAATTCTGTGGAAGCTGATCGTGCTCTGTTGGTTCAAAAGCGCTGTATCAGGAGCGTCTTTGGCCTGAAGGGAAGAGACTCCTGTAGACAGAAATTCCTCGAGTATAAGATACTTACCGTTTACGGTTTATACATAAATGAATATGCACTCTTCGCTAAAATAATTCACGAACAAACAAAAACTACGAAAAAGGTTTTTTTTACGGGCACTCCAAACGACTTTATCTTGTGTTCAGAAGGACATGCTTCACCAGACAATAAAGATATACAACAAACTCCCGAAAACTTTTAAAGACTTGCCTACCTCTAAATTTAAGGTAGCGCTAAGACGCAGCCTTCAAAGTCAGGTTTTGTACTCTTTAGCCGATTTTGAATATTAATTGTATTGTGTATGTATATTATATCTATGTGACGTGATCTATACCTACCCGGTCTATTAAATAAATATTATTATTATTATTATTATTAATATTTGAATAGATTGAGGGTTTATTAAATTCGTGTCAGCTTGTATCTTGTTGTGGTTCTCTTTATTCGTCATAATAAGGCACACGTTCTGGAGACAACAATTCGGCTGCTCCAAGCAAAAACACAATGGTAGTTTTATCGTTTCTACTGTTTTAGAGCCATACACAAGCACAGCATCTACAATCTATCTAGATTGTTGCCAAAATTCAACACAGTATCTGTATATTCTTATTCTTACACTTTTGCACTTACTGTGTTTTTGTTTGGGTCTGCCGAATTGGGTATTATCACTTTTTTTTGAAAAGTATGTATAATGAATCTTGAAGTGAAATATTTGGAGGTAGAGAATTTCAGGTCTGAAATTCGAATCTCACGAGTCGCCGCCAAAACGCTTATATCCAAGGTTATTCAACTCGTGACGTCAAGTGTCTTATAAACATTACCTAGGAGCGTGGTGTTTAATGGTGTAGTATAATTTTTATATTGAAAAAGCTTTTATGTGGTGTTTATTGAAAGCACGGTATAAGAGTTCGCACCAAGAAGGGATTTGTGTTGTGTAGTAGTATTATGTATACAAAACAAAACAAGTGCTATTTTGTACCAGGCTGTAAGAACACATCAGTTGTACCGCTAACAAAATTTTTGTAACCGTTCCTCGAGATTATCAAAGTATGAAAAAGAGGTTTAAGGCCGCTAGGCGTGTTATGCCGAAATCGCAAAGTTTGTTTTTCTGCTGTGAACATCATCTTAATGTAAGTTTTATTATTCTTTTTGAAGTTATGTGTGTTTACCATTCAGTTTCCATTTTGTTATAGCTTGAAGAGGATGTGGAAAATTATATGCGTTTTAAGTTGATAGAGGGAAATGTTATAATACGGAAAGACGTTGTTCCCCATATATTCTACTGTTAGCCATTCCGGAAACGAGCCGCAAGAGCCCTAAAATAAATGACTTCTAAAATAAATGTCAAGTTTAGGGTACATTTTTGATTCTTACATTTTTATGTTTATAAATAGCATGTTTTCAGCAACTCATTGTGATCAAATTTTCAATGCTACGTTAATTTGACAAAAAGTTCACTTATGCTGTTGCTTTTACGTTCCTTATCTCCGCCGCGTTGAACCGCTCGTCGCTGTTCACAAATTCCATAATAATAAGCATGCCTTCAGAAATCATAACTCATAAGTACTTCACTTTTTCTTGGCGTATTTTAATTCGCTTGTCACAAAACGAACGCAAACAACAAACTGATAAATTGACGGGCTGAGGCTAACGCGTGACACGCTTACTCCWGATGTAAACAAGCGGCCATTTACAAGTCACCTGACGTCACGGCCAATATGTTTGCGTTTGGGCGGTCTCTTTATACCTATATTCACATTTTTAACATTAAAATTACACCTTGCAATCCATTTTTTCTATTTTATAAGCTGTCACGGTTGTTTTGTGGATMAGACMCTACCTATGAAGATGGAATTTAATAAAATATAAATACATGGCAAAMACCCAATTGTCTGAAGACAGTTAAATAAATCATTGGTGACATGGTCACAATTTCAGGTTAGCATGGCGAATAAATTTATTAACTCGGCCCATCCATGCTGGTTTTTACCGTTCAAATTGTGGACMATGTTATATMCCTAAGGTACGACTTCTTTCCTGGCGAACATTGTATTGAAGTCAATATGCAAAAGTTTGCATTGGCACAAAGATTTTAAAATTATATGAGCTACTTAATGCAGTTATTACTTACTGCAGCTCTATTAGTATTCGTTCACTCGTTATGCGGATGTGATTGAACAAAATAGAGATAACAAAATATCGTCAGAGTTCAAAAGATCAGTACAGGCACTGTGTAATAAACGATAACTTGCTTGTATTTTCTTTGGCAATATGCGTTTGTTTAATTTAAATGATTGTAGAGGCATCGATGCAAGTCGTTAATAATTATATTATTGTTTCACTCAAAACGATTTGTTGTTTACTTGAAAAAATATATCTCATACCTAATGCTGTTTTGAATTAGCATTAGCTATAGTATCAAATAGGGCTGCGTCTCTCGTCGGATTAATTGAAAAATATTGATGTATCGATTATCGATAGATCCTTTAACCTTACGCATTATCGATTTTCGATAATCGATTATCAAATATCGGTAATCTATTATCGATTTTGGATGATTATTATCAACGACAATTAATGCTAAAAATCCTTTTATTTATTTTTATTGAGGTTTTATTCGAGTTTCTTAGATACGCTGCTACAATGTCTTCAGGTAAAAATAAATGTTGTAAATCGATACTACTGATATTTAATGATAAATCGACATATCGATTATTTTTTTTATGATAGGTAGTCGAATATGAAAAGCTGATATCGCCCAGCCCTATTATTTACCCCTAGCTGTAGTATGCGATTGCTGGTTTCAACAAAATCATATTCGAGCACACAACTCCAGAGATGATCAATGGTCATCAATATTTATCTGATTGATTTCTATGAAAACGTATTTGTATTTACGCTGAAACACCGTGCTCTTCAAGATCGCATGACATGAGTCTCTCGTAGATTTTTTGTCATTTGATGTTTAAAAGATTATTATTTAAAAAAGAAGAATTACCATATACTAAAAAGTGTGTAACCCCATACAGATTGTCATTAAATTTTGTGATTACTTAATAGCTATAAAATGCTTGTAAGATTTGACACTAAGTACATGGTGAACTTGCAGTAGATAATAGTAAGAATGTTGAGAGTAGCTGTTGTTGAGAAAACTCGCCAAAAGTTTATACAATTTGCAGTGCAATAACATTGTTAGTGTCAATTATCCATTTACGCACTCCACATCTTCCTGTTTAAGTTATAAATATATGATATGTGTTTAAATAATTATTTTCTGTTTCTTATTCTTGTTTATATGAAAATTTTCAATCGATTTTCAGGTTTATTTCAGTTTCTCTCTGGAACTCGAATTCCAGTTTCTTGTCGGTGTGTTTGTTTTTGTCAATTTATAATCTGTATTTAAAGTTTCAAGTCTCTTAGCTTATGGGGAACTTATTTTAAAATCAATTAAAAATTTTGTAGCGAACAGACAATCGGGCAGATAATTAATGAATTATTCGCATAACGTTTTGATAACGAGGAATGGTTCTTTTGAGCAGTAGAAACAGCATTTGGTAGAACTATTTATTGTAGTTAACTTGGTTAATAATAGTTCAGGTTTTTTCTTGGTAGTGCAATTTGTAAGATTTAAATAATTTTTGATATATACAGTATAGAAAAAGGGTTCTTGTAAATAATTATAATTTTTCAATTGATTTTTTTAATATTCTTGCGTTAAACATGCTTGCCAAAACCGAGGCCAAAAACATATTGTAGCGAAGATCGAAAAACACTACCTCGCAGAGCATAAAAAATGACAACAAAAAGTGCCTTTTGTTTTTTAAACATAATTTAATAAATTTTGAAAAAAAATAAATCACAAGTGGACAGTAAGTGGATATTTAATATTAGCTCCTCGATGAAGAACTTACTTCTGTAAAAGTTATCTATTAGGTATTCTTTGGTGTATGCATTAGTATGTGTATAAGAATATCAAATTAACTAACAACCAGTACAGTCAACTTGTATCATTAACGAAGAAGTATTGTTGTATAATTAGCTAGTTATAACGGATGTTCATTAAAAAAAGTCATCAAGCATGTCAGATACAATCCAATGACGTTTTGTATCTCTTTCTTTATCTGCCTAATGAATTAAGTGGCGTTATGTACACGCCACCTATCTTGTTTCATTTACGAACATTGACATCTACCTTCTGTCATCGTCAAGACACTGAATTCATGCCTGTTTGCCTTCCATTGTGATCTCTATTATGTGGTTAGAATACTTTGTCGTAACTGAGCTTAACAGGTCAGGTTGCATGGTCAGATTCATGCATCAACAGTTTTGAAAAAACTGCATTCGATGCGGAACAGCAGGAATTTTTTTGTGAAACACCTCTCCTTTAGGCAGGCTGGTTTGAAAGTTGACGTTAAACAATAGACAGTTCGAAGGGGCTTGGTAATCAGTTTAACGGATAAAAACTTATCGACCTGTCAAATCGAATTTCGATAAGTAGCATTGGCAGATTATGTTAATAGTAAGCAATAAATCAGAACCTATGTAGCGAAAAGTTTATACACAGAATTTTGTAGACATGGCTTTATAAATTTAACTATTTTCCGCAAATTTGAAAGTCTACGCAGTTAATCTCACTCTCTTTCCCCTATCTTTTGCATGCTTTATCTTGTAACTAGCATAGCACCACCACAATTTAGCTGTTTACATTTCTAGGTTAGAAAACGTCCCCGTAGAATACCCGGTACCCCGGTAGTGTAGCCAACGTCACTACCACTTAACCTAAGTGTGAATTTTACCATTGCGGAAAGCTAAAAACATCTTTTAGTTCATCACAGTACAACTGTAGTCACAACCTCACAACTACGATACATAACATAATAGTTATACGAAACCMTGTGAGTCCTCAGCTCTGAAATATGAACTTTCTCCAATCTTAAAGTTAATAATTATCCTAGAAAATTACAGCATATATTGAAAATACACACTCCCAAGCGTTTTATAGTATTACAACGTAAAATAATTCGACGATCTACATATGGCCAATATCTGTCAAAGCATTAGTTGTGTTGACTTTCCTGAGAGACGGCAAATTGATTTAATCGATAATTTTCATAAGCACCTGGATGCATGAATCATTTATAGAAACCCTGTATTTAAATAGGCAGGCAGCAATCTAATATTGACAAAAGAATGTCCATTTGCGGAAGATGGGTTCCGGTTGAACCAGTGAATAAGTTTGTAAGAATTAAGAACATAGTATTATATTGTTGCTGGAGTTATTTTTTATAGTTAGGTAGTTGTTTTACATATTTCAAATAATATTATTTTGTGATTTTGCTGTTATGAGCATGAATCCCGTTTACACGATGTGCATGTCTTAAAATTCAGGAACGTGTTTTACATCATGTCGCCCAATCGCCCTCACACTTGCTCGAGCACCATGCGTATCGAGACAGAATCTAGATCGGACTTTAAGGACAACAGTTCTCCATTCCTGAAGGGCAAGGCCAGCTGATAATGGTATAAAAACAAGCCACAACTTCTTATTCGGCGGTTAAGGGTGCAGGGTAGCCCGTTTCTGCCCATGCTATTACATGTAAAACGATTTTACGTCCAGAGAAGCTAATTTTAAAGCCACTGCTCCAATTTTTTGATATGTTGTTCTGTATACAAACCTCTAGGGCACTGCATAGCGTATTTTTAATTTTTTCCTAAATATTTGCTAAAAAGCGACTTTTGTTTTAACATTTGTGTAATATGCGTATATTTCGGCTCATCAATAAAATTTTGGAAAAAATAAAATGCAGTGCGCTTGGAATTGAACACAAGAATGTGTAGACGTAAAATCAATTTTGTATGTAAAGTATTGTAGGAGTTAAATCCAAAAAACATAAGAAAAATGCATAATTTCACTCCCCACACAGGTAACCGCCCTTAGTAATACCTAATTGCCTGTCGTAAAGTAGATTTCGTCCTATCCTGAGAGGTCTGCAAAGAACTTGACCCGAGGCGTTCTCTCATTCGTGAATGATAAGATTTATTGCACTTCACTTAGAAATACATTGCATATTTGGGCGCTATAGGAAGAATAAGGCGCTTTAAATTGTCAATAAAAGTAAAAAACACAGAACGTTGATAACACGTCGTCTAGCAAAGCATTTTGTGTTTAAGCAATTAATTTAAAATTTGACGGTTTGATTACCTTTAGGCTAATATTTTTATGTTTACATAACATGCAAACTGTTGTGAATGCAATTTCATATTGTGTACCTACATACGGCATTTTTGAAGATAACTACACCGTTGTCTTTCCTACATATTAGTACATATTTTCTGTTTGTCCTATTTTTAAAGACATAGTTAAAAACCTTTGTATAACATATTTTCAGGGTAGGTACCAAGCCGGCCTAATTTCATGTCTTCAGAAGAATACAAAATATTAATTTGAACTGTTAGCATTTGGCAACAGTTCTCACAGTTCTATCGAATTATTTTCAATTTATTCTCACTCTCTTGTGATATTATAAACACATGTACAAGAAAACAATAGATTCTTGTCTACAACCCTTTTGTAACTGAAATAATTATTGTCTTTCTAGAAACTTCTAATACTTTGCCGATGATTTTCCCAGACAGGATGAAATTCTGCAAATCTTTTGAGCGGCATCAAATATTTGTATAATTTTAGAATACATTGTGGATCTTTGATCAAGGACGTTCCAGTGATGGGCGTTTACGCGTAAATTATAATTTTCTACGTTACATGCGTAGAAAATGTAGATAAAGCACTTTGGCGTAGATTTTAAGTAGAAAATATAAAACGAGTATATTATGGCTAAAATGTATTAAGTACATACTAAAACAAAATGAAATTAGTTTGATTCTAATTTCCCTGTTTTGTTGGCTTCTCCATGTGTCAAATTTCTTAAAATTTTATAGTTTTTTATATCTAATACGTTAAATGGACATAGCCGTCGCTTTTTATTATATTAAAGTCTTCGCAAAAAAAGTAGAAATCGACTTCTTATGTTAAAATAATGTTTACTCTTCTTTCTTTGCCAAGCTTTCGATTTTTATTTCAAATCTTCGTCAGGGCTTCTATAAACATTTACAATGGTACATAAGTATAACAACATGTAGTTGAACCGTACTGAAAATGCGGTTTATAATAAGGGGCCAACAAAAACATGCAAAATACGATCCATTTATGTATAATGTTATTTGGAATTTGAAGTTTTGATTTTAGACAGATTAATGACAAAATCTGAAAGTTGCAACATAGCTACCACATTTTTTATAAATAACTGCACGCTTTACTAAACATTTTTATTTTCTTAACTTATGATTTTAATATGTCTGAGACAATAAATAGGTGTAAATGTAAATATTATATTACAAACTTGCATATCATGTTTCAGTAAGTAGTCAGTGTATACAAACTGTTTTTTTACTTATTTGAAACACAATAGACAAAGCATATGTTTACGACATCTTTCCTTCCACAACTATATTAAGTCATTTTCCTAACACACTATCAAATTCGGTACCGCAGTTACAAGTTGATTTTTTTCCAAAGAATTTTTTTACTACAACACAACTAGTTGGTCATAGTTGCTTCTTTATATCAATGTATCTAGTTCAGCAACAAGAACTGCTTGTATATCCTGTTGATCTGCTTTCAAAGAATTTGCGATAAAAGAACATGAGTAGCTTATGAAATTTCTGTTTACAGAGAAGAAAGAACATAAAATCACAGTTTACAGTCACTAAGGCGTCCATTTGATCGACTGAGGGCTTCAAAGTGCTTTTCACAGCACGCTTGTTGGTTCCTAAAGTATGACCAATTATGTTATTGCTGTTTAGACATTCACCACGTTTACAGCAGTAGTGGTAATAGACACCATTAAATAACTAAAAAATATTTCTAAATTTCTGATTATCTACACAATGCTATTTTCTACAGTAGAATTTCAAAGTAGAATATTACATAGTTTACGCGTAGACAATAGCGTAATCTACATGACGTATTCTACGCGCCCATCACTGGACGTTACCGAATCAACTGGATCTTTTTGTCTCTGACGTTTACATTTATTTGGCATACTAGTGTACTTGATTTGAGATACTTATTAAAATAGTCGATTCTGACATTCGATTTGTAATAGTCGCTGTTATCGGCGTCGGATTGGTTATTATAAACTATAACTACGAATGTGATTTGCCAAAATTTAAATTTGACAGATGGAGGAAATAATCTGAAATAATAATTTTAAATCTATTAAAAAGAATATGTCCCTATTTGTATAATTAAGACAAAGGGGCGCATGCAGTTCTTTCGTCAGTAGTCAAGGATGCCATGTAGTTAATGAAAGTTATTGTTTGGAAACATCATTTTGCATCCATTTTAACGAAAAACAAGATTTTATTAAAGCATTTAAAAAATTGTGTTAATAGCTGATATATTAAAAATAAACCTAACAATGTGTATTTGCTTAATTAGGAAAATGTTATTCCCGAAAAATCCAAGTTTGAGACATATCTCAAAATACTTGGCCCCTTTAAAAATTCTGGATGCAAAATAATAATTACTGTCAAAAATATCTACATTTTCTTGTATCTACATACCTTAGCGTGGTATTGAGAACTAAAGGAATTTAGGTTATTTGAAAGTTCACTACAGCTTTAAAATAAAAGACGTTATAAAATCGGCGAATTACGGTTTAACTAACAACAACAAAGTGAGAGTAATGTGCACACCGCAATTCTCCAGTATTAATAGTTATCGAGATACCCTGTAATTACAACGAAAATTGGACACCTTGTACCATAGATGAATTAGTTCAGATATGCCTGTATGCAGATAAGCAATACTTGCAAGTATAAGTAAATCCGACTATAAATGGGGGTTTTCAAAAAGAATTTCACTATACCTTGGAGTATTTGAACCAAAATAAAGTCAGATATGTTATAATTTCTATAATTGTCGTACTTGTATTTCGGTGCAAGAACGTTGGATAATTATAATGGGCCTGTTCACTAAATTTCAATTTACGAAGAATTAGGTAGTATAGGTCTCGCTAGTAAACACCTTGAAAACCAAACTTCATTTGCATTTTTCGTTTTCAAACTATGGCCATCTGAAATCTGCCCGCGTTCCCTGTGTGGAGGCTAGTAATACGTCACATGCACTCTAGTCGGCCACGCCCCCTGTATAAAGTAAACGGCAATCTTGGCATGTGCATGTGACGTATGTTAGCCTCCACACAGGGATAAAGCGGTGAAACTTTAGATGGCCATAGTTTGAAAACTACGAATATAAATGAAGTTTTGTTTACGGGAAGTTTATCAGCGACTTGAATACTATATAATGATGTACAATTTGCATTAAATTAAATTTTAGTGGACAGGCCTAATATATAATATATATAATGCCAAACTGCCTCACCTTTGAGCATATTGACCTTTAACCTCACGTCCCCACAGAAACAGTTTTATTAGAAAATAGTAAGGACAACACAGTTATACTAGTATTTTACAGACAAACTCAGTCTGCGTGCTCTTTGAACGGCAGGATACAAATCGTAACCAAATAAGAAATTCTCCGTTATAGAACATCCACCCTGGTACGGAAATTTATTGCCCCAAACTAAGTGAGCGCGATAAATGCAGGTAGTCTTGGTGGGTGAACCCTAATATCTGAGGGTTTGTCTAAACCACTATTAGACCGAAATACGATGAAAATAACCGGTGGCGCTCCCTAGCGGAATTTGAGTTTCGGATCTACCTACCCTACCCTCTTAAGAGTCCATATCCCCATAAACCTTCTATTTTCAGTAAACCACTAGTGTCTCGACCGGTATAGTGAAGCAGTCTTGTGAGGTTCTTCTCCGATGCCCTATACCTCCACGTGTTCGGCCTTCGTGGAAGCATGACCGACAGCAACTCTTAAAACCTCTGTTGATTCTAGTAGTAATTTGTTTAAAGGATATACCAACTTCTCGTAAACCTACTATTTACGCATATGTAGGTTGTACTGGCAAATCAAGGAAGCTTTTAGAAAGTCCTTTCCAATTAACCACAAAATAAAACTTAAGAAAATCCCATGACAGAGAAAAACAGCGCATCAATAACGCTAAAAAAATTATCGATTCTTGTCTTAATAAAAACAAACAGTGCACACAAAATTAAGTCAAATAGAATAATTATTACAGGATATTCTTATTTTTATATCATTTTGCATTTAATTCTATAACAGAGATATCCCAAAATGTTAGTTGTTGTTACTCTAGGATCTTGTCAGTTTACGTAACCTTGACCATGTATTACTCTTATCGTACACCTACACCGGAATGTACTTCTAATGAAAAGGGCTTGAGCAGTAAATAGTGCATTAAAATAATAATTTTTATGTACCTAATGACATGTCACTTAAACGAAAATTCATTAGCTTCATAGTCCGCGTATTTTTATTACAACGTAATGAATACTGTATCGTTATGTTTTTACTGCATATTATGTTCTATACAGCCCGACTCACTTTTGTAGTTATGATGAGCAGTATTTTTATGCTTAATAAAAAGTGATTTTATTATATAGTGTTTTTTGCGGATATTTTTTCGTTGGCATCGCTAACTCATCGTCAGGTCAAAATAGACGCAGTGGTTTTACGCGATAATTACTAAATATCATTTTAAGATGTGAATTCTGGCCTAGGTGTAGGTACATGTAATTTGAATATTTTTAGTTCAACTATATTGGCAAGTTTTTACTGAATACGCACTTAATTCATAGGTACCGGCTCCAACAAATGCATGCGTGTGATAACAAAGAAGTTTAATCGTGTGATAGATTGATAGAGCTGTATCACACAAGTGCTAGTTGTATCCACTTGTTTGACGTAAAAATGCTTACCTCTTATGGTAGATACCAAATAAATAAGTCATGTAATCTACCGTGTGTAAACAAGATAAGACAGCCTTGTGGACTTTATATGCATCATCTTGTATTAAAATATAAATAACAAGTCCGGTTAGTAAAATATGAGATGAGGTATTTTTGATATCGTTTTGATAAAATATATGCATCAAGCACTTACGTAGCTTCATATTTTAATGTTTTCCGTAATCAGTACATATTCAGGTCATCACATGAGATTCTGGTATATTACAACGCTTTCTAAGCACCATTCAAGAATTTTCTACGCATATAATTTTATTTAGACACGTTGCAGTTGTATCGACAATATTTCATGTCTCTTTTGCATTTTGAAACGTCCGATTACGAATTGTTATAAGCGAATGCATACAGCAGTAGATTTCCAATTCAGCATGTTAATACAAATGTTGTTTGTTGTCTGTAAAAGTTATCTGTAGTGACAGGCGAGGATGCCTCGAACCAAAGGTCACTTGGCGTCTGTTGAACCTTCGGTATAATCTAATCGTCTAGTTGTTTTTGGTGTCATTTCCATCTGTCTACGTGTGGATTGCCGTTACCCAAACGTGCGCTATCGAATGGAAGGAAGGCGCGTTATTACCTAATTACTCCGAATTTCCTAACTAACTGCGGTGACGGTTTTGTTTGTTTTCGTCCTAATAACCACGGATTTGTCTCTGGATATAAACAGCCATCTAACATAACTGGGAATTTTGTTTTTTTTATAGCTGATGCTATTTACTCAGATTGCACTTATCAGTTTCGATAAGAGAACGTAGAGACGAAATTTAAAACTCCCGTGTTTGCACCACTGGTTAGATTATTCACATAATGCTTACTTTAAAAAATTGCTGCAATATACCTGAAGTAGCATAACTTTCTCATTTGAACATGTTTTAAAACGCAACCCTAAAAGAGCTCGATAAGAAATAACGTTTAGTGTATCAGGAATCCGCTGTTCTTACGCTTTGAAGCCGTCTTCCACTTGTAGTGGCAAATAATGTAAATAAAAAGAGATGTTATCCCATCGACAGGTACTTTTATGTAATTTTGTGTCAAAACATTGTACGGAATTGTATGGAGGAAACGTGAATAATAGGTATTTTGACCATAGAGTGATATGAAATGGAAGGCAAGTAAAAAGAGAAAGACTAAAAATGCAAAAAAAAAGTACTTATATAAAGTGTACCTACCATCAAAAGATCAAACAAGACACTTGTCTCATAGAGAGATTTTTAATTTCAAACGGGTCTGACACCTTCAGCTTGGCAGTTAGGTTTTTTACTTCCACATCCAACGAGTGGGGAAGTATTGTATCGCGAAAACAATTTCCAAAAATTTTTATTTGCTCATTCGCAAAATGGTCTAAAAGCAAAAAAAACAAAATTTGAGCAAAAAAATTTCTTGTCTGTGTCTATGGTATTGTTTGTGGACACGAAAACTTTCGAAAAACTTAATATATGAACTTAAAATTTGGCAAAGGTAGAAATCTCAACTACGCAAACCGACCTATTGTTTGTGGGGTAAGTAGGGCATCGGGAAGCGGGCGAAATTGGAGGGTAACTACCCTTTTTGCAAATTTTTATATTTTTTTTCGTTTTAGTATGTGATTAGTAGTATAACTGCGAGTATTATTCGTTCTTATAAATTTTCGGTGCAGCAAACTGTTTAGAAGATATTAGCAAAAAAGCGTCACTTAAAGAAAACGGTTTTAAATATCTCGAATATATTTAATATATTCAAAAAAATGAAAATACCATCAGATAGGAATTAAAATTTCTCATAAAAAGTGTCCAAGAAAATGTATTCAAAATATTGTCATTTTCGAAATATTTCCAAAAAAGAAAACTATTTTGGACCTTACTCGTACGATTTTATTAAAGTTTTGGTATTATATAGAAAATCAAATTTCTGATCAGAAAGCACTCTTGTAATTTTTTGTTAAGTTAATGTATTATTTTTATTTGGAAAAAAACGAGTTTAAAAATTTATATATTTTTGCTAAAATCACGAGGACTGTGTGTGTTAGAAAAAATGTGTAGAGAGATAAAATGTTTAAAACCTAATCACTAATCGTATAGTATAAGAAATAAAAACGTAAATGTCATTTTGACAATTGGATGTGGAAGTATTGATTCAATTTGCAGCGGTTTTTATCACTAATCATAGAAAATTCATTTATGACGATTTGTTATTTAATTTTGAACCCAATCTGCCTCCAAACAACTTTCAAATTGCCAGGTTTAAGGTTTTATGAGCCACATATTCAGGCTGGGCCAATAGTGAGGTAAAGCACAATAACTTTTTTCTTATTAGAGATAGAAAAAAGTTTATATGTAAAATATTTCTTGTCAGGTGCATCGATTAAAATTATTTTTACATATACAGAGTGTCTCTTTGAAGAATTAGAATTAGACAATTATCGAAAAGTAGTTTTCACTGTTTTACAAGGTAGATGTGGTCGTATAAAAGATGCCTAATTTAACAATTTCTTTCTTAAAAATTATGAAGAAATCATATCTTTATTTTGGACACATTCAGGCACGGCCAACTTCATTTTTTAAATAGAATGGTATAGCTTTTTTGTGCGTTGTTAAATGCATAATATAAATTCTTTTTCTATTGATAAAGTTATATCTAACAGTTTTTGAAAAATTTGAAACAAAATGAAAAAATCTGGTTTGATTCTACACACTTGTAAAATCAAACCAGTAAATAATCATGTTACCTCCTTTTTCGGAAGTCAGTTGTTTACTGCACACTATCAGTTTTAGCAATCATCTAAATAGTAAGAAATCAATCAAATTTTATTCGTATTTTAAATAAATTAAATGTATCATCAAAATTTAATTTGAATAATTAATACAGCAACAATGTACACATGAAACACAAACAAAAAAAAACGGTTGGTAGAAATTTTATACAATTTGTAATATTCGCAAACGCAGTTTTTATTCTTTCTTCCATAATATCAGGATTTGTATTAGGGGGTTCAAGATACACTTGAGATCTTAAGTAACCCCAGAGAAAAAAATCGATTGGTATAAGATCAGGCGATCTAGCTGACCAAGACACTGGACCTCCACGACCTGTTCTTTTATTTTGATACCGCATATACAAAAATTCTTGAACTCCAACTGCGTAATGTGCAGGAGCGGCGTCGTGTTGTATCATTTAGTGAACGTTTTCCAATAAATCATATAAATGGTGTTTTAAAAAGTTTCGATAAATATGGCCATTCAATTACAAAATCCTCTACTATTGCAACCCAAACATTAAGTGTCCACCTATGCTGATCATCAACCAGGCGAGTTAAATGTGGACTATTATTATCATAATAATGATAATTGTGTTTATTAACTAATCCACTGTTATGAAATATAGCTTCGTCACTAAATAAAACATTACTAAAAAAAGTCAGGGTCTTCTAAAGGTTTGTTTTAAATCCATGATTTAGATGTTGGTGAGCTTGTATGTGGTGGGGATCAAATTTCTGCACATGTATATTAATTGGACCGATGTTTTGGTAATGTTCAACAAATTGGCGACTTCCAAAGACCTAACAGATGGATTTTCTACCAAAGCAGTAACTAATTGATTCTGTTCACTTAGCACTCGTTTTGTTCCATTTCTCAAAGTCTTCTCACGTGGTTGACGTCTTTCAGGATATCTTTTTTTATATAACATAGTCTCGTAAGACTATATAATTTCTTTGAATCTCTACCAACAAGTACGCCATATCGATATATTCTTCCTTTGAAAAATGCATTATTAACAGACAGATTGCAAAATTGGTTCAGATTAAATATTCTAGGTAATTTTGTTTTCCATAGCTAACTTGATTTTGTTTGAAGTTTCAGTTTTAATTTTCAGATAATTTTAACAAAAATAACACATACTCAACGAGAAGAAAACTTGAACAAGCATTTGATGGTATCGATATAAATATTACTGGTTATTGATTATAAAATAGAACATATCGGCCCCCAGCCATATCTAAATTTAACCAAATTACAAGCGTCACATGTACAAAATTATTAGGAAGATGGGTTAGCTTTGTTTGTTAAAAGACGTCATATAAAATATTGTTTACGATATGGTACGTGTTCTACTGAAACCAGCACCTTCTATAACTAAACAACCAACATGATTTCCATAAAATTGTAAAAGTTATATTTTTGCTAATTTCTCAAGCAACCTTATATCAACAGAAAGGAAACAAAATTTCAAGCAATTTTTTTATATTGTTTGTAATGTGAGGATTTTGAAGGCAAGCATATAGGACAGACATCACAATGGATAGTTAATAAATTGGCCATCCATAAAAGCAATGTAAATAAACAAAGGGATAGATGCTCACTTACAGAACACATAACTAACAATGGACATAATATTAACTGGGATAATGTCAAAATTTTGCATAAAGTAATACTAACAAAAGGTTAATACTAGAAATGGTTCACATAAATCAAAATTCCAATACAATAAATAAAAAATTGAATGTAAAAATTGACCAACATTTACACGTACTTGCTTTCACAAGAAATTTTAAAATAAAGTTTCAGTAGATTTGAGTAATCCAGCAGCACTGCAGATGCTTCTGATTTGATAAATTTGACAAATAATTTATAATAGAAATTAATTAAGGAGTTTCTTATTTGTTTAACTGTTCTGTGTTGTTTTTAATCCTTTACTATTGGTGATATCAATATAATACATAAGCATCAGTAAATGAATTTTTCACATTGTTCATATCAGAATACGGACGCCCTAAACTAATCTCACATTCGGTATGAGAAAATGTAATACCTAACCATTGTGACAATAATACTTACCATCATATGTATTAATAATTGTAGAAGCCCTGATGAACACTTAAATAAAATCGAAAGCTTGGCAAGGAATAAACAACACTCTTATTATCCATCAAAGTCGACTACCATACTGGGTATTAACAACGTACGACTGCTATTTCACTATAGTTTATAAGTATGATATCTATAGTATAGGTATGTATACGATATAATTCTTTACTTCTCATAAGCAGATCAAGTTGTTTCTAACAAAAACAGTTTTCCGAATACTCGCCTTTTTTCTTCATGTTCATCTCTGATATTATCTACGGTTCATTTTTTGCACATAATTGAATACAGTCCATACCTAATTCCATTGGCTTCCATTTGTTTTAGCAGGAACTATTTTAAAGTTTGTTTTTCAATTAATATGTAATATTAATATGTAAGGCAAATCAGACTGTGAATCGCCTTCGTCAACGCACAAAACAGTAATTTCATTTGTGCAAATTTTTATGTTAAATTAATCTAAAATAACTTTATTTTACAGGTAACGGTACTCATCAGGTTACCAAAACGAATAATTGCATTCATTTTAAAATTCAGTTCCTGTCTGTCATTATATGTGTCGGATTTGAGAAGGCGATTATTGTTATAAGAAGAAGACAAGAAAAGTGAAAAATTGTGGGTTGAACATTTTCGCGGGTTTTAAAATTGATCTCGATTTGCTGTTAAAATTGCACCCCCCGGTTATATGCTTTATAGCCGCTAGATTTAGAATGATTTCTGTCAGTGCATTAAAAGTTACCTTTGACAATACACATTATCGGGTTAGCGGAAAAAAGTAATGTTACTTTTTCTGTTAAATTGCTTTCATACCCCGGAGCACAGCACGGGTTCGGCATATTTGCAACACAAAAAGCTTCAAACGAAAGCGGAATTAATTGACAAACACAAGAAACATAATTGAAGAATTGAACTAAACTGAATTCACGTTAAAATTTAACAATTAAAGAATGTATGATATTGTATCGTCACACTGTGGGTGAAAATGTCAGGCTAATTCTCTCAGTATGCTACTCTTTCTTTTATGAGCGATGCGTTTCTCTGAAAATCAAATACTGCACCACAGGCACAGTAGCTACCAACTCGAAAATATACACATTTACTTTTAGGAAGTCAAAATTGGACAATCTATTTTTATGGATGTTTCAGTCTCTAAACATGGGGGTTAGTTTGCTCAAAAAAATTTTTTTGAACCGATATGTTTTACTCGCAGTTAAGATGGATCCAGAACTGCTACGAACTGGAAAATTTCAAATAACAAAAGAGGGTCATGGCTCATGCCTCACTTTGGCTACGCACTAAAGCGTATCTACTGATTGAAGATGAAAAACAATGTTTAATAACAGAATGGACGTTAGTGTCTAATACGTGGCAAATTCGACAAAGTATTTGTTTGGTCAAAACCTAATTACCAATCGTATAGTATAAGAAATGAAAACGTAAATGTCATTTTGACAATTGGATGTGGAAATATTAATTCAATTTGCAGCGGTTTTTTGTAATGTAGAAGTAGTTTTTAAGCCATGTCATTGTCTTTTTAATATCATCCGCTACTTCCTTCACTATCTTTGTGTATAATATACCTTCCTCATCTTTTAGTGCCTCCCATGCCGCTTGTTACCAGCTTATGTGGTAGTTTTGGTTCCACATTCGTATTACATACCACAACCACTTAACTCTTTGGGCTTTAACCACCCGCACTATATTTAGCTCGCTGTAGAGATGCTGGAGTTCACGATTTCGCCGTCTTTCCCACTGGCCATTCACCTTCTTCCCACCAAAAATTTTCCTTAACATCTTCCTTTCCTAAATTTCAAGCCAAGTCCGTTTTCGCTAAGATGCATACTTTGCAACCATGTTACAACTGTTCTAATCACTCACTAATATCTTTACCCTTTCGCAACCAATTTAGCTATATTTCTTGCTAACACTTAGCCTAAGTTGCTCATTATTACCGTATCAAAGTATACAAACTACTTCAAAATTGCAAGTCGTTCCTTCCTCAGCTCTTAATATTAAGTTGTTGTTTACCATAATTTCTTCGTCATTCCATTTCATAGTCCCGAAACGTTGCTTCTTTTTCTAACTATCTTAGTATTTCTTGCATTTCCCCTTTATTTTTTGTTGATATCACGTTATCGTCAGCAAAAGCCATAAACTAGTTACTACTGTAATATTATAGCAGCCTTGATCTGTTTATTTCTGCTCTTTGAATTACAATTGCTGGTGCCATATTAAACAATGCGGTAGCACTGTTTAATTCGAAAATTTTCCTAATTAAACATCACTTTTTCCCGTAAAGTCATTTTCGAAAAATTCTACTAATTTTTTACTCGTACCTAATTGTTTCGACGATATAATTGGGTATTTGCCATATATTTATATTTTATTAAATTGCATATTAATAGGTAGCATCTAATCCACAAAACAGCTGTGACAGCTTATAAATTCGAAAAAATTGATCGTAAGTTGTATTTTTAATATTAAAAATGTGAATATTTAAAGGGACCGCCAAAACGCGAACATATTGGCCGTGACGTCAGGTTTCTTGTAAATGGTCGCTTGTTTACATCTGGGGTCAGCGCGTCACGCGTCAGCCTCAGCCCGTCAATTTATTAGTTTGTTATTTGCGTTCATTTTATGACAAGCAAATTGAAATACGCCAAGAAAAAAGTGAAATACTTATAAATTATGACTTCTGAAGTCATGTTCATTGTTATGGAATTTGTGTACAGCGACGAGCAGTTCAACGCGGCGGATATGAGGAACGTAAAAGCAACAGCATAAGTAAACTTTTTATCAAATTAACTTAGCACTGATAATTTGATCACAGTGGCTTGTTGGAAACATACTATTTGTAAACATAAAAATGTAAGAATAAAAATATACCCTAAACTTGACATTTATTTTAGAGGTCAGAATAAATATAAATTGCCATTTATTTTCAGGGCTCTTGTGGCTCGTTTCGGGTCTGGCTAACAGTTGAATATATGGGGAACAACGTCGTTCTTTATTATAATATTTCGCTCTATCTACTTAAAACGCATATAATTTTCCATATCTTCTTCAAGCTATAACAAAATGGAAACTGAATTGTAAACACTAATAACCCCAAAAAGAATAATAAAATTTACAGTAAGAATTAAGATGATCTTCACAACAGAAAAAAACTGCGATTTCGGCATATGACGTCTAGGGGGCTTAAACAACTTTTTCATACGTTGATAATCTCGAGGAACGATTACAAAAAATTTGTTAGCTATACTGACTGAAGTACTCTTATAACCATGTACAAAACAACACTTGTTTTGTTTTCCATACATAATAGATGCTTGTAAAACTACACAAATCACTTTTTGGTGCGACCTCTTACACCGTCTTTTCAATAAACACCACACAAAGCTTTTCCAATACAAGACTGATACTACACCGTTAAACAGCACGCTCCTCGGTAATGTTTACATGACACTTGACGTCACAAGTTAAATAACCTTGGATAGAAGCGTTTTGGCGGTGACTCCTAAGATTCGAATTTCAGACCTAAAATTCTCTATCTACAAATATTTTTTTTGTTTTTTCTAACATGGCATACGATATATATGCACTTCAAGATTCATTATACGTAATTTTCAAAAAAAAGTGATAACACCCAATTAACTCCGATCTTTTAATCATATATATGTCTGTCGACAAATATTGTACGGGTCTGCGTCTGCTTGGCATAGCTCTCCGCCTGTCCTTGCGAAATAAAGATCTGGTCCACCACGTCTTCTTCCTAAAACCACATTGCTATTCGCCTGTTATCTCCTCCATTTCATTCTTTAATCGGTTCCTTGTACAAGTTGATAGTATTTTATAAGCCACGCGAAGCAAAACTATTCCTCTGTAGCGCTGTAGTCTGTAGTCACTTTTTTTGTGGACTGGAGTTGGCACTGCCTCTGTTGCTTCTGGGGCACCCTTTCTTAAATCAATAATGTTTAATATATCCTCAAAATATTTTCTATGTCATTCTATTACTTCATCCTCATTTATTAACAATTTTCCTTTCTTGTTCTTGCACACTTGCATTTCTCGGCGATATCCTTTTCGTTGCTGGTTTACTCCCCGAAACATATTTTTTATCTCTGTATTATTCAGTCTTCTTGAATTCTGTTAATCATTTCCGGTTTATATTTTCTCTTTTCTCGCAGATACTTTTTTGGGTGTAGCTGTCTGTCTATTTGATAATAATCTTGTTACACTTAGGTACCTTTGCAGCAAATTCATTAAGCTTTATTATCTTCTTGCCATATGTATAATCTAGTAATTGCCAATGCTATTTATTTACTTTAATAAAAATGGTGTACCTGTGTTGAACGAACTAGCAAAATCACCTTTTCTGAAGCGATGTACTTGTAACCTCTATTTGGTTTTAATTGGTACCTACATTCACACCTTCTGGAGATTTTTTGTTGCGTGTATTGTACATTATTAAAAGTGTCCAACATATAAACACTACATCTAAATTTTTCCTATTGTAATTAAGTTGTACACAGCGATTTCGAAATATGTGTGTATATAGGAAGCGCTGAGTGTTTGCTACAACCACAAAAAAAACACAACACTAAGATTGTATTATAGTTACTACTAAACTATGCATAACTAAATCGCAGTAGGTGCCAGTTGGGTATATACATAATTATCTCGAAGAGTGTTTCAGGAGCAAAATTCTGTTTGCGGAATTTGCCTGAAATAAATTAAGGTATAGTGGTTTAGTGTCAAAAACCAAATTAATTTCAAAACTGCATATAAAGTTATTTAACTGCTAAAATATAATAACCATAAATTCTACTGGATCTATGATTTTAAGTTTTACCTTGTTAAACGCTGTAGGCGACCTTGTATACTACTGCCGTAAAACAGTTATCTAGTGTTATATTTTTGTAATGTGAATTGCCTTGTCCGTCTATAAATCTTTCGTGGTCACGTTGCTACTGCTTCGGACTAATTTGTTTATCTTGCTCTAACTTTATTTCTCTAACGTGTGCTCCGTGCGTAACAATATCGTAAAGTATCATCTTAACGTACCACGGTGCACAATGGGTAAATTACGCTTATATTGGTGTCAATTTACGGTTGTTTAAATCTTTAACAGCACAACAATTGTGATTGAGGCCAATTCGTTGTAGATTGTAGAAGAGTTAATTATCTTTGTTCCAGAACGCGCAACACATAATGCGACCGAGTCAATTTGCCCGATATAATTTTTATGATTGCCAAATATCTGGCACCGCACTTTAGCAGAAATTAGTTCAAGTAATTAAGAGTTTGTTT
Source organism: Rhyzopertha dominica (assembly GCA_025024175.1). Classification (NCBI taxonomy): domain Eukaryota; kingdom Metazoa; phylum Arthropoda; class Insecta; order Coleoptera; family Bostrichidae; genus Rhyzopertha; species Rhyzopertha dominica. The sequence goes on from QCXZ01000001.1 coordinate 16,170,178, forward strand.
TACCATTTGTTGAAGATTGGCTTCTACCAATCGGAGCATAGAGCCTTGATAAAGCTTCCCGAAACCTTTTATTTTCATGTTATTTTGGTATGTCTTGTGATCTCCCGTATCACGTTCTACATCCCCCCATTGCAGCGTACAGAATAATGACAACGCATCCAAACTACCGGCGTTAGAGAAAAAATTCTTTTTGACGTAGTGATTGGATTACTACAATTAGTAACAAAAAAAAATTCAATTTTTATGTACAACATTGATTTGCAGAATAGAAACATTGACGTTGAACACTAAGTGTATAATTGTTGACAGTTACCTTATTTGTTGGAAGTTAGTATGTAAATATTCACATATAATACCTATAAGATATAAGTATTATCTTTTAAGTACCGATTTATCATATTACAGGTACTTAGACTTTTTAAACAGAGTTGCATGGTTTTTTCTGATATATTCCAATACGCCACTTAAAATACAGTAAGTGCATATTTTGTTTTTAAGATTTTATCGCAGTGTTGCCTATCTATTGAAATTTCTACAAAAACTAACCAAATTACACTCTTTTACTTAAAATTGTATACTTCAGTTGTTATTAATATTAACAAATTCAAACCTTGCAAAATATGGCTTTTGCTTTTCTCAATCATACTTTTTTAAGTACGTCATAATGGCAGACTTAGTAGACTACGAAATTTTGACATAAATTATTTATTTTTCATATCATAAAAATTGAGAAACCAAATAAAAACTTATTTTATTCCGCTTAAAAGAACACAAACCACTGTCTAGGTAATATGTTCATTGTAACCTTCGTTTCCGTTTCTAACAGAGTTTTGTTAAAGATATTGATTATCGTGTACGGCTAATCACAGAAGATTATGTGAAGGGCATTCCATCGAACTAGATGAAATATGTTACAAAATACCCAAATAGTAACATTTTTTGGTCAAAATTAGAGTTACATTGAAAATACTACATTGTTTTATTCGTATTTCTCCTTTTAGTAAAGTTTATATAAAATAAAGTATTTTCTTATTGAAGACTTAATAATTTCTTGTTGATTTCAGTTAGAAAAATATAGTTTTGGCTTATATTATATATTATTCATTCACATAATTAATAATATATTCTATTACATGCTCTCGCCACGATTTTCCCTAGCCCTCATAATGCAATTAGCAACGCATCTGGGACTCAACCATCAGGTCCGGGTTAAAGTTTTGGGTTTGGTAAGAGCAGAACATATTTTTCAAACTTAAGTTTGCCGTTGAACCCACAAAAACAATCTTACAACGTAAAATATGTACTTATTTACTGTATTATTTTTGGGGTATGGGATTAAGCCAGAAAGAATTTACAATTCTGTTTAAAAAATAAGCTGTACATCATTTAAAAAATGTAAAATATTTTAAAAGATCCTGGTCTGTAACTAGCTAGACTAACTGCAATTACCTAATAAATAACATAGCAGATTTTATTTAAAAAAAAACAATCAAATCCCATATACAAGAGGGTTGAAAGCGCAAACCTGTAAATTTTAAACGAGGTTCACTGATCTTGCTTAAAAATGGTATGATGAACTAAGTACATAGGTCGGTATTACTCGTTTCGCAGGTGCTATTATAAATTAAAAAAAAAACAACTTTAACTCGTATAGATATACACTGTCGAGTTAATATTTTATGTATGTGCGCAGGAGTTGTAATCTTATGTAGTTTTTAATTATCTCGTTAAGTTTTGTAAAGCGTACCTTCTTTTTGAGGCTGCTATTAAAATCCATGCTGTGAACACGAAAGCTACGTTTTACATCTACTTAGTAATTGTTTAAATTTGTTTAATTAGGTACTGCTTATTTAGAACATACAGTTGCCGGTTAATAAATATAAATACTTGCGCTCACTTATTAGTTATGTCTGGAGTGCAAAGCTCGGTTTAATTGCAAGTACAGGACAAGAGTTTGTAGCTGATAAAGCGCCAGATATAACTTGTTCTTCACCTGACCTGTTAATGGGAACCGTAAACAAACCTAGCCGTGTCTAATTGAACAAAGCTTCTACTGCGCATTTGTAAGGTTTATTACTTTTAAACAAAAATTCGGTTTGCTTTATTATTCTACATTGCACTGGCGTTTAATTAACAATACATGTTGCTACAATCTAGAAAGCAAGTGGTGATTGAAAGATTGTTGTCAAAAATGTCGCAAGAAAATCGATAATATTACATGCATGTTAATTCTTTTAAAATCAGAATATTATAGTATTTTAGTGGTAGCTTTTAGTAATTCAAACAAATTATGTGAACGAGTTTGAGTCAATGGAACATTAAGTCTGATAAACTGCGCTAACTCCGGACAGCTCATTAGTTTGTATATACGTTCTTGAAGTAAACCTGTGATTAAAAGAGGAAAACGGCTTATCGGAAAAACAGCATCTAGCCTGAGATACTTCAACATTGGTATAACAAGTGAGTTGAATAAAACTATCAAAGTAGCTATATCATAAAAATTTCTCACTTATTTAAGCGCATAACCAAGACTTATACGATTCATTGAAAATGGTAAGTACATGATCATCAAAACTTACCCTCACATCATCACAGAACAATAAATCTTTAAGTCATCGGCATACAAAAGAATATTGTTCCTTAGGAATAATACTGTCATTAATAAGAGTAGGTGTTCAAGAATGGATCACTGCGGTACTCCCGATTTTGCTTGTATATAACACGAAATGAAGGAAACTGACAAGCCCAATATGCCATAGCTTTTGAAGCAGAATTCCATTATCAATTCTATGAAATGCTTTTGCAAAATTCATATAAACAACATCTACTTGCACAATTATGTCCAATGTAGATGATACAAACTCAGCAACAGCCGCATTTTATGTAGAGCCAACTGAAAAACTTATAAAGAATCGCAACGGTACTCTAATTTGTAACAAAGTTTGCATTTGCTTTTTAGAAAAGACGACAAAATGTAGGTTTAGACTATACAGGTACTTTAGGAAAATTGGAAGAACCTAGATATAAGTTAAAGATAACTCAGGGCGGCAAGGCTAGCTCGCAAGCACAATATCTATCCAAGAAGAAAGGAATATCGTCTAGACTCACCATATTCCCCGCTCTTCAGCTGTTTAAGAGCTTTAAACACTTGTGCTTATGTAGTATCAGAAATAGGAAAGCCATAATGTGTGTTACCGAATTGTCCACTACTGGTCAGACAAAAAGGGATTGCATTTATAGAGTTGACACATCCCAGAGTTCGGAAGACAATCCTTGATACCATGAGCATCGAAACATTTCGATGTTACTTTTCATATTACATACATACGACGGCAATACGGTACATAAGAAAGATATATATAGTTATGTATGAGTATATCTGATATTTTATAGGGTTTTGCAGGCATAAGATGAAATGAAAAAGTATTGGCCTTGACTATCTATCACTGAGCTGTCAGGGCCCTATTCAGAATCGAGGTCAGGCGGCATATATCCGTCAAAGTTAACATGTAACGCTGCTGAACGCCATCCGACGCATGTGCAGCTATCGGGGTCTTATTCAAAAGGTCCCGAGTTCAAATCTCGGCGAAGGCCAATACTTTTTCATTTCATCTTATGCCTGCAAAACCCAATAAAATATCAGATATGCTCATTTGCAATGAATTCAGGCGATAATTGTCTTTCATTATATTATAGTTATATACAGGGTGGGCCAAGTGAACGTATTTCTTCCATAACTCCACAACTATTGAAAATATGAAAAAATCTTTATATAAAAGTGATCCAGTTTTATATGCTGCATATTGTAAAAATATTTTTGAAAACAATTTTTGCATTCCTTGTTGAATTCTAAGGTTATTTTGTATAACATACCATACCTCTAAAATGTACAGTTTTCGAGAAAATAAGTGCTAAAGCAAAAAATCGTCCTTTGCAGAGCTCCCCGCCATTTTAAATATCTTCCAATATGAGACACCTAGAAGACTGCGGTTTGCGCGCAGCGTAAGTTAAGAAAATTGCTTTTAAACTGAAAGTAATACATCAGTTGCCATATGAAATATTTCAAACTGCGATAAGTCAATTTTTTTAGATGGAACATGCAACTTTTTTTACACCATCGGATGCAAAATTAAATTATCTTTAATTTGATATCAGGTTGTTACTATCTATTACTAACAGTTTTGCAACAATTTGCGTTTCTCTGACTTTTTAGATTAAAATCGCTTATATCAGGTACGCCTTGACAAGACCTGGGAGGCGGCAAAATATCGGCGCTGGCTCCGAAATGTGAGCTTCTGTAACCTTAAAGTTAATTATCCCACAAAACACTACAGAATATGTTGAAAATACACACTCACATTTTGGAGCTGTGGGGTGACATTGATCTGCAACCTTCACTACTATCGCCGTGCATATTGTAGCTTGGCAGCAGTTACAATAAGGCGGCACAAAGAGTTCAACAATTAACGTCACCCGCGTTGCATGAATCATCTATAGAAACCCTGTATTTGAATAAACTGTGCTAAAACTCACCAAGGGCCAGCGCTGACATTTTGCCGCCTCCCAGGTCTTGTCAAGGCGTACCTGATATAAGCGATTTTAATCTAAAAAATCAGAAAAACGCAAATTGTTGRAAAACTGTTAGTAATGAATAGTGACAACCTGATATCATAATTTAATTTTGCGTCGGATTGACTTATCGCAGTGTGAAATAGTTGATATGGCAACTGATGTATTACTTTCAATTTAAAAGTAATAAACCTGCTTGAAGACGCAAATGAAAGGCCATTTTCTTAACTTACGCGGCGTGCAATCCGCAGTCTTCTAGGTGTCTCATATTGGAAGATATTTAAAATGGCGGGGAGCGATGCAAAGGACGATTTTTTGCTTTAGCGCTTATTTTATCAAAAACTGTACATTTCAGAGGTATAGTATGTTATACAAAATAACCTTAGAATTCCAAAAGGAATGCAAAGTTGTAAAAATGTACGGGGTGTTCTATTTAAAATAAGGAAGTTGATATGCGTTTCCGGTATAACCGYAATTGAACGGGTTTCAAAAATATTTTTACAATATGTAGCATATAAAACTGGATCACTTTTGTATAAAAAAGTTTTTTATAATTTCAATAGTGGTAGAGTTATGGAAGAAATACGTTCACTTGGCCCACTCTGTATATAGATAGTTGAACAAATTTTGATTCCCTATTTACGAAAGCTCGAGCTCGACTTTCAACAAAATAAGGCTTGACCTCATTTTGCAAGTATTACTGCGGACTTTATGGACATATTTAATGTTAACCATTTCTTTTCACCTCCAAGATCTCCTGACTTATCACTCATCGGATATGTGTGGGATATGGTCGGTCGAAGGCTGACTGCTGGTACTTACCCTTCTAAGAATATTGCTGAATTTCAAATGACCGTTCAGCATGCCCGGGATGCTATATCTATCATTTTCTTTTTGAATTCTAGATCCAATTTATTCGAGTGTCATCATTTCAGTAGCTTTGCATAACAAATATATTAAATTGACTTCCGATGGCTTGTATTTGTTTTTATTTTGTTGTGCCTGTTTACTCGACGTAGTGTTTGCAAGGAGATACTATAAAAACAAAATCCGCGAAGAACATTTTAGTCTACAATAACTGTTAAGTGAATGAAAAGTAAGCAATTGTTTTTTTTTCTTCAAAAGCAGTATACACTACAAAATGAAAACAAGGAGTCGTCAAGACACTTTTTAGCTAACACGAGCTGCATACCTGCGCACTTTCACCACCTTGTTTTGTAAGGTAAGAAATTCCGGGGCCACTCGCAAAAGCCGCGTAGGATTTCTATCTTTATTTTTAACGCGATGTTGTTTACTTGTTTATCCAATTTGCGGTTGAAAAACCAGCATTTAATCCCCATGATTGGTACCATATTAAATGTTAAAAAGATCGATGCATTATGAATGGGTGGCCTTGAAGTGTATCGTTTGTTGGAAATTTCTCGTAAACTAAGATGAGCTAGTTGATTCATATATATAGGTATGGTTTTCTTAAAAAAAACGCAAAGTATATGTTTTAATAAAATATAGCTAGCACGTATTAAATACCTACTAGTTTTACGTATTATGTACGGGGTGAGTTTTTAGTGTTGATAAAAGGAAGAGTGAATGGGGAAAGATTTGCAGTTTTCTTATCCTAATTTAATGAAAAAAAATTTTTTGCCGATATTTTCTCATTTATATAATGTAGCTATTTTTAATTTTACCTACTTGAAAAGTGTGAATGCAGAAGTTGCCGACAACAATGTCCCCAATCAGTTAATTTCATTCAATTTTTTAAGTAAACTGTCACTTTCGAAATGTGCCACAAACTTACCTGATTTTAAATAGAAACGATAGTTGGTTATGCCTTCAATAATCGGCCACTTTCTCTCAACGATGTAAAGCTTAAAAATCCTAACTCCTGGATTGTAACAAACGGACCAGTTCCATGGCTTCATTGATTTTTTTGTTTTAGATTTTAATATATGGAGAACAATTAAAAACAACCATTTACACTAACACACTGCTACCTTAAACGATTTAAATACATTACAACTATATAAAAAATCTTTAAAACCAAATTATTTAGAAATTTTGAAAAAATATAGTAAATTATAAATGACTGTTGAGCAGTGCATGCAGTGTGGCGCAGTGCAGTGCGTGTGCATGTGCATGTGCAGATGCAGGCGTTTGCAGTGATGCAATTTTAATATTAAAATCATGCTAGTACAAAAAGTTGTTATTAGGAAGATAGTAGAATGTTACTGTTGATAGCGATGTCAATATGAAATAAAAAGGAATTAATCAAGCATCGGTGTTCCTTTACTGTACAATTTCAGAGCTTTAATAAAGTGTGCAGTGCTGGAGCTTCACTTTGAGAGTACCTATATAGTATACACAGGTTTGTACAGTACAATGACAAAATTCAACAATGTACGCTACTACAAGTCTGCTTTTTAAATGGAAATCACTTATTTAGGCGACGCCGTTTATTTTATTGACCAGCAATGACCGTATGTACTTCACAGCAAGTACAAATGTGTTTGCTTAGATTTAACGTAGTTGACGAAAATTGTATACATTGTTAAGCTATTTCCTTTGTTCATCGCAAAATAACTGAAATTTGTCAGCGACAACAAATGAGATATCCTGTTTTAGAGATTTTGACGCCGTTCGATACTCGTGTCAACATCTTAAAATGGCTAAACCATCAGCTGACTATTCTTCAGTAACAGTAAAAAATATTTCAGAAATGCGCAAAGAACTTAATATATATGCTTCTAACTATGAACGAGAACGCTTATTGGCATCAGAGTTAATTAAAGAGTGGGGTTATTTTACAAGACTGTTCCAAGCCGAATTTGAAAAAAAAAATTAAAGTCCGGTATCCATTGAGCAACGCATTATTATTAAGTTATTAATGCCATATAAGTAATTTGAACCCTATTGAAAGTTTGCAAAACACGAAGCATTTCAACGAAAAAATATACCCAATTGGTACCTGTGGCAGCAAATTGGCATAAGAAATTTTCTTTATCTCCCGGTATCATGCTGAAGATCTCGTACAAGATGTGAAATCCTTTTTTGTTTTATGTGTTTCTGTTTAGCCTAAGACTAAGTGCGTAATAATTTATTGCCCCAATTGATATTCCAATCTCCGAAGCGAGTACCAAGTTCGCAAACTATCCTAATGTTAGAATCAGTGATGCTCTGGTCCGACGTCGAAAATAAGTGAGATTTTCTACCATTTTCCCGCCACAGCAAAATTTTTCGTGACAGAGCATGGGTTTTAAAAGCGTCTCTTGACGGAAGTTTTCGCAAATTCGTAAAAGGTGTTACACTTTATAGCGTACATGCTGATTTGATACTACCCATTTAGTAGTTTTGGGAGATGTAGGTACTTTGTTTCCACTCATACAATACAAAATGCTTTTGCTTATCATTTTCATTTAGTTATTCTAGATCCAACAATTTGTAACGGTCCTCTGCTGGTAGCTTCCTTTTGAGTTCTTTAAAACTACAACAAAATATAATTGAAAAATACTTTCTACGTGACTTTTCCTAGCCTAATAACAAGTATTAGTACCTTGTGTATTTCTGAAATGGTCAACTTCGATTCATCCATTTACGGTGGTGTTGTGATGATATAGCGCATTTATATTAAGAAGGTTGAAATACCGACTGTTGCCCTCACCCCTTATTTCCATAATCCAGATTTCTTGAAAATTATTGTGGCTATTATTTTCGCATAATTGACATCCCATAGGGTTTAATCATTTTTTCATTTACCTCCGACATTTAAAAATAATTCTTAAAGATTCAACAGCTGCTTAAAAGTATTAATTAAAATTCAGCCATACCTATATCTTAAAATTTCAGGTTATATTAGCCGCTGTATGTGTATTCCGTATTATTTGTTGGTTATATTTTTTCTTCAGTTTTCTGCGAAGCATGATATCAATGTGGAGTTATTATAAATTAAAAAACGTTCAAAACAGTGTTAGGGTGGGACACGTGCGAATCCAACTACCAACTTGAATAACGCCAGTTAGTCCTTGAGCTCCCTGTGGTCGGTAATCCCGTTGAATTGTTTTTGATCATGATACGCACGTGTTGTCCCAAAAAGTTATTTTTGCTATGTTTAAGCACGTGGATTCTCCATTTTTGTTTTCCTGCTACCTTGGAGGTAAATGTAAACAATTTTATTATTAATTTATTCAGTTTCATTCGACAAACGGCTTACAATTACGCGTTGTTATAAATTCTTTTTGTTGCCACACCAATTTTTTTAATGACCGCAAAAGTACCAGTCCTGAGTAGTTTTAGTGAACGTATAACTAGATTATGGTGGTTTAATTTATATTTGATTGTTAATCAAATTAATCTTAAAATTCAAGCCCATTCACTCGCAAAAGATACTTCATGTTTACCGTTAATTTACTTTATTGCTTCCACTCATTGGAATACCTTTATATGAATTCTGATCATTCCGCTTTCAAAAGTTGAAAGTTTTCTAAGCATTCGCTTACAAAAATACAGAAATAACCACCAACCAAAGTCCAGACACATTGAAAATGAACATATAGTTTTTATATATAGTTTTATATATAGTTTTTATATTTTCTCCTGCCGATCTTTATACCTTAACCGGCGGGTGTTTGTATTGTAGATAACAAGAAATAGTTATAGCGACCTCTTGTGGTCCTACTTATAACAGGAGTATGCCGTTTTTTCCGAACAAAAAAAAACTTTGGTCGTAAAATACGAAATTCAAAAGTTACAAACCAGAGTTATTATAAAATGAAAGGTTTCACATGAAACCTAACGTCAACAACCTATATTGGACCGACATGATCGCACATTGAATCGGATTAGCAAGCCCCATGATGTGAGCGTTGAATTGTTTTATTATACATTTTATGTAATGCACTCGACCAGGGGTAACAACCAATCGGTGCAGGCTTCTCCCGTAAGGTAAGCACCCGATGCTGTGCCCCTCGGAGTAATTAGCACTCGTCGTAAGTCTCTGCTACGACTTAGATACCTGATACTTGCCTAATCGCCTTTTTGGACCTAGAGCTCATTCTCGACGGTACTTACCGTTCTGAGGTAGTAACCATTTGACKCTAGTCGTTCTTACGGCACAGGCATCTGGAATTCATGTCTCACTCKCCTATAGACCTTAAACACAACGGGGTTGCTCAAATATTGGCATTTGACTCGCATAGAAACATGAAGCACACCGCCTGTTCAAAGAAACCACCTGGTGCTGGCTGATCTTGAGTACTAACTACCTTGTGTTAGCCTACCCCAGGATATAGTGGGTGGTCATTTTCCCATCAATCTGGACACAGACACAGGCGCAGGAGTATGTGGTACATCTCCGAGGGTACAACTCAGTTTGTCACTAGGAGAGTACCCTAGCGTATTCCAAGCGGAAATTTATGCAATCCTGGCATGTTCTCATGAGAACCTCAGTAGAGGGTATTCCGGATTGGATATCTACATTTGCTGCGATAGCCAGGCGGCACTTCAAGCGCTTACCTGTATTAGGGTGCGCTCCGGCCTTCTACTGGACTGTCGTAACACATTAGTAAGGTTGGCCCAACATAATCGGGTTAATTTGATTTGGGTGCCTGCTCACCCAGGCACTGAAGGAAATGAAAGGGCAGTGGCGGCTCGTGACAAATTCTATTGGGTCGGCAGTAAAAACTTTGGTCCACTCTAGTTGGTCAATATTATTTATTTATAAATTAGTAAATAATTTTGTATATACTCGCAGTTTTTGTTGTTTWTTACTTGCAGCTTCTGTAKATTTTCATATCGCCGCAAGTTAAAAAGATAGTTCATTTGGTAACAAATAGCCTAATCTGGCAACTAGCTTCATAATTTCAACGTTAAGCGTGCACCTGTACTGCACCGGAGAAGACAAGCCGATATATGTCGAGCCCAATCCGAAGATGTATTCGGAAGTCCGGCAGACAGCATTAAGCGATTTTATGGGTATTGGCGCTTACTTATTTTGTTATTTTCTTTTTGTGTGAAATTCTTTAATGATTTCATTGAACATATAACATGTATTTAATTAATTCTGTTAAATATTTGAAGGTATCTACTTAAAATTGTTTATTTTAGAGGATAGCTCTTACAATAATCTTGTTAAAATAAAAAATTTCGTAGAACATTCGGGTAGTTTTTCGTGATTTCATTATTGAACTATATATATAATAATTGTTGTTCAATGTACATGTCAAAATTAATTTTCGGAATCCGACGATTATGAATGCCGGGCCTCCTTTATTAACTTCAATAAAAACATATATATGTACGTAAAATTAAATTATGATTATAAAAAAAAAACTGTAGGCATGTAAATGGTGTCAATCAAATAATTTGTAATTCTCAGTAGAAAACAGAACTATAATTGGTTGATTAAAAAAAAACTTGAAATAATTGAAATAAATGATGAAGTCTGTTTTAACGTTTTATGCTGTCTGCCCGACCCAACCATTGCCGGTCTCGATTTTCGCCTCAGGATTCAATATGCGCGCAGGGTTGCGTCTTTGTTCAGCTCATAGGAAAACGATGCTATTACTTCCTTACACGATGCGGTCTGCCGACCCGACCCAGCGCTTGGATCACGGGCTTGGATGACAAACACATACACMGCCCAACCACGGTTGCCGTGTAGCCTAAATTTTTCGGAGATAACCCGTAAAAATGTGATTTTGGCTAATTATTATATTATATATTATTTGATGGTAATGTAAAGAAATACGCTCCAACTGTTTCAAGATATCTGAACATAATAAAATAAAATATACATAAAAATACGAAAAAAAAAAAAAATTTCTTCGATCAAAATTCTGGGTCGCCACTGTGAAAGGGCCGATAGATTAGCAAAAAGGGCGGCATCCGCACCTTATCGCGGACCGCAACCTTACATCGCTATTCCAGAAAACCACACAGTGGCTTGGTCGTCAGTTTTACTTGTATTGGGAAGACGCGCCGGAACTGAGGCAATCTAGGGCCTTCATCACTAGACCTACGCCTGCCCAGGAACGCAAATGGCTTTTAAGCCGGAGTCGTTCTCACTTGCGATTAATGCTGAGTGTCCTTACGGGACTTTGCCGGCTCAATAAATACCTATATAATATGGATGTAGTGGAGAGTAGCACCTGTAAGTTCTGCTCAGAAGAGGAGGATACTCCGATTCACCTCCTTACCAACTGCGGATCGCTGAGGCGCTGAGGCGCTCCGCCCCATCACCCGGGTCGCACCGCAGAAGATAGATATATAGATCAATCTGGGAAACCTGACCAACGGATATTTGTATTATAGACAACAAAGAAGGAAATTATGCCAATCTGGCAACTTTGTCCAGCGGATGACTGTATTGTAGGTAACAACAAGAAGTTCCGCAATTCAAAAGATGGAAAGTACAAATTTACTTTTCTACGGTTTTTGGTACGCACTGAATCTTTAAACTGATAAAAATGCTTGTACAACATTCTGCGATACTAGATATTGGTATTATAATACGTTATACAAAACAATATAGTTTTATGACTTTTAACAAAAATCAATTGCCATGAAATAACAAATGAAGAAATTTTATCTTCGTGTTATCAAGTACCTAATTCTGGGTTTTTTAAAAGATATTTCCGTTACAACACAGAAACCAGTGCAAACTGTCTATTAAACATTTTATATTTTTTGTTTATTATTCTACACAAAAAAAATTATTGCAAATATTGTGTTTATCAATATTAAACAAATGTATACTTATTCACATATTTCTTTAGTTTGTCATGTGGGTATGTATCAGTTTCAGTTTCTAATTTGCCTGGCTTGAGCCGAGTTGGGTAGAACACATAATGCCGTGAATTTTTAGGGATTAAGTTTTTTTATATATTAGACATACACTGTGTGTAGAAAATCTTAGTTTTTTTTCACCTGTTCACAAAGAAGAATATGTAGCGACAAAATCTTCAACATGAAGAAACTGTTGGCAGTTTAGTAGAGTGGAAATACCTGTTTGCGTGAGTATGCAGTTCTGTGCGTACAGGACTTGCTATCTACATTAGTAAAATTATAAAAACAATGCCAAAAACGTACATAATCTTTAAATTTTGAAGTTTCTACTTGTCTCATATATTGCAAAATGTCTTATCTTTTTTTCGAAATGTATGATATTGAAGTATCGTCTTGTAATCGATTCCTCGCCTTTTTTCCGATTCGTGGAATGTATTTTATTGGACATGAGTACATTAGAATTACTTTAATTATTTAATTATCTAAGCGGTTTGAGCTAGAACTATGTTTCAATACTTTCAGCGTTCAGCTTTTAACTTTTAATGAGCTATGTGTAGATTGATTACAATTTGCTTATCCGCTTACAGTTTTACTTAGAAATCAGCAGTAGTGTAAGTTTGCGCCATAGTAACGTATCAGCATTTAGGCCATGGGATCGTATGCTCCAACGTGACTGTTCTATTTATCTTGTTTGTTTAGATATTAAATGAAATACGCATTCGGCGGAAGTTACTAGTAAAATTAAATTATTTGTAATTTGGTCGCGGAGGAGTAATTGCAAATAAAATTTAATTAAGAAACTGCTCGTGTTACTTATTTAGGATCCCATTGCGTATGCAAATATCCCTTAATTTTACTAATTGGCACTTTAACGTTGTCTTATTTTCTAAATTATTTGTAAAATGCGATTCTGAATGTAGTTTCAGATAATTTGTACAATTTTGTTCTATATTGTGCCACGATTTTTTAAGTTAGTCTAACTTATAATACTGCGCATTTATGTTGGGATTTCTCTAGAAACAGGAATTGCAATATTCATAAGGCGAATAAGATTTGTATATTGCATAATAAGAGGAGTCAACTTTTATTTATGAAAAGAACGACATATACGAACCTAAAGTATTCCAGCAAATCTGCCTTAGCAATATCCTGAAGTTGCGTTGATTGGGGATGACATGCTTGGTATTTTTCATAAGGCGGAAAGTAATTACCTGCGTTTTTACTCCTGAGATTGGTCTTCTCCGAGAACTTAATTGCTACCGCTTGCAGCCTTGATACCAAAAATGCCGCAACTGGCTTACTCCGTCGAATAAAATAAATGTATTTGAAACTGCGTGTTATCTAGGATTTAATTATGTTTTGTCATTTGGTTTCACATATTGCTGCGTAATGGGACTGCAAGCATATCGACCAAGCCTAACTTATGTTACAACCCCAAAGAATGCAGCTCCCCAATTATTATAAAGGTTTAAGTAGGAATTTAGATGGTAATGCCATTTGTCAGCATTACACTGACATGATGACAAAGCCACCTAGCTGCATTAACGGATACTACTTACATCATACCATTGCTTTGGTATGCCGTGCTGTCTGCACTAGACCTAAACTGTACTGATGAGCTGTAATGATAGCGAAATAGATATATCTGCAGTTGGTTGCGGTGCAGACAGCAAAGCATAGACGCATTTTATTATAAAGGTTTATTTCATGCACCTATACAATCGCTGCAGTGGAGCTTGCAGTTTAAGAAAAACAGATTTGAATCGCTTGTAATCTGAAAATAATCTTGCCATTCCTATGCTAACGTCCCATAGTGATTATGAGGAGGATAGTATGCTTGGCACAGTACAGGGTGTCCCATTTTCGTTGTAATTGTAGGGTATCTCGGTAACTATTAATGCTAGAGCGTTGCGGTTTCGACATTACTGTATTACTTTTTTGTTGTAAGTTGAGCTATACCATCGCCATTTTTGTATCTCTTTTGTTTTAAAGCCATACCCAACTTTTGAAAAATATAACATTTCTTCAGTTCTCAATATCTCGATTGGCTATGCAGACACAAAAAAAACCGCAGAGACATTTTTTATAGATATTTTTATTCTGAATCCAGTGGCGTACTCAGAATTTGTTTAGGGGGTCACATATTTTAAATATAACACAAACTTGCATTTTTTAATGGAAACCGTAGTTGACTTTGCTATGGTTGAAAAGAACTATTTTTTCTGATTAAGAAAATGTATGCATTGTTAGGTTTATCTTTACTAATTTTGGTATTATTCCAATTTTTGTAATAATTTAATGAGATTTTACGATTTTCTTCAAAATTAATGAAATGCTTGATGATAAACAATGCATAGGTACTTATCTTCAAATAAACAATCATTTTCATTAGTTGCATGGCCTCCTAGATTATCGATAAAGAAATGCATTTTCATAAGTTGGCTATGGCTTTAAAACAAAAGACTATACAAAAATGGCAACGGTACAGCTGAACTCAGAACAAAAAAGTAATGCAGTACTGTCGAAACCGCAACCCTTTAGCATTAATAGTTACCGAGATACCCTACAATTACAACGAAAATGGGACAGATCCCAACACCTGGAGCTAATGGAAGTGCAACAAAACAAGAGCTGGCAATTAAAAAAAATGAAAACGCTTTAAAAAGTTATTTTGACAAAACAAAAAGCTAAGTATCAAGAAGGGTTTCTTTAGCTTTGCAGGTTTTGCACAGTGAATTCAATGTAGAGCCATAATTATCCGACCTTTTTTAAGGTAACATATTTAATGTGACTGGGCTAGTCCAAAGTCACACCCCAGCAGTACTTACCAACATTTTTTTGTTAATTACAAGGGATAATACATTTTGTTATCCATTTATTTATTTATTATTCATTAACAATTTAAACAACAAACCTTCTATAGTTCTATTGAACCTCGATTTCACAGCTTACAAGCAATCGCCTTGTTCATTGCGGCAACAGGGTTTTGTTGGGCCTAATTAAATAAACGCATGCAAAATTATTCTTTCGAACATATTACAAAATTCCTTTATTACTTTCCAAAAAGGATATTAAATAGTTTTTCTAAACACTAAGAAACAGCAACAWATTAATATTTTTGATACGGAAAGAAATTTCGCTTTACCTATTATTGCTAATTATTTCAGAACTCAAACGTTTACAAAATTT
Organism: Rhyzopertha dominica; assembly: GCA_025024175.1. Lineage (NCBI taxonomy): Eukaryota > Metazoa > Arthropoda > Insecta > Coleoptera > Bostrichidae > Rhyzopertha > Rhyzopertha dominica. The sequence continues at coordinate 16,185,712 of QCXZ01000001.1, forward strand.
CCTTTAATCATGTTATTGTAAAAGAGCGTGTTGATTTATGTGAATTCTGCATTGCCTTTCTACCATCCCGTTTCTCATATTGAACATTACAATTTAAGTTCTATGCGTAAACAGATAATTGAAATAATTCAGTGTGACCTGTGTAAAGTAACAATGGTATTTTCCACATCTGACAACTGGTCATCTCTCAAAAATGCAATGCGTGGCTTAATACAGTAAATCGGTGGCATTGGTCAGAAAAGGACGGTGGCTGCGTATAATTAAAGCGCATTTATAAAATCACCTGCAATCAGGGAAAACCAGTGCTGCTGGTCTGTAGAGGTCCATTAGGGAATCTAGAATTAACTATGGCTCTTACCAGCGAAGTTAATGACTGCATTCAGCTTATTGTTTCTGGGTGAAATCGCACCCAAGGCATTTTAAAACAAATAGACATCACTGCCACCGAAGTTACGGTTATTTAATTTGTTTGGGTGTAACTGTAAAATGCACTCTAAACGAACGTGAAAATCGTGTTTATTGACCCATGCAAGGTAAAAGCTATGCAATTTGTGAGTACCTACAGAATGTAATAAATATATTCTACAAATGAAACATTTTAACACATTTATTTTTAGTGTAAATTCAATAATCAAGAAAGATAGGTACTGAAAACAGTGGTAGCTAAAGATATTATACAATACATAAAACCTAATTTATTTTGTAAGGGTTCGTCTGTAAGTGGCATAAAAGGTTTTTATTGTATCTGTTGTATATGAAGTAAGCACAGATCCGGTTTCAGGGCGCTTTCGCAGGCCTACATTTTACTTTTTCGATCTCTTTTGCAAGAACCTTTCTACGCCAAATGATATTTTGAAATTTAGTAGGCACTACTTTGCCCATGTTATTAATTTAGCGTAGATAAAATGATTTATGAACTGAAAAAGTATTGCTAGCTTTGACCGGGATTTGGACCTGCGACTTTTTCAACACTAGTCATGCGCTCTAACCAACTGAGCTGTCAAAGCCCTGTTCAAAATCGAGGTCAAAGTGACATATTTACGTCAAAATTTTTTATATGTATATGTAACGCTGCTGAACGCATTTGCAGCTGACAAGTTCGTCGCTCAGTATTTTCGAGCGCGTAATTCGATGCGGTGGACAGATAATGGCGACCAGCAGCTAATTACAACCCAAGTATATTATATTATATTATATTATATTATATTATATTATATTATATTATATTATATTACATTATATTATATTATGAAACATAAATATTGCTTGAATGCATTTATTAATATCCAAAAGATATAATAATGGGTTAACATGCATATATATGAACTGAAAGAGTATTGCCTTTAAGAGGGTAGAGTAGGTAGACCCGAAATTCYAATTCCGCTAGGGAGCGCCACCGGTTATTTTCATCGTATTTCGGTCTAATAGTGGTTTAGATAAACCCTCAGATATTAGGGTCCACCTACCAAGACTACCTGCATTTATTGCGCTCACTTAGTTTGGGGCAATAAATTTCCGTACCAGGGTGGATGTTCTATAACGGAGAATTTCTTGTTCTTATTCAAAAATTGATATCTAATATGCTCAAAGGTGAGACGGTGTGGAATTGATATCAATTATAATTATCCAAATTTCTTGCACAGAAATACAAGTACGACAATTATAGAAATTATAACATATCTGATTTTATTTTGGTTGAAATACTCCAAGGTTTAGTGAAATTCTTTTTGAAAACCCCCATTCATAGTCGGATTTACTTATACTTGCAAGTATTGCTTATCTAGGTACAGGCATAGATAAACTAACTCATCCATGGTACAAGGTGTCCAGTTTTCGTTGTAATTACAGGGTATCTCGATAACTATTAATACTGGAGAATTACGGTGTGCACATTATATAGTGAACTTTTAAATAACCTAAATTCCTTCAGTTCCCAATACCACGCTAAGGTATGTAGATAGAAGAAAATGTAGATATTTTTGACAGTAATTATTATTTTGCATCCAGAATTTTTAAAGGAGCCAAGTATTTTGAGATATGTCTCAAACTTGGATTTTTCGGGTATAATATTTTCCTAATTAAGCAAATACACATTGTTAGGTTTATTTTTAATATATCAGCTATTAACACAATTTTATTAAATGCTTTAATAAAATCTTGTTTTTCGTTAAAATGGATGCAAAATGATGTTTCCAAACAATAATTTTCATTAACTACATGGCATCCTTGACTACTCACGAAAGAACTGCATGCGCCCCTTTGTCTTAATTATACAAATAGGGACATATCCTTTTTAATAGATTTAAAATTATTATTTCAAATTATTTCCTCCATCTGTCAAATTTAAATTTTGGGAAATCACATTCGTAGTTATAGTTTATAATAACCAATCCGACGCCGATAACAGCGACTATTACAAATCGAATGTTAGAATCGACTATTTTAATAAGTATCTCAAATCAAGTGCACTAGTATGCCAAATAAATGAAAACGTCAGAGACAAAAAGATCCAGTTGATTCGGTAACGTCTCTGATCAAAGATCCACAATGTATTCTAAAATTATACAAATATTTGATGCCGCTCAAAAGATTTGCAGAATTTCATCCTGTCTGGGAAAATCATCGGCAATGTATTAGAAGTTTCTAGGAAGACAATAATTATTTCAGTTAGAAAAGGGTTGTAGACAAGAATCTATTGTTTTTTTTGTACATGTGTTTATAATATCACAAGAGAGTGAGAATAAATTGAAAATAGTTGGATAGAACTGTGACAACTGTTGCCAAATGCTAAAAGTTCAAATTAATATTTTGTATTCTTCTGAAGACATGAAATTAGGCCGGCTTGGTACCTACCCTGATAACATGTTATACAAAGGTTTTTAACTATTTCTTTAAAAATGTAACAAACAGAAAATATGTACTAATATGTAGGAAAGACAACGGTGTAATTATCTTCAAAAATGCCGTATGTAGGTACACAATATGAAATTGCGTTCACAACAGTTTGCATGTTATGTAAACATAAAAATATTAGCCTAAAGGTAATCAAACCGTCAAATTTTAAATTAATTGCTTAAACACAAAATGCTTTGCTAGACGACGTGTTGTCAACGTTCTGTGTTTTTCACTTTTATTGACAACTTAAAGCGCCTTATTCTTCGTATAGCGCCCAAATATGCAATGTATTTCTAAGTGAAGTGCAATAAATCTTATCATTCACGAATGAGAGAACGCCTCGGGTCAAGTTCTTTGCAGACCTATCAGGATAGGACGAAATCTACTTTACGACAGGCAACTAGGTATTACCAAGGGCGGTTACCTGTGTGGGGCGTGAAATTATGCATTTTCTTATGATTTTACGTCTACACATTCTTGTGTTCAATTCCAAGCGCACTGCATTTTATTTTTTCCAAAATTTTATTGATGAGCCGAAATATACGCATATTACACAAATGCTAAAACAAAAGTCGCTTTTTAGCAAAAATTTTAGGAAAAAAATTAAAAATACGCTATGCAGTGGCCTAGAGATTTGTATACAGAACAACATTTCAAAAAATTGGAGCAGTGGCTTTAAAAGTGGCTTCTCTGGACGTAAAATCGTTTTACATGTAATAGCATGGGCAGAAAGGGGCTATCCTACACCCTTAAAAATTACAAAAAGATTGAGCGTATTCAACATCACTCCAACGAATAACAACCAAACTACATTTTGCGTAAGGAATTTCCTTCGTACGATCTATGCAGTCGATTTTTAGTTTTTGAGAAGAAAGACCCCGATAAGTAGGATTTGATAAAGAAATTAGTTATTAAAGAAAAGTGATTCCTGAATAGAATCCGTTTACGATCATCATAAGTTAGGAAGATTTGAACTAACGTGTCCTAATACGAATGTAATTATTCTAACAGAGAGTGCAGGTTAGAGGTGTTACATAAAATGCAAAACTACTACAGCTCAGGTACCATGAAATAACCAACAAATCATCCCATCAACTAGTACAGCTAATTTATAAAGAAGTAGATTTGACAACCAGAGGGTTGTTCTTTTTCAGCAATAAAAGCAGAAACACACTTATAAGGGAAAGCCAATGCTTATTCAACCGTAAAGCTTTCTTAATTGATTTTGTTCATAATTCATTACCTTTCAGTCGCAGAACTGACAGTCACCTAAATAATAAAAATGTTCATTTATAGAGGCATTGTTCCGAGTTGAACTAGAAAGCAAGCTTGCGTACACACTGGAAATTATGTTATATTTAGAACATTATATTGAAATTTGCAGAGCTTTAGATATTTTGAAAATATTCAATTGATTGAAAATTCTGTGTTGCAAATAGATTGATTGCAACGTACATTCTTAATTTAATATTTTGATGTCGTATGCTATGAAGTCCACTACATACTAACGCAAGAGTTTATCCAGGAGTTAGTCTATTTGTGTATTATGACCGTACCAACTTTGACTGATATATTCATAAGGATCTCTGTCTGAAAGTTTAAAGTCTAATGATACTCTGATTGCATAGACGAAGCGAAGCTTGATCTAAATGAATGCTTTTCTCTTTCAAAATCCGTTGAATTGATGAAATATAAATATAAGTTTAATTTGCTATAATATGTCGAATGGATATATTGCGAATCAACATTTACTAGAGCAATAACTTCAATATCGCATTATCTTCATTTTGCAGGCTTTGGCCTAAAACTACTTTTCTTTATTTGCGAAATTTCCAAATTGAATAATACTCTGTCAGTCAGCAAGTATCTTTTCAGTTGGTAATAATCTTCCTAGATAGCTTCGTTGATATACATTCTTCCAGCAACCTTTCTGTTTTTGGCACTTCTCATAGATATTAAATTATTAAAATCATGTGTAATTTTAGAATAACTGGCTTTCTTCTAATCAGATTTCAACAGACTGACTTCACTTTAAAATTAATTAAAACTGAGTTTTTCTTAAAACTAAGTTTTAACTCGCAATTTGTAATGGATATTATTGATATACTACCGTTAGGTACGGGGTGTGATACATATTAAAAATTTGAAGTAAATTTTCAACCAAATGTTGCAAAATATACAGACTGTTCAAAAAAAATTGGTAGTCACGTTTCTGACGTAAAAGTAAATTGATAATTTTACTCAATAGATCTTATCATCGCACTTAGAAATTAGGTTTTTTATAAAAATTAAAAAATTATAAGGGGGTAATGCCAACCTGAAAGATTTTGTATATAAAATGATCATTTGGAATACCAGTTATTCTAATACTGTCTAGTAAGTCTGTCACTCAACAATCCAGACTATTGGTAATTCGTTAAATCATATTAACTTGAATTTTACCATCTTATATCAGTAAACTGGCAAAAAACGTCAATTCCAAAGTATGGTTCCAATTAGGCACTACTAACTGCTAGTAGGTTATTTCAGTCAGGTCAGGTCAAGTCAGTTAGAATGAGTATGTAAATTGAAAGATATTGATACCGAATTTTTCTTAAACTGTGACATTTGTTGATCATCGTTAGGCCAAGACCTATCCAAGGAATACGCGATCCGGTGAGCAGTTCTAGAGCTATGAGTGTGACAGACATCGTCAGACGGATAAAGTGAGGACAATAGCGCCTTTGCAAAATACGCTAAAAAAGATCTTGGTTAGGACCACGATTCATATTTTGTTCATTTTCTGGCGACGCCACTGGACACGACAAACTCACTTATTCAGCGATAACGCCAAACGCCAACCTTCTTTGTGTAATAATACGACGGCTTGAGCGTGTTCAGCAGTCGTTAAGTTTCTAAATTCGCGCTGCATATTAACAGTATAAACATAAAAAATATAGAAAAACAAAAAATCAGTGGTATTGAGAAAAATCCAGCCGCTAATTGCTTTGAAACAAAATTTATTTAACAAGAAGTTCTGAAAAATCATTATATAGAAATCTTATGATGAATACATAAGGAGAAAGGACAAGAACACAAATTAATGTTATTTAGTTATTATTCAAAAAGTAAATGTAACGATTTTCCTGATTTAGGTACCACTATATCGCAAACTAGTTCAGGATAAACGGATATGTGAGAAAAACACTTATTAATTGATAGATTGTCCTCAATGAAACGTTCAACATTGAAGTACTATTGGCTATTCAAATAACTCCAATACTCCTATTAGTCAGTTAGCTGCGAACATTAACTTAACCATTCTTCAGTAACAATATTTCTTCAGATATTGACTCAAGACGATCCTTACACAAGAGTGCAGTTTTGCGAGCAAATGGATCTATTGGACGCAAACGGTCTGACTACAGGAAATATTTTATTAATCAACGTAAAATCGGATAGAGCACGGTATTTGGAATTCATGCAAAACGAATTGGTTCCAAACTTGTTTTCTTGTCCTGTAGAATTATAGAAGCTCATTCCGTTGTACCATGTAACAAACGTGACAAACCGAAATATCATTTATCCCATAATACAACAATAATAAACAATATAATAAAACCACCATCAAATATTATTGTAATGCCGCTTAAAATAATAAAATGTTACTTGGAATGCGGGATATATATTATTGGTTTACATTATGTGATGAACACGGTTTCGAAAAAAGTTAAATTATCAAAATAGCTACTGCGCGGCGGCAGGCATGCGCGTCCTTGTTGCACTTGAACGACCATACGTAACGTAGATACAAGTCAAAAGTCGGAGTCACCGTCAGTACGTCTTTGGCGATCGTTGTGTGTGGAAGTGTTAGTTGGTGACCAGATTTTTTTTGAAATTTTTGTGCTCCCAAGTTGTAGTTCCAATGCAGTGTTATAAGAAGGGAGGCTAAATAGTGTGTTACCGTAAAAAATTGATTTTTGTAAACGTGAGTTCGCATTTTCAATCTAGTCGACTGTGATTTTACTGCATAGTATTACTTTGAACTGTGATACCTCATATTTTTTTATATATTTTTAAAAGCTGTCTGTGATACAATAGCAGTTTAAGGTGAGAAAAAATAAGTACAGAGTTATAATACGTTCGTGTAACATACGGTGTTGTGCTAAGTTCGAGTAAAGTTCACATTTTGCAGAACTTACCGTATATTTTGGCATTCGGCGGCGCATCGTTCAAATATACGAAAATAGCCGCAGTTTTTCGTAAACGTCCGGCTGGGATTCATTTATTRAGTTTTAAGTGCATCGTTATATTTTTCGATAAAAAGGAAGTGGCAAGGATATATTCCCAGGTGATAAGTTTTTGAAGAATTTACCTCTAAAGTTCACTTTTTCGTCATCTGTATTCCCTTGGAGCGTTGCTTTTTCTACGATTTGACCGCGGTAGTTGCAGTGCAGGTAACAATTTGTGTTTTTGCGTATCTATTATTTGTCGCAACTCGATTGTGTAAAGTAAGTTATGTCCGCGTTGTACCTAGCTAAATTAGTAAATGTTAATGTACGCTAATTTTCCCTTAACATTTAATTTATTGAAGTATAACTTGTCGGGCCAGCTTTCTCTTTGCGCTTCAAATTTCCGAAACTGCCACGCTGTGCGTGCGGGTTCAAGAACGTTAGTGCGTTAGGTATTCTACGTGATATTTCCGAGTAAAATGTCTTCGTGCGTGTTCCTAACTGTTAAAATCTTATCGTTATAAATTGCCTCGCCGTTATTAAATATACATTGCACGCGCCATAGTCATTAAAAAATTAAACTTTGCTTCTATAATCCTGATAAAAGTCATATTATCATAGAGTGCTCACTACGTACGCGGCAGTATTCAAACAAAAACTGTTACCGTTATCGTTCATGTATAAGAATAAAGGTTCATCACACCACCGCCAAAATTAGTAAAAAGTCTAGGATGATCTTAAATTGTACAGTTTACATTTTATACTGACTCGACATAAAATTGAACAGGGGTGAAAATGTGCGTAGCAGAAGTACATGTTTGCATGCATTATATTAACTAGTCCCGTTTCTTGATTCAATTACAGTGGCCGTTAAAGGCCGTCCTTGACTCGGCAAAATGACGAACTTGCTTTAAACTAAAATTGTACTGTTTCCCGATTTTGGCGCTTTAACATCCATTGTCGAGTTCGTGTTTGCAAGGTTCCACGATTATTCTTTATGTAGGTATTTATTGGCTTGTAATTATATTAGCACTTCGCGATCCGAAGTGCTAATATAGCGACCTTCAAAATTCGCATGAGCTAAATAATAAGCTACGTGGTTTGTTAGTGTTGTTTTTTAATAATTGCATTCGTGTATACAGGGAACGGCAAAATGACTCTTTGTACGGCACCGTCTATGACACCACGTCAGCAAGTGCGCGAGAGGCGTCCAGGAAGGCCTCCAAGTGGAAAAAGATTGGCCATGGCCAGGGCATCTCTGCCAGGAAAAGTTAGGGCAGCTGCTAGACGCAGCCTGGACCCTTGCGACAATTCAAATGACAGTGGTTTGGGGTAAGTGATAATACTAAATTTGTGACAACAACACCGTGCCCTTGCGCTATCCCCGCGGTACACCACACGCGCAGTGCTAATTAATTGCATTAGTGCTATGAATAAGTGTATAATTAGTATGATTCGGCGTGTTATTGTTTAGTTCATTTTTGCATGTTCTAAAAGGTTTAGTGTCATTAACGAAAAAACGCTCTAACTTGTTTAGATTCAGCACTAAAGTCAGTTGCTTTTAAGGGTCATAAATAGAGCAATGCTAAACAAACATACGATAAAATTGCGTTATATTTTGGTAAATCTAGTGATTATATAGAAGGTATGTGCTTTGCTATATTCACAGACTGCATTATATAACACTATTAGTAGGTAGTTTTAGTTTGTAATTAACAATGGACGCAAGTGTGGTGCTTTTAGTGGACATGTCACCAATGCAATCATTCTTACTGTAAGAAGTGCTTTCTTTACTCTCCCTCACTCATCATTAATACTGTTTCATTAWCCAGAAATTCCATACGCTTACTGCTTTTCTGTATTATAGGTACTAATATCTTAATTTGTTTGATATTAGATTTGACCATCACATGGATCTTCAGCACTCAGTTAACATGAACGACCGCTTAATGTGGACAGGAGAAAGGGCCGAAGCCAAACGTCCAAGATTAGATATTAAAATTGAAAATGATGAATTTAGTGATAATTACAGTTTTCCAGACACAATACGTAATTGTAAAGAAAGTACTTCGTAAGTATATGATTTGAACGTTTTGAGGTATACCCGTCGTGTTAGTCTTTGTGATAGAATGGGGGTTGTGTTTCAGGTTGATACGTACGGCACCCAACTGCTCGGGACCTTCAATGGGAATGAGTTCAAATCAAGGGGCATCACAGGGACGTGCTGTACCAAGGTGCATTCCATTTGTTAGTCGGCATTCCTCTACCTCACCTGTTACACTCACCACACAACTCTCTAATGCGTCTCGATACAGTAAGTACCTTTCTTTTTATTTGGGTATATTAAATTTATGCTGTCTTCACGTCTTTCTTTTCATTGCATTCTAATTATTCAGAAGACTTTGCAACAATATTACTTATACATATACTTATAGCATTCTACACTAAAGCATTTTCTTAATAGTGACAAAGCCTTACTGATATGCACAAACATATTTTATTGTTTTAATTTGCTGTAAGATAGTGGCAAAATTAAAATTAAGTTATGTGGAATACACCACACCACAAAGCACATGGCAAATCATCTAATCTGGAATCTGCACTTACACCTAAGCTGCACTGACAAGTTCTAATAACGTTAAAACAATAGTACTCAGGATTAGTCATAGTTGATTAGCGTAGTAAGATTCAAACTAAACAAATTGGAGGAAGTGGTAATGTGAATTGGTGACTACCACCTTACATTTATTCAAAATGTTGGCATTTCTACCATGCTAAGCCATTCCGGTTTTTATTATACAATGTTATTTTTAAGTCGACTTTTACCCTCTAACAATAGACAGAGTTCCAGATACTCCTACAAATTATCAAAACTAACAGAGATATAGGATGTTAATAAAATTTAAAATTAAAAAGTAGTAAAATTACATGTAATAAGATTTTTTGCGCAAAGGCCACCAGGCAATGTGTGATTTGTTTATCTCTGTTGTCAAACAACGGCCTGTCAGTTAGTTGTCTATTGAAATTCTGTTAAATTATTGCCAAAAAATAATGAATTATGTTGCTGCTGTATCGCCCTTATACGGGGAGCATTTTCGCTTGCGAATCCACCAGCGTTATGTATTCGCATCCCAGTGCATAAGTAGAGTCAGAAAGTACGTGCAATTAACTGTTAGGCAAATCCTCCCCATTTTAGAAGGAAACTATAGTTCTTTCTGAACATCACTTTTCCAAATAAATAGAATGGGTGAATTATCAGACATCCATGTGATTTCTTTTTGTGGGGTTACATAAAATCTTATTTTTAAGGGGAGCAATTAATTATGCTCGTAGGAGAGGCTGCAACAAAAATTAGAGGCAAATGAATTTTGATATTTCTCGCGATGACCGAACAGCGGTTAGACTGCGCTAACTATGTATAAAAGTGAATGATGATCACTTTAAACATATTATTTATCACAATAAGTTTAGGTCCCTTGTTGTTTTTAATTACAGATTTTAACATCATGTATCTTCGTTAGTTTTGATATTTGGGAAAAGTGGTAAATAAAAAGCACTTATTTTTACTTTAATTGTGTTTTAAATAGTCATTTGTTTATGAATATGCTTGTTTTGAAAAACACCTCATTTCGATGTTATTATCAAACATAATACATGGCCCAGTGGAACCAACCTACCGAGTTTTTTTACATTTTGACTCAATTGATCAAAAAACCGTTAAGCAGGTAAATATTATATTCAACCCGTTAAAAATTATTGTTGAAGATGTGGGATACAGTAATACAATGGATTTTTACGGCAACGTTTCGAAATTATATTGTTTCTGTGTTTGTGTTTGTAAAAATTGGGTGTGGGCACCTATGAGGCGTCGCAACATTTGTATCCCACACCCCCAAGAACAATTTTTAACGATTTGCAAAATGGGAGGAGAAACTCTGTCATTGTATTCGACACGAATGTGATTTTGCGTGCACGTAACTTTAACCACTGAAGAAGCATAGCATCTAAATTTTTTAAATGATAGCCGAGGATAATAGGATTTTATATTTAAGTCCGTTAAAGTCTGTGTACAATGATATTTCTTTTTTAATCCGGTCCAATAGTATGCGAGAAATCCCTCATTAAATTTATTTTTGGCTTATTTGGTTTTTTGCTTTAGTGTACTACTCAGAATTGAGGCAAAAATGGAAACCATGATAAATATTTCCTCACTCACCACAAACACTAATCAGTCATACAACACGTCATTTAAACATAGTACCTATACTGCATTGTAATACAAATTGAGATAGCTTTTCTTGTTTTCAAAATTATGAACGTGCTAAAGCTACGGCAATTTGAGAACTTGTTCTTTGTCTGCAATCTCAGGAGTTCACAAAMCACTATTTAATGGATTCTTAATGATTAAAAATTTCATCCYCAGCAAATTTGTATGACTCATAAACTGTTCAATAAAACACACAGTTAAAATGACAAAAAAAATCATATTTGGGCAGGAATTTTTTTCTTGCTCGGCCACCTAGCGAGAAAGGATTTGTTATATTTTTGTTATATATAATATTCACACAAATTAAAGAAAATTTTGATGAATAGATTATGAATAAGTTAAGGTCTTAACCACATAAGGCTTGACTGCTTTGGATTTCTTCTTACAACACATCATATATGCTTTGAAATGACCAACATCTTTATCACTGTACTTGGGTGTGGGGCCATTACAAGCATTTAGGTAATTAAATAAATAAATTGTAATTTTTTAAATGGAATTGTTCACTTTAATTGCCAGAAAGTTTAATAAACTGCAGTAAATTCGTATTTAACCCCTGCTTCCGTTAAAAAAATAATGGCATGCTTTTTGTGGTTGAACACATTTCAAATGTTGGCCTCTTTAAGTGTTTTTTTATAAATTGAGTCAATGTGTCAAGACCTCCAGCGGCCTGTTTTTAATGGGCCACTCTGTCCATTTTACCTTTTTACCTAAGTTAATTGGTTTAAATTCTATCAGTATTTCATTTGACATTATTGGCACTTATTAATTAATAGCATCCAACATTTTAACACATAAATAACACAGACTTAAAAAACAGCTATTAAAATGAAAATACAGTTTTTATTATGTATGTGCATGTTAGTTATTCATTGTTAATAATGTTGTAGTGAAACATGCAGTGCTATATATGGTTGTTCAGAATTGTAAAAATGAACATCAGTCTAGAATCTGAAAATATGTAATGGAAAGGGTTCTTGATATTATTTGAAATTTACTCCTTACTTATTTGTCATGCATTTTTTTACTATACATATATTACATATTATTACATTCCAATAACTGAATAAAAAGTGAAGTGTGTCATAGTAACCTCATAATTAACTTCAAAATCCTGAAAGTAATAATTGTCATACATTTGCCAATAAACACATACTAATTTTATGATCTTCATAATTTGTACAAGGGCAGAAAATGGATTATTTATCAGAGATTTTCCAAAGAAATATAATATAGTCAATATGTTACCAACTACTCATATACTTTAAGTAGGATTTGTATAGATGCTAAACTAAACTAAACTGCAAGAGCCTTAACAGTTAACAGTGACATTAGCTATATCTGCTTCTGTAACCTCGTAATCTACTAAAGTTGTTTGCACACATGGATATAAACACATAATTGAAAATGTCTGTTCGTACTCGTTATTTATGCACCGTAAATGCTTAATTTCTTGATAAGGTAATTCGCAGGAAACACATATATACCTCCTGTACTAAAAAGCTTCATATGAAAATTGATGAATTTTATGAAGAGTGCCTTTGTTTAATTGTAGTCGACACAAATTACAAACCAGTAGCACCATTTTGATTGGATTATTTTCATAAATTTGTATGATAACCTCCATTTGCTTTTGTTGTAATATATTTAACTTAAAAGTCAAATAAGATATCTATTGTTTGTGTAGTGTATTATTTGATCCTTAGAAAGTTCTACATATACCATAATGCTGGGTAACTGATTGCAGTGCTAATTAGTAATCATAATATTAGAGTTTTCAATGTCGAACATGATTACACATATTATTTGGAGAGGACCGTGATGAATATGTAGGTTCTTGACATACAACCAGGCTATTTGAGACAGTGTCATCTATGAACGAGATACAGAATATAACCTATATTATTTTACGTAATTTAGGAAAGGATTCTGTTTATTTATTATAAACATGAGCAGATCAGATTGTTTTTTCCCATAGTAACCAATGCATTTTGTTCTTTTGAGACCCTTCATGGATAAGTAACTGATATTCTAATGAGTTGAATTCGCCATAATCAAGAGAGCTGAGAATAACCAAATTATGACTGCTACTTCTCTTTAACGTTGAACTATGTTTATTACAAAAGGAAGCTAATAGTGAACATACATATTTATAACGGTTAACTAATATTGTGGAAACTACGTTGGTGTCATATTGCCACCGCTAGATTGCAATGTAGGAATAAAAGAAAAAATTATGTAGCTCCAGTTGTTATATTTATTCTTGCCAGAGTATTTTAGAAATTAGGAAAAATAGAATGACTGTCATTTGGATAGACAGTGTCTATTATATTGGCAAATTAATGAAACTGAATAAATAAAACTAGATTAAGGAACTTTTGAATTATAATGATTTATCACTTGCTCAGAAATTGATTGATTTGACCTAAAAATGCTTAATGTGCACCTAAATCTTATCCAAAGTATATTTTACAGCTGACAACATTTCATTGTCAATTTTAAAACAACCAGAACAGCAGCACAGAGCTCGGTACCAAACTGAAGGCAGCAGAGGGGCAGTGAAAGACAGAGATGGTAATGGATTTCCTATTGTGCAACTTACAGGATACCACAAGCCAGCTACATTACAGGTATGCTGAAATAACTCATTTTGCCTACATAATATGTCAACACCTAGGATTTTTTTTTCTTCAGGTTTTCATTGGCACTGATGTGGGGAAAGTTGCACCGCACATGTTTTATCAGGCTTGCAGAGTCAGCGGCAAAAACTCAACTCCATGTACGGAGAGAAAGATTGATGGCACTATCGTGATAGAATTGCAATTGGATCCAACTAAAGACATGTTAGCAACGTGTGACTGTGTTGGTATCCTCAAAGAACGGAATGTCGATGTTGAACATCGGTTTCCTGACCAATTGGGATCCAGAAGTAAAAAAAAATCGACACGTTGTCGCATGATATTCAGAACTACAATTACACATGATGATGGTGTCCAAGAGACTTTGCAAGTCTGTTCACAACCTATTGTTTGTAGTAAGTATCTTATTATTTAATTTTAAGAATAATTATTAAGTTGTGTTTAATTTTTTATACCCTGCTTTCATCTGAGAGAGATTCTGTACTCTTATCTTACAGTCTATATATTTATTATATATAGTATATTTTGAATGTTTTGAATCTTGTTTATGCTAGTCCTAATATGATGTGAGATAATTCTCTCAAAACGTAAAATCTTGTCATGTATCAAACTAAAACTAATGATATTCAACAATTTCTTGATTAGAATTGAATTATATTATAGCACACATCTTACTGAATATTATTACTGTAAATTCAAAATTGATAACTGAGTATTTCTTTAATTTTGACTATACATAACATAACATCATATTGTGCAGTCTGCCCTAAACTGTAATATGTATATGAAATAATAGCATAATATTAATGATTTCTCAAAAATGTGTTACAAGTCAATCAGAACAACAGAATTCTGTTAAAAACTGCTAAACTAAACAAAAATGCATTATTTTTTAATACTGCACTTGTAGTTAATGTGTCATGAATAACTCAAAAAGCCTGTAATTTTTGTATCTGATCAATGTACCCCTTGCTTCATTTTGACATTATTTGTGTATATAATGTTTTTCTTTTACTTACAGCTCAACCTCCAGGTATCCCGGAAATATGTAAGAAGTCCTTGACATCTTGTCCAGCTACAGGGGGCTTGGAACTCTTTGTCCTGGGAAAGAATTTTCTCAAAGATACTCGTATATTTTTCCAGCAAGTAGATGAAGACCGTGTGGTTCGGTGGGAGCAGTCCGTTGCTCCTGATAAGGAATTTTTACAGCAGGTATGATTATATATCTTATTAATTATTTTTTAGCTTCTGATTTATGCATGCTAGTATCCAAAATACTAAGAATTATTATTTGACCAAGCAACAAAACATAAATACCATATTAAAGATATGTATATACTAGACATATATTTTTTATTTCATTTCTTAATACTTCTTATTTATGTTGGACAAAAGGCTCTCAAAATTTACTAAGTTTGTGTTCCCAGGTAAATTACCTTTTGCAACTTTGCAGTGGGAAAATTAGAAACAAAATCTTTTTATTATAAATACCTACCTCTTTTTTAGCTTTAGGCTCATAGACAAAACAGCAGGTTATCAAAAATAAGTAATACTGATAATTTATACGGATGAAACATATTTTCCTTTAACATACTTACTACAGTGTTTTGAAAAACGCCTATTTCTACAACATGCCTAGTTGAAACAGACAGATTCTGCATTATGAAAGCAAGTATCTTTACCTGTGCAGATTCATCAAATTCACTTTTGTTTCCTTTTGGTTTGGTAAAAGATCCATATATGAATAAATTTTTATACAGCCTTCTAAAAGTTGGCAGCGAAGACTAGCAACAATTAAAATAGCTCCCAAAATATTGTTCTACAGTTTTGGCAACATTCTTGTGAAAAATAATATCAAGCTTTTCGTGATTTTAAAAATTTGTTTTATTTACTTTTTTAATTGAAGTTATCAATTCACTTATAAGCATCACATGGGACTGTCAAGTAACTACTTTTTCATCAATCGTTTTCAAAGCTTAATATGTGATTTTAAAAAAGGTTTATAACTCGTTGGCTTTTGAAAAAAAGTTACTCAAATGACATATCATTTTGAAGAGAGAAAAGAAAACATCCAAATCAATAAAGTCATATGACCCCTATTTAGAAAACACAATCTGTATGAGAAAACAAATGACATTGTTTTATTATACTACTAATAATAATGAAATTATGAGCAGTAAAAGAAATTGGACAAAATCAGTTTTTCAGCAATATCTAGTTATCCATGGGAGTAATAATTAAAAAAACAAGGGATGCATAAAAGTGTCCTCATAAAACTATAATTCTTATCCCAGTAAAAGTTTACTATAGCTCCACTAGTTATTGAGATACCCATTTTAGAGACATAAAAAAGAACTTGCCCTGTATAAGAATACTTTTGGAGTAAACGTTCCAAGTTTTTAGAATATTTCAATTTTTGCTGAAACATCATACATATAGGTAACTACTTTTGTTGCTACTTCCAAAATAATATATAATATAATTAATATAAAATGAAGAAATAAGCTACAGAGATTTTTTATATAAGAATAACTACCAGTGAAGTGGAGGTGGCAACGGCAATGGTGCAATAAAAGCAATTTAACTCAGTAGTAGTTTCTTATTCAAAAATTTTGACTAAGGATAATATGGCTTGATTATCTTGCTAATGAAAAATGAAGCAACAAAGTATATAAAGGGAAACACCTTCCTCATAGCTTACAGTGCAAGTATACTCTAGTAGACATTATTTTATTCCTTCATGGGGTTTTTTAAATCTTGTTCCAACTTTGTCAGTTTTAAGAAAAAAGAGTATAATTAAGAGGGGAGAATTCTTGTCTGCATTTTATATAGTGATACTGTCACAATGGAATTAAAGTGCTTACACTGGAATATCATGTGCAGCTGTGCTAAAAGTTTGATATTCCGGTGAATATTAAGAACAAAAAAAATACTAACGTGGAATTGTTCACTGTCAGGATTAAAAATAATTACACAAGTGAACTTAGCGTCCTTAAAATGTGCCCTGCTTTCCAAGTTGGTGTCAAGAAATTCAAAAATTTATTAATTAAAAAATTCATGATAAATGAAATGTTTTGATGTATTTTTCAGTTTATCAATTTTTACTTACCTAAGTTTTATTTATGCTAGTCAAAATATACTAGAAAGTGATTGCTTGTTTGAAATTTAAACCATTTTAATACAATTTCATATTTAATTTCAGACTCACTTCGTATGTGTAATTCCACCCTTCGCAAGAACCGATATAACCGAGC
This sequence comes from Rhyzopertha dominica, assembly GCA_025024175.1. Classification (NCBI taxonomy): domain Eukaryota; kingdom Metazoa; phylum Arthropoda; class Insecta; order Coleoptera; family Bostrichidae; genus Rhyzopertha; species Rhyzopertha dominica. The sequence continues at coordinate 16,202,978 of QCXZ01000001.1, forward strand.
CTGTAACGGTAAGGTTATATGTGGTATCGAGTGGAAAGACAAGTGAACCACATCAGTTAGTATACACCCCAGCTAATGGGGCTATGCCGAGCGGTAAGTTCTCTATAATTCTTTTACAAGGAAGTTTAACAAAGGATTAACTTAACTATGTTGTTTTGAAAGTGACCACTTATTAATTACATATACTGTGTTATAGCTGAAACAATTGATTTGTATATTTTGTAGTAAATTGCTGATCACATTTTTATCTATCATACATCAAAACAACAGAAAAAGTTAAGTTTCTCTAGTTTATTTGCTTGTCCTATGCAMGAACTTCTTAACAGTGTGAGTGTGAGAAAAAGTATTATGCATCCCTTMTATTMCAAATTCTGTCAATTGGCTTAAGTTGATAAAATTGGTAATACTTTTTCTGAAGTGAGATATGAAAAATTGTCCGTTTTGTGTGTTGCTGAAACCGTAAGTACAAAAATGTGTAATATAACAAATTGTGGGCAATTTTTCAACACTGTTATTATCTTTTGTTTATTTTTGATGGACAAATCCGTACTCGGGAGTGGAAGCTGTATGAATTATTTGCCGTTTGAAATGAACTTTTTTTGAAAGTTTACAGTGTGTCTGCGTGAGAATATGAATACGGTGAATCTTATGCTGATTGCTGAAGTACGGGGTTTGTCCCAACATTCTGTTGTGAAGCTGCATTACTATATTGAATCTAAGTGAAAGGTGCATTCACAGTTCAAGTTAATTACATTTATTAAAAAAGAATAATGCAGCTTCCTCATTTTCAGTGGCTTTGGATGCAGAAATATTTACTACATATTTTCTTTTCTTTCTTGTTTTTTATGTAGGCAGAATTCCACAGATTCATCGAAGTTCTTATATTGTTATGTATTGTTATGTAATTGCTTTATTTACATTTTGACATGTAATTATTACTTAAAGGTGTTATAATATACTTATTGTATGTTTTGTTTGCTTTTTTTGTGAAATGTAATTATTTAACAACTGAAAATGTACAAATTACCAATCTGTGATAATGATGCCAAAGCTACCATTCACTAATTATTTTGATTGTACTGTGAAATTTTTTGATTTGTGCAAACTGTTGTCATTTGCGTGACCCAGTTTTATTTCTAGATCAGGTGAATGAATCAAAAAATTTTACAAAATTTTTTTGTCGTTAACTCGACATTGATTATAATGTATGAGKTAKAAACTTTTATGGACAATTTCAATTGCGTTTGCTTTTTCTATTTTGTCTCATACAGCATACAGGCTCTGTATACGTAGAGGTGCCGCCTGCCGCCGACTTCTCTCKGCCTGCGMGGCCTAKTCTTCGCTGCCGTCCGCGTCATTCAGGTTCTCGCATCACGGGTACTTAAAAAAAGACACGACTCATTTACAACAAGTAACACAAGAATCCTTTTCAGTTTTACGCTTGCTTTTCTCTCTAATGTACCTGTACACTAAGAGAAATGGACGGTGTACTTCTGAAAAGCATGCAAACTACACATACACACATACACCTACACTACAAATAATACACATACACATACACACTCAAATTCCTGCCACATACATTTAAACACAGCGCCAGACGATCACATTATTACTTTTATTATTTTACCACATCATTATTTATTAACTTCATTTTTACGTATATAGATCGTTATGTAGAATATTCCCTAAAAGCTAAGCTCATTTTTACAATCCAAAGGATTGTCAGAGCAGGATGGGCACTTTCGAAAATAGAATTTTCCCATGAGACTGCAATTTTTTTTTAGCAGATTGCCATCAAGGACTCGTTTGTTTTCTTTTACAGGGATTCCGTTTTGAAGCAACCCTGTTTTCAACCTGCAATGTTGTCGCATCGTGTGAATGAGTTGACAGTTGTGTAGTACGAATGTGTTATTCAGGTTACTTKCATGGCACCAACCATCCAGTAAATGAATCCTTTAAGAATCCTCTCTACAGTTTGTTATACTTATGGAATGAGGTGTTTGGCATTTATTTACCTTAGAAATAAGTCATGTGTTAAACATTTAAATATTATCCTTCCTTTTACTGTTGTTTATGTGTCTGACATGCAGTAATCACAAATTAAAACGGTAGAAGAAGGGAAGAAATTAATTTTTTCTTTATCTGTTTTAAAATAATCCTAAGCTTGAATTTTTAATTCCAACCTTGTATTACCTTATTTGGGTGTAGTCAAGGGTAATCATATGGCTTCGCTTTTTCATTTTTAAATAAGAAATTGATTGGATGCTAAACTTGCATAGCATTAACAGCCTTTGCCTGCAGCCAATCGTAGTAGAGAGTGAGATCGAAGATTATTGTGTGTGTATTACACGTGCTTTAATTACTTACAGGATGTATGATGAACATTACCATCCCCTGACAATGCACTGTCACGCTGTTTCATTTTGCATCCTGCATAGCCATTCAGTGTTATTTTAAGTTAATTCAACCATTGCATGCTAAAATTGCTTGAAACTGACAATTTTGTATGTCATTATTCAAGCAGTTTTAGTGATATGTTCCTTAATTTTATGTTTGCCTGCTTGGATTAAGTATAACATAGTGTGTTAGGCATGGCTACAGTGCTCAACAAAGTAGTAATTTGTGCACATTTTTACAAATGACTTCACGGTTTTTACCTTTATGCTGCACAATTGTTATCTGTTGCGCATAATTTTATATTATGGCAGTTACATTATATATTAATATCTCACCCTTTGGCGCATGTTTAAAGTGCATAATCTCTGTTTACCAAGTTGATTATTAACTGATTAAAGAAAAACTTTATTTACTGCAGATTTTATGCACAGTTGAAAAAGTCACAGTGCTTTATGACTTTTGTTACCTATTTTCCCAATTCCACTGGATGTATAATTCCTTCAGCTTGTTAGCCATGTCTATAAGTTTCTAGTTTGTAAGTCACCATTACCATGAAAACAAATTGCTAAACACAGATAGCTTCACTACACAGAAAAAAAACCTGTTGTTAGAATTAATCCAAATCTCGAGAGCAATGGAAAGTTTGCCACCATATTTGAAGTTCTGTTTTAGCAGTATAATAGATTTCAGGCTACAAAACATGTCACTCTTTTGTAACCGTGTTGATTTCATATTTTATGAGAAATAGCTTGCATACTCGCATATGCATGGTAACCTTCAGTTACCATGTCTTATCTTTTAATATAGCCCAAATTTCGTGGTGGTGGAAATTTAAATATTGTATTATTAGTAGAGAGGTTTCTTATATACAGAAACTGAATTCTCCACAGAAATTTTAGCCTGAAGTACTTATATCATCATATCCTACTTATCATTTCCTGTTTCTCCTTTATTTAGGGATTAGATCAGTAACAGAATGCATCTATGTAGACCGACTGGAATGAAAGCTGCTTGAGTGCAAACGAGTAAATGGGAAGATTGGGTGGGGCGTTAACATTAATCCCAGTAACTTGTTTAGACATTTACTTAAGTGAATCTGTCAAGTAAATCCATCCGAACATTTTATCTCATAAATCATGCTTGGCTTGAGTGGCGAGTCCKCCCCCTTTTTTGCAGTGGCTAWGACGACAGACATTAGATATAATCAGACATTGTACAAGCACAGGAATTAATTATTGTTTATGTATTTTACAGTTCGCGTGGACCAACAACCTCCTCCTCAGTTTCTGAGCAAGATGCTCTGGTCAAGTGCGATCAACAAACAGGATCAGGATTTTGGAATGATGCCGCCTCCGGGTACGAGCATGGTACCCCTGTCTGCGAGACGATCTTCAACGAACATTGCTTCATCTAGTGAAGTGCACTCACCACCGGTTAGGGTGTTAAAACAAGAACTTCTCGATGAAAGCAGCCAAAGTTCAATTATGGATCCCCTTGAATTGCGCCAGGAGAGGTACAGGCATCTATCTGAGAGTTCTTTAGATGTGCACCAAGGTGATTCCAACATGTCAATGATCAATGATAACTCCATTGACATGCTGCGTCACAATGGAATGAGCATGGATATGATGAATCCAAATATCAACGAAAACTCCAATATGATGAATCATAGCAGTATGGATATGATTAGAAGAAGTTCTGTCAATCGACCTGTATCTCTGTATGAAAATTCAATGGAGGTTACTATGTCTGGTTCTAATTTAAGTGCTTTAAATGAAGACAGCACTTGCAGTACGGTTATGCCTTGTGACAGAATGGTATCTCAGACTCCGATCATGAAGCCTATGATGATACCTTCCTCTGCTGTTCACATGGATTTGGCGAACAACTTAACACCTGATGACATAAAAGGAATTGATTTACGCATGAAAATGCCCATCGCTACTGTTTCTGATCTAATGAGTACATCGGCGCCATCTTTGGCTACACTGCACAAATTTGGAATAACTGAGGCATCATCTGCTCCTCTTCCGGCTCAAAGCGCACAGAGCATTGAAAATTATCTTACAACATTGGAATCGCCAACGAAATCTACTGTCGCTCTCTCACAAACAATGACAGAAACAACAATGAAAGATAAAATTGCTCAGATACTTAACACAGATGCGAATATATTCACACAAAAACTATTGAATAGTCAGGTAATGCCCACGCAAACGTTATCCGCTAATATGTTACAAACGTCAACTCAAACTTTATCGAATTTAGGTTCTGCACCAGTAACTGAGTCTGACCCCATCTTTATGACTTCACAGCAGCAAAATTTTCAAAAGACATCACAGAACAGCACTGTTAGTGTAGTAATGAAAAATGAAGCTGAACAAAGTACTACAGCAGGCACACCGATTAACACTGAAAAATTAGATGCGCTCGTGAACTCAGCCGTTGAAAATCATATTGGAAGCCCGCCTAGTGGTAGTTCATCACCTAAAGTCAAGCAGAGCCCAAAGAGTGACATTATGTTATCTTCCCAGGATGTAATGTTGAATACACGATCGTCTCTCATTGTATCTCCAGTATTGGCCAATACTCCATCTCCATCAGAACCACTCTCTCATTCGTCGCCAAATATTGCATCCGACGTCATTCTCAATCCTCAAATATCTCCTTCTATTATATGTCGAAGTGCCCAAGATTCCCTGCTACCTGGTGCAATGGAGTCGAACCTCATTCAGCCACAAATAACAATTGAAAATCTTCCCCAGCAAGCAATGAGTTCTCTGCTGACTACTACCACTCCAGACATGAATTCTTCATTACATTCCTCACTTCCTAATTTGACGGCAAGTGTACAGGCAGAAAAAGAAATTTTATTTAAAGCAACTGTTGGCCTACTTCAAACACAAAAAGAAATATGTAATTTGGATAAGAGTTTGTCTAATGGGAAAAGTGCAGATAAGATACATATCATGAATGAATTATTGAGCTCACCACAGAACATAAGTCAATTATCAAGCACTGGGAACAATTTTGCACAATCCGAATTTGTGTCTACTGCCACGAGTGCCAGTAATGTTCCTCTAAACATCCCTCCAAAGCCATTGACTGACAATAAACCAGGATATCCTGTAATTCCAGTGCCTGTTAAAGAAATGGATACAAGCTTTCCAGCTTCACATGACAAGAAGAATGAAGACAGAATGATCCCTCCTGCGTTTGCAGCCATGTCTGAAACTGATTTAATCAACATCATCAATCCTAGTTGTTTTGATCAAGGTAATAATTTTCAGTAGTCATGTAATTAACCTGTGAAAATGTTAGTACTAATATAGATCAAAGGCTCACTTTCAGTGTGATCTACTCAATGTTCAAACGAAGTAAATGTACCTATATATGCTAATGTACCATTCTATTTTTGAAAAGTGCTTTACTACCATTTTAAAACAATTCCTTTGCTAATTATTGAATGTTTTTTGTTATTTATAGTAATATAAGTGTTATGTGAACAATCATACAGGTTTTTGCGTGTAATTTAATACAATGTAGTGGATATCTATTGCATGGCTTTCTAAAGAAAAATTATTCTTAACTTACTTATTTTTTTCAGTATAATGCATTGGTGGAGGTCATCATTGCGAAAAAATATTTGTTATATGTACTCATTGCTATACAAGGTGTTCATTGTTGTATTAAAACAAGCCGTAATTTTGAACTTGATCAAATATTATGCAAGTCGTTTTTATTGCGATATCCATTCGGACCACTATTATTTTATAAAGCAAGAAAAAATACATAGTAATTCATTTATCTTATTCTTATATCTACATATTACGTACTTTTATGTATATATATATATATATGTGTTTTAATGTTATGAATTTGATTGTTGTGTGATAATATCTAATTAACGATTGTTATTTTATTTTATAATGCTACAGAAGAAGAACATTAGTGATTTATTAATATTTGTTTGCTCAATTTGAAGATGTGCTTTTTTGGTTAGGATTAATGTAACAGGAAGGAATGTCTTATAGCTATGGCTGTTCCTTTTTTGTTTGATCTGCCTGCAGTGAGATAATTATTTTCACTGCAGGAATTAATTTTATTGTACGTTTAATTCTGTAGTTTACTTGACTATGAATTTTAATATTCCGTTTTTGGAATTTGCTGAGAAGTTACATCTGTAATTAGCAATGGATGTAATGTTTCGGTTCAGTGTTTTCCGTGAAAGCTAGATTGTATAATATTATTTATACTTGAGTGGTAATTTATTTTTATCGTTAATATTTGTTATAATTTTGTGATTTTAGTTTCCAAATGTCAGCTGAAATATGCGCTGCATTGTAAATTACATGTAAAAACTTTGTATGGATATATGAAGTGTTATTGTTACAAAGGTGTATATTGTATTAAAGTCTATATTGAATAACATTGAGTTTTTTTTAAGGTATAACAGTTATAGTTACATTAACTATCGTCAGTGTTCAGAAAAAATTAAAACAATTATATTTTGGAGAAAAGCAAATTATTTGTTTTAGTCTGTGAAATGTCATTTTGAATAATCATTTCCACTCTATATTTGAGATGATTTTACTTGAACATGAAATTATATGAGTACTTTTATTGTGTCGAAGAATTTACAAGATATTTGGTGAATTTTTGTTTTCTTTGTTATTGTAACGTTTCCTGTGCATAATGCTGGTTTGAAAAGTAAAAGGTACAATAAGAAATTGCATATTTTTCTAATACTTTAAGCTCTTCTTACCATCTCAACTAATTTTCCACAAATATTGTTTAAATATCTCTGGTCAAAAGGAGTTTAAAGAGCCGAATGGGGAATATGTATCAACGTACAGGGTATATGTCAGATCGATAATTACTTTTCACTGATTAGCGACATTGTTTTGCCAGATATAATAATCTTATTTAGGTAGTGTACCTGCACTCCTGCCTCAGTTTACTGCAAAATAGTAATAATGTCTGAATATTCAGAGAACGGTAATAGTAAATATTTTATAATTATTATGGCTAGTAATGGGATTATCTGCATCTAAAATCCACATCATGGGGTAAGGTGTGTGACATCAGAGCCCATTTTAGGCCTAGCTTTAATTACAATTACTTTAATTACATCTGCTCTTTGGATAAAATCAGGTAGTTGTTTTGACAATAAAACATAATTTTTATTGCATAAAACAAAACTTAATATAATCGAATCAGGACTAATTATCCTAATTATTTTACATGCAAACTTATAACTCTAACTAGTAAGTAATAATTTGACTTATATTACTTATAAATTTTATTGTCAATTGCAATTCACTGTTATGTCTGCAAAATAAGTTTTTCAAATTGTTGTATTTTTTGAAAATCTTAAATATTGTAGGATGAGAATAGTCTTTTATAGATAGTAATTTTGTACTTTCAGATAAGTTCAAAATTCTGTATGTGAATCATTTTTGCTGACATCACGCTGCTTTCGAATATCGATTTATAATAAAAATTTGACAATATATACATTCTACAGGTGAGTTGCAAAGACTATGGTTATTATCACTTGAAGACAAAAAGTGTTTTTGGACTTCACTTATGACGAGTTTTCTAACTGCGATATAATTTTCTTTTTCAGAATGAATCCAGTTTTTAAACTGTGGTAAGGAATAAGTTGCCTAAATCTATGGTCTTCTGAATAACTGATTGAAATCTAAAATACATGAAAAGCATTTTTATATCTGTTATAATTTAATCCCACAGCTAGGTCAAAAATTTCAATTTTCAATAACTTAGGAGTGAAAAACATAGAAAAACTAATGCGGGAATAATCAAGAAAAACTTACATTATCGCCGCCTTCATCCGTGGGTCATAACAATACGGTCACTCCGGTGGACAGACAAGGCGGTTTCACATACGCGCGGGAGATGCAAAAACAAAACATAAGTTACTCATCCGTTAAACTCAAAAAGATACAGTTAAGACTCACAGAGGGGTTTTCACCCCAGGGCCTCATCCTTGTCCTGTCTATGGCTTCATCCCTGAGATTACATCTTTATCAATGGTGGTTATGAATACCTTGTTAGTTTTCTCTCTTCAACAACTAGCTAGTGTCAACCTGAAATAGTAGAGGCTTCCCCGAACGCTCACCCTAAGGCCTATAGGGTCGCATTCCAATAGCCCGGATCGGGGGCACCTAATAAGGCTACCCTCTCCACCAGAACTATGTCATTCGAGATACCCTGCATTACCCCCCGGAATGCAAGTCCTCCACTCGAAGGAACCACAGCTGTTAATCGGGCACTCTGCTCTAGGGGTTTCAAACTGCCTGAGGCACATCATGGCCAAAGACCTTACTCTCTCTGCCTGAGGCACAACATGGCCAAAGACCTTACTCTCTCTGCCTGAGGCACAACATGGCCAAAGACCTTACTCTCTCTGCCTGAGGCACAACATGGCCAAAGACCTCGCTCTCACTGAGCCAAAATCAAGAATATTTCTCTCTGTCAAAAATGACACATCCATACTCATTGCCTACTTTTGCATCTCCTCGCGACGCTGATATTTCTCTCCAAAACAATTAATCGCATGCATACGCATTCGCTTCGATATTAGTATTTATCTTATTAACAGCGATTCTAAACATAGCAAGAAATTAATAAACGCACAAAAACACCTTTTATTTTAATAATAACGTAGATACAAAAATTGACATTTAACATTCGGCCAACCTAACAGGGTCGTGTCCTCACGACATAATTATTCGGTATCCCTACTTGATTTGGATAAATTAGTCAATGGTACTTCATCTGAGCCACTGTCCTCATCGATGGTATCTGATGTAATAAATGGATTTGATAATAATAAATAGATTTTATTAAAACAAGAGCAGATACTGAGAGTAATACATGATCAATAAAGGCAAAGTCTAGCAGAAGCTATTCTACTTAACCTTCGAAAAGAAACTTAAACTATGTATATTATGGTATAATTTATGAATACCCCTATTGTTAATTGATTATACGTCTTACGCTTCAGTTATTATTATCAACAGGTGTCTTATCTTCTTAGGTTAGCCTTCATGTGTGGTCTTTGGGGATAGTAAGCTATTGCTTGAAACCTCATCGAGTCCGAACGAACGAAGTAAGTCATGGTCATCATGAAATCTGACGATCGAAAAATAACTGTCTTAGTTTAAATTTAAATTTGTTAATATTTATTTTTTTAAACTCGCTCGGAAGGGCGAGCCTTACAGCTTTACCGCCTTACAGCGTTGTATGTGAAGCAGCGAACGAACATACCAGAGCGATGGCGAGGCAACAAATATTTAGCTTCATATCGTGTATCACGTGAGTGCGTAGATGAATGAGGGGCAAACTTAGACCTCAAGTTTTCACATGCATGAGAAGAATTTAGTACAGCATGGACGAAACAACTCAAATAAAAATTTCAGCGGAAATCCATGCGTAGCCAGTTCAGAGTTAATTCTGTAAGATACATGGTCCCTAAGCCAAAAATCAAGCGACAGCATACATTGTGAACCGTCTAAACCCTGCTTCTATCAACAGAATTCAAACAGGGGTAATATAAAAAATTGCAATAATTAAAGAGGACGAGAACGAGTAAATCACATAATTGCCTTTTCAAATTAACGGTAAAAAAATGTCTACAAGCATAAAATAACTTAAGGTTAAAATGATTTTTGTATTGACTTAGTTACATGCAGCTCAAACCAGATCTGAGTGTTTATAATGAGATCAAAGTATGATCAACAAAATTTAATCTTGAGCAATCTATATAAATATTAAAAGACCGTATAAGAAATTTTATACTACCTTTATAATCAAAGACCATCAACTGCGACTTAGACAAATTCAATTGAAGGCCATGTTCAGCAGACAATTTTCTTAATTTTTCAAGTTCTTTGTTCAGAATTTTGTCAGCCCTTGCGAAATCATGCTTATCGAAACTAAAACACAACTGTGTATCGTCGGCGTAAGTTATTTCTTTACAATGTAGAACTAAGTTCACTATATCAAACGTATATATTATGAAAAGCAGAGATCCTAATGTGGAGCCTTACAGAACACCAGATCTAACTGACAATTCAAAGGGGACACTATATTTATTTTACCACTTGGGTTCTATCGCTCAAGTAAGATCTAATAAACTGTACCGACAAACTGCTGAAACAGTAAGACTTTAGTTTGGCACATAACATACCATGATTAATAGTATCGAACGCTTTTGAAAAATGGAGCAAAACCAAAGCACTGACTAAACCCTTATCATAAGCTGAAATGAGATCATCCACGACTGAAGCTGGTGCAGTAAGAGTGCTACGACCGCGTCTGAATCCACACTGAGCATCTGAATGATTTTCCTTGAAAAGACAAAGTCAGATATCTGTTCGTAGACTAGAGATTCAAACAGTTTTGAAGCTGCAGGTAAGATGCTAATCAAAGGTAAATCCGACTAGTTTTCAGGGTTAGACCTTTTAAGCAGATGTATTGCGATGACTTTCTTCCACATTGTAGGGAAATAAGCTTTTTCCATACAACAATAATTGAAGACGTGTAATAGGTATAAATCAATAATGGAACTACATAAGTGCAACATTTTCAACGATATGTTGTTTGRGCCACAATTATCTCTTTTTTACGTTAAAGACTGCGGAATGTACCTCTTCTAAAGTAACCATTTTAAAGAAAATTCTTGTAGGGATGGGAATTAGCATTCTCACAATATTGCATTCTATAATTAGAGACGATATTATTTGATTGAAAAAACTGAAGAACATGGACAGTAATGGAATTGCTATTAGACAGATTAGAAGGTAGTTCAGATCTCACTTTGTTAGTACCAATGTTTAAATTGCGCAGAGCCGACCAAATAGTGTGTATATCTCCACTAGATGCAACTGAACCTATGTAACGACTTTTTTTCTATCCTAACAGAGTTCATAGTCAAGTTCCTCAACCTATTGTATACAGCAAAATTTTCAGGAAGTTTACTTCGTTTGTATTTACGGAAGGATGCATCACGTTTACTCATAAAACATTTGAGTTCAGGGCAACACCACATTGCATTGGGCTTTGTTACCCTAGACGTTACCATCAGGGCATGCCGATCAGAGAGAAATAATTAAGGTGTTGAAATTTTCAAGTTTCTTATGAATATTGGTTTCACGTATCACATCAGTCCATTCAATAGATTCCAAACTTTTGCGAAACTCACTGACATCAAAGCGTCTGAAAGATCTACATATAAGCAACATATTTGAGTTCACATTTAACCTTAGCTGAACTAAATTCACAATAAACCAATCTGTGGTCAGAAGTATCGTCACAGTTCTTCGAACCGTATCTTGTAACATTCAGAAAATGGGATACGAATAAAGGATCAATCAGTAAGCTTGAGTTACCAGTCACTCTATTCGGTTCATCCAAGACTTACACCAAGTTGTATGCCTCCAAACGTGAACCCATATGGTTAGAAATATTTAAGAAATTAATGTTGAAATCAGCCAGACAGACAAATTAATCATACATACCGCAAACAAAACCAAATATATTATCAAGGGTTTCAACAAAATTGCCCAAGCTGGAGTTAGGTGGACGATAGCATACGCCGAATGCATAATTTACAGTCCCTACGCGGATGCTAAAAAAAAACAGTCAATAAAGGAATTAATCTCAAAATCGAACTCTATTAACGAGTTATAAAAAGTCGACTTGATATATGCCGCCACACCATGCGTATAACGAAGATTGTAACCAGGTATTGCTAAAATAGATAGAGCTACATTATTAGACAACAATCTTTCGCCAACCATAACAACATCATAGTTTGCACTCTGAACTAAATTGATAAAATCTTGAAAATGTGCTAAGAGCGATCTTACATTAAGATGTGCAACCTTTATAAAAATTATAAGCTAAACTTATACAGGATATCTATTACCTCTAAATGAGAACAAATACAACCTGACTTAATTAAACTAAATTGTATTGAAATCTGTTTAATTGTTAAATTTAAGAAAAGCAAAATTAATACTTAACAATCGGCAGTAGCTCCCGGAAAAGCATTACATTTTACGCTAGCAACAAATCCGCGCCACACATAATAAAAGGATAACGTTGCCAATTAACTGCTACCAATACTGTTCTGCATATTGACTATATCGTCAACAGAATATACAGTGTATTTACGACCATTTACTATTACTTTGACGTAACCCTGGTAAGTCCATAAGTTACAAGCACCAAATTCAGAGCTACAGAGTTTTAGTAATTCTAGGCGCTTCCTCGTGAGATCTTATGATCTTATGGAAATATTGGTTCCTCTCAACAACTTCTTGTTGCGGAATATGAGCTGCCTATCCTGAGCAGAATCTGGCGATTCTAGGTCTTCAGAATACAAATTTGAATCACATAAACTGGGCACTTTGAACACAAATAACCGGAGCATCGCTGAATCACGTCTACTCCCTGTGCATTACCTTATGTATTTGGTTGATTCTCATCGCAAGGTTTCAGATCAACAGCGCTTCAAGGGCTTGATAATTACTCGATCGGGCAACTGCCTATATGATGTAATCATAGGATGTTATTAAACATCAAGAAATGAAGGAAAATGATGGTGATGATGATGATGTTGATGATGGGTACCCATTTGCATGAACATGAAGAATATGCAAAACATGTATGATAGAGGTATTAGATCTACCAATAATCACGCCGAAACAAAAGAGATCCTGTTAAGGCCAAGAACTTTGCTGAATAAACGTATTTTGCACAAAAACTGTCAGCCGCCGCTTAACCACTAATTATAATTACGACAAACGATAACTTGTCATACCACTGCGCTGCGACAAAACGTGCTAAAAATGTTGAATACGTTATTATTAATCTCATCGAATCAGTGAAGCGATTGTTTGACCACCAATGATAATTACGACAAACTATAATTTGTCAAACCACTGCGCTGCGATAAAACGTGCGTAAACTTTTTGAATTCATCTCATCGAATCTGTGAACCGATTGTTTGACCACCAATTATAATTACGACAAACTATAATTTGTCAAACCACTACGCTGCGATAAAACGTGCMTAAACTTTTTGAATTCATCTTACCGAATCTGTGAACCGATTGTTTGACCCCACACCTGAATGAAAAACATAGAAAAACTAATGCGGGAATAATCAAGAAAAACTTACATTATCGCCGCCTTCATCCGTGGGTCATAACAATACGGTCACTCCGGTGGACAGACAAGGCGGTTTCACATACGCGCGGGAGATGCAAAAACAAAACATAAGTTACTCATCCGTTAAACTCAAAAAGATACAGTTAAYACTCACAGAGGGGTTTTCACCCCAGGGCCTCATCCTTGTCCTGTCTATGGCTTCATCCCTGAGATTACATCTTTATCAATGGTGGTTATGAATACCTTGTTAGTTTTCTCTCTTCAACAACTAGCTAGTGTCAACCTGAAATAGTAGAGGCTTCCCCGAACGCTCACCCTAAGGCCTATAGGGTCGCATTCCAATAGCCCGGATCGGGGGCACCTAATAAGGCTACCCTCTCCACCAGAACTATGTCATTCGAGATACCCTGCATTACCCCCCGGAATGCAAGTCCTCCACTCGAAGGAACCACAGCTGTTAATCGGGCACTCTGCTCTAGGGGTTTCAAACTGCCTGAGGCACATCATGGCCAAAGACCTTACTCTCTCTGCCTGAGGCACAACATGGCCAAAGACCTTACTCTCTCTGCCTGAGGCACAACATGGCCAAAGACCTTACTCTCTCTGCCTGAGGCACAACATGGCCAAAGACCTCGCTCTCACTGAGCCAAAATCAAGAATATTTCTCTCTGTCAAAAATGACACATCCATACTCATTGCCTACTTTTGCATCTCCTCGCGACGCTGATATTTCTCTCCAAAACAATTAATCGCATGCATACGCATTCGCTTCGATATTAGTATTTATCTTATTAACAGCGATTCTAAACATAGCAAGAAATTAATAAACGCACAAAAACACCTTTTATTTTAATAATAACGTAGATACAAAAATTGACATTTAACAGGAGTAATTAAAAAGCAGTAGGCAAAGGGCAGGTATAACTTGATTTTTCCTGAAGCGTATCGATAGCAGTAGTCTATGGTTTCATAAGTATAAAATATTATTGCAAAAATTGTGTTTTTTTAAGTGAGGATAGTGGAAACTGTCAAAATGTGAATTTCATCTTGTAGGATATGGTACATTCAATTAGTGCAAACATGTTCTACTTCATCAGAAGCTTTAATTTTGCCAAAGCACTGTAATGAATCTTATGTAAAATAGTTTTGCTTGTGGAAATCGTCTTTTCAATTCTCAACTTTCCACAGAAAATAATTATGTCAAATGTAATTGTAATAAAATGGGTAATTCAATTACAAATGAATTACAATTGTAGAGCAAGTAATTAATTACTGCATCAATTACAACGAAAGTAATTCAATTACTTTTTCAGGTACTTGTAATTAATTACTTAACAACACTGACCCTGTCCAAATTTGATGCTCTTTCAAGCGAGCAGTTCATGAAAAATGTGCACTTTATCCATTTTCCTGTGACACAAATTTAGTTCAATCTGAAAAGAAGGTAGCAGTTCGTTTGTCGTGCTTAATGCAGTTCCTTATACAATCATATCCTCATATATCATTGTTGAACAATGGAGTAAAAAGCTGGTGGAGCAGCTAACAAGGGGGGAGAGTCCCAAAATCTGTCATCTTCGTAGTTTGAGAGAAGCTGCATTGCAGCACAGTCGTCCGTAATTCTATGGCATGGCTGAATTTTAAAAAGCAACCTGTAGTTGTCAAACTGACATCGCAATTTCAGTAAGTAAAATTTGTAGATAGTAAATTAAAGCTTAATCAAGTTTTGTATACAAGCGTTCTTTGTAAATCATATGCACGACAACCTCAACTCTTGAGTAGGAGTTATTGTAGACGGTTTAAATGTAAAACCTATATGTACTAGTTTTATAGAAAAAAAGTTCTGTACTGAAATGAACTAAAAAACAAAACATTTAACAAAAATTTTTTTACTTTAAATAAAAGTTTTTTATGTACTGGATTCATCTATCATTTAAATAAAACGCTTGTTAATCACAAAATACTGCTCTTTTCCCTCGACTATATATTTTTGTTTGCTTCAATTACCTACTTTGGGAAAATTAAATAGATAGTACCTGTGGCGAGAATAAACTATAGTGTGCCAAGTAGGTGACAAATTTTTTGTATATACTGCTAGTGACGGCGCCTTAGGCACAAAATGCAAAACTGATGTTTATCTTGGACGAACTTTACTGTTAGCTGTTGGGTTTCTGTGCTATTTTGAGTCGCAATTGTGTTAGCAGGTAGTGGCTTTGTCATCATTTGTATGATGCAAACATGTGCAGAGGTGTAGTGCACCAGGTATAGAAGGAGAACACAGAGCACAGAGTCCGATATCTGACAATTCTGTAATTCTTCAGCTAAGGTTTAATGATTTGGTTCCCTCTCCTTTATACACATTTAAATTTTCTGGTATTATTTTGCCTAAAATGGTGGTCTATTGGAATACTGTAATATATGTAATGACTGTGGCACGATAGCGTTTGGACTGCCATTTTGCGGTTAGCGATGTACTACCACTGCGACGACTCCATTGATGAATAAAATTTTTAGTTGGTGGCCTGGTATTTATTACATCAGTTTATGTGCATGCTTTAAATAGTACCAACTTTGACACAAAAAGAGAGAAAATATGGGTCAACTTATTTTCAATTGTTTAAGATTGTGAAAAGACTATTTAAACACTAAAACACTCCAAGATTTCATGTAAAAGAGTCGCTGATTATTTATTAGTTACATATTTTATGATACAACTTACTTAAAATTACATATTCTAACTTAAAACAGTCTTTACAACATAAACAAAACACTTAGATTTTTTTTTAAGTTCTTACATTATTGTTTTACATAAGAATTACAAAGGCTCACTATTACAAGTATTACGTCACTGTTTCAGAAATGACTGTGTAGCAAGTAACAACATCTTCATGTTCTTAACAAATTTATGAGATGGACAGTTTGCTACAAACAACGACAACTGTTTAGTTAAATCCCTTAAAATGATTGGAATATGTTCATTTGTTATAGGCACCATTTCTAAATATAGCAAAGCTTCTTCAAGATACCTGTGCAAAAAAAGATGCTGTGATTATAAAATTTGTTGAGAAACAGACACAACTTACTTATGTTTTACTTCAGTATTGTGTGCAAGATCGGCACTCAGTTGCTGAATTAACGACAAGAGCACATGCTGCTGTAATATACAGCCTCCTTTTTTAAATACTTCCTGTGGATCCACCCTCTCACAAACATGAGTTACTAGTGCCAAATCTGATGCAGACAGTGCTTGTTGGAATGCAGCTTCGATGTTGCCTTTGGAAATTAGTTGTTGTACTTGGGCCAACTGTACCTGTTTTAAAATTTAAATATTTTTAACAACTTAATGATACATACAGGGTGATTCACTAAGTGTATGGAGCGCCTGTATCTTGAAAACTCCTCAAGCTATCGCCTTGAGGAAAAAAATTTTTGGATAAAAATGTACCAGAAAAATATTTAATTTTCGTTGCAAATAAATCCTAAATTTGCCACTAAAATGTAAGTGGAAAAAAGAATTTTTAGAATCTCTGTTTAAATAATTAAAAGTTTCGTTAAAACATTTTTTTTCTTTGGTTGCCATGGTAATGTCAGTACAGAGCAAAATAGCCTCGAAACTTCCAGATGCTGTATCTTCTAAATGCCACAACCAAATTAACAAACTAGGACTCATTTTAGATAGAGTTTCAGGGAAATTAATATTAATGGTAAATTGTTCCAATATGAGTTTCTCTAAATAGCTATAGAGGGCACATTTCAAAACTGTCATACGTTTCTCGAATTCTCAAAAAAATCGAATGAGATGGTATATTTTTTCGCTTCGTTTTGTAGGCTATTATCTAAGAAAGAGAGTGGCAAAAACACGAGGCGAGTGTCATTTTTCGTCTTAAAGTTATTGCCAATATAGTAGACATGACATAAATTAATAAAGAATTTTCTCCTTCAATTCTGAAAAAAAACATGACAAACTTTTTTTCACTTTATTTTGTTAGCAATTATTTAAAGAAACTGTGGTAAAAACCTGATATTCACAGTTTTTCATTTTGAAATTGCTAAAATAGAAAACACAAGATACAAAATAAAAAAAAATTTCTCCTTGAATTTTCAAGAGAAACTAAATAGGAGACATTCTTTTTTCACTTTGTTTCGTAGTTGATGGCTTTTCTCCTTTCGAAGTTATTGCCAAAAAGTACAATTCACACATGATTGAGCAATTTATATGATAACACATTAATTTAATTTGCACTTTCGATGACTAGTATAATTATTAATTTCTTAAACTTATTCACAAGATATTTTTTTAACAATGTATTTTAGTGGTTAAAATTAGATATCTTATTAATTTCATGTTTGATTTGGGTAGGCCATGCTCTATGACAATCGAAACAAATGTCAATGCTTCAAAAATCCGTTTACAAATGAAGAAGCACACCTATACTTAAATTAATATCAATGCTATCAATAAATATTTACATAAAACTCATCTACTTCGCCACTGCCTTTGCTACAAATGTGACCATTACTTTTTAACAGATCTATTTGGGTATAACCATGCTCATCTCAATTTTTGTAAAAAGAATTATTTTTAACAGTTTAATGGTTATTATACTGCTGACTTCTTCTCTTTTATATTGACTTTCATTTTAAATTAAACATATTCAAATGATAAACAATAAGAGAATTATAACCATTCAACATAAAATTTGGACAATAATTATCTTTAATTATAGAATATAATTTATTTGGGTTATAAACTTTGGAACTTGAATAAAATTAATATCCTGTGAATAGATTTAAAAAAATTACAATTGTATGAGTCATTAGAAGTGCAAGTTAAACTCAACTACTATTGAATAAATTTAAAAATTAGTTGCTCGGTTATGTGTGGTGTGTATACTACAGGGTTTCTGTGAATGATTCATGCAACGCACACAGCGATGATTAATAAATTCTTTGTGCCGCCTTTTTATAATTGCTGCCAAGCTACAGTATGCATGGTGATCACTGAACATCAATGAGCATTGAGCACGATAGTACTGAAGGTTGCAGATCAAGTTACAGACACGAAATTGATAGCTTTATAAAGATTTTTCAATAATTTACGATTCTATTTATCCTTCATACGTAAGAGATAATAATTATTGATGTAGTAGGCTTGTGGTAACCTCTACAGACTATACACCCTTGCACTGTGGAAGCTTTGTGTAGTGCAGCTAACGTTAATACCACTTAGTTTGTGAATTTTACCATTGCGGCAGGCTAAAAACTTTCAGTCCATCATAGCACAATTGGGTATTTCAGCATTTTTTTTTTTTAATTATATATTCCGAACAATCCAACTGAAATAAGATTGACCTGTTTTTTGTTTCTTTCAATATTGCATATAACTTGATATATTAATTAATCAAAATTAAAGAACTCAGTTGTGACGTCATAAGTGAACAATCTGGTTATAACGTGTTAAAACGAGAGGGATAAACAACAATTGGAGTGAGTAGCAACATTGCGTGCAGCTGACCACTAACAGTGACGGCTGAGCTGTAAACGCGTTTTTATTTGTTGTGTTTGTTCTCTTTTGTTTATTGTTCATTGTCCTTGCGTTAATTAAGTATCATCAAACACAAACACGACAAATCCAACACGGGCACAAGATGATAACTTTTACAAAACCGCGTGTGTTTACAATCAACTTGTCTGACGCCCAACATCCGACCGTGATTTGACAGCCACTAAAGAATGCAAAGTAACACTGCTGCCAAGTTGCGTAATTACCCTTTTCAGTTAAGTTGTCACATCCTTTGGAGAGCGTTTTAAAATAATTCAACTTTGACTTGAATATATATATATACATATATATGGTGTGAAACTTTTTCGGGTAATGTACCGGTTATCAGTAGGCAGCAAAGCATCATATTGTCTCAAGGGGAGGCACAAGCCAGTTTGCCTAGAACACGGAGTAGGACACCCCAACAAACACAGTCACAYCAAAGGCAGACCGYACCGTAACGGGTGACAGCAAATTGACAACATAGCAATTAATCACCGTACTGGAACTTTCATTGCGAAGAATAGAGTGAAAGATTACCACTTGAAAATGGCAAGTGCGACCTTGCCGAAACGTCGGAAGAACGGTCCTCCTGAGGATCAAGCTACTACACGGAATACAACCCGAAAAAGTTTCACACCATACTCAATCCGTGAAAACCTAAAATCTACCAATACATATATATACATATATATATATATATATATATATATATATATATATATATATATATACTTAAATACATTTTTTATTCTAACATAGAGAATTATTTGCATATGTAACAATTAGTAACGAAACTATATTGATCTCCATAATTTTTACTTCACTGAAATACCCAATTATTTAATAAGCTTTCTGTAGCCACAACCTCACAAATACGATACATAAAAAAGTTGATTATTACACAAAACATTACAGAATATGTTGAAAATACACACTCCCACGTGTTTTCTCGCATTAAAATATATCAAATAATTCAACAATCGACAAATGACAAGTGTACATCAAAGCAATTGTTGTGTTCACCTTCCTGACAAATGACAAACTGATTTAATTGACAATTTCCATAAGCGCCCTGGATGCATGAATCATTTATAGAAACCCTGTATTTTTCTAATAACTTGTTTTGACTAGGGCTGGCCAAAGTATCGATACTGAAAGAATCGATACCTTTCCCGGTAGCAAGTATGGATACCACCTTGTCGTGGTATTCAAGTATCGAAAGTATTGAAAATATTAAAAATTGAAACAATAAGCAATTGGAAAGTATGTATCAAAAAATAGTAGCCTCCAGAATATTGGCAGCAGGCAGAAAGTATGGAAATATATGAATAATTTAAAGTATAACAATCGAAATTATTGCAGTATTCAATAATTTAGCCATTGATGTATAGTACATATAGTGAAGCATCTTTGATATTTTTGATACTTCGATACTTGGATAATTTTGACAATTCGATACTTTTGAGTAGTTTGACTAGATTTAATTCAATAACAGCCTACAAAATAAAGTTAAAAATAGTATATCGTGCTAGTTCTTTTTTTCCACAACCAAAGGGCAAAATTACTTTTTTGTAATTTTTTGTGTACTATTTTGACAATACCTTCAAACCAAGAAAAGCTATCAAACAATCTCAAACAATAGCCTACAAAACAAAGTGAAAAATAAATATGTTGTCCTCCCTAGTTTTTCTTTAGAAATCAAGAAGAAAAATTTTTTTTTTACTTTGTGGTTTGTGTATATTATTTTGGTAATAACTTGAAAAGGAAAAAATTACTCGTCTGGTTTTTACACCATTCTTTCTTACATCATAGCCTACAAAATAAAGTGCAAAAATATACCGTCCCATTCAATTTTTTTGAGAAATTGAGAAAAGATATGGAGCCCTCTACAGCTATTTCATTAATATTAGTCTCCTTGAAACTCCCTCTAAAATGAGTACTAGTTCGTGAAATTTGATTAAGACGTTTAGAAGATACAGCATCTAGATATTTCGAGGCTATTTTGCTTTGTAGTTACTTTACAATGGCAAAGAGAAAAATAACATAACAAAATTTTTAGGTAATTAAATAGAGATTCTAAAAATTCTATTATTCACCATTTTATCGGCAAATTTTGGAACTTAAAAATATTTGTAGAAAATTTATCTGGTAAAAATTAGGAAAATATATTGCAACAAAAATCAAAGAGCTACTTAAAGTGTGTAACCATTTTTTTACACTTTTAAAAAGATAGCATGAAATTATTTTTTAATTGTTTCAAGAGTCACAAAAACAGTTTTCTTGAACTTTTTTATTTTAAGGCAGGTTTCCTGAGATTCATGAAGAATATGTTTCAGAAAATCGATATCAAAATAATTAATTAAGTAAGTAATAAGTCATCTAGGTTTGAAAATTTTAAGCAATTTAGGATTTTCACAATATGCAGAAATGAAGGTGATTAGTAAAAAAGTCAAATTCAAGTCAAGGTTTGCAACAATATAGTATGATGGAGATGATTTTTAATCTTTTATGTGAAGAAATAAATACTATTCGGAGTCATTTCTTGCAAATGCCCCAAATTTATATTTTGATGGTATGATATTTTATACAACTGTTTTGATGTTCATAATATTCCATGCAACATATGTATGTTCAACTGATTTACWATAACTTATTTTTCCTAGCCCACCCTAACATTATTATTCTCTGCCAGTTACTTTCTACAGCAACCATTTATTCAAACAAGAAAAACATCCTCGTCTGAGGATATGCACCTGCMTAACTTAATACATGCATTTTTGACTTATACAGGGTTTCTATAAATGATTCGTACAWCCAGGCCGTTATGGAAATTATCMATTAAATCAATTTGCCTCCTRTCAGGKAAGTGAACACAAGTATCAGTTTGACWGATACTTGTTATTTGTCGATTGTCGAATTATTTTATATATTTTGTGGGATAATTAACTTTAAGTTTGGAGAAAGCTCAGATTTTGGTGCTGTGGAATGAAACGGTATCATAAAACTTTTAAGTTATGCATCGCAATTGTGTGATTATGACTATAGTAAACCTGTTAAATTGTACTGTGATGAACTAAAAGATGTTTTTAACCTGGCGTAAGGATAATATTCACAGCTAGATTGAATGACAGTGACGTTAATGGCACTACCTAGGTATTGCGTATTGAATGGGGACGTTTTCTAACCTAACAATTGTAATCAGCTAAATTGTGGTGGTACAATGCTAGTTACAATAGAAGTGTAAAAATTAAAATATGGAAAAAGACTGAGATTGACTGTGTAGGCCTTCAAATTTGTGGGAAATAGTTCAATTTATAAAGCCATACTGTTGTGGTGACCGCAACAAAAGGGGGCTATGACGGATATAGTTGTGTATATTGAAGTACGTTGTGTAGCTTCATATCATACAAGCAAATTATTGTTCTTACTTACCTTGGAAAGGAAAATATAACCGTAAGTTGTTGGATAATCTTTATAAAACAATGAATTTTGTGGCTATAACTTTATCCGCAACCTTCAGAACAGTATAAGACAGTAGACAGTATATTGAGGGTATTGTAGCTTGGTAGCAGTTACAAAAAGGCGGCACAAAGAATTCAGAATTCAACGCCACCCGTGCTGCATGAATCATTTATGGAAACTCTGTTCAAAGACCAACGAATGCAGTAATTAGTATAGTCATTTCACTTGAATAGTAAACGTCAAAAATATTAATTTTGAAACCACCAAATTAAAACATTTATTCCTAACTTAAATACATCATGCAATAAAAATGTATGAAATAGCAGTCATCATAAATTATGTATGCCTGTATCTATGTGGTAAGCAGAATCTACTCGGGTAACATACTTGGGAATCTATTACATGAGGTGAAGGTGTAACTGCCCTCGAACGAACAGCGTTGATGACACTATCCTCAAATACAGCAGCATGGCTCTTGAAACCTTGTTTTATTTGTTCACCAACTAGATCGGCTATATTGCGGCTTAATTTGTCTTGCATACTGCAAAAGTTTACATTTATATAATGCAGAACAGAAATTTGCAAAAGCACTTACCTTATGAAAGATAAGTTGAACTGCCTATGTATCTCTTGTGCGAGATTACTAGTCAGTTTGTCGGTGTTGTTTTTCATTGATTCAGATAGAGATTGCATTTGTGTTATAAGATCTTTTCCTTTATCTTGCACTCTTCGCTGGCGATCCATGTATACCTCTACGGAAGCAGTATCTAGAAAAAAGTTAAGCTTGCTTCGGTGTAATTTTATAAACCTCCGCTA
Source organism: Rhyzopertha dominica (assembly GCA_025024175.1). NCBI lineage: Eukaryota > Metazoa > Arthropoda > Insecta > Coleoptera > Bostrichidae > Rhyzopertha > Rhyzopertha dominica. Next base: position 16,226,400 of record QCXZ01000001.1, read on the forward strand.
CTTACATTCTTTCGTTCCCTGGGTAAATGTTTCGTGTATTTGTTGAAACATAGTACTGCAAATGCGTTCCCATGATGGTATAAGCGTGGAAACTATCATGTCTTTATAGCACTGTTCCAAACTTGGTTTAATTACACTGACTATAGACAAGCTCAACGAATCAGCAAGTGCCTGTAATTATCAATACTTCAGTTTTTCCTCACAAATACATCTTTCATGAAATATTCAAATCACAACACCAATATATCTTTAAAAAAATTACTGAATGCTCATTTTGTCAATTGATAACACTATTTGTAAATATTTGTCTAAATTGGAAATTTTTGATAATTACTCCGTATTTAACAGAATAGTATAATAATGCCATAGCATTGACTACGAAACAACATAAACTTTTAATAAATGTACTAAATAATAAGGAATACTTCGTAGAGTGCTGTAGAAAAGTTTTAGTTGGAAATACTCGTCTTGGATATAAGTGTTCATGTTTCGCCTCTTAGCATCAACTGCAAACTGAAGAGGCTCCGGGTAGGTAATTATATGCTAATTTGAGGATGTTGCCATTGAACTAACCACCAGACTACCTGATTTTCGTGAGTGTTAAATGTTACAATCATCCTCTACCTAAACTGGCCACCATTCTACCTGAGGTCTTAATTATTGGTGTCCCGCAGGTAGATACAGCAGTTCGAACTGGTTGTACCCATTTTATTTCATTGTTTATTAAAAACAAAGACAGTGTGTCTATGTAAGTCGGKCAACAACAAGCACTTTTTAAATACTTCGGKTTCAATATTTTGCCCTGTTAAGCCAAATAGTCAAAAGTGGTGAAAAGTATATTCGGATATATTATGTTTTTGTTTGAGTTGTCTGTAGGTGAATGTGGTCCACCTTAACCAGCTAAACTAAATTAAAGTTGCCAGAGGGTACCATGAAATCGCTAATTGTTGTACAACAGCGTCCAAAGTTTTATCTATATTCTGTTCAGATGCAGGCTCAACAAAAGCAGCCAAGCACATAAACAATATAGGTTCTGGTCCCAGGAGCCAAATTTTGCGAATTTTTTTGTCTAATAGAAATTTTTGTTAATTAGTTAAAACCAGTATTTATAAAAGTGAATCAATTTATTAAACTAATAACAAAACTCATGTATACAACACAGCCTAACAGAGTTAGACCAAAAACACTGTAAAGATGCTTTAGCTTCCATATTCGCCGAATATGGCTTCATGTGACTTTTTTTGTTCCTTATGCCGAAGAGAACCATAAAAGGATGTTTTGCCAGCATTAATGAGATAAAAACAAAATACCTGAAAGCGATACCCAAAAGTGACTTCTAGAAGTGCAACACAAAAGTTGGAAAAACCCTAGCATTTTTGCATAATTAGCTTTGGCTCTGCTCACATTCGACCAATAATCCACACCTTTGGCAAACGAGCATAGCTGAAGGTATTTGGTGAAGCCAAACCTTTTTTTATGATTTTCATTATCATAAACAATGATTAATATAATATGTGAGGTGTATGTTTTTCAATTGAATATGTGCAACTGTGCAATTGTGTGTATCCTTCCATATATACCTACAAGCATGTTACATATAGAAAAAGCTCAGATAAGATATCTCACTTTAAATTTCACAAATTTATTGATCATTTTAAAAAAAGCAAGCAGGCGAGTTGGCGCCTTTCTCAATTTTAAGAAATTAATACAAGGTGTGGAAACAAGGTGCAATAGCACACAGTCAATGAGGGAAAGATTATATGAGCAAAAAGTTGCAGTTAATCTATGCATGGCAGAACATAGTGGTATCAATGTCCCTACCACACAAGAATTGAGATTCATTAATAATTGCATAATAGTGCTTAAGTGCTTACTCCAAGCTACATTAGATTTCTTAGCCGATAACGCATGTGTATCTATAATCATTGGTTTATTAGCTATGTTAAACACAAAACTTGCTGTTAAAACCCTAGACCGCAAAAATCTGCTTATAAACTGCTCTTATGTGAGACTTTAAACAAAAGATTTTTCTAAATATTTAACCATACTGCTAATCCAAAATTGTAATTTTTTTGCAACAAGAGCGCTTGAATATGTTATCAATCTTTTAAGAACTGCCAACATTTCTCATTATTGGGCTGCATGGCCTTATAACTTTTTTGAGGAAAGTTGTAATAAAGTATTTGTCAGCTCCGCTTTCCAGAATATCAAGTGACCAGTTGTTTAGTGCTGCTGGACAACTGTATGCTGACAGGAGGACTAATCCTACTGGCCAGAATGGCAATAAACTACTTTTTCCTGCATACAACATAAAACCTTTGAATTTTGGTTATTGGTTGTTAATTTATAATTTGCTGTAGCCGTTTTAGTATTGATTGGTTAAGTAACAGATTATATTCTTACACCATATAAATTTCACAATAATTATCTAAATTTAGTTATTCGGTACACAAGGTTTTAATTTTGTTATTTTTATTGTAACCCTAGAATATAAGTTATTGTTTTTCTGTGTATTTAATAAAAAAAGTTACCATAGGTATGTGGGTAGTTTTACACTTCATTTACAAGTACATAGTTAACATTTGTTAAGTGACTCACATTAAATATATTTGTGAATTGTTGGCAAAAATTAGTATGATGTAAAAGTGAGAAAAAAAGTAATATACATTAAAAATTTTGCGTATTTTTTTACTGTCTGGTATTATGACCAACAGCCTCAGTTTTGGTTTTAGCCTCTATTTATTATATCTAAAAGGATTACTTTGAAGGGGACAATATTGATGTTGATGAATAACTAAGAATGCAACTGCAATAAATATAATTTTGAAGTTTTGTGTAGTCATTTAATAGTTATTTGTAACGGTCCGATAAGTGAATTCATAATTTGCACTTTACCAATGAAGCCTTGAATGCATTACTGACCTGCCATAATCATGTTAAAAAGGTAGTGGGGATGGTAAGAATAACAATCGCTTACATTGAATGTTCACAATAATGGTAGTATTAATGTTAAAGTCCAGAAAATTTTTGGGCCTCTAACATTTCCAGTAACATCCACCAATAAGAATAACATGTACTGTGGCTTGTTAAGTGTAAAATGTGTTATTAATGTCACTTGGTATCATAATTTGCTGCAATTCTAGGTCTATCGCATTGCATTTAACCAAAGAATGTAGAAACGATCTTGGCATTATTATGGTTTAACTGGCAACTAACATGACAACCTAATAACTGTACAACTTTTGGTGGGGAATTCAAAAACTTTATTACAGCGTTAACATCACCATTAGCTAACATCTTTGTGTACAGCACAGCCCTTAATATTACCACTACCACCTTAACATCACCAATACCACTAATATGATTGTGATATGACAGTCAATCTGCTATTAAAATGCCCATCCTAACCATACTAAAGTATTTCCCACACAGTGTCCAAAAACTTTACCGATGCCTCAAAGCAAGAAGAGATTTTATATATATTCCTTGTGTTATATGTCACCTTTAAACCTGAAGTTATGAAATTAATAAAGGAAAGGATACAAACAGATAGGACATAGAGGTAATTTGGATGTGTTGTAAATACACACCCTGTCCACAGAATGGAAGGAAGAAGACTAACAGAAGAGGAACTGTATGCTGACCTCAGGAAGAGGTCAATAAAAACAACCATCATCCCAGTTACAAGGTAGTGAAGTGAATAATAATTTAAAAAATAAACACTATTTATAAAGAAAAAATTCTTAGTTAAATTTAAAAAAGTAAGATTTACTAACCTTGCTGGAAACCAGCTTTGCTATATTATCCCTCAGTAGATGATCAGTGCTGTTTAACTTCTGGGAGTACTGAATATCTAGTMGATGTTTAAGGTTTTCAAAAACTGACATCACAGCCGGCAGAACAACATGTTTAATTTCTTGTACAATAATATTTTGCAACTTTTCTGGTAACTGTTGACTGAGCAACTGTGAGAGACTTGCAATAAGGCTTTCTTGCATTTCTCTATCTTTGCTCTTTTGCAAATTAATGTAATTCTCAAACATCTTTGCCATATTAAGTTGATACTTTGTCATGGCAACTTCCAGCTGTTTTGCAAATATATCTTGCATACTGCTGTCTTGGGTATTGTTCGCAATCTCATGTTGTAACTTTTGAATGTGTATGTTTTGTTCGCGCACCATGTTCTCTAAGCTATTCAGCTGAAAAGTTATGGTTTGCAGTTGCGCTTTGTTCCATCTCATAGCATCCACATTATCACCATCATCACCTGAACCCAAAAGCAATTCCTGTCTTCGGTTCTCTTCCTTTACCATTTCACTAGCCTTTACTATTGGTATGTTTGGCCAAATATTACTGACACTTTCTGTAAACATTAGATTTTCCGTTTGGTTAAAGTCGTTTTGGATTTCAGTCTCATCTTGGCTCTTAGCCAGATTATTGAGGTACTCCTGCGCACCATATGTTGATTCATTTAGTGATAAAATCTGCTGAACTTCCCTGCTAGGACTCGAACCACCACTAGCAAAATTATCTTTCTGTCGCCTTTGCAAGTCTATCAAATTTTCAATGCTCATTTCATTCAGCTTTTCAACAGACTTCTTCATTTCATTCACTAAAGAATTTCTAGTACTACTGGGACTAGAATTATGGGGAGGAGAACTGAACGCATCTGGGGTCATCAAATTCAATTGATTTGTCTGGCGATGTAAAAGTAAGGCTACCGAACTCTGTAAATTATTAATATCACCATTTTCTTTGGTCACGTCATCAGACTCCTTGTTTGTATCAGATGAGTCTTGCAGCATTTGGTTCACATCTGGTTGGTAAGTGATGGTACATTCACCAAATTGCTTTGGTTCGATAACAAACATTTTCAACACAAATGTATCTTCTAATGGTTCATCTTCATATTCGTCCTGATCATCCAAATCCTCATTACTATTGGAAGCATGCAGTTTACAAACTTTAGCATCGATAATATGGAAACTCAAAATTTGTGAGGGCAATAAAAATTCTGAAACGGATGTAACCCTTGCAATGAAAAGTTGCTCATTTTTATACAGGTGTAACACATATAAAAGTCTGTTATTAATTTCAGTCATGATTATATAATCTGCTCTTGGATCAGGTCTAACTTTGAAAAATAACCCACAATGTGGGCGTGCGTGCATATTAGGAAGAAATGTGATAGTTTGCAGTGGTTCCCAATTTTTGCATGACCATATCTTCAGCACACTATTATTTTCTGCTCCAGTAACAAGAAACTTCCAATAACCATTCCTGCAAGTATTATATTACTGAACCACAAATCACCAATAAGTAAAAAACTTACGTTGAATCTTTCATGAGAGAATCCAGGAAAAAGAGACACGAAAGGGGTCTATGATCGTGAGGCACAAAACTATGCAAACATCTAGGGGTTTCTGCGTCGGACAGAGGCTTGCTTGTGCACGCTAAATCCTGCTGAACATCACCTAATGCTGTTGCATCTTGTTGGGTATCATCTTGATATATCTATTGCAGAAATACAAACTGCAGTTATTTCAAACCACAGACTACAGAAGTACGTTCCTACCTGAAAAAATTTAACACATCCATCTGAAAAAGCCGTAGCTATTACGGTTGCATCAGGTGAAAATGCAGCATCGGTAACATCTCCGGGATGTTCTTCAATTTCCATGTAACCTTCACTACACCCAGGTTCTACTATTCCCTTATATTGTTTATTAACCAAAATACTAACATCCCAAATTTCCACTGCAAAAGATATTAATTTCTTATTATGATTTACACTGCAATATAATGAATGTGGTTATTAACTAAAATTTTACAATAGCAAAATAACCCATTGAATACAATACACAGTAGCACTGTAGACACTAACACCTTGTATATTATTACATTTTTGGGTTCTGTGTTTAATTTTAAGGTAACTTCATATAAGGTTTTCCATCATTACATGTTACTGTTTTTAAAATAATAACTTTATTTTTTAATTATTTTTTTATTTCATCGGTAGATGCGTAGTAAAATTCTGTTTCTAAAAATATAAGGTTGTCCTTTGCCTAAAGTTATTTTGAGTTATTATTAAAGGAATTGAATTTTTTGTTATGAACAAAAAAGTCATCTAATAACTTTTGGAAAAATGACAAGTTAAGTGCTTATAGAAACAGAACAAGCAAATATGCGTTTTGCCAAAGTGTGTGCACATGAAAAAATATCGAAAAATGAATTTTAATAAGTAAGAATTTTCAGATATGTTTTTTTTACTTGGAGAAGCAAATAGAAATTGCTTATTGGGAACAAGATTGTACGGGACAAGATATCTAATCATATGTGTATATCTGATATTGCCATCCACACATAAAGAAGTTATTGTCATTTAAATATTGCATTGTTTAACGTCATTTAGTAAACACCCTGTATAAGTAACACTAAAAACTAGTGCCCAGCTATAAAGCAGACATTAATGCTTAATTAAGTAAAACTGCATTTGCCAATTTTGGTCACAAAAAACTATCTCTATTCCTGTAAACCTTGGGCATCAAATTAAAAAAAAATATTAATTAAAAAATTGTAACATTTAGCWATAGCAAACCTMATACCCAGTTACCTTAAAATTTAACACAGAATCCAAAAAAGGTAATAATATACAGGGTGTCCCATCTGAAACATAAAAGTGCTATTGTGGACCACCCTGTATATGTACATAATTTTATATTGTAGAGCATTAAAAATCAATTCACTTTACTTTTTTAATTTTTTTCGTGTATTTAAAACTTTCGGACACATCTAAGAAATACACACTGTATAAATTAAATTTCCTGTTGTGTTTTAAGTATTAATGTTCTTTTGGCCGGGTATATTTTTCTTAACTGTTAGCTACAAAGACTTCAACTAAAATCATGAAACAAAGCCGAATCAAAAGTAGCTTATTACTTATTTAGGTTTACTTTTATGTGTACCCAGCCAACTACTGAGTATTACATTTTTAAATAAACAAATTTCTATACAGTTCAAAATATGTACAATTAACATACCTTTTTTACCAACAAGCAAGGCTAGCAACTTTGCTGGGTCATCAAGGGTATTACTATCTTCTTCTTCAGCTGGAATGTATGGGCACCAAATCAATCTTAAATTTCGGACGGGATTACTCAGGAGTGACGTATGCATTATTTGCAACAATAAGCTTGCTCTGTATAAATAAGTTAAGGAAATAACAACTGAAATGTACACAAACAGTGTGACATTACATTATATTAGTTTTCCATTGTTAAAAGGGTAAACAAAAAGATGTGATAAAACGAAACTCACATTGGTGAAGTCATTTCCATTGACAAGGCAAGCATCATCCTAATCAGCACAAATTTTTTAATCTTCAGTCAGTCATTTATGTACAGGGTGTATCACTAAGGGTACGGAGCAGTTGTATCTTGAAAATCACTCAAATTATTGCTTTGAGAATTTTTTTTAAACAATAACATACCAGACAAAATTCACTAAAGATAATTTGAAGTTCGTAATTTGACATGTTACAAATAAACCAAAATAAATCCAAAATTTGCCAATAAAATGTAGGTGATAAATATAATTTTTGGAATCTCTGTTTAATTATCTAAAGAATATTGAACAACATATTTTCTCTAATTACCATGGTAACGACACTACAAAGCAAAGTAGTCTCGAAAGTTCTAGATGCTACCTATATCTTTTTAATGCATCAACTAAATTTAACGAACTGGGACTCAAATTTAAATTAATATTAATGGTAAATTGCTCCATAAGTGGTTTCAGAAAATAGCAGCAGAGCACGCCTTCTGGGTAATTGTTATGCTTTCCTCGATTTCTCAAAAAATTTAATTGGCACGGTTTAATTTTTTTCACTTTGTTTTGCAGGTTATTATGTACGAAAGAGGGTGGTGCAAATACCAGGTGCTTGTCATTTTTTATTTTTGAAATTATTGCCAAAACAGTACACACAAGATATAGAACAACTAAATACAACAACATACTTTTTTGACTTTAGTTTGTAGACTATTATTTAAGAAAAACTTTGGTAAAACCTGACATTGAAAGCTTTTCTCTTTTTTAAAGTTATAGGCAAAATAGTACACATGGCACCCAAAATTAGAAAAAAGTAGCATTCTCCTTTGTTTCAGGAAAAAATGAAATAAAACTGTTGTATTCTCGATTATTAATCCGAAATGAAACACGGTTGACCGAGTAACTAAATATTTATTGACAGTTTGGAAATTATCTTAATGAACAATTTAGTACGAGAGGCCTGCTGGAAGGCATGCATACATATATATCAAGTGTGTGTCAAGAAGCTGCCGTTTTCATGATCTTGATTCACGCATGACATTCCAGCAGTTCTCAACAATTAAATAATTGAGACATCACATCAAAAACGCTATACAATTTTTAGCTTTATTTCGTAGGCTATTAATTATCAATCTGTGGTAAAAACCAGAGGTTGATAGCTTTTTTCGGTTTGTAATTATTAGCAAAATAGTATACAAACCACACATAACCGAACAACTGAGTTCCCCTGATTTGTTCAATAGTAGTTCAATTTCATTTGCATTTCCAATTACTCATCATACAATTGCAATTTTTTAAAAAAGGAATAATCTTTCAAAAGCAACAATCAACAACTACCAACTACCCCGAGCATGGCCTACTTTATTCGAAACATGGTAAAACCGTGAATGTCTAATTTTAACCACTAAAAATACATTTCTAACCTTGAATAAAGAATAAAATCTTGTGAATAAGTTTAATAAGTTAAAAATTATCAACATTAGATTTTTACCAGTTTTTCTTAAATAACAGTCAACCAATGAAAGAGAAAAAAATGTGATGACCTGTTCAGTTTACCTTCAGATTTCAAGGAGAAAAGTCTTGCATGTACTATTTTGGAAATTACTTCAAAACGAAAAGTGATACCAGCATCAGTTTTTCAGCAACGTCTTTCTTATATAACAGCTTAAAAAAAATTGAAAAAAAATTTTCCGTCCTATATAAATTTTTTGAGAAACGGAGGAAAGTATGACACATAATCGAATGGCACCCTTTATTACTGTTTAAAGAAATCATGTTTGCAACAGTTTACAATTAAACCTAATCTGGTTTATTTGTATTTATATAAGGTGATGTCACACACCTCCTAGCAGGAATTTTAGAAACTTCAGAATATTTTAAGTGAATTATTCTGCAACATTTTTATTTAAAAAAAAAATTCTTCAATGCAATAGCACGAAGGGTTTTTGAGAAGCCTCTCCATACTCTTAGTGAATAACCCTGTATACGTTATTTGACTGAAAGTTTATTATTTTTAAATTCACGTATTCTAAGCTAATACATTAGTTTTTCATATTTGCCTTGCGATTAATGCACTATTTAACCACATTCAACCATATTTATTTTGTATGCCAAACAGCCATTTATTATTTTCGACTTTAGATAGGACAGGTTATACGTTAACTAAGGAAAGGACATTGAATATGTTCCAAACTACCATAATTATAACAATAGAAATATTAATGGATTCTTTTTACAACTACTTTGTTCAGTTTTTAGTTTCCTCATTAAAGTTTAATATACCTGTGCAATGCATATTACTAATTGTCATATACATGTACGAGAAGATGATAATGTGCAGTTGTTCATAGTAATGTGCAAGCCAGGAAAGAAGGCACATGTGGTGGGGATGACAATTGTCGCTAGACGGTGTTACATTCCTAAGGTCCAACTTCTTTCTTGGCGCGCACTATACCTACTCAACAAGTAAACCTGACTGCTTATAAAACAAACAATTAAAAATTTGTTCATATTTAATATAGATTGTAGGTGCTACTGATTTTGGCAAGTTCTAACCACAATAAATAAGAAAAACTTATTGAAAAGCTTATCTTTTAAAACCATATATGCTTGCTTATTATGTGTGACGTTGCCTATATTTCATCATTCGATGAATATGGCCTATACTAATGTCTTTCCAGTCAAAAACCTGAAACACCCAAAAAGTCAAATGTACAGTTTTACAAAAGGATACTCTAAACTGTCAGCCTTTTCCTCCACATTATATACAGCAACATAACCTTCCTCATCAACAAATGCTAAAATTACCTCTTTTGTAATAAGAGCGAAAGCTAGATCCACAACATCCTTCAAATCTTTTATTAGTGTCCTTTTTGTAGATTTTGTCTTTCCTATTCGTACCATACTCGAACCTTTAACTACATTAAAAAAATAACAAAATTGGTAAATACTTATAATAAATAATTTTAACACCTACTTGTCATTGAATAAGCATAAAACGTTTTATCCTGATGAACGGCAATTAATTGTCCTGGGTAATAGCGAACTTCCCAGTTGTAGTTAACACGACTGTCAAAATCAAATTTGAGCTTTGAACTACCATGGTCGTGAGTACCAGGACTGCAAACAATCTTTAGGTGATCGGCATTTACTGCTACTGTGTTTTCACTATCGCCTCCACCAAATCTTCTGTAAAAATAATCAGTTTTTAACTTCAGTTACATCTGATAAAAGAAGTAAGTCTTACATTGTTGAGTTGTAATCCCTTTGTGTCGATTCCATCATGAATAATTCTTCAATACAGGTTATGGTTAGGTTATAAACAATTCCAGCAAAAAAAACTAGAATATAAGTTCTTGACCTACAGGAATCCAGCAACCACCAAAGATTAAGAGTTTTAATGACAGTCTGTATTTTATTCCAGCTTTAAAGAAATATAAATATTGAAATTTTCTGAAATATACTCTCTTATAAAGTGACTGATGCATAATATGTTTGTTCTTAATACCGCTTAAGATATCCAGCTGTTAATCATTCAATATCGACATCGCCCATCGCATGTTACACTGTCATAATAATAGGTAATAATGTTTTTGCAAAATTAAGTTCTAACTAATCAACTTCTAAACCCACGATGCTAGGCTATCCTGGCCTTGATGTCAATTGTCAAACACGTCAAATTATAATTTATTGTCAAGTGACAAACTGTCTGATGTCACTTGTCGGGCTACAGTGGCGGCTGACAGCTACGATTAATAAAATAAGAGTAAAAAATATACTTCTGTTTTCTGTAACTGAGAAATTGTTTGAAATAGAGAAACCAAAATGATAAACAGTTAAAAAATAAAAATCGCCTGCACGAGCAAGTTGATTACAAAAGTAAGTATGGAATATTTTCTATAAGTTCTACGTTATTATGCGTTACGCAATAGTTCAATTATTGTGCAACATCCCAACATCAGCTGTTTGTTTTGATGTTGTGGTTGCTGTATCGTGTGTCACCATCACGCTATGACATATAAGTAGCGAGTAAGATAACTTGTCTCGTAAAACTGTAACATTTACATTAACACATTATTCGTTTTCTTTTAAATAACACTGATTTCCAAAAATGTAATAGCTGCTTACGTTAAAGCATTTTTATTTCGTTTTTCAAAAACCCATTGATTGGAATGAAGGCACCCCATTCTAGTGGAATTTCTGAACAGCAAACATGCCGGCAACCTGGCACTAGGGATGTTGATATCGAAATTAGTATCGATTAATATTATGTAGATGTTTATTATTGGTAATCAACCTTATCAATACTGACCTTTAGAGGTCAATAAGCCCTTTGGTATTATGTAAGTGCATGTTTATAATATATTAAATTATAAACGATACCAGTACTTGTCAGTTATGATTAGAAGCAATACTCGTTTGTACGCCCGTAAGACAACTACCTAGGTAGCTATTTGGTGAAGAAAGTTTCCTCACAATTTTATGCATATGATATTAGTGTTGGGCGATACATCAATTCGATTTAATTTCAACATCCCTACCCTGATTCCAACCTGCGAAGTGCATACGCAATGCAAAGCTTGTTGTTTGCGACTGCGCACTTCCACTTTTGATTGCACTTCAGGTTTCAGCACAGAACAGGGTTTCAGAATTCCGCAATTTCTGTGATGCTAATTTGCTAGTGTTTGTGGCTAGTGCGTAGTCCAGAGAAAAGGGGAATAATATTGGTGTTGTAGATAAACAATATTATGCCGTCGCCACGTCAGCTGCATTTTAGTAGTTACTGCTTTGTCTAAAAAACCTGTATAGTGTACAGGTTGTGGTTAGTGGAACACATATTGCGTGAKATGAGAAAGATTATGTAGAATTCATCTAACCCAGATAATTTCCTTCGTTTTGACAGGCTTTGTAAAACAAGGTATTGGCGAAGTAATTTGTTAAATGCTACGAAATTTGAGATGGCAAAATCTGGAAAGTCAAAAGAGTCAGAGGAAGGTGAAGACAGTGATCTACTGAAACATGCACAATGTACCAATCAGAACACAAAAGAAGATACAGCATGTGTGATATCCAAGACTATTCATGTGACAACGCCAGTGAGCATATTAATTGAATCGCTCGTCAAACATTTATGCAGTGTGTACGAGAAAGACAACAAGAAGGCTGATTTCGTCTACAATTTCATCTGTGACAAACTCTTTAAGATGAACCTCTTAGATGAAAGTTACAACATGAACGAGTTTGAAGGTATAAGAAGCCAGTATCAAAAGGCGTTTTACCATCTACTTAGTTCTGCACTGGGTGATGGTAAAACAATTCCGATGCATCCCATATGGCCTGACTCTGGCATGATTAGTTCACACTATCAACACGAATTTGATGAAGAGGAATATATTGCTGGAGGAGGCTTTGGCCAGGTAAGTTAAGACGATTAACAAATTTTTTGGTAATGGTCTAGTTTACGTCACATCATATTTTTTGCAAGTATTTGCATGTTCATGTGAAATACCATGGTATAGAGCAGGGGTGGCCCGTAAAGTCATTCTGGGTAGCCCCGAATCCTAATATTATCTTATTGATGGTTGGTGTGTCCCAGAACCTATAAAAAGTCTAGTCATGTTGCTGGGGTATCTCATATAATCCAGAATAAAATAGTTTTTGTTTAACGTAACAATAAAGACTTACAAAGTGATATGTAAACCTTGCAATAACATTTGTCAGGATAGAAAAATACATTACTTTTAGGTAAGGAATTCAGTAAACCCTTGAAGCATTTCGGTTATAATTTTTTTCATTATCTGACACAAGATCTTCGAGATTAAAATCACAGTCTTACAAACCCCAGAAATTTTGGTCTTGCACTCTGGAAAACAAAGATCTAACTGTTTATTGTTGTGCCATGGGAAAATGTTTTTTTTATAAGTTAATCATGTCAAGCATAATATTTAGCTCATCCATCAATATAAATATATTGCAGGGTGTGAACTTTTTAAATGTCACGGAACATTTAATAATTGTTTACAAAAAATGCCTTACAGAACACAGCTTGCAAATCTCTGACATTAAATTTTAAAATCTTTAAGCATTTCTTTTTAATTTTGAAATACACAAACAATCATAGAAACCTGCCTTGTGTAGTTTTGTCTGGTTCTGTCTAAAAGTTGACAAACGCTATACATGGCAAAAAGTTTGGTCGACACTTATATACGTATATTAAATTAACAACATTAGTAAAATAAGTGGTCATTAAATTAATAAGTACTCTATTTGTTTTAAACCTCAAAGAATATTGGTAATCCTCCAACTAAATTTTATACAAAAAGTCACCTGTGGTGATCAAAATTTTGGCCACTTGTGATATAGAGCATACCCAAGCAATTTTGGAAAAAATGGCTCCTCGGAAGAAAAAGGTCTGTCATGGGATTTGTATTTGAGAAACATTTTAAAAAATGTAATACAATACTGAAAAAGCAACGAAATCGTAAATGGTCATTGGTTCTTTTATTATATTCCGTTTAGGTACACTGTGCACTCCTCTTTGTGGTATAATTTAGAAACTTTCACATGTATTTTTTTAATCTTGAGTCACACTTCATAAACAGTTGACTTAGGTATAACTTCAACAATCGGCAAACGGTCTTCTTTGAGTAATAAGCCATTTAAATAGAAATAGAAACTTCTTGCACCTCGTTCATTAAAATAGAGTAATATACAGAATCAAAAGGTTTTGTAAGATTGTATAATAAATTTTGAAAGTGATGTCTTAAATTAAACTGCAGCATCTCAATAACATATATGAAAACAATATATCTGTAGTATAATCTGACTTCCAAAACAAACACAATCATTAAGGTAAAAAGCTTACTGAAGTAAAAAAGCGAAGTTCAAGTGCACATATGTTGGAATAGCTCAGTATGGGACATGGACATACATACATTTTCACATACAAATTCAATCTCTTGTTACAAACGATTGTGAAAATAACAAAATCAATCTGCCATTGTTCTTAAAATGTTATCAAGTATTATGGGCTTAAGCAGAGACTACACTTTCACAATCAAGTAGTTTATTATAATAACCTGTAGCCTGTGGGGAAATGCTGAATGTGCAGACTGTATAAACTTACAGAGGTTTATAAAGCTCTAAATCTAAATTTACGAAGCCATGCTTTTGAGATAGTACTACTTGACCTACTGCATGACAATAAATTATTTAGGCAGTATAGCTTCATAGGCTTTGGTAAAACTAGTATACTACAATTTTAATTCACATCCTTATTTTTTTTTAAGGTATACCGAGTAAAACATAAACTGGATGGAACAGAATATGCAATCAAAAAGATACCCATCCGTTCTGAAGGGATAGAATCTGTGAAAAATTATCTGTCGGAGGTTAAAACTTTTGCTAGTCTAAATCATTCCAACATTGTACAGTACAAAGCTGCCTGGCTCGAACTGGGTGCTCCAAAAACTGACAAAGCAATAATGGATAACTTTTCAGCAAGTGAATCATCTGGTAGTGAAGTGTTCACACAAGAGCATTCAACTTCATCACAGTCTTTAAAGTTGCGTAAGCAGGCAAGCTCCGACTTTGAAGTGAGTTTTGGAAGCGCGAGTGTGATTGAAAAACACTATTGCCACTCAAATGACCACCTCATTGACAATGGTGCCAAGCGAGCCAAACGCCAAAAACGCAACAGTATTTCAGAAGGTGGAAATGCAATCTGTACCCTGGATTTTCACCAACTGCAACAGTTGAGGGTACACCCAAAGGAGCAACCAAAGTGGGCTACACTGTATATTCAGATGGCCCTTTGTCAGTCGACGTTGAAGCAGTGGCTTGAAAAACGAAACCTCTCTGATGAAGCTTTATGTAGGGAGAAGGAAACTGCATTGATTCCTATTAATGGCAAAGTTAGAGAGGATACTATTATGGAAATACTCCGACAGCTACTTAAAGGTATGTGTAACCATCCACATTTGTAAAAAAAAGTAAATTTCTGTCATCTTTAAGAGTCTATTAGGGAAAATGGTTAATGTTTAAAAAAATTTTGAATAATTTGACCAACAACAGTAATATGCTGCTAAAAAATTATTTAAATCATATTTATTGTTTTATGAACATCTAGCATGAATCAGTCGAAGATGTTATGAAAAGTATGACTTATTATGGCATTATATATCTTTTTTGCTTGTATTACATGCATATCGTTGCTGAATTTAGTGCTTTTTTGGAATATGAAAGAAATAATTGCCCACTGTCCTGTCACAAATAATGCTTAAAGAAAATATTTCAGAAAGGGGACATATGTAAATATATTTTCATTCAGTATTATTTGGCATTGCCATTACAGTTTTTGTAGTTTTTTTTTTCTTAATAAAGATACAGGTTTTCTGCTCTGCAGTTTTTATTAATTAGATGAATAAAAAAGCTTGCCGCCTCTAAAACTTCAGTTGCCCACTCTGCAATCAAATCGGGCTACGTTGCTGATCCACATATTTCAACAGTAAAAATCTTCGATTAGCTATGTTCACAAATAACACTATTAGATAAACAGTTTTTTTTCTGGTTAAAATGATGTTACACATTTGATCGGTTTTTGCATAAATAAGTGTAGAAGTACAAAAAGAAATCTGTTTAATCTGAATGTGGTAAGTTCTAGTAGTAGTTGCAGACAATAGGGTCGTATTACAATTTTTTTTTATTCTATCTACATTTAAAATTTATGTATTTCATAAGCTACATAAGATTTCTTATCTAATTCTAATGGAGCATAAAATTTAATTTTTGTCTCCATTTAACCCTTGCTGAATTTCTAACCATTTACAAGATCCCCATGTGGAAAACTGAAACTGACAAGCCTGTATGTCAGGCAACAAATTTTAAAGCTTACCTCCATTAAATTTATTTAGTTAACTATTCAAGACTTCACATTATTACAATAACAAAGTATAAAACCATAAAAAATATATATTAAACTTACTGTAAGTCTTTGTGGACATTAATTATACATGACATTTTCAAATTTTTAATAACGATTGTGGATGTTTTTATATAGTACCTGTATTTAATTCTCTAAATTAGATTTTCCATTTTAAGGCGTTGAATACATCCATTCTAAAGGAATAGTTCATCATGACATAAAACCAAGCAACATATTTATCCAGCTGGAAAATGGTACTTTGTTGGTTCAACTGGGTGATTTTGGATTAGCTTGTCCATTGCAAAGTGTTCGTCACAGCTTAGCTTTTGGGACAAAATTATATGCAGCCCCAGAACAGTTGGCTGGAAAGTGTGATCCAAAGGTAAGGATTATATTTTAATTATAGATTAAGTGTCTTGCATTTAATTGTGCTCCAGATTCCCCCATTCACTTTCAATGGAATTATTTTATCTAAAGATCACTTTTGCAATCTGCTGTCTCTCTTAGTTTATCTCATTTACCTTTGTTGGTGTTCGTATTTACCAATATAATAGTTCATTTCTTTAGGGATTGGACAACATTAGCCCAAATACTATACCATAAGGAACTCCACATTTTGGTGCTCCAGCAATATTCAGTTAAGCAAATTATATGTCGAACTTTTTGCATACTGATAAGTAAAAATAACCACCACAGAAGTGTTTTCAGTACTGTAAGATGCTGTATACATTCAGTAATCAAACGAACAGCCATATTATCTCTCTGGAGTTACGAAGAAGTTATATTCTCATAATATTTTTCAAGCATATAAAAATTGTTTGTGTTGGCCGCAGATTTGGCGTGGTGAAAGTATCGCCTTGACATACGAGGGCATACTGATATGTATCTGGCCAACCATACAAAATACCACAATATTTTAAAACAAAATGTAACTTATTCAGCATAATCTCCTTTAAGAGTTATATGATTGACAGAACGTTCATAAAGTAATTCTAAAACCTTGGAAAAAAATTCTTTATCGTGGTTTGCACACTATTCCTCAACAGCACATATGACAACATGATTTGTGAAAAATCTTTTATCTTTCGAATGTTTTTTGAACTTTAGAAATAAATAGTAGTCTTCGTTGCTAAATCGGGAGAATAGGGCATGTGGTCAACCAATTCAAAAGCAATTTTATCCATTTTTTGCAATGCAATTAGTGACTTGTGGGCAGGGGCATCATCTTGCAAGTAGAGCACACCATTGGCAAGTTTTCTACGTTGTTTCTGCACAAGTCTTTCATGTAATTTAATTAGCAACTCATTATAATATGCTCCCATGACAGTTCTGTGGTGTTCATTCAAAGGCCATTGTAAGTCAACTGGATATTAATCCCAAAAACATACATACAGATGAATACAAAACAGTCATAGTGATGGATCCATGTTTCGTCCTAGTGGCAATGTGATTCAAAATGTGTGAGTAATCTTCAAAACAACGGCATATTTCAGAATACATTTGATTAAAACCTTTCTCATTCCCAAATCGTGTTGAACAATATGAAACACACTTTCATAGGCAATATGCAATGTTTCTGCTATTTGTGTGAGCACAATTCGTCGATCTTGTAAAATCATATCATGAATAAAATATATATTTTCCAGAGTGGTCACAGAAGTTGGTCTTCCTGAACGCTGTCAATCTTTGACATTTGATCTTCCTCGTTTAAATTCCGCAACCCACTTTTCAGTAGTGGTATATAAATGACACTGATCAAAACTGTTTAAAAAATAAACACTTAATAAATGATCGAAACTTGTCTTTATCAAAATCTAGCTTTTTCTCAGTCATGCCCTTTTCAAAATTTCACAGTTTTGTCACAACTTAACTTTTGGATGCCAAATTTTGACAGCTTATTTATAAAACATTGTAGTTGCTTATAATCAAAGATAATTTTTCACTTGCCTGCATTTTTAATGAACATAAGAGATAGTTATTGGTTAACAAGTCAACATGTTATAAAAAAGTATTGCCAACTATGACTGGAATTTGATCCCAGCACCTTTTGATTGCTAATCTAATGTGCTAACCACTGCACTATCAAAGCGACATATATACATATACCTCGAATTTGAATAGGGCTTTGAGTGCAGTGGTTAGCATTTTTGACTAGTAATCTGGCTATAGGGAGCGTGCAGGTTGACCTGTAGCGCCACCGGTGGTTAAATAATGCAAGGGATTGAAAAAGAAGATTCGAAACTATTATTATTAGTAGTTACTATAATACCTCTGACAGGCTGTCGTTGTTATAAAAAATACATCTAAAACAATATTTGATTATTATTTTGCGCATTTCACATAAAGACTCGTTTTTGTCGTGTCACTTTACATATGATTTAATTTGTATTTGTACCCCACATTTATCTGTTCAATGCACCAGAGGCTATCACAGGGGGTATTAACTCTATCTGTCATTTTCATGCAAACAGGCAGCGCCATCTAAACTTGTCTCATGGTTATAGCTATGGTTTGATATTTGATCATAAAATCGTTAGATGGCGACGTTGCAGTTTCAAAATCATAATAAGCTATGGGTAGTTTGACGTTTTTTTTACTTTTAAGACAGAAACTTAAGTGTGTTTGGTGACCAATGCCTTAAACGCATTCTTATAGTTTCTTGTGTGTGCATTGTGATAAAATGAGGCCTTGCTGTGTTCCTGTATGTGACAACCAAACTGCGCCACGGTAAGAGAATTATATATAATAGCATTAGCTACTTATTTTTATCTTATTAGCATGCTACCTAATTATATGCATTTATAATGCTGTAACATTATGATGTGAAAATTGTAGATTTTTTCATGCTGTAAACATTTTTAGTGTGAATGTGTTGTTGCTGTATGCATTTTGTGTTACTTAATATTAAAAATTTTTTAAGATTTAATTAAAAAAATTCCAGAAAAGTGAAAAAAAAAACATTGTTGAAGGCTTGTTTCGGTCAAATGATCATAAAATGTTTATAATTTGTTTTAATTTTGCTTATTTAGGTATGCTATTCCAAGTGACCGGCGAGTGCAGGAAATCTGGTTGAATAGAATTCAAAATCCTAAATTAAGCACTGAATTAGGAAGTAGGTACTTAAAAAACTACGTGGTATGTAAATTACATTTTGAAGGCATCTGCATGGACAAAGAAAATAAATTAAAAAAATTTTCTCTGCCAACTCTTAACTTGCCAGGTAAGCAATAAAGTATATAAATATTTTGTACAAGAAGTTACAGCTTACTTAATTTTTTAGGATATGAATCTGATGATGACATGGAAAGTCATTGCTTTTCCTATCCGCCATCTGAGGCCAGGAAGGGTTTTGTTACTCCAGAAAGACTTAAAGGTGTATATATATTGAGTGTCTTGTTGGCAGTAGTAGGTTGCAGTAGAATTGCAAAGAATATACTAATTTTTGTCATTTTAGATGCGTTTTGCAAAATTGAACAAACAAAACTTACTGAAATTAGTCCTACAGCAGTACAGGTTAAAATTCCAAAACGCACTTATAGTGCTAGAAGACAACCTGAGGTTCAAACAAAAGGAACAAGTAAGTTTAAATTGTTAGAAACAATTTAATTGCTATACATTATTTATTTTGGTTTTACAGTAGCACATACAAGTACAGACGAAGATCCTGGTGTACCTTCAACATCAAGTACGTTACAACCAGGAGAAACTGTACAAGAATTAGCTGCCTCCTTGGGGATATCAGTTTTAGAAGCTGCAGAGTCAGTAGCACTACAACCAGAAGTAGCTTCTTCAGTAATATTAAAAACTAGTCGAATGAGTAAGTTGCTGTTGATTTGCTTTCTATATAGTACATTTCACATTAATATTAACAGTTGTGAATAAATAGTAAATATTTATTGTTCAAGATACTTGATTTTTATTGTTTTAAATATCATCTATTCTATCCTAGAGAAAAGGTTTAGTTACAGAATTATTTAATCTTGTTAATTGTTTCTAGGACTTGGTGTTAACAAATACTATAATAGGACACAACAGCTGACTCCCAAGGCGAAGACATTATATAAAAAATTATTGAAATTGAAAGATACCCTCATAGAAAATAAATCTGTCAAAAAGCAAATTTTACATATCCGTAAAAATCCACACCTTCTGAGTGATCTTAAAAATGTTAATGAACCTACAATGCAATTTATTCTGTCACAACTGAAAAATCAAAAATTAAAGCCACGTGGAAGACGATTTTCTATCGATGACAAAATATTTGCCTTGGCGTTGTATAAGCAGAGTGGTAAAGCCTATCGATTTTTGTCAAGAATATTCTGCTTGCCCTCTAGAAGCACATTAATAGCTTTGCTAAACCATATTCCATTTGGTTGTGGAATCAATAAACATGTATTTCATCACTTAAAGACCCGAGTAGCTAAACTGAAAGAAATAGACAAGTACTGTTCATTAATTTTTGATGAAATATCGTTAGAGCCTGGCGTGCAATACAATAAGCAGCTTGACTGCATAGAAGGCATAGTTGATTATGGAACTGATCATAGGGAAATCAAGTTTGCAGATCATGCTTTAGTGTTTATGATAAGAGGTCTATTCAAAAAATGGAAGCAACCTATATGCTTCTTTTTTGTGAAGGTACTACACCTACCATTCATTTAGTGCGAATAATTAAAAATATTATTAGAGAAGTGACTTCCTTGGGCCTCAAAATAGTTTGCAGTATATGTGACCAAGGTTCGACTAATCAGGCAGCCATAAATACATTAATAAATGAAACACGAGTTAATTGCATCAAAAAAAATATTGAAAACAGGTATCAGGGTTATGTTATTGATGATAATGAAATTATTCATTTATATGATTTCCCTCATTTAATAAAAGGAGTGCGCAATAATTTGCTACAAAAAAAATTACATTTCAAAGCAAATGGCAAAGAGAGGATTGCCTCTTGGTCACATATACTGCAACTATATGAAGTAGATCAACGCCAGGGCAAATATTATAGTCAGTTTCAAAAATTAACAGACGAGCATGTGGTACCATCTAAAATTAGAAAGATGAAAGTCAAATGTTGCACTCAAGTGTTCAGTCACACATTGGGTACTGCAATGAGAGTACTGGCTTTGCTATCTAAAAGTGCTTCACCAGAATCTGAAATATACATTGATCCAAATGCAGAAGACACCGCAGAATTACTGCTATTTTTTGATAAGTTATTTGACAGTGTTAATGGCAGTACACTTCATCCACAACGTGGAAAGGATTTGCGTGCTGCCATTACAGAAACATCCGATCATTTAAAATTTTGGTTATCATGTCTTCCTGTTTTGAGATCAATGTATTATACAGATTGTAATAATAAAAAATATGTTGCCCCATCCTTGAAAAACTGGATATTTTCAATAACTTCACTGATTTATTTGTGGAAACAAATGAAAGAGAATAAATTTAAATACCTCTTGCCTCGCAATTTAAATCAGGATCCTATAGAGAATTACTTTTCATGTATTAGGTCATATGGTGTAAGAAATACCAACCCTACCTGCTCTTCCTTCATTACTAGCAATAAAGCTCTTCTAATTAACAACTTTTTGTCATACCATACAATTGGAAGTAATTGTGAAGAAGATCAGTGTAAATCAGCATTGTCAACATTAAGATTTTTTGTAGAAAACCCAGTAGAACCCAACCCTTTGTGCAATGAGAATGTAAATCTTCCTGAATTTAGTGGTGAGACATCCATCAGCAGCAACACTTTCAAAACTTTTGATTATGCCACTTCATATGTAGCTGGTTTCGTTTTAAAGAGGCTAAATGACTTTGTAAACATCTCTGATTGTCCAGACTGTCAGAATTATTTGTACAGTACTCAGTACAATGAACAAAATGCTTTAATTGAGGAAAGACAATATCGTCCTTCATCTAAGCTAATAAAACCCAGTACTCTCTTTATAGCATTGTTTAAAAAATGTACTTCTGTCGTGTTGTTTTATATTCCACATTTATTTAATAAATATAACATTAAGTCTTTGCTTGTCACCACACTTAAAAAAATCTTTTTGTCTGACATGATAGTCTTATTTTGTGAACAGCACCATACACATGCTGACAAACTTGCGGTAATTTCTGTAGACATTGTTTTATACAGCTATTTAAAAAACATAAACAGGATTTTGAAAGGCATTGACTTAAGAAAAGTTAACCAAGATGATATTACCCGGTGCGCTACACAAAAGTTAAAAAAACGCAGACGTTATGTACACCTGTGATCAAAAATTTTATTTAATTTCTTTAGTTTGACTGCACATGATGTTTTTGATATCATCTTTTTACCATTTTTTTAAGGAATTTCTATGTTAATGTGTTACTCTTTTTGTATATTTCGTTTTTATTTTAGTTACTGGTTACTGACAGTTGTGTGAATTAGGTCTGTATATTTCTATTAATTTGTTCTATGTGTCACTTGCACCTATGAACATTTTGCATTATAGGTTCATAAGGTGTAAATTACCTGTTATATTGATAATTATTGTATTATTATGAAGAAATAAAAAAATGTTATGCCAAAATTGCATTTATTTTTTTCTGTAATCGTGAACGTGAAGTATRCACCGCAACAGTGTTGACAGTATTACAGTGCTCTGTAAAAATCGTGAGTAAGGCGAACCTAATATCATGAACCACATATAGATGGCTCTGAGTGTCTCAATCTATGAGTTGGCTTTCTCTTTCTTACATTTTTCTCTGGGCTATCACTCCCTATACTTATTCATAATATATGACGGCCTGTTAGCCCTAATAACTATATCCATAGACAAGGGCAAGATAAATAGATGGGAAACTCTAATGGTGGGGGTAGATTCATATAAAGCGCCTGCAGTGTCACTAGGCTAAACTACACACGAATATGCCAAGTCGATAACATAGGAAACTGCTTTAAATGGTGTAGCAACAACATGCAAGTCAGATTTTTTATTTTCTTTTAATTTCTTTCTTTGCACCTAGTTTGTTCCATTGCTACCTCTTCGAAGTTACTTGTCACATAACTTCAAACGGCGCGGGAATAAACTACTTGCAAATTAAATAAGAGATTACTTAAGAATAATTTGCAATTAAATGATGATAAACAAAACAAAAGCCGTTTGGTATTCACAAATAATTATAATGATCATAAATGTACAATTTATAAATATTTCAATAAAACAGAAGTGTGGTAGACGTCTTCGTTTAAGTCTTTTCTCCAGGGAGTCGAAATAAATCACTGAAATGCTTGTGACAAACCAGATAACGTAAATAAGCTATCTTTTTTAATGCGTTTCAGTCATATTTGGTACATCTGAAACAAGTATGCATTTTTTAAACAGARCTTCATTGTAAATAAAAATATTTCCCAAGGGTCTTTATTATAATATTATATAAGAGTATGTGATAAATAAGGGGTGGTATCCACGCAAGATTTCCCACAGGGACCAGTTTGGTAGGTACATACCTACACTACATTTCAAGAAATGCCAAGAGCATGTCTTAAGTTTTGTTATTAATAAAAATTGCTGGTATACTGTGCGATGTATCATTCGATAAAAGTTAAAGTATGTTGAATTGTTGTCAAGTTAATGTTGAATTTGCTACGAGATATTTTTTTGAGATTGTGTACGTCCTCGTCCGCTATCTAGAAGTAAAACAACCCATTAAACATATTCACATCAGTGCTGCTGCTGTGATAGTATAATGAATGTCGATTAAAGGTATCACTTACTCAGATATAATAAATTACTTTACGGCCGCAGCAATATTTATCATCAGGACGCTACTATTTACTAAAACTGTACTACCCTTACAAATATTTAAGTGAACCAATTTACATTTGGATGGATAAAATTACATAGCTTAAAGCTGTAAATGACTGTGATAGCAGATTTGCAATGCCCAAGTAGACAAATATAATATAATAAAATTGCTTCTCATCCATATAAGTGCAAATCGACTCACTCATTTAACTTTTAACAATTTTTTACCTCTTGAGAAGAAGCAGAACATTTAAACATGTTAAGAAATCATAATAAGCTTTTGTAGCACCAAGTGTATCTACATCATTTTAAGTGTGAACTACTTTATCGAAAAACAAGTCTATGTAGTAACTTCCATGCGGTTATTGAGATATATTTTTACAAAACTAGTACAACTCACCTCCTCGTCCGCAACTGTCAGAACTCGCCTTGTAGTAGAAATGACTTGTAATTACTACTGTCGCACATTCAGCAGTTCAAGAATACTTTATGCAAGCTAAACATTATTGTTATTAAGAAATTACAGTTTAAATTTGAATTATTTACGTGCTGATGTACGTTCTTGACAAACTGGTCCCGACGCAACTGTCAAATAAATAACTAAACCGCCAACTGTAAGCACAGTGACTTTATAAAGTCACTGTACTGTAAGCAGATGCTAGCGCCAAAAATTAGCCGTGTCACTAGGCTAAACTAATCCGTATGGTCACCCCCCACCACCGAGAGATTCCCATCTATTTGTCTTGTCTTTATCTATGACTATATCTTATATGATGATAGTTGTTACCATAGCAATCAAATTATATTTTATTTACTGGAAAGTGTCCAGGGCAACTAGATATCAATATGCCCTCGTACTGTTTTTCCACTTTTCACAAATTCTCGAGAGGTTTTTATGCTCTACTATGTCAGAAACTGGACAAAATTAAAGCGAGTACCTCTTGCATAATGTACTCGTAAGTAGCTGTGATCTACTCATTAGATTGAAATCTGTATTTACAGAGACTCATTTTTGTTGCATATTTAGTGGAGTTACCCCATATTGTATCATAAATGTGATCGAATTCTTCAGCTGGTACTTACCATGCAGGCGAAAGAATGACTTTTAACTGCTTACTCAAATGATTCTGAAAGCAGGATGCTGTAAGTTTCTTTTMTTTTTAGAGTGATATGTATTCATTGGGGATAGTACTATATGAACTGGTTGAAATGTTCCGTACCGACATGGAGAGGGTGCGCAACATCACAGAGCTTCGCAGAGGCAATTTAGCACCTCATTTGCACCTGGAACATCCCCAGTTTGCCAGGATCATAATGCAGCTGGTTTGCAGAAATCCCCAGGATAGACTCAATGCATCTGATCTGCTCAAACGCATCACTGTAACAGTCACCGAATCAGAACGAGTAAAGGAACTGGAACTGCAACTGGCTGAAAAGGACGAGGAAATTCTGAGATTGAAGGAGCTGTTGAAAAATGCTAGCATTAAAAGTATTTGATTTTGTTATACTCTTCTACTTAAGTTACATTGTTGTTTAATTTTTTGCTCAGTAAATTTCTGGTTGCCAGGTTTCCTGATGTGAAGTGTTGTACTTAATGGGAGTTAAAGTAGTGCAGGTTTACCAATGCACGCTGCTTTAATTAAGAGAGGGGACAATTTTTTCTTTTTTTTTAATTTTTTCTTAAAATTTGTCCTTTCATCCATCCTTATATTCCATATCTAGGTTTAGTGACGATGGCCTTTCAATCAAGGATTAACACCACATTAGTATCTGCGTTTACTGCCTTTAATAAAGACGCATTTACAATTCTTGCTTGTCAGACATATATTTAAGGGAGAGACTGCAAATGTCTTGAAACTGTGTGATTTTTGTACAATTTTGATATTATTTATTGTACGGTTCCGTAACTGAACTTATTAGTCAGTTACTGTAAAATTGTGATACTACTTGTTTTACAAGTGAAATAAAATATTTTTAAACATGATGGTGGTTTTATTTTGTCTTATAATGTTTAAAATCTATAAATTTAAAAAATATGTGGTGCTTTGATTCACTTTCTTGTGTTGTATGTGATGTCTGTTTTATTACATTTGTTAGAAATAATACTTGCACTGTATTCACTGCATGAGCAACAACTTCATGGTAAGTAGATAATGAAGCTTAATATTGAATGTGTTATGAGAAACAAGGTGAGCCATTTTATGCTGCGTTTGACATTCGTTCATAGAAAGTCAGATCTTGGCATCAGATTTTCTTAAAAAGTTGCTTCATAATAATAATAATAAATTTATTTACGGACCAAGTCCGTTAAATTATACATACAGAATTATAGTGTGTATGTACGTGATTATAGAAAAAGACATCATATATAATTTAACCCAATTCATTTTGAAAAGTTGAAAAAGATGACCAAATAGTTTTACATTGCAATTATTAGTTGTCGAACAAATTCTGTCCAATAGAGCAAATTTACCATAATTGATTCTGTGGGTAGTTATTTTATTACTAGTAAATCTTGGGTAGATACAAAGAAAGCTAACCAGGCGAATTCGCATTGAAATTAACTATTTTATATAAAAACAGCTGACCTTTTTCTTCTCTTCTATATGACAGTTGATTTATGTTTAAGCAAGCACTTAACGCATAATAATCAATATTATCACTAGGAATATGTCACTTGTACACACAAAGTCTAAGAAACTTATTTTGTACCCTTTCCTGACGGCATACATGGACCTGATAAAATAGTGACCATATAATGCAACAATATTCCAGAACACTACATACATAGGATATATAAAGAGCTCTTATACAACTGACATTAAAATCACTTAAACTTTTAATAAAACCCAGCATCTTAAGAGATCTATTGACAATAGTTTCTGTGTTGCTACAACGTAACGTATAATTAGATTGAAAATGAACACCCAAATCTTTAATTGCAGAGACTCTTTCCAGCAATTGATAATTAAAAACAATTGGGTTTCCTATTCTAATATGTGATAGCTCTACTCTTGGCCACGTTCAATGACGTTGAGTTTTGCTCCAAAAACCAAACCTTCATTCTATCCAAGTCAGCCTGAATATCGAGACAGTCTAGTAGAGAGGATACTGGACCATACAATTTTAAGTCATCAGCAAACAAAAGGCACTCACAGTGGTCAAAAATATTCATGGGTGTCATTGAATGTGATTTCAATTTTGATTAAGCCTATGATGGATGCACCGTGGTATCTAAAGGTGCAAAAATTCAGTTTTTTCTTGGAGTTCATTAAACGTGATTTTTGATACTGAGTATGATAGTACATGTTAAATTTGGATTAAGATTATGACGGACATGCGCCACGGCATCTAAACTTGCAAAATTTTATTTTACTTCATATGGGTGTATGACATGACATCACTGAAAAAAATCTATGTTGCTTTATGGGTGTCATTGAATGTGATTTTTGATACTGAGTACGATGGTGTATATCATATTTTGATTAAGGGTATGACGGACATGCTTCATGGTACCTAAAGATACAAAAAATTGATTTTGCTTCATGGCTGTGATTAAACGTGATATTTTGATGTTAATTATCGTTATGTAAATTAAGGTTTGCATGCATGGTGTTAGCTAAAGGTGCCAAAATTCTATTTTGCCTAATAGGTGTTGTTGAATGTGATTATTGTTGCTGAGTATGATGGTGCATGTCAAATGGATTAAGACCATGACGGACATGCATCAGAGTACCAAAAGGTGTGAAAATTTGATGTTGCTTCATGGGTGTCATTGAACGTGATTTTTCTGTTCGACAATAACTCTGGACTGAAAATCACCTATCTTTTGAATGTAGACTTTTGTAGGCTACTTTGTTAGGGGATGAAAACCTTTTATGGCCTTGCTTGCTAGCTTTTGGCGCAGTTTGACAAATGCAACTTGTCAGGACAGAGATGTATGCACAGTTCAGGGACGTCTCGTATTATGCTTGCCGTTGCTTGATATTATTATATATATCTTGCTTTCAAATAAGGAAAAACATTAAAATATGAAGAATGTGTAGCTTATTCCCTATATTTGGAAAAAAATGTTTGGGGGGAAGTTTTGTAGACTTTCAAAGTAAAGGTGGCCTTATCTGTCCAAGTGACCCACAAACATTTGTATAGACGTATACAGGCTTATCTAATTCAAAACAAAAATCTGAAATTTCTTTGCGGCGAAAATTCTGATCATTTAGTTATATAAGCATTGAGACTAGCAGGCGGGAGGGGGCTCCGCCACAGGTATTACTTGGAAAAAGTAATATACTCAAAGGTTTAGTCTTTAATAAGATTACATTAAAAATTATGACTTTCGTAACCTCTATCCTTCCACTGATGTTTTGTAACTGTCAAGCTCATATTATGGTATCGATGTATGACCCACTTACAAAATATAATAATAGAAACTGAAAGATTTATTTAAAATATTCCACTAAAGGGATCACGGGTTCTGATCTAAAATTCATAGTTTAATGAAATATTATTGATGTGCTAATATAATAGTTTCAGGTGCTTGCATTGGTTGTTCTAGAAAGTTAAGCTAAGCATCTGTCTGATTAAACCTATTGATATATTTTTATGCAACAGCATCTAGCTCTTTGTCCTTTCATAATAATATTGTTAAACTTAATTCACTTGTAAGTAAACTTTACTTATAACTAAATGTAGTTTAATAATAATGATATTTATGCAAAAATATTCGACCACCTCTAATGTGAAAAAGGTGGTGTTATTAGCACCCTTGTGTATTACATATTAAGAATATATAAACAAGACTAGCACCCTTGTGTATACCTTGTGTATACATATATGTATATATATATATATATATATATATATATATATATGTATATGTATACATATATGTATATGTATACATATATGTATACACAAGGCTAGCACCCTTTCTGTTCTGTTACAACTATCGGTGTACAAATTTTTATTTAAATCTACTTAGCCGTTTTTAAGATATTAATGTAAGTAATGAGAAAGAATTAATACTAGCGCCCTGTACAATGACGACAAGCGATTTTCAAATAATGCATATTGTGTTTATTCGTCTCCTTTGTACTCATGTGTCACCTGTTAACATACAAAATAAGTACATTAAACTAAATCTGCTGAATGACATGTACTGCCCTTTATTTGTGCTCATGTAAAGTCCTTAAAATAATTATAGTTAAAAACAGTCAGATAAATTAGTTGCAAGGTGATGCTCTGAAGCCGTAAAGCACTATTTGTAAAATCCAAAATCGTTTCCTCATTTTATGTCTTTCAACTTCTTTGTTGCTAAGTAAACATGCATACAACATATGAAATGTTGCTATAAAAACATTTACACGTTTATTTTAAGATGATGCCTAAATAAATGGGGTTGCAATTCAAGAAACAGAATTTTGTATACTTACCCCTCAATATATTTTAAAAATAAGATCATCCACAATCTACAGTCAGCCCCTCTTTCTGACTTATTTTATTCCATTAAAAAGTATTGGTTTTGATTTTTTCTATGTGAAATTCTGAATCGGATGACTGGCAATCAATGACAATTACAGGGCAATCTGCAATGTATGTTCCGAGATATAAAACTACATGCCATATATCTCTACAAGATCTACAAACGATAATAACGATTATGATAAATGAGGTTATTTTATATATTTAGTACTTTTTACTTTACTAAAATGATTGAGCATGCGATGTTATATGGCCAATTTTTCATTTAAGGGGATTTGATCTTAAAAAGTTTTGTACCTCTTATGTGAGGGCCCATATCAACCCAGGTTTTCAGTCGGGAGCCAGCACGCCCCTCATCCTAGGAGTCAATAATGTCACTAACGCTTAATTACCAGATTGCAACGTGACACATTTCATATCATACTGTCTATCCCATTGCTTACCCTACCTACGACTATAGCTATTCATTCCATAATACAACTGTCAGACACTACATAAATTAAAAAAAGGATTCAACACAAATTTTATTTGCAAATAAACACAACAGCTCAAAATATTCAGAACTGAAAGTGACATCACATTATTTATATGTATTTCCCATTCCTGTTAATGTTGCATATTAAATTCGAAACAACTGATACAATTTATAAATTTATAAGCTGTCTAGTAACGATAGTGGTCGGGTTTGAATGGTCCATTAACTGGAACTCCAATATATTTAGCCTGTTCTGCAGTGAGCTGTGTCAATTTGACACGTAAGTGATCTAAATGCAATCTTGCTACTTCTTCATCAAGTATTTTTGGTAACATGTGTACTCCAATAGAGTACTGTCCTGGTTTGGTCCACAATTCAAGCTGTGCCAGCACCTGATTTGTGAAGGAATTCGACATTACAAATGAAGAATGTCCTGTGGCACATCCAAGGTTAACTAGTCTGCCTTCAGCTAACACTATTAGGTGTGTGCCATTTTCTAAGGTGTAGCGATCCACCTGCGGCTTTATATTCACTTTTTCTTTGGCATGTTTTTCTAGCCAAGCTACGTCGACTTCACAATCAAAATGGCCAATGTTGCAGAGAATGCTATCTTCCCGCATGTTTAGCATGTGTTCACCTAGAATGATGTCTTTATTGCCAGTCGTAGTAACAAATATTTGGCCTTTCTTGCTAGCTTCATCCATCGTAGTTACTTCATAGCCCTCCATAGCAGCTTGTAGAGCATTTATTGGATCAATTTCTGTGATGATTACGCGACCTCCCAAAGCCCTAAGTGACTGTGCACAGCCTTTCCCTACGTCACCATAGCCAGCCACGACACACACTTTTCCGGCTAGCATTACATCTGTAGCACGTTTGATACCGTCAATAAGAGATTCTCTGCAGCCATATAGGTTATCGAATTTGCTCTAAAACAATAAAATTTTAAATGTCAATATTTAGTTAAACTAATGAATATTCCAAAACTACTACTTTTATGCATGAGAGTGAGCATAATATTAACTTTAACAAAGAAAAAGGTCAAAAGATTTATCAATAAATATGTTCAAGGAAACTCATTAAACATATTTATCTTGGAGGTGTATCTGAAATAGCATAATAACAAAAACAAAAGTGCATACAACTAAGTCAGAATATTTTCTTATCTGTTGTCCACAAAATTTAAATGTATTTGACATGTTAAAGCGCAGGGAAGTTACAAGAAATAAAAAAATATTTACGATGATAAATATGAAATGTCTTAAAACACTGGCATTTTTTAAACTTCTACGAAAAGCAGCATAACAGTTTTTAACAAAGTATGTCAGTTCTATAAGATCAGACACAATCCAATTTACTAAACAAATATAAATAAAACTTTGTATATCTGTACTGTTAATTAATTTATTAAAAATATTTGTTCTGAGTTAAACAATTATGCATACGGAAGAACCTAAACAAATTYCAACAAATGCAATGGAAACAATAGGTTGCAATGACACTATGGGAGATTAAAAAAAATTGGTAAAAAACAAGTAATTGATGACTGATGAAACCACCAAATTTAGTTATGCTTAACAACATAAGGAGCCAGAGAAAAAATATTTGCAAAGTGTTAATCTACATTAGCAACCCATATTTTGCAAATTGTATACCGAAATTAGTAGTTGTTTAACTGCATTCAGTAGCAGTCATTTTAATAAAGAATTTTGATAAATTATTGTGTTCTACTAAAGACAATACCTATAGTATATTTAGAAAATGAAGTGTTAATAACATTATTTGAAAATGCTCAAGAATATTCAATTTTTTTGCAAAGTTGACATTCATTTTTTCTAAAATCAGATTAGTAAAACGCTTTATATCTATTTAATAATTATGCAAATAACAAAAAAAAATATTAAGCTTGTTTAAAATATGCAATAATTTGTTGAATTAAAAGTTTTTAAATTTAATTCATTTCACCTAGCACTACTAATGTGCATGATTTTACTCTATTTATATATAGTGCCAGRGTATTTAACAACAATTTACTACTACAWTATCTGCATTTTGATATGTCATCAAATTGTTTAATAGCTTGCTATGATCTTCTTAAACGTCCACTACATAAGCATTACAATTATTAAAAGAAAAAGTAGTAATTCCTGACCTGGTACACAATTTTGTAAATTATAAAGTAAGCAAGCTAAGGGTGGCTTAGTTAGTTGCAGCTGCTGTTTTTCATTAAAAGATGTCCAGATGGATGTGCCCTGCACTGAACAGACAGTTAAAATTGTTCGAGAGCATTATAAAACTTAAAAATATAACGGTGGAGTGACCTATTACTACTACTATTAGGGGGTTGACTGAAAAACGTTTGAATGTAATTTGCTTGGTAAAATGCAGTGAGTGGTTAATTAAGTAAACTAAGGCTTTAGATGATAGAAAAATTTGGAAAACATTGTTAGAGTTTAGAGAAAAAAGGTTGTTTTGTTATTTTGTGCATCTTTGTACAGAAGTCTTAATATATAAATGGTTAAGTAAATGTGTTTGGTTATTGGAATTATCCTGACAATTGTTAGATTATAACAGACCAAGAAATCTGTCATATAATGATTCAGGTCAGTTCAGTTCAAAAGTACACTACCACTCTATTTTGGAATAAAAGGAATTTTAACTTTGAAAGGAGTTTGAATAAATACCAATAAAATTCCATTCACTTTAGGATTATTGGTCTGTTTACAATATTATGTATTTATCTTATTTATATCCTGTTATCTAACGCATAAACCAAGCCTGTTCAACATAATGAAAACTGTTTCTTATCCGAGTTGGCTTAATAAGACAGACTGATACATTCAGAATCCATTTCACTTCTGACTGCTACTACTACTAGATACAAAGGTGATTAAAAAATTTCATTTTGTTGACATTCGCAGTTGCAGATTCTATTCACTCACAATACTACCAACCTGCTATAGTATTGTATTTATTTTTAATACAATTAATAATGATGTTAATTAATATTCATTCATAATGATAATGTAAAATCTAGGATGTGGCAACAACAGTTGTTGGACACTGAGTTTGTTTATGTATATTTAATTTAAGGTCATAATGAAGTATTATAGTTAGACCAAGCACAATAAAACTTCAACACAATACAAATTATAATCAGTAAAAGTAGAAAGCCTTGTAATTACAAATTTGTCTACACATTGGTTTATTACACTTACATAACAACAAGTAAATAACTGCATTTAGAAGAATTTTTCACAAACAAATAAATTAGTGTAGTTCTAGTATAATTTTATTTTCTACAAACTGGCAGTACTTGATTGTTTATGTAATAATGTGTTTCATTAATTTCGAATTACAAGGTTTTGCACTTACTGAACAGAAAGAAAGGCTGTCCTTTCATTCACTTAAGTATGTTCAACTATAAACAGCATACACTCATTTTATACAAAATAAAAGATAGTGAAATACATAATGTAAAAAAATTATCTGTATTGAGATAGAGTGAACATTTGGTGATTAATATAGCATAACATTACAAGGATATATGATAATTAGCAGTCTATTTGGAAAATGAATTATACGCAGGTTATAATCAAATGTCATCAAAAGAGGCTTAATTTTGCAAAAGTTTGAGTAGTTAACGTGTTATTAATAAAAAATGTGTTTTTGTAAAATTTCGCTTTTTCAAAATACCTTCTAATGTTCTACTTAGAAGTACATATAAAAAGAATTATGTTGGAAGTTACTTTAAATCTTTAAACTTCTTAATAGATCACCACTTCTGACTAGGATGATTTAGTTATCTGTAGTTTATCTCTGCAACACTATTTTCTACAGCAAATTTCAAAGTGTCTGTTTTTGTGGTGATGTTTAAACAAAAATAAAGCTCAGCTTAGTATGAATTAGTGTCATTCTTTTATATGAGAGTTTACAATATAAGTTAAACTAATTTTGCTTGGTATACATTACGAATGAAAATAAATATGAAATTCACTTTTATTTAGTAATTTCATGTCAAAAATTTTGTTGTAATAATGAGTACAAGTTGTTACTGAAAGTGTAAAACCTAATTCGCTTGCAACTGTAAACACAAGCACACCAAACTTCAATCATGAGCAAAACATGTTTGCAACAACTTAAATATACAAGCTTTTTCACTTTATTAAAATCATTACATTATGCAAGAACAAGTGTAGTTTCCATTGTCACATTATTACAATAATTTTATTTAATTACCGAAATAAACACATTGTGCAACATATTGACGTATATAGGGTGTGTCACTAGAGTGGCAGTGTGGTTACCTTATTATTTTAAGAACAAGCATAGCACTATATTCCATATAAGAATATTTTCATTTATACAAGGTGTTCCTCTTTTGCTGAATCACACTGAACACTTTTATTTTAAATCAAACTGTAATTTTCTAGTTGAAATTGAGGGGTACATAATATGTTTCAGAGCTATTTACGTTTTTTATTTAACTTTGCTGGGTGCAGCATTTGTTAGAGCAGAAAAATTTGTGTCAGCACAAACATATTAAAAGAGACATCTTCTGCTCATTCATTATTGAAAAAATATATTAGGTATCATGAATATCGAATAACCTCATTTTTTAATTAAAGTGGTAAATTTATATGCACATGCAGAACTTTTCTCTTTTGATTTTATTAAGACATGTAAGACTACCTTTAATGGGTTTTTATTTTGTTATATTGCAGTAACCCTGTAACAAAAAATATTAAAAGGACACAAAACCATTCATTTCACTGTTTTGCCAAGCTTCTAAAAGAGAAAAATATTAGGGCAGCATTTCAGAAAATCAACTTTGAACAGCTGATAATGATATGATAATAGTCCTTAAAGTTTAAGATGTTTTATTAGTATTACAGATACAGAAGTCAAATACAAGAAAAAAAAATGTACATTTAACTATTTATGAAACAAAAGGTATATGTTTAAGGGTGTATTGGTATTAAAAGTCATAAGTCAAAATTGTTTGCATAAGATAGTATATTAATAGAAAGAATGGTATGTTTTATTCATTAGAGTTGTCTCGACTCTAGAGGAGATTTGTTAAAAAGCATTAAGCTTCCACACTTTTGCACTGCATTCTTACAGAAATATATAATCAAATACTGTCACTGCAGAAATTTACCTGCAGTTCTTTTTCTACATCAGCTGATGTTTCTGTTTTATAAAACAAACAAAAAAATCTGAAAATCATCAACACCACAAGAACTGTACTTTTCATTAAGAAAGAAAGAGCAAAAGTTCCTGTTAGGGTAAAAAGAAATTATACGCTTTTGATAATGGCTAATAAAAGTTTGTATTCCCTAATTAATGAGTAAAATCATTTATCGCTGCTTTTTAGGGTTTACAAACTATTCGTTATTTATGAGAATATTACATCAAATTAAAAAAAAGTCAAATAATTCAGAAACGAGCTTTAGGCAGCATGTATGCGAAATAAAGTGCCCTTCAAATTAAATAAGGAAACAAAAATGCAATAATATACAGAGTGCTCCATTTAAACAAGAAAGTGGGTATGGTAACAAAACTGAAACACCCTGTGGAAATATTGTTTTAGATTATAGTAATGTAAATATAAGGCAAAGTTTCCGTTTAAACTTTTTGTCTAAGCAAATACCTAATCAAGAAGGTGTAGAAGTCATACTAATGAGATCCTCTATATTTACTTCCATTAAATTTTTTCCATAGAGTTTGACAGTGGTAACAAGAATTTATAATTTAAATCAAATTGTAGCTTTACCTTTTCTTAACAATCCCTTTTTTGATTCACTTCATTATCTCCATTAGTTTGGAAGAAAATCGATTTTATAACGTGTTTATTGGGGTTAACGAATGATATTAAAAAAAAAAATCAGTGTGAAAAAATGGAACCAAATTTTGAGTGGCGTGCATTTGTGCTCCTGTTGCAATCACCTACCAAGAGTGTCCCAGAGATTCTCTATATTACCTCCCGATGACATTTTCTTATTTAGTTTTTCTTCCATTGCATGCTAGGATTATAATGCAACCAAAAGCAATAAAAGATAATTAAGTGAATAAAAAAGGATTGCTAAGAAAAAGTAAAGTTACAATTTGATTCAAATTAGAAATTTTTGCTACCACTGTCAAACTCTACACTACAAAATCTATGGTAAAAACATGTTATGATACCTATACATTTATAAATAATTTACGTGAAAAATAAGCAACGAAGTCACTTTGTGGAAGATTAACTTATCGTAGAAAAAAATCATACAAATTGGCCAAGTAGTATGGAAACCATTTAACATCAAAGTTTTAATTATTTTTTGGTGGTGGGTTAATTTCTTGGAGCAGTGCATATGTATATTTCAATAAGGAATTTATACAACTTTAAGCTTTACAATTTATAAACACAAAATTTTGAATAACCCGTGGATACAAAATATACTTCACATCATATTCAATGCAAAGAGCATTAAACTTATTCTGTGATCAAATTGGCATTGAAGTTGTTTCATACTTATGAATTTAAGATTACTAGCAATTCATGTATAAAAATAATCCATGAAAGCTGCAGTTTAGAATAGAGCTTACCTTTGTAACAGAGTCGTTAACATTTATGGCAGGAACTTTGAGGGTTCCCTCCTTAAGCATTTTCAGTAAGTTATGGACTCCAGTTGTGGTTTCCTCACTAAGCCCTTTAATGTCCTTTAAATACTGAGGGTATTTGGTGTGCACAATATTTGTTAGGTCACCCCCATCATCTAATATCAAATTTAAAGGCTGACCATCAGCAAAAACAAGGGTCTGTTCTATACACCAGACAAACTCTTCATCTGTTTCTCCCTTCCATGCATAAATTGGAATACCTCTTTTAGCAAGGGCTGCAGCGGCATGGTCTTGCGTACTAAAAATATTTGAACTGGCCCACTGAACCTTTACAAAATAAAGAAGTATCATTAATAAAAAAGAACAATACATAAATATAATACATATGTCAAAATGTTTTTGGGAATATTTGGTAGAGATCCATTATTATGTTTATTGATTACAAATTCCAGTAAAAATTAAATATAAAAGGTTTACTGATTTCATTGAAATTAGATGCAATATATTTGAGATAAAATGTTGTAGTTTAATAAAGCACAACTAGCACGTCTTAAAATAAAAACTTATTTTCAATAGTAATAGAACAGAAAAAACTARTCAAATTTATTTTTGTGGAATATAACACATATTACATTTAGACAAAACCTGTTTGAATACCCTATGCAGTTTTTAAATAACTTATTTTTACAATGAAAGGGTTAATTTACATTACAAAACTACTTAAAAAGAACCAAATCTCTGAGGTTATCTCTAAACGTCTAAACCTCTTGCCTCATTTAATAAGAAAATAAATCGTTTGAGAAAGCGTTATCTATTCATTCATGCACTGTTACAGATAACACTGAATTTTAAAAGGAAATGTTAAGAATTCCTTTTTATTTCCTTTTCATTTTGAAAACACTTACTTCAGCACCCAATTCAATTAATGTTTCAATAAGTACTGCGGTCTGTATTGTCATATGCAGACATCCAGCTATTCTAGCTCCCTTCAGTGGTTTTGAGGGGCCAAATTTTTTTCGTAGGCTCATTAACCCAGGCATTTCGTTTTCTGATAGTGTTATATCCTTTCTTCCCCATTCTGCCAATTTAATATCGGCTGAAACCGAAATCCATAATTACACAGTTTCAACGGAATTGGCTAATTTAATTTTAACACCAAACACCACGTGCTCGAAGATAATTATAATACGAGATAAGTAACGTTAAATAAAACTTCACTTACCAACTTTATAAGGTGGCTTGCCCATTTTTTTACGTTTGAACGATTGTCACCTATTCTTGAATCAAAATTTTTGGAAACCGGTAGGAATTGTGTCAAACCGCGCTTGTTATACCAAACACCCCACCGCAGCGAATGACGTATAGGCAACAATGCAACATGCAACAAGGCCAACTGTGGAAGGCGCCAATCGCCAATACACATACAACGAAGGTTAGGCAAACTAGTTGGTATGTTGTACAAGTGAGATAGGCGCAAAAGATTGTTTCTGCCAACGTTGCCTAAATGTATAATTATCACAAAATTTGCAAACATTATACAAAAATTAATTAATTAAACGCTTAATGCTTCCTACCAAAAACTATGATTTGCATAAGACTATAGGTATGGTCCTTTATTTTGAAACAAAATTATTTGTTATTTAACTTTTAGATTAAAATATACTGTATAGGTGTGGTGTAGGTATACCTTACCTAGGTAGAAGCATTGAATATTGTATAGAGCCGGTTGTCGGTTGCTCTTCTCTTTGTTAAAGTTGTTGATGAGCGCTAAAGTCAACCATAACAACAGTTACAAATTGACGTATTTTATTGGCTTAGGTTTTAATTAAAAAGTTGATTTTACCTTAAAATAGAAAAATAATCAAAGGTTCTTCCGGTTTTCATTGTTATATTCCAGATACCCTGGCGTGTCTGGTCGTGTTAAATTTGGTCGCTTCGGGATTTCTGGTGTTCGGTTATTCTAGACAAATATACATCAATTAAAAAAATATTTTCGTGTAAAAAATAACGAGTTGGGATTGGATAAAGCTACCTAAAATGCGCCTTTTAACACGAAAACATAATTTGTTTATTTTTAATTGACGGGACCCGACAGTGAAAACCTGAAGTTTTTATATTTTTTGTTCACCAACCACGTTCAATCCAGATCGGCATACACTTATTTACGACCAAATCTGAAACATGGCGCGACCAATAGAAAAGTTGATCACGTTTGGTTACACACACTGTCATTATAAAGTGATGCACCGTAGCATCGTATAGTTATGATCATTGGAAGAATATAACGAAATCGATACATTTTTATAATATATAGGCTTTGCGAAGCAATGTTTTGTTATACTTCATCTTTATCGTAATCGGCAAATAATAACACGGTTTCCACTTTTTCATGTAAAAGTAAAACAGATTATTGGTCAGTTTAAAACGCCGCCATAGATACAGTACTTTACAGGTTGATTTTAGTAAATCGAGAACTGGAGTTAGCCCAAAGTAGTGGGAGTGGGCATTAATAAA
Source organism: Rhyzopertha dominica (assembly GCA_025024175.1). Lineage (NCBI taxonomy): Eukaryota > Metazoa > Arthropoda > Insecta > Coleoptera > Bostrichidae > Rhyzopertha > Rhyzopertha dominica. Next base: position 16,265,515 of record QCXZ01000001.1, read on the forward strand.
AGAATGGGTCAATAGGTAAGGAAGTGATGGTTTTTGTCGTCATAAACGTACATCGCAGTGCTGGTGCGCGAAGGTTAATAATAATATACGTCCGCCGCCAGCGCGCCCGCGGCTGGTATAACAAACTTTCATCTGATTGTCACTTGCATCGATTGTTTGTCTGACGAGTTTCGTTATTCGTTTGCGGGAAACAGTAATAACTGCGTCAGTCGGGCTAAACGTCAAACGCTCAAACGCATGTCCGTGTATCCGTGTTAGAAACAGGAAACCATCGCTTGTTTGCTGCTTGGTCAGTTTTTTAATGAACGATCGTTACTTAGAAATGTTCTTACTGCTTCATGCATTTAGCAATCTCGCATTTTGTGATTAGTAATAAACGAGCATGCGCATTATCCGAACTCAAACGTCACGTTAATCAGGGACGGTCTAAAATCATATGACAGGCTGGGTGTGAGGGTTTTGGTGTAATCAAGTGTTTCGGAGAAAAATTACTCTTAAAAAATGAAGGGCTGTCTTTTCAACATTGATGGTGGATACCTAGAAGGTCTGTGCCGCGGCTTCAAGTGCGGTATATTGAAGCAAGCTGATTATTTGAATTTAGTTCAGTGTGAATCCCTTGAAGGTAAGAATAAACAATGCTGGCATGTCCTACTTATGATGTGACCTTTTGCTTTAAGATTTAAAGCTCCATCTCCAAAGTACTGATTATGGCAGCTTCCTGGCTAACGAACCGTCACCCCTTGCCGTGTCAACAATTGATGACAAGCTGAGAGAAAAGCTCGTAATCGAGTTCCAGCATTTGCGGAACCAGGCCGTGGAACCTCTGTCAACGTTCCTTGATTTCATTACTTACAGCTATATGATTGACAACATCATTTTGTTGATAACGGGAACGCTGCATCAGCGTCCGATTTCAGAACTTATTCCCAAATGCCATCCGTTGGGAAGCTTCGAACAGATGGAAGCCATTCATGTGGCTGCCACACCGGCTGAACTTTACAATGCAGTCTTGGTTGATACACCTTTAGCACCCTTCTTCGTCGATTGCATCAGTGAGCAGGATCTGGATGAAATGAACATTGAAATCATCCGTAATACTTTGTATAAGGCGTATTTGGAAGCTTTTTATAGCTTCTGCAAGGATATCGGAGGCACCACGGCTGATTGCATGTGTGAAATTTTGGCTGTAAGCTGGTTATTTACAAATTTTATTTTAATACTCATATATGGTGTGTAAATTTAGGCATTCCTTGAATATTTTTGAATATCCAAGTCACATTACAAAATTGATTTACAACTGAATTTTTGATTATGGCATACCTGTGATTTTCTTTCTCACTTTGAATCCATCCTTCAAATTCTTTGTTTAAGTTTCTTTGTGCAGATAAATAAATTAGATTCGCCGATATCTGTAGTTGGCTGCGGTACAGACAGCACAGCATGGACATGTATTTTGAAGAATAATGTTCATTTTTTGATGTGATTGGATTTTAATTTAATATTTTAAATTAGTGTACTACACATGGCGAGTCGGAAAGAACAGCAAGTCTAGAAATGCAGATACACATAAAAATAATTTTTAACAGCAAAATTGTTGCTATCTAATTTTTGTTTTCAAGTTATTGCATCATAAACACTAGTGCAATTGTGTGAAATCTAGAGAGGACTTTTCATCCAAATTATGCTTGACCTGCTGAGCGTAGGAATTTCGTTGTCAAATAATGGGAATATATATCGTTATTTGCATTATTTGACCATACCATGTTTACCAAAAATTGGGCTAGAAATTAGTTTTGGTGGTTTTATGTGGATTTTTTGGCTGACCATGTATGGATGTTATAATATTAGTGGTGCCAACATGACCTAATGTTGCTTCATTGATTACTCAGTTTTTCGTTGTACTATTTGTTTTAAAGCTGTAGCCAACTTTCAAATAACCTTACATTTATTCAGTTCCAAATCCTTCGCTTGGGACTGTAAATAGAAAAAAAAAATTGTAGACATTTTTGATAAATATTTTTATCTTGAATCCAGTAGCATACACACAATTTTTAAGGGCCCTTTTTTGGTATATAATCTGTCAGTGAAAGGACTGTTTTTCTAATTAAGGAAAAAAATTGTTAATAGAAGGAGAACCACCCTCAAATATACAAGCTCATTTAATAACGGGATGGTATGCGATCTACAGGCATGTAAAAATATTGTACATTGTCGAATGGCACCTGTGCCGTGCATTATCAAAAAGAACATAGGACATAATAACTTTGACATTAGTTGAATTTGGAGCGAATTATTCGAAAAAATTTTCTTATTATTGAAATTAATAAAGAACATAATATTATATTTTTGGAATGGAATATTACATTGCTTAATCTATAGAGCGTGTGGGAAAATCATGCTGTACAGAAAATTGGGCTGGAGGGTTGACAGTGACTATGGAGGGGGGAGAGTGTAAGAACTGCATTTTATCAAAACACAAGTTTAAACATATATGTTTTATCAATTTTTGATGTTTATAATCTTATTTTTAATTTAGTTCTTATTTGTCCTGAGATTGAAGATTTTAAAATAAAAAAAAACTTATTTTAATGAGTCCTGCCACCTCTTTTATCTGCATCTATTTAAGATACACTTCGTATATTTCACAACTGTCACATGATATCACAGTTTCTAATATTCAAAGTTAAAATGTAATTTTTATTTTCATGTTTTTGTAAAGAAAACATGATTCTTCATGGGTGGGGGTTCTAACCTGGAAACCCCTCGAATAGGCGTACCACTGCATGGCGTGAGTTATAAATATCAGTACAGCTTTAATTGAATTTAACTGAGAAAAAATTAAGTTATTCAAAATTTGGCTATAGCTTTAAAACAATACCATATAAAAATAGCGGTAGTACAGTTCAACTCACAACAAAATATAAGTAATGTCCAAACCGCAACTCTCCGAGATACCCTGCAATTACAATGAAAATGGTGCATCCTGTACACTGTGTTTATGAAGTGTGTCGATTAGTTTTTTATAACCAATGTGCAATTTTATACTAATTCTCCGTGTACTGATTATGGGATCATCTATTAAAGATATCTCTCAGATGGTATTTTAGCACAATGAAGCATTTCTATCTTACACAGTTTGTTGAAAACATTGATAAATATGTGAGACAGAAGGTACAGTGATTACTATGTTATAATTCTAGTCTTTTGTTCTTAACTGCACTGGTTTCGGCCTTTGTGTAAATGTGTAAATTGACGAATCAGCTGATGATGGCGAAACTGGTCCTGATAAGAATAAAAGACTAAAATTATAACGAAGTAGTCGCTGTACCTACTCTCTGTCTCACATACTGAGCAGTTAGAAAAACCTACAAGTTGAATTGATAAATATGTTTACATTGTTTTTTTTTTGTATGGAATATAGATTTGAACATAAGTGTGGTATTTCGTAAAACAAGATTATTTTTGTTCAATTTGATGTTTATCAGTTGGAAAGCAAGCTACAATTAGGATCCATTTTTGAATGCTACATTAATGTAAAAGTTTGTAATACATAACTTAAAAAAATTAAGTAAAAACACTTAAGATTTTTTTTGCATTTCACACTCTTACTCTTAACCACATTAACAGTTCTTCATTAAGGTCTAGTTTCCTTTTGGTCAGATGTTTTGTGACAATACTATAATAATCACACTCTGGTTTTAGCTCAAGATAATTTCACAAACGCATTACATTTTTACAGTTCGAAGCTGATCGTCGTGCAATCATAATCACGATCAATTCATTCGGAACTGAACTGAGCAAGGACGATAGGGCTAAGCTGTATCCACGATGTGGGAAACTAAATCCTGATGGTCTGGCTGCTCTTGCTAGAGCTGAAGATTATGAGCAGGTTAAAGCCGTTGCGGAATACTATGCTGAGTATTCCAAACTGTTTGAAGGTGCAGGAAACAATCCCGGTGACAAGACACTGGAAGATAAATTTTTTGAACATGAGGTAATTGCTTTATGAGTATTGTGTCCTAGGTTTTTATCACTGATGTTTAGGTAAAACTGAATGTCATGGCTTTCTTGCAACAATTCCATTTTGGAGTGTTCTATTCATATTTGAAGCTCAAGGAACAGGAGTGTCGTAACATCGTGTGGATAGCCGAGTGTGTGGCCCAGAAGCACAGGGCCAAGATCGACAATTACATACCAATATTTTAGATGTATATAACGTAACATTCCTGCGTAGATGATGTGAAGCAAGTATTGACCCATAAGTTTTGAAATAATCCCTCTTGTACTGTCAAAAGTTTTGTTGTAAATATGTTCATATTATATAGTAAGTTGAAACAGCATTAGTGGACAAACTGTGTAGATATTCTTTAAGAATTTTGTTTTAAGTACATTGAGTGGAAGAAGGGAAGTATTACTGCTGTAAATAAAATATTAATGGATTATGGATTTTTTTTGTATATCACTGTCATACTGTTATCATTAGATATATGAATTGGGTATTATCACTTTTTTTGAAAATTATGTAAAATGAATCTTGAAGTCCATATATATCGTATGCCATGTAAAAAAAACAAAAAAAATATTTGCTGGTAAAGAATTTCAGGTCTGAAATTCGAATCCTAGGAGTCATCGCCAAAACGCTTCTATCCAAGGTTATTCAACTCGTGACGTCAAGTGTCATGTAAACATTACCGAAGAGCGTGCTGTGTAATGGTGTAGTATCATTCTTGTATTGGAAAAGCTTTTGTGTGATGTTAATTGAAAGCACGGTGTAGGAGGTCGCACCAAAAAGTGATTTGTGTAGTTTTACAAGCATCTATGATGTATGGAAAACAAAACAAGTGTTGTTTTGTACATGGTTATAAAAGTACTTCAGTCAGTACAGCTAACAAAATTTTTGTAACCGTTCGTCGAGATTATCAATGTATGAAAAAGTTGTTTAAGACCCCTAGACGTGATATGCCGAAATCGCAAAGTTTGTTTTTCTGTTGTGAAGATCACTTTAATTCTTACTGCAAGTTTTATTATTCTTTTTGGGGTTATAAGTGTTTACCATTCAGTTTCCATTTTGTTATAGCTTGAAGAGGATATGAAAAATTATATGCGTTTTAAGTTGATAGAGGGAAATGTTATAATAAATAACGACGTTGTTCCCCAGATATTCGACTGTTAGCCAGACCGGGAACGAGCCGCAAGAGCCCTGAAAATAAATGGCAATTTATATTTATTCTGACCTCTAAAATAAATATCAAGTTTAGGGTACATTTTTGTTCTTACATTTTTATGTTTCCAAATAGTAAGTTTGCAACAACCCACTGTGATCAAATTATTAATGCTATGTTAATTTGATAAAAAGTTCACTTATGCTTTTGCTTTTACGTTCCTCATCTCCGCCGCGTTGAACTGCTCGTCGCTCTACACAAATTCTATAACAATGAACATGCCTTCATAAGTCATAAGTATTTCACTTTTTCTTGGCGTATTGTAATTCGCTTGTCACAAAATGAACGCAAACAACAAACTGATAAATTGACAGGCTGAGGCTGACGCATGACACGCTGACCCCAGATGTAAACAAGCGGCCATTTACAAGACACCTGACGTCACGGCCAAAATGTTCGCGTTCTGGCGGTCCCTTTAAATATTCACATTTTTAATATTAAATATACACCTTACGATCCATATTCTCGAATTTGTAAGCTGTCAGAGCTATTTTGTGGATTAGATGCTACCTATTAATATGCAATTTAATAAAATATAAATACATGGTAAATACCCAATTCTATATACCTACCCGCCAAAAAATTATCAACTTCAAAAACTGAAGATCACTGAGTGGTCAAATCAGCTACAAGAAAAACAATTAAGACTTGCATGCTGCAAGCTTCTAATATCATCATACTATTGGCGATTCAAATTAATACTTCTGTGCGTTCGAGTGATCAGTGGGTCATGCAGATTGCAATCCACTTAATTTGTTCGCGCTGTATGGCATACAAAATACGACTCAGTTTAAAAAAGATTTTCAACTTTTTGCAAGCAACTACTGCTTGCAGGTGTAGGTATACGGAAAGATTTTCTTAATGCAGATCACCTTATTGTAAGTCGTAAAAGTTTGGCCAGCTAGTAAAGTAAATGCTTGTAGGTATACTATAACACAGTAACTTACCATATTTTTTAAACTGGTAGTGATATTTTGAGTTTTTGCTTTTTAGTGTACATCTGCTTTGACGAACAGGCCGGATGAACTGCAGGGTAAAATAAAAATTAAAAACGGGCAAATCAGAATAGATGCATGAAATGGACATGCATTCTAACTGCAGCAATACTACATTTAAATTCTGTATTTTCTAAAGAGAACAGCGTTATAAAAATGGTTGTATATGGTACGACTTAAACGATAAGTAGTCGATCAAGAATCCCTTGTCATGCTCAAAGGCATCTTAGTATAAGATATCATTTTGTTAAAACAACGCCTTTATGGAATGTGCCTTTTTTGGTAAAATCATGGTATCTATAACTTTGCTTAGCATAGCCAACATGTGAACAAGTTATTGTTTTACATGTCTGTGGGGATATTTTTCCTAACAAAATTGACTATACTATACCAAAAATATTGTGCTTTGGTTAAAGAAATATAAATTACACCTAATATCTAATTTGCTAAATTCTATAAACGTAGGGAAAGGCAATAGATGTAATTAATTGTTCTATGATTTCCAACAGTTTTGTACACCTTTGAGAGAATTTAATTGATTATTATTTTTATAATAGCGGTCTTCACTTCATTGTCAACATCTMTGTTATATTAAGGTGGGTACAAAAATAATGGGGCTTCAGTATCTTGCTGCTATAACTTCTATGTAATTCTTTAGTGGAAACAGGATTATTTCTCCCAATTTTGGTTTTTCAATTGAGATGGTACCGGTGTATAAATCAAGTTGCTATGAATAGCTGGATTCGTTGGTTATTAAATCCACTATGCTTCCTTTAACAGGAAAGTAATAAAAACTGATGTGCTTTTGTAATTTAGCTTCGGAATAGTATGTAAAGACTTGGTAAAGACCAACAAAATGCCTTATTGTTTTCTAGCATTCATTTTATGTTTGTTTATGTTTATAATAAAATTGGCTGTCCCCAAATCATTTAGTGTGATGCATACACGAAAGCAGGAAGCGTCCAGAGACAGCAACTGTTTTTGAGTAGTACACTATTCTGTCGTCAATTGTCTTATTTATATAATCTTTGTTATTACTGAAAAAAACATGGCAATTACGCATCTGCCTGGTGTGTTTCTGACCGCTAGTGGACCACAACAATAGTTTGGGTAATGATTATACAGAGATGGTAATGTCAAGTAACCAACAGAACACTTTATATACAAATAATAATCATGCCTTGAATTTTTTTGCAGTTTGAATTGCACCATCATTTTGTTTGTAGATGACAAGCAATAGAGTGAAAAATCACTTTGTCCCAAAGTCCATCCAATGATTGCTAAACATTGACATTGACAAACTTTGCCATTTGTTCACAGACATTCTCGGAAAGCTGGGCAGCAAGATACATCTACTTAGTAAATAAAATTTGTTTTCAATTTAATCTATCACACACAATGTATTAAGATATGGTTAGCTCAGAATCATTAAATTTCTAAAGAAGGAAGATGCCTTCCTCGAAATGTTATCATGCACATTAGATTCGTATTCAATATAAGTAAGAGTTTTTTAAAGTTATTAAATATTAACAATAAAACACTTGTTTTTAATGTACCTCCAAGCTGGATTGCATACAAGCTTTGTATTGTTAGTATCCAATATATTCATAAAATTCATTGAATAACTTGCTATATTAAATAATAGAAATTGTTCAAATTTCAATGTCATCTCCACTTTATTAAATATTAATTGGCAGAGCGCTTTCAACCTTAAATCGTGAGTGCCTTACACAATTATTATGAAAAATACAAACTATGGGGAAACAGGAATTAATTTTGATAGAAGTGAAAAAATGAAAACAACTATCTAGACTTAAAAGTTATGAGTGTAGGTTGCTCTGTTGCAGGAAGTCACCAATATTATGATTGAATATTGTATAAATTATTTAAAATGGGTGAGTTCAAATTCTGAATTTCATTTAAAACACTTTGGTCATTTAAAATTTTGTAAATCTAAAATTTCTAAAAAGTTTAATTTTGGTGATTAGTTCCAAACTAAAATTTTTACATTATCCAAACTAGTAGAGTGTTTATTAAGTAATAAATGGTTGGCCAATGAGGAATTGGCAGTAACTACATCAATGTTATATTTTTTAATTGATTGAGGTGTGCCTTAGCTGTAACCATCAGAGATCTCCCAGTTTGTCCCACACAATCTGCAGTACACTCATTACAAGTAAATCTGTAAACACCAGCAAGATTTAGGGGTTGAATTTTATCTTTGTTGTGGACTAATAAGGATCCTAAGTTACAGTTGAAAAAAATATGAATAATTAATTAATTTAATATTTACTGAGACTAGACCAATAAAACTAAGTGAATGCCAATTCTTTTCTTTTTGGCTTGAAACAATAGTACGACGTGAAATCTTAAATTTTGTTAAGTATTTAAAATATAATATTTCTATTAAATAATTTGGAAAGTTATTGTTATAAGCAATTTGTAAAGTTCTTTTTCAAAAGTCATACAGAAAAGATGTTTTTTTAAAAGTCTATTAAATAAAGAATGAAAGACATCTATGTTGATAAGGATTGAAATAATTATAAGGAATTATATTATATGTATACGTTAGTTTTCTAAAAATTTTGAAAATGAAGTGTGGATATAATTCGTTACGTTTAATTAACAAATCCAGGAAAGACATGCTGTTGTTTATATCATTTCGTTCAAAACATCTTCATTATAAATTAAAAGGTAAGGTAAGTAAGCTCTACACTGCCATTATTATTAAAAGTATGGTTATGTAACTATTTAAAACTAAAGCACTGATCATGCTTTTATCTTTTATTATAATCTGACATTTATAAAGAATCTTTTAGAAATATAATCAGTTATTAATAACAAAAGTATGTACACCTCTACCCATTACAAATGATTACAAATTATTGTATACCATATAACTTTGGTAATATATAAGTTTAATCCTAAAAGATTTAAGCTAGTGATAATAAAATTTTAAATGAACACTGCAGTATGACATAAATCGTGAACATTTTTGTAACAAAATACCCATCAAGGTGGATTTGTGCCATATTATTGAATAGCTGACCTATTGGATTTTTTAAAATTTTGTGATGGTTTAGAACCATTCCTTAGGTAACATACAATAGCTTTCTGACTAGAAATAAAGAAACAACAATATTAACATTCAAAAACCAATTGGTCACTTACCAAAAATATTGGTGCTATTAATCATGTTTGCTCATGATTTGTGGAAGAGTTCCAATTGTAATCAATGAAACACAAATTGATAAATATGAACCAAAAATGGATAATTTGTTTTTATTATATACCTAGTTCAAATATAACAAAAAGCTTGTTGAAATAAATATCTTACGAATCACAAATGATAATTGAAATTTAATTGCAATGTATCATCAACCAAAAATGTATAATAGCCCTCTAAATATTATTTAGAAGTTTTACTTATAACAGCCATTCCTAAGCCTACTATAGCTCCTAAAGCAAGGACTGCACCTCCTGCTACTGCCATTCCTTTCAATCCTTCCTGTTCCATACGTTTTTTTATAGCTGCTTGTAAGCTTATTACCTGTTGATTACCTAAAACAAATAGTACATGGTCAAACATAATTTTAGAGTAACCTAAACTGACTATATGTTTATCTTGTTTACTCAAATAAAAAATATGTGTAAGAAACCTCAATATAAGAGTCATTCTCCTAGATTAATGCTTTTTGAAATCAAGCTTAGCATAGACAGAAGACCTCACATCACTTGTTTTTTGAAAATAAGCAAAAACCCCTTTTCGGCAGCAATGATCTTCTTTTTTGAAGCAAAATACTGAGTACTTTTTTTTTAATAGGCACATTGTAGGGCATCTCAGTAACTGGAGGGTATCGTACACCAAACGAAAAAACGAAATAATTACCCTTAGCCTATCCTTACAGTATTTAACTTCTTAAGTGCAATGAGATGTGCCGCTCAACTGTTGTAAATCGTTCAGCGTTGTACTTGCTGGATTTAGCATGAACACGTTTATGCTACAGATGTTCTATTCTATACACAAGTAGGGTTAAACAGAAAGTGGAAAAAATATTTTTAACATTTTCTATTTCTATCACATGCTGCACACATTTTGCCCACAATTCTGATCCAATCTTTACTGGTTCAGCTTTAATCATCTCAATTGTTCATTAAGAAAATTTCAGTTTGGTGTTGTTCTTAAGGAGATTGAGTTTTGATGTTCCCCACACCATTTCTATCAGATTAAAGACACAATGGTGTCACTATTTCACTCTATTGTTAAATTTATGATGGGTCATTATGAGAGTAAAGCAGTAAAATTGAGTTTGCATTTGGTGTACTTTACTAGAGAGTTAAGGCTTTGATACACTTAACGATCTACATATTTTTTTATTTAGAAAAAATATCCCTTTTTAACCACAGCAAAGCCAACTACCTACAATTTCCTCTAAAGAAATGCAAGATTAGTTATATCTCAAAAATGTCACCCCCTTAGAAAATTCTGAGTCTGATCATGATGTCTGCTGTGTATGGCGAACATTGTATGTCCCTGACAAGTGAGCATGAATGGCAGAAGATATTCCATGAAGTGTACACCCCACTGCAAGACAATTCGCACCCAGAACAGGCCCATCAAACCACTATGCCTGACGTGACTGCAAGAATTGATGATCTAATCCAAGACAACTGATGAATTACGGAGAAAGAAATTCGTGTTCAAGACAGCGTGGTGGTTTTGAATAGTTCACACACAGCGGCTTTCACATCAATTGACAGAGGGACAAAAGATTGACACAATGGCTTCATGTTGGGGTCATCTGCAGTGGCACCACAAGGAAAAGTATGTGTTTCTGTCACTTATCGTTAAGGTACGAAACGTGGAACCACCACTTTGAGCCTGAGGGCTAACGGCAAAGTGAACAATGGAAATACCATAATTCTACCCCGCCAAAGAAATCCAAAGCTGTCCATGCGAGTTCCAGTAAGGTCATGGTGAGCTATTTCTTTGATTATAAGAGCCTTCTGCTTGTCGACTTCCTAGAGCATGGAGCCACAATTAATGTGAAGTGCTATGCAGACACATAGGAGAAAATGTGACATGCCATAAAGTCAAAACGCACCAGAATGCTGTCAGATGGAATCAATAATAATGCCCTGCTCCATACTGCCAAAAGGTGAGGGATAAGCTTCAGAAATTTGGTTGGAAAACTCTTTAAAATTATATGTACAACCCAGATCTTTCCACTTGTGACTTCCACATTTTTGGCAAGCTGAAGAAAAATATTCGTGGATGTTGACTACAGCTTTAAAACAAATGACGATATAAACATGGCGATGGTACAGCTCAACTCACGACAACAAAGTAAGACAGTATTGCACAAACCGCAACTCTTTAGTATTAACAGTTACTGAGATATCCTGGAATTATAACCAAACTAGAACACACCGTACAATAAAGTGTGTCTTACCATCCTATTTATTACAAAACCTAAAATTACTGCTTATAGAACAATTTTCATCAAATTGCACAATATTAGAAAATACCTGCGTAAAAAATAACTATAACAGGACACTGCAAACACTTAATTATGTACAGCATAGCAACATATACTACTTATTTCATTTAGTAATTTTTATTTCTGCAATATGTATAGTTATAATTGAAGGTAGMTTGCGGTCACACGCTTGTTATATAGACAGTAAGGTTTACAGGAAAATCGACCTGGTGGATGTTATTAAACAATTAAAGAATACTCTGAACTTTGCCAAGCTTTTGACATTTATTTGTCTTTATCAGGACGTCTACAAACATCAAATAACACTAATGAAACATATGGCCCGGTTGCACAAACGTGGATCAAAGTTAATCCGAGTTTAATCTGTCGTCGTTGTGTATCTGGTGTTCTGATTGGTGTTACTATAGCAATGACCATGGATTAAACTCAGATTAACTTTGATCCACGTTTGTGCAACCGGCCTTATGTATACTAAAAAGATACTTATATTACTTACAGTAACTTTAGGTTAAATTAAAGCAAGTCTTCATCACAAAGGAGTTTTTAAAGTTGAAGTTTTTATATACTTGTTTAAAATACTTGAGAATGTCAAAATGAAAATGACATTCCAAAGCTATCGTCATGTGAAAATCTTGTAAATTTCACCCATATTTTTTTAAATTTATGTAATTACAGGATCTTTATGTTAACAATGAATCTGCAGACAGTATAAGTATGTATATATATTACTTAAATTATTTGTATCTGACTTTTTATTTAATACATTAAAGGTTTTATTAATTTGATGTATTTGCTAGTATTTCGCTCTTTTTCTAATATACATAATAACATTTTCCTAGTCAATTTCATGGTTGTTTTTTAATACATGTTCCACTAATGCACATATTTCTTGTATTATATTTATATTGCTTTTGTGTAAAGATATTCTACTAACTAACCACTGCAAATTTTAACCTATGTAATTGCAATCACAAGTTATACATCTTAAACGATGTCCTGATGACATAAATAAATGTTGAAAGCTTGGCAAAGTTCAAACAGTATTCTTTAATTGTTTATTAACTTCCACCAGATGAATTTACCAGTTAACCTTACTGCCTATGCAAATTTATATAGGTATATTAAAAAAATCAGCTTGTCTACCACAAAGGAATAAACATTTTCTCTTACTTATTATAACCTTGACCAACAGATAAAACATAATATACCTAAATTTTAAATGAACTTCCGCAACGTTGCATGTTCCATAACTTTCTATTAGTAMTGTTGATATATATACTTAAGTATTGGATTTTTCTCCAAAAGCAACAATGATATAAATCACAATTAATTATGCTTACAAAAGCAATTGTTAATACATGAGGTTATAGAAATATAATTTCTAAAAAAAATTATACATGGTACAACTACAATTGTAATAAAAACTACATGTACACGACAAACAAACCAAAACATAGTTCACAAATCAACTTTTAAGTAGCATGGGTTAAAAAAAATTAACTGTGATACTGTATTCCTTCTAACATAGATATTAATCTCACGTCTAGTATATTATCAGAAACACTGGATTACACAATATCTCACCTGGTTCAATAGTTAAAAACATTTTCAGATAATTCAAAGCTTTGGAATATTCTCGAATTCTAGCATTTCCAATTGCTAAATAATACAAGTAGTCCCTTTGTCCTTCTTCATTTGATTTATACAATTCCTGTAAAAGAACTATCCCTTTTCGAATATCTGCAGGATACTTGCTGCGAACCAGACACCAGGCATATTCAAACTGGGCCTTCGGAGTAACATCATTTTTATACAACTGCTCGTGATAGATTTTCTCAAATTTCTGAAATCAGTGGGAAGTAACTATATTATGAAGTGCGTAGTACCGTGAATCACTAATATAAATACTAATTCCTTATAATGACGTACAGGAATAAAGGTTATTTATGATAAAAATGGTCAATATAGTTACCTTTAAATCTTCTATCGGAACTGTTTCAGTTAATGCTTCCATATCTAACTGGAGTTTTTCCTTGAATTTAATAAGCGGTTATTCGTACTCTACTGATTTTGTCTGGAAGAAAACAAAAGTATTTGTTTTTAATTTGCTTTTGCTTGCTTTTCACATTCATAAACGTCAGTGTCAAACATGTGTCAACTTATTTTTCCCTGTCAATATTGTCAATTGTTATTTAAGCGACATCTGCAGTCCGATAGCGTAACTGACACGTCTGATGATGTCCGGCAACGATTGCGGGAACAGGTCTATGGAATTCTTTCCCTTGCTCATGTAGCTTGTTATTACTATCGGCCGGGAGAGAAGGCAGTTGTGAGGTTCAATAATTGTGTGTATAACTCGGTAATACAGCATTCGAACATTCGAAACCAATTTATTATTAACGTTTAACTCTACAAAAGTTATTAATTAAGTTATTATTATTAATCGGAAGCGACTTAAAACTCCTCGTCGTTTTATTTACTATTGTCAAGTGCGGAATTTCTAAACATTATTGGTTTTTTAACAACTCTCTACTCTTACCTATATCCACAAACAGCATTCTATTGAGAAAAATCATATTTACTAGAATGTATACAACAATGACTAGGAAGTGGTTGCGTACTGTATTGTTTAAATTCCGTTAACTTAATATGAATTTCGCCGTTTCATTCTGAAAACCTTGAAATAGTAAATTTGATGGGTTCTTGTAAGGTGGGTTAGGTTACTGCAAACATATTTAACAGCTTTAATTCACATAAACACGTAATTTGTTGTTATATATTGTAGGTACTTACCTGTACCGAGTTTTTTTCTGTATTCATAATTTATTATTTGAATTTGGTAGACATGAAGATTCGAAAGGGCTTAGTCCTAATCCTGTGTACAAAAATGTTTACTGCAAGCTATCTTATTTATATTTTGATATGCGTTTGTTTTAACACATGCCGCAATCGTTCACAAAATTTTGGCTGATTAGGCGAAAATAACAGATTTTAATGTCCTTTGAAGCGTATGAGTGGCACTCAACTACCCACTTAACAATATCTTTTACTTGTAAACGTCATTATTTTTAATGGTTAATGCAAGGACCTTAAACATACACAACAAATAATTTAATTCCTCGCTTAATTCATAAAACAAAGTTTTTTTATCCGAAAGGTAACAAAAAATACTATTTTCTAGTCAGTTTGATACCACTGTCACTAGATTGTCGGCTGCTTAGCAGACGTTTTCCAATATCAAATATTTTAAGCAATATTATTTGTAGTTCATTTAAACAAGCAATTAATACACACAAAAGGAATGGACTTGATATCATGTAAAAATTACAGGTATAAGTCATGATCTATATAAGTAATAACATGCCATGATTTGAAATAATTTTTATTTGTAAATATGATTAAGGTTGAAGGTAATATGTACAAAACATTATATTTATATATGTATGTACAGCCTATAAAATGCACTTAGTCATATATTACATAAAGAAATGATGTACCATAATACACTATGACTAGTTTAATGAATTGTGCTTGAATCATTCCTGGACACAAAAACACAACTAAATAAATACAACGTACCAACAGAGAAAACAAAAACAACAAAATCCAATAAATCACAACCACACACCTGTCATCAAAACCAAACACAAAACGGAATGCAATATTTCATTCTTCCTTGTACCTTTTTTAAAAATAATTATATGAAAAATTCCAGAATTCAATAGACCTGCAACTTCTACCAGCAAATTACAGCAACTATGTACAAGTATTATATGCCTGAATATTTGTATTTTATAGAAATATTGCATTGGGTACATTATGTACAACGATTTAAATATCTTCAATAGTATTGAAAATACAAAATCATACACATTAATATGTATTTGCAATTCTCATTCAGATTTGCGCTAAGAACCACATATTCACTGGAGCTTTTAAAGTAGAAGCAAAAAAAATACATAATCGTGTCACTTAAAAAAAGACCAAAGTTAAATGTACTGAACACAGAGGATGCTGTAGGTATTAAAATAGTTTCTTGTTCCCCCTTATTACTTAACAGATTCCATAAACAGTCTACATATGCAGTCAAATAATGTATCACAATCTGAAGAAAATTTGTAAATACTGAAAACGGACATAAAATAATATTGTATTTAATTGAATTAACACTGGAAAATTAAAAATCGAGCCTCAAAAGTAAAAAAAAACAAAATGGATCAAGTTACTATAAACGTCGGTGTAAAAACTTGTTTATTATAGAGACGGCGAAAAATATAATTTTCGTAAATTATGTATATATATATTCTTAATACCTACTGTACAGTCTCCCTATCAAATATAAAATCACATAGTGGAATGGATTCATTTATTGCTGACTTAAAAACCACCAAGTTCATGTTAGTTAATGTTGGTAAAAGTCCCTGTGATATTTCGTAAATCCGTTCCTGTTATCGCCGTTCACAGCCCTCAACGAGTGGGCTCTGCACGAGTCACCGGTGATGTACGTGAAACCGGTCACAGGGAGTGTACCCCCGGGTCCCCTAGGAGCCCTAGCACGCCGACCCTCTCCTCCATCAAGACAGAACACCCCAGAAGGCGGCGCGCTTAGCTCTAGCTACAATTCCGTCACCGGAATGGGCTTGATGTTATTCTGTTGGGTGGCTCTGGTGATGTACTCGTCATCGGAAAATGTCTTTTGATACTCGTGCTCTTTCCTGCTTATCGCCCGCTTGTTCCACTTGTAGTCTTTCAACGCTTCGCGCACGCGTTGCCGATATCTGAACAGCAGGAGTCCCAAACCGCCCAAGAGGATCACTGCACTCACGCATAACGTCACGAGAATGGCCTGCTGCTTTGGATCGCTGAAGGAGCAGCCCAGATCGTCGGCTTCCAGAGTCCTGAGCGATCGGTCGCGCAACTGCAACGGATGACCGCAGCGAACTGCCGTAAGGTTTTTCACGGTTGCCAGTTTGGCCAGCCACAGTAACTGACAATCACAGAACAATGGGTTATCACTTAAATCTAACACCTTCAGTTCGTTCCAGGAAAGCGCGGAGCCACTTAAACTTTTAAACGCATTGTCTTTGAGGATTAGATGTTTCAAGTTTGGAAGACCAGATAAAGCACCTTCCTCTAGGCTGTTGAGTTTTCGATTGCTAGTTAAAATGATCACTTCCAAGTTAAGATTATCGACGAAAGCACCCTTATTTATCCTTTCTAAGTAAGTAGCACCTGCAATCTCCAATTTTTTAAGGTTACTGAGGCCTTTGAAAGAATTTGCCTCTAGTACGGCGAAGTCGTTCTGACCTATTGTAAGATCTTCTAACCGCGAAAGATGCGATAGTTGCTTTGTTGGAATGTGTTCTAGCCTGTTGTCGGCTAGGTTGAGGTTTCTCAATCCACTCAGGCCTCTGAACGCATTTTCACTAATATTGGACAATCCTGCGCTGTTCAAGTCTAATACAGTTAGCTTACTTAGACCTTCAAATGCGTCGTCAGGTAGATAAGAGAAACCGTTCAAGCCTATGTGGAGTTCAGCCAGGCTTCCCAATACAGAAAAGGATGGAGTCGGAACAGTTTTTAATAAATTATCGTCCAGGTATAGGACTCTTAATGCCAGCAAGCCGTCGAAGGCAAGTTCGTGAATTTTTGATATTCTATTTTGCCCCAAATTTAATTCCTCTAACTTTGGAAGTACCGAAAATAACCTCTGCGGAAGTTCCTCCAAGTAGTTCTCCCGCATGTTCAGGACTGTTAAATTTATGAGTCCTTGGAAAGTTTTATTATCGACGGCCGACAATTTGTTTTTGTTGAGGTGTAATTCCTGTAGCTTCCCCTGATGGACGAAACTTTCAGTCGGAATGCTAACCAAGTGATTACTGGAAAGATCCACGTATTGCAGATCCCTATAGAAGTGGAATGCGGCATCCACAGTCTTGATTTTGTTGTTTCTTAGTATTAGTCGTTGAATGGCGGGGTTCAGAGTTATCGGAAGAACATCTAGCTTGCTTCTTTCACATTGTACCACATACGTATCATCGTTACAGACACAGCCAGTGGGACAGCCAACTCCGTAAGCCGATGTAAACACCAGCCCCAAAATGAACACGCCAAACATTGTGAAGATCCAAGAGCCCTGCAACAAAGAAAAAGAGACGTAAAAATGTGCTATTCAATTAATAATTTTTGTACAATATATGTACAACACAGTTTTAAGTGTTTTACACAAGAGTTTACAACTTTACAACCTGATCTCTATGTTATTATGTGTTTTTATATTTAGTTCAAATATAATGTTCAAACAATCTAAAGTGTGATCAAGAAAATTTGGCATCGAGTCATCTATGAATTATGAAAGAGAAATCGTATGTCTTTCAAGATTGATACTCTTATTTGTGATGATACGACATTTGCAGGTTTAATAAAATAAATTGTAGTTTATGAATACTTAATATCATTAATGTTTTTTGCATTCATATTGATAGATAGAAACTGCTGCCAATAAAATTTATTTTCAACGGTCAATTAAAGACAAATTAATTTTAATTAAAATGTATCACTCCCAGCTAACTTGAACCACAACCTAACCTCACTTTTGTACAACCTTTTTCACAATTTGACATTTAGCCGTGTGGTGCAATCATTGACATATCCAAGGCTGACTCGGTGCCAAATTTTCTTGATCACACGTTCGCACGATATATATTGAATAAAGGTAGGTATACTACTGTTCCCAAAAAATCAGGTTAATTACTTATGTATTTAAAATTTGCGGGTATTCCGAAAGTTCTCGATTTCCTTTTTGTAGTTATAGGTTGGTAGCACTGTCCTGCATATCATATTCATACCTTTGCAAAGTTTCAAGTGAGAGCTGCAGAGCTACTTGTGTTTGTTCACTATGCTATGCCTGATGTTGTTGAGAAACGAATTTGCGTTAAATTTTATTTGTGAAATGAAAAATCTGCTGTGGAAACTTTGAGGATGTTACAGAAGGCACTTGGGGATAAGGGTTATGTCGCAAAAAATGTTTAAACATGGCAGAGAAAGCGTTGAGCGTGAACAGCCCCTCGGACGAGCATCAATGTCAACTGATGAACAGCACGTTAATCAAATCAAAGATTTTGTGCTCGAAAAACGTCGATTAACAATAAAAGATCTTGTTAATACCGTTGGCATTTCAAAAGTTTCGGTAAATACCATTTTAAAAGATTTATTGTGCTTTGGACGAGTCAAATCTCGTTTGGTTCCAAAAACGTTCAACCCATAGATAAAGTCTATGGTTCAACCTTTTGGAATAAAGCTTCGCGTATAGCCCATTTAAATAACTATGACGATCATGTCATCAATTTTTGTTATTAGATGATGACGTATGCGAGCACTGAATGAAAATTACGTTGTCACAGTAATAACCCCCTACCCATAGGAAATAAGAGGTTATTTCTACTGGTTACTTCTACTTTGTAAATATGTAGTATTGCTCAAAATACGCGAAAACGTCATAAATCAATACCTGACTGTATACCGTGGCGAAGGCTTCAATCGAGTCGTTTAGTACATTTTTGGATATGGATATCCAATAAATTCAGCGAAGAAAAATTGTAATTTGGCACAAAAGCACATGCTATCACAATAAAATACCTATTTTGAACTATTACTTTACACAACCCAGTAAGTTATAAGTATGCTGTTTTAGTTGATTAGTAACAGAAAGCAGCACGCCAAAAGGGAGAGCCAGATTCACAACAGCCACCAGCCAACACTGCTCATGTTAAATCTAGTGAATGTCATCTTTGGATAGACTTTACAAGACGTCATCATAATACGTCTCAGCAACAGCCGATCGATGGAGTGAATATGGTGCAAAAGATTAACTAAGATTGAAAAAAACCCGATAAAGTTACTAAAAAAATCAAGGTCGTTTGACAGTTCTCTTTAATTATTCCAACCAGCCAAACCGTTTCGGTGTTGTGTCGTTTGTGTGGTGATATTCGCCGCTAAAGGCCGGAATTTTGCATCATGTCGATGCACGGAGCTCATACAGCATTGATCGAGACCATATCGTCAAAAAACCATCGTATTCGTCTGATTTAGTACCAAGTGTCTTCTGGCTATTCCCTAAACTCAAAACACCACTCCGTGGACCCCGTTTCGACTCGATCGAGGAAATAAAAGCCGAATCGACGAAAGCATTGAAGCCTATAATTTTTCGAGTTTCAAAAGTTGAAAAAGAGGTTGGCATCGAGTGGGGATTACTTTACTTTCAAGGCGACGAAATTGATCTGAAGGAACAAATAAAAGATTTTTTATTTTTTAAACACATTCACCAAATCTTTTTAACGTTAACATCATAGCATTTTGTGGTTTAACGTAATGCAATATCTGCACATTACAAACTTTATCGGATCGTGGAATGCATCTACTATAAACAAATTCAGACATATAGCTCGCGGTACTATTGCCTGTGCACATGCACACAGCAGCTCTTCCGGGTTCCTCTTTGACGACCGATCCCGTAAGGGGTATTTCGTTCGCCCCAGTTTTTGTATCACACCGATTTACCCGCCGTCTTATTTGCAGTTACTCCACAGCGCAGTCATTATAATCCAGCAACGCTTGATAATCATTATAATTCCTATTTCTAGCGGTGTTAGCGGGTGCGTCGGTTCTGCAGCAATCTGTATAATGTCCCCCAGAGGGCCGGTAAGCAGCTTACACAGCCGCCACGATGATTGGCCCGAGACCCCACGCATCTCAACTATTATTTTTCCTTCTTTTCCACGACCGCCGTTTAGTGCTATTTGAATGTGTCCCCCGTCGGAAAACTTTCAAGCGGTGCCGAAAACTTTCTTTTTTGTGTGTCAAATATACCAGAGGAGAGAGGTCCGAGGGGTGCGGTAATATTAATTGTAACACCACTGCTGATAACGGTTAAATGCCGTCGTGGTGCCGACAAATTGTTTTAAACCGTAGCGAGGAAACTGCGTCAAGAAAAGAAAACGTTTGCTTTTTAGCCTGGCACGTTGCGTTCTAATAACAAAACAAAAACAAGAACTTCAAAACGTGATAACGAATAAATAGATGGAAGAGAAAAATGTTGGTCTAATAATTAAAGAAAGCAAAACAATTACGGACCGAGCTATTCGCAAAGTCAAATATGAGATGGCAAATCTAGAGAGGATATCAGCAGTAATACTGTGAATACTCATTAGGAATAACAATAACGTAACCAGGAAACTGAAGGTCAAGATCTGCAAAACAAATACATCTGATAACTAAGTATGATTGTAAAGTATGGACGACACTGGGAAAGCTAGAACAAAAAATGCTCGCAATCTTAATCTTGGAGAGAACGCTACTCTTTACGAATATTTGAGAAAAAAGAAATGGCAACACATAAGAAAGAAGGCACGATTTATAAACGTCTGACATCGTAGCCGTAGCGAAAGTACAAGAGACTTAGATGGATAGGGAAGTCGAAAAAAAAATGAATTAACTCAAATAGGTTTCAAAGAGGCCGTTACATGAGATAGTGAAGGATGAAGATATGAAAGATAGAGAAACGAGGAAGACGACCGAAAAGCAGACAAAAATATGAAGCTAGGGATATTTCAAGAATTTTATAATTACCATAATTGCTTAACTTTTTAACAATAAAATACTTCAACTATCTTTTACCATACAAACATGATAACATGAATGTAACTGCTCTAAATATAATGTAGTATATACAGCAAAAACCATTACTTGTAAGATTAAGTATTTACGATTAAATTAAACATTTGTTTTTGTACATACACGCATTAATTTGTTAATCTGAACAGTCAAATTTGTTGTAAACCTTTAATGTTTATTCTTGACAAACAATACAATATGAAACAAAACATATTATTAGTCGTTAGTCCACTAATGTTTTATAGAAATAATTTTGTTCCAAATTCGGAAAAACACTGTCACTAATTCCAAACAGATAAAACTGACTATGATGCTTCAATTATGAATGCTGAAACTATTCACAGTAGTATAATGTATAGATGCTCCTTCTGATTACGTCAGTACTTGAAGGTAGGTATTGTAGCGTATATTTGGAAATTTAGAATTTTGATTTTATGAGGTAATAGCAGGGGAAAAGTGCGCTATCCTGCATTTATCCCTGCATTAACTTAACATACAACGCTTTTGAATACCTTCAGAAAAGGTTTTGAAATACTATTACCCAACATAATTTACTGATTTAGTTTGGTATATGACTATTTCGTTGATGACAATAACAGTTAAAAAATAATTTTTTGTATACTACCAGAAATGGATTAGAGGTTTTGGTAACTCATATGCTAATGGAGTATCAAATAAGGATTTGTAGAAGTTTATTGTAGATAACACAGGTCGCACAGTAGGTTCTAATTATAATTAATCCTTAGCCACAAAAGTTATTGTTAATTATATAGTGCTTTATCAGATTTGCCAGTGTTTACTGATTTGACAAGTTGTTTTTCAATTTCTCTGTTTACTAAATTGTATTTCATTTTTATTCATTGTCAATAATATACGTATTAGAAATTTATTATTATATTGGTATGCCACTCTGAACTTTTGTAAGAAGTCATTAAAACTTTTCTGAAAGTATCGTTTCATCAGATGCAATTGTACAAAAGAATATTTAAAAAGACGTTAGTATAAAAAATGGAAAAGTAGATATGCTAAAATTGACGTGCTTAAGTTTGTTAAGTTTTTTAGTTTGTTGACCATTACCGGTTTAGCGGTTCTTTATTCGCCTTTATTTCAACTTTAACGGGTTTATATAAAAATATAATAATTTATTTTTATGTGGGAATCTTCCGCAATGTTATTTCTACAATTCATCTCCATCTTAAATAAACCAAGTGGATGTTAGTTGAAAATACAGGACCGATACAGCAAAATGAGCATTTTACGATTCCAATTCGGCACACTATAAAACTTCCAAAGTGGGCAACAAACCAAAAACAATTTACAAAGTTGCATGCTGGAAATTTTACGGTCCACTCACGTCCTACCTGTGCTGCGGTCAAAACAAGATCGCATATGCAATTTACTTAACCACACAAATCAAGTAACTGCGAACGTCGAATATTAAACAAGCTCGTGAACAGCTATTGAATTTGTATTGGTTTATTATTGACCGTGCCGTCTTCAAAGGAACGCAGATGCTGGTCTCGCTTTTTCAATGTTCAAAGTGAAAGGGTTAGTTGGAATCTTAAGGCATTATTTACCGGCGTGATCATATGATTAAGGAATTTTCTGCTGT
The DNA here is from genome assembly GCA_025024175.1 of Rhyzopertha dominica. Lineage (NCBI taxonomy): Eukaryota > Metazoa > Arthropoda > Insecta > Coleoptera > Bostrichidae > Rhyzopertha > Rhyzopertha dominica. The sequence goes on from QCXZ01000001.1 coordinate 16,288,517, forward strand.
GCGATTTGTTGCCATGTCTTGTTTGAATGGATAATGGCACGCAATTCCTTATCGAATGCCGCGGCATGTTCACCGAGCTGCTCATTGTGCAATTTATTCTATGAACTCATAAATGCTCCTGTCGTGACATTTTTTATTCCAAGAAAAGTAATCAGTCTAGAACTATCGTTGCTATTCTTTAGAATTCCGCGAGGATTTACAGTAGGCCGCAAAAATCGTGCACCTTCTGATATAACGAAGAAGTACTGTGATTAGTAATATTTATGGGGAGAGCAGCAAGAGGTCCCATAACAACCGAAAGCACGATCTACAACTATTGAGTTAAATGTGATTATGATGAACATTTTGTAATTTTGGAGGTACAGGAATTTTGCTGTCAACAGTTGTCCCACACTCATTTAAAAACATTTTCCATTACAAATATCTCAGAACCAAATATTACAAAGAGCAAAGAATGCCTGTCTGAAAATGTTTACACATTACACTAGACACACAAAAACAATGCCCTGAGGGATTCATTGGAAGAAAGTTATACAAAAGTTCGCAATAATATACCAATAGCAACTTCTAACAGTAACCGCCGTTAACTTTGTCGGGTGTGATCATATACGTAAATGTTCCACAAAACACATAGCAAATAAATTATATAGCAAAAAAAACTGGTTCATGTCACTTTCCTCTGTAATCTCAGCATACTCATCGTTGCTATCAGAGCTGCCCGCAGTGATAACTATGGGATTGATAGTACATTTTTCTGGTGTGATTTAGTCGTGAAAACTAAACCCTCTTTGTTATTTGGCTAAAAGCTTTCTGCCATATACGTAAAACGTTCTCCTCTTTCCCACTTATTCTTCATAATATGACCTTGTTATTCACCACATCATTTCAGTGGATCTAGCTGATAATGACAATGAAGTAGCTTCAAAACTTCATAGCCGTATTTTGATGCCAAATAGTCCACGTTAAAGACAAACTAACATCATGATAGTCGTATTTCGCTAGTTACAGCAAATCAGCGTTGAATAATGAAGCATTAAACGTTAAGTTATTTAAATTAAGCCATTAAATTATATGCAGGTTTCTTTCTTTTTAGTTTTGAGTGATAGGAAGCATTGTCTAGGACTACTACAGTTCGTTCTTCGAAACGCTTTAGTAATTTTCCTTCAAACAGGCTTCAAAAATGTTCGCATCTGTGGCAATCGTGGCTCTTGATGCTTTGCTTGTGGTTTCTCGGATAACTTTTTTACTCGAACACAAGGTAAATTTTTGTTCAAGTATAAATACAAGAGCTGAAATGTTTTTTATGGGAAGATTATATTTACACCGGTCCTAATGGCTAAAAACGAATATTACAGGGAGCCACCTAGAAACTGGCAAGATACACTATAATAGCAGAACAATTCAGTATTTGCAGACAATATGAGATAATAGTAAATTTTACTCCACTTTATAGGATTGTTTTCGGCATATGCTGTAAAAATACTATAGACCACACACCACCACTAGTTTATCACTGTTTCATAACAACATCGGACAAAGTCAATGGCGGTTACTATAGCAAGCTATTTCTATCGGTATCTGTTCGTATCTAATACGGCGGTTCAAGATTTTCATAACTTACTCAGTGTGGATTATTAGAAAAGGGCAAACGTTTCAACATATATACCCTGCGTTTCAAGAGTTATTAACGACTACCTCATATTAACGCAAATCATGTATTTACCGTGAAGAGCTTCATAGTTAGTTTTGGATTGCCTGTGGGTAAGTTTATGTAGTATTTTGTATTAGTTTCCATAAATTTAGTTGTTTAACTTACGTGTATTTTGCAACATTTTTGTGGTCGGTACGGTGAGTCGGTACAATTTAGGAACTAACATATTTATAGTTTTCTTATAAGTAACTACTACTGCACCAAAACAAGCCGACCAAAAATCGTATCGATATATATATGAAGTGAACGTAACATATGCGTTTTATTTAAAAATGATGACAACCTGGTTGAATTAATAGCAGAATTAGTAGTGGGCGTCCGTATCTGGTACCAGCTTGCCTTGAAATTTTTTTGCGGCGTTAGTAAAAATTTCTCCAGCACACCTTAGAACAAGCGAATGTTGCAGTGAAGTCACAAGTAATTGATTACAAAAAAACAGGTGCAAGCAATTAATTTTGTTACGCAATTGACGGTGTGTGGAAAAACGTGTAATCTCAAGAAATACTTATGAAGAATTTAAAGCACCAAAGCAACAAAATGCAACCGACTTCAATCCTTGCAGCGCCTGACGCATCGTCAACAATTTATGTAGCTCCGACAAATCATGACATACTGCGACCGTCGCGATAGGGCAATGGGTCCTTATGAGATAACGTCGTTAATAAATTTACAGATAATTTAGAAACCCTCATCCTTTTAATGTCCGCGCTGCAGCAGACAGTGTAATTGAGAACTAACGAGTTTAACCGGTCACTTGGCGATGTTAAACGTACATTTCGGGGCCATAATTAATTCCTTTGTTACTTGTGAAGACGGTCTATTAATAATTGTGACCTAAGACACTCTCACTACCTGTTTTATCGGTATGTGTGAATCGACGATATACATTAGTTTTTATGTACAATAGAATTACACAGTGGAACTAATTCAGGAAGGTAACTGGTTTTATTTTATAGCTAGCGATGGAAACAATAATTTGCGGCCTTGGTAGTTTAATGCCCACGAGTTATGGATGATCAACATCCTCTAGTTAATGGTTTTAAAGTGTTCTGTTAAGCAACACACGAGTATTGGTAATAAGGATCAGGGAAGTGATGTTTTCTTTAATGAAATTTCAGGAACAGTTCAGAGAACTGCAGTAGCTAATGCACGACATTCAGAGTAGATAGCCCGATGAAAATACCAAGGAACCGTTTGTTTATAATATTAATAATTTCCACGTAGTTTATTTATCGGGTATAGTTAGGTAAGCAGTAGAATGTTTGGCAAAACGCTTGTTAGAATATATAATTGGTGTTTTCATATTTAAATGAAACGGTTGGGTATTTACACTTCCMTAGGATCTGGTGCTGCCCWTACAGACTGGAGAAGTGCAGAAAACGAACTTAGTGAACCCAGAAATGACATCTGTTGTCTTTAGTTTGAGTTACTTTGCACTACTTTGAACAAAATAACGTCAATCCTCAACGAGACCCTAGCGGCACTGTTCCACTGTTCATCATTCTATGCAAGTAGCTTGGTATGAAACAACACGAGAGGAAGTGGATCATCTAATAAGGGTCGGTGACCAGGCGCGTTAATGCATAAAACACTGGAGACTCCACCCATTACATATATGTATATTTCAAAAAAAATCCTTGGTGGCAGCTTATTATCTGTTTTTTGACGATTTACTTAACTTATCTCAAATAAACATGTACACTACATGAATAATAAATAAATATACATCTGCTCTGGTCAATTTATTTGGATCCCACGACTAGTTTCGCCCTTGCAGGAACTCTTCAGGTAGAAATACATTATCACAGTAGTAAGAATAGTAACCCGTCTAGTGTGCAGCGCTTCCGTTTAAATGGCGCTGATGGCATTTGCTCTCTTGAATATGTACCTATCACCAAAGTTTATTCAAATATAAACATTATTACTGGGTGTTCTTATTTTTAAATCAGTCGGTAATTTTGCTTGCTATTGTAATGCGGCGGATTCAACGATTGAGTGCCGTGTGCGAACTGGAGATGGCGATGGGTTTGCGAGCGGGAGATGGCGTTGGGTGTGCCGGAGATATACAGTCACCAAATATATTATCTATCTATAGTTGGATCACCCAACAGACGGAGTAATAAACACGCGTGATCTTCACGTGATTTTCAAACGCAGCTTTCCTATTGGTTCTCCGCAACCGAGGGAGATCTACTTTAACCCCATTTCACACTAGCCCACCTTACCGATCGACCGAAATTAAACTAAAATTGCAAAACTGTGTTCTTGGGCAATTTAATTGTAAGATATTGCTATACGGCATCTTTGAGTAAACTTTTCTGTTGCAAATTCCAAACCTGAACGTTCGCTAAGTTCAGAAAAAGGGTTATGTTGCCTTAAAAAAATAAATGTTAAAATTTGTTGTGCAGTTTAAGTTACGCTTTTCGGAAGGGGTGATCCTATTATAGTGACTTTACGGAGATACGGTACAGCGACGGCAGCTGCAGGGCCCCAAGCCTCAAGCAGAGCGTCTGTGCACTGTGAAGCAAACCAGCTAGCTGGTTTTAATCAGGAGCTGCACGTGAGCAGCTTTCTGGTGAAAAATCGCTAAAATTGAAGAGTACTTAGTGGTGAAAGGTGGAAGCTGAGGGTAACCCCATTGGCACGAGAAGAACGCAGGAGGATTCGCATCGTTTTTCTTCTCTCATCAAGGCTAGCTCCATCCAACGCAAAGCTCCCGCTCTCTTCGCGGGCGGTACGCTGGCGCACATACGAACAAAGTGAATTCGTGGGACTTACGAAAAGGTACTACAATAAGGTCAGATCGACATTTATTCTTTGATTTTCTTTTTTTTGCAACATTACTTCGTACTGCATCGGGTAATTAGTTGTGTTTCCTTGTTCTAATGAATTGCATTTAATAAAGTGTTTAGTTGAAAAGGCTGCTTTAATCTTTGATGCACCCAATTTTCAAAGAACCCCACCATGTTCTAAAACAAAGCCGCAAAACGTCAGTTTATACTGTTATTCCTGAAACGCAAGTTGAACACCTTTTACTTTCTCAACGGGCAAATAGAAACGTAAGTAAAATACAAACTTCTATCATTCCTTACTAATAGTTATGAAAGGGTGTAGCCTACACATAATTTCAGCACTATACGTTACAAAATCCAAAACATTAGGTACCCACCACAGCAGCGACAAAATAAAATGTAGGCTTTTACAGCAGGCTGCCCTGCGAATGCTGATAAGAGTGTAAAGGTCGGCTGCAGTAACAAAAACGGTCCGATGCAGCTCACATCCTAAACCTCCATAACAAAACACAAACGTGTCCATCCCGTGCGATGATTTTTTATAGCGTCGGCCGAGCACAAAGATGGCCCTTGCATCGTGGGACTAAAAAATTCGACGGGGATCGTAAAAAAATCTGAAACGGGACGTGATCCCCATCTTGCATAACGTATTCATACATCCGGTCGCCCGAGGCGCCTCTAGATTTCCCTAGATGGCGTATTTTACTTTCAAAAACCCGAGGTGAGTCGGTTCGCCCAATTTACATCCTCTTTTTGTCTTCACCGTGGAAAACTGTTTACACACTGGGTCTAAGCTGCCACAAAACCGCAAAAAGGGTTCTAATAAATACAGCGTGTTTACCTAGTCGATATCTTTACCAAACGACACCGAAGGCGTATTATTCTGAACACTGATGGAAGTTCACATGATACAAGATAGTGTTTAGGGAAATATATGGCAGATACAAAACTACTTACGAAATGAACTTGATTTGATTGATTAAAAATTATTATATGACGAATAAAATTTGGTAAAAATATACAAGACTTGGTAAGTCAAATGCAGAGGTTGTGGCGAAATAAAAGGATCTGACAATCGTTATAGGAAGGAAGACCAAAACCAAAACGATACATTTAGGAAAATGTAAAATGTAAATAAAGATAACTGCGTACAACACGGCGATAGAACGATATAAGTATCCATCACGTACCGAACTAGGAGTGGCATATACATACGTAGATCTGTTTCAAAGCTACTGTCCTCTGAAATGAGTTAGTGAACATGCTGCAGTCTAACTCTTCATGACTATTTCGTAAATGAGACCATAAATAGAAAATGGCAATGGAAGTGGCATTGTCAATGAAATTAGAGTAGATCTTACAGAAAATTTCGATACGTGTAGCACAAAAATGGAATGAGAGGGATTTAGTGGAAAAAAATGAAGAATAAGGTACAATCAAAGAACTCTTTTTAAAAATATTTTTATCATCCAAGTGGCTATTATTTTCATATGCTTTTTTGATATTCTCTTAATGGATAGCTGTTTCTTCACCAAAGAGAAAAAGGTGTATAAGAAATAAATAGAAGGAAGCATAATACATGTGTTTTGTACAGATCATATTATAACAGCTCGATTTAGGTTAGTACAAATTTAGCTGAAATAGATTATTATGAAATAGTAAATATAAAAATAACAATAACTGAAATATTATGTCTTTTTACTCCAAATTCCTTTATTTATTTGGTTACCGGTTTCGAGGTTCAGTGTTACCTCATCATCGGACCAGGCTTTAATTTTGTAGGCTGGTCCGATGATGAGGTAAAATTGAACCTCGAAACCGGAATAAATAAAGGAATTTGGAGTAAAAACACATATTATTACGGTTATTATATTTTTTAAAATTATTATTATTAGGGTCGGATCCAAAGAATTGGAAGATCAGAGGCTGTTCATTATGTGGTTCAAGTGATTGTGACAAACACACCATTAAAGGAAAAATTAAGCGATTAGCGTAAAATTCAGTGCAAAAAATTGTTGAAAGTCATAAATAGTAGCTCTGTTTTTAGAAAAAAGTAAATATACCCAAGAGAAGAATGACACGTAATCAATACTTTTCAAATGTAGAAATTTTAAACTTATATACTTGTATCATTTGTTCTTGCTTTGTATCCTCTCACTGACCTATCAGTATGTACCCATGTACCAGTAGCATTTTTTGTTGGTATTGAGTGGCCACAAAACTTAAAATTCACCATCCTTATTCTGCCACTGAACTATTTCTAAAAGACTACTGATTTCTGGTGACCAAAAGGAAGTGACTATATGGTTGAAGCAAAAATAGATCGCCATCTATTGAAAGTTGAACTCGGAAGCAAATCAATTTAGACCAATTTGTGGAGCAAAATTTCCATAAATGAAAACATTTTTAATCTACAAATAGATATTTTAAGCAGAGATAGAATAAAAAATCTATTTGCAAAAGAGGCAATATGATACCTTTAGTGTTTTCCAATAAACCAGTTCTAGTTGATACCTAAAAAGTTCTCCTACAAATAAAAGGTGCGGTAATATGTAACTTAATTCATAGTATTAATAATTGTAAGACATGAACACAACAATGTATGCATAAGCAATCGTTATACCTTAGATGATGTCTTTGCTTTCTAAACTAATTCTGAGGATTACCACTTTATTTTCATTCAAAATCCATATTCCCATTGAAAATAAAGCAGCAACACCAAGAACTACTTTCCAACTGCAAGTGTCATGTTAATAGTCAATTGTACCACACAAGGAAGCTGAAGGCAAGATTCTTGATTAAGTCGACCTACGGGGGTGTTGCCTGGAATAAGCAGGACGGCGTGCATCTTATCTGCGCAGTTTACCTACGGAGTCCTACGGCAATAAACAATAATAATTACAGCCTCGGCTTGGCCTGGATACGCTTAGCGATAAAGCACGATCTCACAGTCTATGCTGTAAGCTGCACACAGGTAAGTAAATCCTACAGGAATTACCGGTTTCGCAAGTGCTGAATAGAATACTTGAAATAATGAGTTTACCACGATATGCACTGCCATTGTACGAGGCGGAGATGAAAAAAAAACTAGCTTGGAGTGCACCAAGTCTCACAGGAAACCAGTTCAATCCTGTTCTATAAATCATTTTGGCATGCTTAATAGGAATACTTACATATAGAGCTAATATCTAATGAAATGGAATGGGATATTATAGTGGCTACATTTTTAGGTTGCCTTAAATCTGAAATGTACATAAAGTACAGTAACAGCTGGAAAATGCTCCGATAAGGCACTGAAAACACAGTCTAGTTCGCCACTTCCAGCTGAAACTTTTTGCGGACGTTAATCAGGAAAGTTCGCCAGTTTTATGCCACACCTAAAACGCAATCGTAGTTTTAAAGTTAATTTCCATAAAGCTGAAATTGGTATTTAAAATACACAGAGAAGACAAAGCATGAGATTATGACCTTTGATGTGTCCGATGCACGTACAGAGCCACCGGATTATACACTTTAGTCGGTGGCACTCGTTAATTAACAGTTTTACGTTTCCGGAAGCAGGTTCAAGGGAACTCCGGTCGAGTACCCCTCTGTTTGCTTTTGATTGTGTTAAAACTGCAGAAGCACGCAGTTGCACAACGGAAAGAAAAAGTTACCTGCGTACAAGTTCAAATGAACAATTACGACCGTATTAGGTGGTTCAAGAAAAAGACGATGAAGGTTAATAAACAAGTTGAAGTGTACGATCGTTACGCTTGCGTCATTCACCTTCAAACATTACGGCGGCAGCATTGAAATGGTTTATGTTTATAGCAGAAATACATAGCTAGCCAGAGAGGAAGAAACATCTAAAAATGAGAAAAATGTTCATGTGCATTTGCGTTTCCCATTGCATATGCCAGTCATATACATATAACTGTAAATGTTGGGTGTTTAACGAAGTTTTTTAAAGTTTTGCTAAAATATGCGCCCTGCGGTGAATCGCATCAACATCTGCCAAATTCAAAAGGTTGAAAACTCCCAGAACAAGAAAATTGACACCCAGGGTTAGGTATATATAGAAATATCCGAATATAATGCAATGTGTACCTGGTTTGTAGTTTGTAGAAAACCCTAGGGTGTCATTTATATTATATGATATCACAACGCCAGTCAAAAATTCTGTCCACTACACTTCTTGCTACACTTATCAAGGAATATACGGTTTATATGTAAGTTACAAAAAAATTGCATATCATCACGATTGCCGCTCCCCGCGTATACATCGCCATCTACGCTGGGTTGGAGGGGTGACACGCTTTCGTCTGTTTGCTTGCTGGAATTCTAGATGTGCTCTACAGGATATTTCTGGTCTGTGTGTAATGTTTTTTTCTATAGGAGATTCTTTGCGATTTTCTGTGGTTGGGCTTGCTTCCCTAGTTTGTGTATAATACTTTCGCGCTGTCATGGTAGGTTCTTACTTCTTGAATCTTGTGGATAATGTTTATTTGTTCCTCAGCATCCGCCCCTTCAGTGCTTTCGGCTGGATGGATTTCATGTGGACTACTATTTTCTAGTGAAGCATTTCTGCTGTTGCCGCTATGATTTCTTCGCCTTCCCAGAAGTCATCTTGTTTGAGATGGTTTAAGAGTGCCGGGATTCTATTCGTTCCTACCATTGTACAAGCATTTTCCCTTTTTCTTATATCTACTTTGTGTTCTTTCAGTTATGTTTTATTTATGTTGTTGTAAGAGGATCTTTTGACTGAAAGATGGTTAGACGGTCTACTTGTTAATACAATGGTACGGGTATTGGTATTTATATTGTTTGGTCTCATGACTGCTTAGGGTTTTAGTAGTGTTACTAGTGATTTACTATCTCGCTTGAACGAATGATAAACCTACAAAGTAAAATCCATGAAAGAAGATAAGGGATGGTCTTTTGTTTGTCAAGGCCGTTCCATGTGAGAAACGTTCTGGTTTTACTAAATTGCGGTGTACAAAGTAAAAAAAAAACCGAGAATAACAGTGCAATCACGTACTGTGTAAATAAATTTCACGAAATAAAAATTTGATTGATATATAAATAACGCGTAAGTAAGAATAATTAGAAAGAGGTCTAAAATATCAAATTTGCAACAAGTATAAAAAATACTCCTACAAAAAAAGAAGCTATACCAACATCTATAAACAAAAACAGAATACAGAAACATTAAACTGAACAAGAACTTAAGGGCTAAACCAAATAATATCGATGTCTCATATCAAAAATCAAAATAAGTAAAGAAAAATCACCGACAAAATGAAAACTAAGAAACAGTTGGCAAAGCACAGAGCTAGTTACCATAATTCCTAAAGAACTACTACTATTTCAGTTAGACGGAGAGAAAAGCCTTTCTTTGTCCCATCTTATGTCTCTCGGGTTTCATTCTTCAACTATTGTAAATTAATGGTAGATAACTGCTGGACACTGTTGTTTTCGTTTTGAATTATATTTCTGATGATCTGATAGTTTAACCACCTCGTCGCTGATATTACTCCATATTTATCTTTACTTCCGCATTATAGTGTTCCTACTTGAATATAACGCCAATATATTGTTTCGCCAAAATGCAGTACAACTGCTTTTCAAGCGGGATTCCACTTAGCTTGGTTTAGCCTCGGTTCGCTTTATTTCAAACGGAGCAGCAATAAGACGGGAGATAAAGGGAGACGCGCAAATTCGCAGCGTGCACCTAAAGCTTCTCACAGTTTGAGCACTTAGCTTCAGCTAATGACGCTTTAAATGCGCCTGTAACAGGCTAGACACTGACTGATGATTATTGCAAACCGCTTTTGATAGTTCCGTACGGTAATGTGCTCCACTTTGCAATTCTTTGCGGTCTATTAGGGGGTGTTACAGCTCATTACAATTTAAAACTATCGGTGTTTGCTGTATTATTATTGTTTTCATCGGGTGTAAATAGGTCGTCAGAACTACTTTATCACTCGAACCGTTAAAACCATTGGATGTCATCGATACATTACAGTCTAACAGCGGGTGCAGAAAAGCATTCCCAGCACGCTCTCCCGAAATGATTTCAAGTATTCCAGTAAATTTCCCGATACATACATCTGTGCACCCTCTGTACCATAAATACAGTCAGCCAAATGTCTAAACAAAATGGATTTATTCGCCCCATTCGGCTTATTTATCGCTTCTCCGGCACCGCCCCATGCCGATTTCGCGAGCTTTAGAACTTGTTCGCAAATCCATATCTGGGACGGCTAACACTAGCGAAAAGCGTTCGTCACGAAGGGCGACCTTCACAACACTGCCATCACTCTTATGATAAATACTTTTCTTCTTTAAGATACTTAGGTATTTAAAACTAAAAAGCGCGACATGTAATACAAAAAACAAAAACTGAAAAATCTACTTGGAAATATCAAAGACCGCAAATATTATTTTTAGAGATCAAGTCTTGTGCTCGATTAAGGTGAGTGCTTAGAGTTTAGTGTCTGCTTGAAAATCCAACATGTTTCAAATGAACTGAAATTTATTACATAGGTGCGTTTTTATAAGGAGAACACTTTCTTGTCTTTTTTAAGTTATATTGAAAAAACAAAATTTTGAACGATTTTTTAGACGTTTATTTAAATTTACCGATTATAAGCTATGCAATATGGTTTTTATGTATATCGGAAGGTGCTTCCATTAAGAAGTGAGAACCATTCACTGCAAAGTGCGGCGGAATCACGGCCACGGAAGAATACTAATCTGGTTTTCAAGCAAGGGTAAAGACTTTTTTTGTGTTGGATGCGCACATTAATACTTTCAGCATTATTAGACTGATTATTATGCACATAAGAAATATCAGGGAAATTTTACGTTTCGTCTAATGTAGATTTCGATGTATTTGATGGCTGTGCCCCCATTAGTCAACTACGGAAATATCGATAGTTGTGTGTTTGGTAATATTTGCCACTAAGAATCTTGATAGGCACCAACAACGCATGTCTTTTCCATACATATTGTTGTAGCTCCATCCGTTATTGAAGGATTTGATAGTTATGACAGCGATGATGGCTAGGTGAATTTAAAATCCGGCAATACTTGCATCGTAGGGAAAAGTATCATTATGTCTTTTGTGTTGCCGGATCAGACCTGTGACTATAGTTGGCGATACCTTATAATTCGGTGACCTTGTTTGCCACAAAAGGTGAGAGCCATTGCCACCCTTGAATTACTCGTAAAATATTCAAAGCTAAAGATGAGGAAAAGAACGGATATGTAACCAAGTATTTGGCGCACATGTCGAGAAAAATGGCCGCCATTTTATTGGTGACTGACAAGACGTGTCAACCACAGTAGGCAGATTTTTGATTTTTCCAGAACAAAAGCAGTGATGATATATGTTTTTCTGTGGAGCTAATTTTGTTAAGTATTATTACAAATATGGTGTAGTCCATCTCAAACTACCGGTATTATTGTGCTTGGTATTGCTTTTTAGTTTTATTTAGATGGCGCCTGGAATCTTTACTACCATGTGTTCATTTTTGCATTTTCCTATATATATTTTTTTTTGTTCGGCATTTTTCCTTTGACCCACGACCACCAATAAATGCAGTTTGACGGTCAACTTGTTCGTGTTGTTTACACCGATTTTTCTTGTGAAACCGCTTCTAATTTTACACCGTAAGCTACCAGTTAGGTACCTCTAGTATAGTAGGACAACGAAGAAAGCCTAGACGTCCCGACGCCCGTGGTCCTGAAGGTAGGTGATCGCTTTATCATCTTTTTTATTTTTTCTATCTATTCTTATAATCCGCACACCATGTTGAAGCTCTTGTCCTTCATGGTTGTTTGATATATTTCAAGACATCGGACAAATATAGCTAGTTTTCTTTTATCTTACTAAATCTGTCGGATAGGACTGTTCTACAAAAAAAAACCGTTCACCAATTTCAACACAAATCTTTTTGCAAAAGTTCTAAAAGTCCCTTGCAATATTCTAAACAACTGGTAGCAAAAAGTTTAAATTTTTAGTTAAAATTTGTTGCGATCGCCCAAAATAGATACGAAGATCACCAGGTATTTCCAGAATGGTCAATGATCTGTTTCCTCGAAATACTTAAATCACTTTTGAGATGTTGTCTTCCTTGCAAGTAAGCTTTTATGCGTCGTCTATCAAATCAATACTTGCACACACCATTTGTGCAGTTTGAGTGCTGCAGTGGACTGCTCAGTAAACTAACTAATTTCATGTTTTTTTTCAAACATTGATATTGAACAGTTGCTCGAAATCCAATAGGCAACTACCGTGGTAGATCAATTTGCAAATCGGCAGTTTGCTGAAAGAAAATGTCTTATATTGTCTTAACAACTCAAATAAAAACTCCTCCTGGGATGGATTAAAGCTGTGGTTGTTTATGTACACTGTATCAAAGATTCAAAAGATGTTAAGATTCCGTATAATAAAATTATTATTATTATTATTATATTCTACATTATTTCAGTAACCATAACAAGACGTAAACTATGAAATGAATGACGCATGCTACCCCAAAGTCCATTTTCATTTTCTGGCTTTGGTCCAACGCAAGCTGCGATTAGTAGTCACATATTTAACGAAATCACCGTATTGGTGAAGAAGTAGCAGTACTGTGTAACATACTTGACGTAGATTCTCTAGCGACCCGGCGTCGATAACCCGGAAAAAATAAATGTAGCGCGCACTTACGAACACAAAGAATCAGGAGAAGTGGGCAGTTCGCGACGTGGATAATTATATGGGACCCTCCGGCGTAGCATGGAGGGTTGCTCTAATGCATGAGGAACTGCCATCTGGGGGATGAGGGGTCCCTGCCGACGCTGGGGTACGAGCGGCTGGGGTGTAGATGGTTATCGAGTAGCGTGCGTTACTCTAGCTAGGAAATGACTCCATATTTTACGGCTAATCTCGGAGCTAGACGTCTGATACTGAGTCGTGTGTAAACAGTTTTATGGAGGTGTACTTCGGCTCACGACACTAATTTAACATGTTACACGAGAGCGGAAACACACCTGTCGAAAACATACCCTACAACTGTAAACAAACTTACACACCTCGACAGAAACGATTTTACGGGGAAGTTCGGAATCGAACTAATGTTGCCCATACATTTCCACCGTCAAAACTTGTGCTTGCGTGGACCTGCATGTTAACTTCTCAGGCTGCTGGTTTATGTGCGAGAATTCAATTTGTATTATTTGCCGTGCCCATTCAACTGTTATTTTCGATAACTACATGCGGAAAACACATAAACTGCTGTATAAAGCTTTGTGCGTATTATCTTATTAAAAGAAGTTTATTTGCTATGACGATAATAAAGTCCTCAGCTCGGAATAAATAAGCAGAATATAGGAAAAATATGTTTGCAAATGGAATTTACTATTTATGTTAGTATAAAGCCACGAAAAGTAGTCAATGGTAAATAGAACGAGTAAATCCTAAGATTTCTGAAGTTTGACGGTAAATGTCCGAATTTTAGTGGGATGTGATTTCGGCCTTTTATCATTCGTTTCGATAAATCTTAGTATTCGCTGACTGCTGTTGGTAAAAGTGTATGTTGCGATCGGACCAGCAATGTAAGAAATGGTAAAAATCTTGTGATTAAATAACAACAAACTTTTATTACCTACATACCAATATATGCTATATGTAAATATGTTATTTGAGTAGAGAATGTCCTTCCATGAAATATATAATGAACTTTTGTAGAAAATAAATTGTAGTAGCCCCGTCTTATTTAGCGAGTAGCCGCAAATATCAAGCTATTTAATTTCATCAAAAGGACAAGGGTTATTAAACTGTCTCGCTGTCTAGGGGCTGGTTAGACGGTTAAAATACTGTTTGCTTACTGCTTTAAATAAATGGAGATTGTAATATGAAGCGATACAAAAGATTCTCTATTATAACCAGCTCAATAATCCACCCAATAAACTAATAGTTATTTGACCAAAATGATATCTAGATATAATAAATACTAAATAGATGGTAATGCCATCTGTCAGCAATGAACTGACACGCTGATAAAGCCACCTAGCTGCCTTAACGAGTACTACTTCCTAAAGGAAGTGATCTGTATTCTGACAAGTTGGTAAGCAGCTGCATACATGGCTTTGCAATCTATTTTTCTGCTGACATCATACCAAGCCTTTGGTATGTAGGGCAAAACCAGTTCTATGCCATGCTGTCTGCATTACACCTAAATTGCACTGATGAGCTGACGGCGAAATAGATCTATCTGTAGTTGGTTGCGATGCAGACAATATAGCATAGACATGCATTTTTATTAAATAATCAGCTTAGCATATCACCGTAAACTCTTGTAAATTTCTTAGAAACAATGTAAATCTATTGCAACTTTTCTTGRTACCTATCGTAAACATTATAGGCACTTAAAWTGCATGTCTATGCTGTGCTGTCTGCTCCTCAACCAACTGCAGATAGATCTATTTCGCTGGCATTACAGCTCATCAGTGCAGTTTAGGTCTAGTGCAGACAGCACGGCATAGAACTGGTTTTGCCTATATACCAAAGCAATGGTAAAATGGTATGATGTAAGTAAGAATTTAGATGGCATTGCCATCTGTCAGCATTACACTGGCATGATGACAAAGCCACCTAGCTTCCGTGGGGGTCTGCTGTCAAATTGAAGTATGCAGTTGCACGCCAATTTGTCAGGTTACAGGTCACTTCCTTTAGGAAGTAGTACCCGTTAAGGCAGCTAGGTGGCTTTGTCATCATGTCAATCGAGTCAGTGTAATGCTGGCAGATGGCATTGCCATCTAAATTCTTAATTATAGTCAGTTTAATTTTAATTGCAGTAACGTAACAAGTTTTAGGTTTACTGTTCGATAATACTATTTTTAATATTTATTATATCCGAAACTACTAGCAACATTATTATTTGCTCAATGTCAACTTAAACTCAGCGATTTTTAACGACATCACGTTTTTCAACGAGGCTTTGCATTGTTTACATAGACCTCTTAAAATAACGAAAGTGTGTTTCTCGCAATTACTTAGGCTGCATGCAATATCTGGTTCGAAGAACCATGTAAATAACTGGAGATACAAACAAAAATCTCTAAGTCGATTGATTAAAGTAAGTATTGCTTGTTAATCGTAACAATAGCAAGCTCTCATTATATTGAGAAGATTGAACGTCAAAATATGGACGTACGCACTAAGCTTAATACCATCCTAAAGTACAATACTAAATGACTGTTAACACTAGCATTACTTATTGTTTCTATGAAAAAAATCCCATTCTTTCCAGTGGCGGAGGTACGTGCACCAACTCGTAAGTTTATAAAAATTTTATATCTTACGCCTTACCTCTCATTAAAACTTTTGAGTTATGCGAGTCAGGATAAAGCTGCTGCATTGCGTGTAACCTGCAATATTCTATGCCGTAGCTGGAAATATTAAATGGGCTATTAAGACTCCTTAAGGCAACGTATACCCTACCATTATAAATGGCCATACATATTTATTGCTTATTAAGATACGGCTCGGCAGTAGATCCAAGTGAGTACAGTTTCCAGTTGTGCTGGGGAAAATTGGGTTACATATTTATATCCGTGATGAACGATGCAACAATCCGTCACAGTAGCGCGGGTTATCAGTTTGTCATGGTATGTGTAATGATACGCCGATTACCGCTTTTAATAAAATCACGTTCACTCACAAAAATTCTCCATAAAAGTACCTTACAAAAGGATTCTTTAGTAACGTTTGATATTAATTTCTACTTCGTAAACTAACAAATGTCTACAATCGAAAACCGATTTTACAATGGTAAACACAAACAGTAGCATTATCGGCAAATCAATTTATTGAAAACGGCGTTTTAACAAATAATGCAAATAATCAAACTACAAAATAGATAAGACAACAATCGTTAGTACACCGGGTATTGAATAAGAGTGTGTTAAGTATTTAAAAAGGTAATAGTGTGAACCAAAATAAACAAAAAAGTCTTAATACACATGAGACTGCAAAGTAACGGTTTACCTCCTTTTTTCATTTTCTTATCATAGTTGGCTCATCTTTTGTGAAAAAGTAGTGAACAAGTTTTCGTTTGCTATGGCTGTATACTCCAACGAAGAATTAACAGACATGCATTTCACTTATGATTCACATCCTGATATAATGGAACTGCCACGAAAGCACGATGTCTTTATGGTGAACCTTATCCATTAGCTTATTTTATTCCTCCACATCGTGTGTTTGGAAGAATTAGCACGAATGGAGCTGTTAATTTTTACAATACGCATGTTTAGGCCGAATAAAATTCCCAGGCTCCAATGGAACCCCAACATCAGACACGCTTTTTATTAACCATTTGGTTGGATATTGCAGGCAACAAGTCCTGTCGTTTTATCAAATCGATTAATAGCCGCTGCTTACTAAAACTTTCTGCAGAACAAAACTGGTGATCTTTTCGACATTCTTATGGATGAAAGGCAACCAGTGTGCTTCAGCTCATTTTACGACTGTCTTTAGAGAGCATTTACACCAAGCTTTTCCACGTTTACGGGTAGGGAGGCGCGGATCTGTATTATGTCTTGCAAGGTCGTTTGATCTTAACCCTCTAGACTCCTTTTTTGGTGATATTTGGAAACATGGAAAATAAATGCTATAGGTACGATTTTACTAACAAAGAGTTCTAGAAAATGGTAACGTTACCCAAAAATGTGTTCCGATTCAGTAAGCATACAAGCTCAAATATTTCAAAATTTTCATGATAATACGATTCAAGTGTCACGATGAAGGTTAGTACGGCCCCCGTTCCAAATAAAATCGCAATGGCAAAATTAATGGCGTACTTGAAAGGATGCGTATCATAATGCGTTCGGAGTATGTGTACGGTGGTGACGACATCGATCAACCTGCGTCCTTTCAGGACCCTCCTCGTCTGCGGCTTAAAATTGTTCCCGTTCCCCCTAATGTCGTTTCTTATCGGCCCGTGCGTCTCTAATCCGCCACGACTAAAATATGATTAATATGTGTTTTATACCCTATTTTACAGTCGCCCAGATGCTATCGATGCGAGCATACTTTAAAAATGAATAATGCCCGGGTGGGTGGAATACATTTTCAAATTGCCCGTTAATGGCTTAATTCGAAAAGATTCTGGACGCAATTTCGGGGGTGTTGTTGTGATTTAGAGACCGAGGAATTTAAACGGAATGTAATAAGACCGGCGGGAACGAGGGGTTTGTATCGGGCCGATGATTTATTGGATAGGATTTTAAGAAGACAACTCCTTGTAATAGGATATTACCCCGGGGGAGATTTATAATGCCAAGGCCATGTACCTCAGCCAAAAAAAGAAGAAAGATACTTCGAATAAGTAAAATTCCTTACTGAAAATTTAGGTGAGGATGCCATCTATCAGTAAAAAATCGACATGGTAACAAAGCCATTTAGCCTCTATTATTTTATTTCTCACATGCCTTACCATCAAATTACATCATATCTACCAGCGTTGCATTACTTTTAACTCCCAGTATAGAATTAAACAGTATAATTAAGTGCAATGATGTCAGGAAGGATTTAAAATTTGATTGACCTACATAATATGTTTGTGTTCAGACTTCACACACAAGATTCACTCAATAAATGTAGCGGAGAGTTGAGAGTTGTTTCTAGAAAAGTATTATTAGTTTCCATTATTACTGTGGAATCTCGACATATCCACTGCAGTGAACACAAGAATATGAGTAAAATAACCCACGTCTATGTATGTACACAAGGATTTCGCCTAAGACTGTTCATAGCTGAACTTCAGTATAGTCCTCAAATGAATGTTGTGTGTGTGTCAGCATTAATAAATCATATCTTTGTATCCTAAACACAACAGCTACGAAAACAACTGCATTTTGTGAAGTGTGAGTAGTGCATTTGACTCTTTTATTAGATATAAATGTCTTTGGAAAGAAAAGATCTAAAATTGTAAGAAAAATCAGAAGTCTTAGAATTTTTAAAACATGGTTCATGGTTACAAAAATTTTTTGTGCTAAAAATTATTTCTGGCAGTGTTAAAACTTGAATTATAATACTTTAAATTTATTAAAGGTATTGGCAAATATCACTTTACCGTTGATAGAGGACGTCGACTGGAAAGAATATAAAAGAACTATTTTAAAATTAGGACTTACTGACGAAGGTTCATAATATGCACAATTTAATTTACGAATACTTATCTTAAACCTTATCAATCCGAATATGAGTCAAATATACGAAAAGTCTATGGATAAAGCTTTTACAATTTTAATTTTAGAAGCTTATAAGGGTAGTGATAGTGATTTTGGAAAAATTAAACACAGGATCGCGAATAGTGACACTGTTGGAGATCTGGTTGAAATTGGCAGGCTAATTTCCGGTGAAGAAGTTTTAATAACCCTTAAATAATATCATCATGGACATTTGACAAGAAGTATTTCAAAACCGTTGTGCCCACTAATTAACATGTAAGTCGACGTTTTTTACAAACAAAAATATAAAGTTCACTGTTAATTATAATAAAGATCTTAAATTATATTATTTAGTTGTTTGAATAAGTTCAGTGGAACGACAAAGTTCGTCATCAATTAGTTCAATACACATGTATTAAAGCATACGCAAGATCACTTTTCACGTCGTTCTAGAAGTCAAGATAAAAAGATAAACGGAGCTTGTCAGTTGTTATTGCTCCACAAATGAACTTTGAATAGTTAACAGGTTGGAGTTTCCTAAACATGCAGGAACGGTCAATTTGAATATGAACAATATGGTCGTTGTAGTTGGCGTGACGGGAATGGTGACATTTATTGGATGAAATATACCTACGGGCTAAACACGCATGTATTACAGTATGGTCTATAACTCCAAATGTATCAAGACCTCTGTGGCGCCTAACAACTATGTTGCAGTTCCGTATATCCACACAAGCAAAATATGAAGTCCTTAGGTACGGAATGTGATTATAAGCTTACTTACAAAAATATACGAGTAGCCAAGCTGATATCGTTGTTTATTGTATCAGGAACAGACAGTGATATCGAATCTTCTTTAATTGCAAAATGAAATAAAAATCTATCCTCCCTGATGTGGTCAGTTTATTCTATCTCTCAGCAGTTGACGTAATTTTACCGTACACGAGGCGAAATTAGATAGCGAACAATTCAACATGACTTCAACGGTCGTTTTTGCCGACCGCGTCTGCAGAATAGCAATAAACTCGAAACAAACAAAAGAAGCATACCTACGTTAAGACAAGCCAGCCCGTTAAAAATAAATGCATTCCACGAGTCCGGCAGGAGTAATACCGGACTTTAATATAAATTCCGAATGTTGCGAATAAAACAAGYGCCGTTGCAGTTATTAGGCACTGTAAACGCCGCTAGTTGTGACGTCATGATCACGTAATTGTGCTCAGTTCGCGTAGTACGCTTTTCGGTGGCATAATGGTCGTTCAGTGCTGAATGAAGCCGGTTTCTGCCAAAATTGTGCCATAACCGGGATATGTGTAATAAAGTACACGTAACTTTGGGTAAACATATAAAAAGGAGCTTTATGTGCAGTAAAGTTGCGGTTGTTGCTTCATAACGCACAGCGGGGCTGCAGCATGTTGCGGGGTTAATTTTACATAGTAATAATGGGAAATAATCTCGTAAAATCGGTAACGGTTCCTAATTACTCAATCAGAACACTAAAAAGTCTAAAAATGACTACAAAGTATATACACACTTTTTAACGTTGTATTTAGTTTTTATCCCTAAATCGTTTGCTTTCTATATAGCGAATTTTTGCAAAATAAATATTCTTCCTGGTATGACCTACGTAAGTAATAATACGCTTGTTAATATCTAATTCATTATAGTTAGTAAAATCCCTAGTCATATATAAAAGGGTCATAATTTGCATTATCTGTGCGAGATATGTCGACCAAGGTTATTATGAAAAACGTAGAGCATACGATTCTTTACATTTTTCATGCCATACTCCTTTTCTCCTCATATTACTAGTTTAGGCGCTAAATCGCCAGACTGCAGATATTGTCTGTGCAGAAGTTGAAGATGATGCACCCTTGAATTCAATCAATTCAACAATGAAGAACAAGAGGAAGATCCGCAGGCCATTATTACTAACAAAGTGAAATCCATGAAATTTAATTATTTTTACTAAAACATTAGTAGATAAGTAGCAATTCGATCGTATTTTTATGATTCGATAAGAATGGTATACTTTACAATGCTTTGTAATTTGGATAATACAAGTATCAATAGGTCTACATGATAGCATCTATTTTAGTTTAAATATTACTTAATACAAGTAATTTATGTGTAAATAGGTGAATCAGACATGAATTTGTAAATTTGCGCAAAAAGCTAATAAATGTCAATAAAGCTAAATAAATACATATTGAAATAAGAAAAGCCAAGCACAAAAGTTAATCTCTACAAATATGAGTTAGTTAGAGAACTTTTAAAGGTTGAGAACACACAATGCAATCCATATGTTTGATATAAAATGTCCGTCCTGACTCAAGAAGGTAGAAAAAGTTCAGAAAGTCAATGTTCAATTGATTACAACAAACTGATCAGATGGAATTAATGATTCTTGTGGCAAACCTGGCTGTTGCTGTGAACACTGAAACATATTAAACAGAAGACTTAGAAAATCAATAAGTGCTGGCAAACGTAGCAAATTTTTTAGTCTTTGGATTATTAGTGCAGCAGCATTATGAAAATTAAACCTAAGAGTCAAAGTGGAACTTATAGGTCGCCAAAAGAATCAAATGAAGAATGTCGTCAACAAAGTTTTTACATTTCAACAAAAGTAAGGAAAGAAGACATTTACTGACCGGGAAGACCAATGCATACATAAGAAAAGAAATAGTTTATATAAAATAGTTGTTATGTACAACTATAGTAAGGATTTCAGGCGTTCATGAAAGATACATCTATCAATACAGAACCTGTAGTCATAAATGGTGATGCAGTTTGAAGCGTGTTGTTAAGTAAACGGAAAAGAATTTTGATGACAACTCAATATTAAATCTTACATCCTTTAGTAACACGGCGTCTACGGTATATTAATATTTTCTAAAAGTATAAATAGCGGAACTGGTCATCCACAAGAAACTATCATTCAATCACCAAATCAATAAAAATCAAATTAACATTTCGCGTTTACCTTTATTATGGGTCGGTATTATTTTTGTTACTTGTTCTGATAACAGATATCGTGTCACTTAAACATTTTCCGAAATACGGCGATATAAGCAGCTTGCATCATAAATCAACACCCTGGAAGTGTTTTATGTACGTGGTTTATAAAAACTCGTCTCATTCTACATTCTAAGGTAATTAGGAGCAAACTCTGAACATAAGTCAATGTTTGTAGTCTGCTTCCAAAAATTAATAATTGGATAAGTAGTTATTGTACGTAAGTAAAAGTGGCATTGGGTAAACTTTGTACAATATGAATGATTGAATGGTGCTGATTACATTCCTAGTATAAGCGATTCATACCTATTGTAAGATAAATTGTTTGTAAAGCAAATTGCATACCAACCGCAGCTTCTCACGGTAAGATGTGGGCGAGACTCTTTACCAACATTACATGAATTTTTCAAGTTCACTACACTTTCACCACTATCCCGCTGTGGGCACTATTGAAGTGACGAATAGATTTCATTATTGACCTAAAATTTACATATAAGCTAACATGATTGCATACACTTTGTAGTCGTATTTCTACATGAAATACACCATGTTGATGCCGCTGAAGCCTCAAAATTATATCATTACATAAACGGTTAATTTTTTATAGCGCACCTAATCTTTAAATCTATATATAAGGCTAGCACGTCAGGAAATTACTCGTCGCATTAGCCCCTGCATCCAGACCCACTCAAATCGTGTAAAAATGGCCCTTAGCGCCCCTCGCACAAGGTTTTTACGGTAGTAATTATAGTTACACGTGCGTGATACGGCATTACACGTGTGCAGGCACGCACCACGGAATTAGAGCCGCAGTTGGCACTGCATTGCACGAAAATGCATGCGACTGTGGACTCAAAAGGCGCTCCCCAACTGCCCCTTTTGCGGAAGAAAACTAATTTATCAGTTATACGAGGCATAACGCACAACATGGGCGGCGCTGTTGCCCTACTTCAAACATGGCGTTGTTATTAAATGGTTAATAAAGCACCCATAAGTAGACACTCATGAGAACAACTTTTTAGTTAGGTTAAGGAAGGTGTCCAATTTTTCTTAATATCGGGTTAAATATATTCTGCTACCTGATCAAAACTCAAAATAGTAACAACTTCCGATACTTATATTTTGTTACATCCGACATTATTGTTATATTCTTCCCTGTCTCTTCAGGGCTGCTTTGTTAACTGAATGTCAGCACTTTCGTCTTCTGTTACTAAACACCTATCTGGGAAGCTCCAGTTTTTGACA
Source organism: Rhyzopertha dominica (assembly GCA_025024175.1). NCBI lineage: Eukaryota > Metazoa > Arthropoda > Insecta > Coleoptera > Bostrichidae > Rhyzopertha > Rhyzopertha dominica. The sequence continues at coordinate 16,311,488 of QCXZ01000001.1, forward strand.
AAACGTATTTCAAAATTCGATCTCGATAATGAAATTTTAATTTCTTGGTTGTATGGTTGTACTCGGCGATAAAAGATTATATTTTGAAGTTTTTGGTTTGATTTCGTTCCAACTCCAACAAGCATTCAGCCATAATGTCTCTTATTATCCAAGCCATTTTGTCTGATCCGCAGGCCATTATTACTAACAAAGTGAAATCCATGAAATTTAATTATTTTTACTAAAACATTAGTAGATAAGTAGCAAATCGATTGTATTTTTATGATTCGATAAGAATGGTATACTTTACAATGCTTTGTAATTTGGATAATACAAGTATCAATAGGTGAACCTTTCCTTTGATAACTAGATGTTGTTTAATAGGTCTTTCAAGTAACGTTCGGAGAAAAGGTACGTTTTCATATGTGTTATTGACATCCTCTGGTTTATAAACAAACAACATAAAATAAAGTTCCCCCTTTTACAGCTTTTGCTTTTCCAATGTTCAACCAAATTTAAACCGCGGTAAGCCTACGCGGCAAATAAATGCATAAAATAACTAATCTCTTTGCCAAGTCTCGAACTATTAGTTTATTTTTTCACACTACATTCACCTTCTTCTTGAGTACCAATTATCCAATATATCCAGGTATGTATTTTACACTTGKATGGATTCTTCTCGGAATGTACTTTAAATGTGAATGAATAGGGAAAGTTTTGGTTTTAGAACATTTGTCTATTTGTACCGATTGTCCGTTTATTAMAGAGATTCATAAATACAGTTTTCACTATAATAKTTTTCAATATAMTGCTCATTGTAAATAATACATTTTTCTTTGACAAGATTTTATTATACCTAAGTGCATATTTGATTAATTGTCATTCCCTCAAATGGATCCTTTTTTATTTCAAGTTTTGGCTATAAATAAATGTTGGATCAGATAACTTGTCGAATTCGACAAACTCCGTTCCAATTTTGCGAAATTGGCAACGTAGGGCGTTACACGTCGTTGCCAGTATTTTCTGTAGAGCAAGGGTGCTGATATATGAATTGAATGCGCAAATTGATAAAGTGTGCTCTTGGAGGTCAATGATGCGTAAATATGGCGAACGATGGCCGACATAAATGCCGAAAATCAATTTCATACGTCACGTTTAATGCAAGCTCATGATTAATGAAAAACATCAATTAGCAGGAGCGTACGTTTTTTAAATTCCTTTGGTGGGTGATTCGCCATTTTATGACGAAAAATTAAATGTGTCGTTGAGTACCAAGCTTACGCTCTACCACCTACATGTAGGTGCATTAATAGTAGTAAAAATTCTCCTGGAAGTATCAATCTCTTTCTTTTTACCAATACATGAAATCCACATACTTTTCTCTACGGTTTTTATACATAAAAGTGGTTGTATGTTTGACCTAATCATATTCACCAACTTCATGGGAAATCCAAAGATTTTTTTACAATTAGTCCAGTCAAATGGCAAGCAGGGGAAAGTTTTGGTGGAGTTTTGCAGGAGTACCTATCATTTATGCTTATACCAATTTTGCGTAAAAGTTACCCATATATATTTCGATTAACGTAAAAGGAAAGGCGCCAAAAATTAGGTTGTACAGTGTAATTTTTTTGTGTTTAGCCTTGGCCGGTACAAAAATTGCAGAGCATAAAAAATATCAAGAAAAGTGGCTTTAGCTGACATATCGTTCAAGAAGTTTAATAACAATACAAGGATGCCGCCAACGTACAAAAAATTCCTTGTTAAATGCAAAAAAAAACTTGCTAGCACCAGCTTTGCCCTTGGCTCCAACAAATCAAACCGTGGACGTAGTCGGTGAAGATCCAGACCTCGTGGTGATTTGGAAACCTGGGTAGAGCAATTTATCCAGAGGGTGGAGTTGTTGTTGTTGTTAATAACATTTGTTCTTACATGCAATGCGTGAGGTCAGCATTGCTTATTCAAAGAAAACTATTGTTGCTTCACAGTCTGACTATAAGGAACCCTCTCTGGCTGACATTGTCGAAATATTCAAAGCCTCTAACGATACTCGGGAGATGGTTGATGATGCTGGCGAACTCTTTCTGGTTTCACCACACAGCTATCACTTGATATATGCTCGCTACATGAAATATCAAATATGTATCTGCAGGTGCAGCACGACAACGCTCGTTAAGAGTTTATTATGATGGTCTGACAGTGGCTATAGGTGTAAAAAATCCAGAATAGTAGAGATGATGAACAATGATAGCTTGCCTTGCACCTGCGGCAATAACCTTGTTTGTACCTGCTTCTACAGATTTATTGAAAACTAATAATTGCCAAAAGACTTGTGGCTGCAAGAAATTAAGGTTGATGTGCTCTTACTTGTGCTTCAATTGCAGGAACAGTTATGACAATATGCCAGTCATTTTTGAAGATCTAAAATAAGAAATGCAACTAGGGATATGGAATACCCAGACCAAGGTGTTTTCCACAATGCTATCTCAGCTAATATAATAATAAAAATTAAAAAAAAATATTGGTTTTTATGATACTTCCTGAAAAACGTGTTTCTGGTTAATTTTCGTGCTGGCAAACCTGATATTCGCATACGTAACCCAAAAATCAAACACCTTCCTCTCATTTTTTCAGAATGCACTAAAGACCAGACTAAATGGTAGTTTGAAGTGTAAAAATATAAATCCTGTTGTCTATAGGTTTCCTTCGCTTTCGAAAACTCGATATTTCTCGGCAAAATTTTTGTACATGCGAGTAGACCTAACCTTAGTACAACCATGAATTATACAGATGTCTGCATGGAAATTTGATTGACACAATATTCACAACATTAGTAGGTTGCAATGGATGTCGCCATTTGGGATGACTGAGATTGTTGCTCTAATTGTCACTTTATCCTCTATCATAATCATAAATAATTGTTGTGCTACCTATACAGATATACAACAGTTCTACGTAACAAATAATTGCCCATTAACTTTTGGTTTTAATTGACAACGATATTACTTATTATTACGATAATATTAATTTACAGAAGAGTTTATTGTGCGGAGAAAGGCAATACATTAGTCAACTAATTGCTTTCGTGGACATCCCAAATACCTCTCCAGGAACAACAATAAGGATGCTTATTTCTCCAGCGTTCGGATGTAGCAGCGCAGGCATTTAGAGAACGATAAATCAAATTTATCTTGAGGTGTGGTACCTTAGGAAATGATGTACTTTTGATAATGGGCAGATAAAGCGAATTAACAGTTGACTGGATATTAATGTGGAAAGATTTATGTGTAGTATAAGTTCTAATGAGGTAGGTGTAGCCTTCGAGAGTCAAAACAATAGCATCAAGTTATGTGTACACTGTGGAAGAAGCGTTGTAGTGTACAACTGAACAAGCGGAGGAAAGAAAGCATGAATTGACATTAGAAAGGAAAGCAGCGATTTTGAAGCTTCGCTGTAGATCTGCCAAACACTATAATAAAGACGTAACATAATATTTCCTTCTAACTAGGCACTTCTAGGATTATTGCTGCTTGTAACCTAGCGTTTCCCATCTATCGTCGAGAACATAAATCACGTATATTCCATGCCTGCTCCGCGCGCTGTCGTGCGCATAACTCGGCAGTACAGGTAATTGTGCAAGCCGAGGTAGTTTACTTATTAAATTACACGCTATGGCATACTTTGAATGATTGTCGGAGTAAGTTGTTTCACAGAAGTGCATGCTTTGTTGCTGCAATGTTGCATGTGGGTGGCTTAAACTCTGAAGCTTCACAAAGTACATCAGAATGCAGCTGTGTAATTTTACGAGCAGCTAGAACACATACTTTTAATGCGGAAACCATGATGAAAATATACCTCACATGTTACTTTGGCAATTTCCAGCTCATTCTGCCAAGGCAATAAAACTGAAATAAGATAATTTATCAGGAGTGATGATATAGTCGGCAGTTAGGGAAATGAGGGAGAAAAATAAGGGAAAATGGAACAGAAGATTAATCTTAAAGCTGCTATGATGTAGATATAGTGTCCTGAAATGAAAATGGAATACCGAGTGAAATCGTCAGTTGTAGCTTCGCAAAGCAACGGGTACGTAGGTGTACGGAACTTTATTTAACGAGGAATACCTTTTATCTGATGCTTTATAAGATTTCCTCACCCGACTGTATTGTTCCAGTACTCAACACGAGCAATTCAATCTGAACGCTTTATGGATAGACTGTACGTCTGCATTTTTATTCAATCCGATACGATTTGTTTATGTAAGAGAATGTATTATTTATTCTTCATGCCAGTTCAGTCCAGACGGTATGGGATGAATAATAAATGAAACTCACTTCTGTAATTAAGTCCACCGAGCAATACCTAACCAGTACTGATAAATAACCAAAGTGACAGTCGACCGGCCGACTTTTTACGTTAAATAACAGCCATGAAATTAGGAACCGTTCTTTTAACGCGCATTCCATTCACAAAACCTGATATTTGTATAATGAATGGACCCAAAGCTTCATAACTATTCATATTCGGAGATATTTTAGTCCCATTATGGGCACGTTATTAATTATCCAAACGATTTTAAAACCAGCTCAACGATGCCGCTCGCTTCTGTGCCGGCGTCTGAGCCGATCTAATTCCAGGTTCAATAAATCCGAGTTTCGATATTGTGTTGTCGTCTTTCTTGGTGATTTGTATCGAATGCAAATGTCAACACCGTTATTATTCCGTTTGAGTTATGATAGGGGATAGTCGTTGGAAACGGAGGAGTAGGCGGAGTTGGTGAACTCCTTCAGAACTTTGATTAGTTTTATCAAGTATATAGCGTTATTCCCCCCATGATTTGTGATTATATGAAATTCGCTTGTTCCGCGCCAGGCCGAAAGTTTTAATTTCAGCTATTATACACAGAATAGAAATTCAATTCTGATCTTTGCCGCTGCGGCCCCGGATAGTTTGAGGATTTGCGCTGGCTTAAAGTGGATAACGCAAATTGATTTTCCACTTGTTTTAATTAAAGTAGTCCCGCTACGTGTTAAATGCACGCGGTGCGGGTTGTACTTGTTTTCGAACAAGCCCACGTTAAGCCCAACAAAAAGAAAATGTCTATGTGTCTGAACTGAATAAACAATTGTATGGTAATAAGCTGCAAGCGACTAGCTGGAGATCAAATAACGTTTCAGCGTTCAAACTTGCTTCCTTCCACATCTAAAATAAAACGGTTTGCTATTTTAGTAAAGCTATACTTTCTGATTTAAACAAAGTATAAAAAAGGAATAAAAATAGTTTTCAATATCAACAGCAGTTGGAGATACTGTGATCTCCTAACACAATGATCCAACATTGCCATTCTTGATATCAGCATTTGAGGAAATTTTCTAGTGTCAGCAACAGCATATTATGATCCTGAAAAAATGAATCCCTGGTAAGCCTGTATATTTCTTCTTGTATCTGCTGGAAGTTGCAAGTATGTTTTTTTCATAGTGCTTTACTCGAGTTGCAAAATTCATGAAACGATAAGCCCTCAGTAAAATAATTACAGCATTAATTATGCGTATAATGTACATGAATGGTCCTGTAGATAAGTGCTGTTTGTATACAAAAAGTTCAGCTGTATTTAATGACTTTTAGACCGATATCTAAATGCAGACGTTGCATTAATTTTACAACCGACTGTATAGCTTGGCGAAATACTTCTTCCTAGTGCAAAATAAATACAAACTTTCTGCAGGCCCTATTTTTGACGTAAATGAATCATCCACAGTAAACGAACGTTTATGGACAATCGAAATATCGTTATTCATTATGCTGATGTCATATCGTACAAAAAAAACCTTTGAAGATCACAATTACAGTTAAAAAGTTTGCACGTGAACTGCAGGTCAACTTTTAGTAGCTAAATTAGAATTAAAAAAAATTAAAAAAAACTTAGTCCTGAAATAATAAAATGCACCTTAGTGATGGAATTGTTCCAATGTTTTTGTTATTGTTTATGGTCAAAGGTAATTTATTACCTTTGCACATTTTTATGCAGATATAGTAATATACGAAGTGTAGTAGAGTAATTAGGCAATAATATCATTAATATTAAACAATAAGTAAGAACTGGTAGGTAGGTCACAAGCTGCAGAATGTTACAGGAACTATACAAATTGTTGCAGTAATGTTAGATTTACTAGAGTTTGTATTATCGCTTATCGTATCTATATTGATGCATTAATCTACCGTGGAGTTCAACGACCTACATATGTATTCCCTTTTATATGCAGCACGAATAGGTTAAACATGAATCTAGTATACAGAGAGACTAGAACGTTGGCAAGTGTTCCTTTTACAGATTTTTGGCGTTGGGGTCCCCTTTTTTTCTTAATTTCGATGCTTGCATTAAACTAGCTTGAAATTTTAGCCTAGAAAAGTGCCTAATTTGGAATATATTACTTTCAAGTAAAAATTTTGTTAAATAAAAACTATTAGCGAAAGATTCTGTAAAATTAGCCTTTTTTGGAAGATACGTTTGAACGTTAATGAACACCAAGATAATTAAAATTCTATATTTTAAGGCTCAACCGGGATGAAATAGAAGATAGTTTGCGACGTCCAGACTCAGATTAAAAAAGGCAAGAAGCGGAGAAGATAAAGTTTACAAAATTAATAGAAGTAAATACGTTCCAGACAACAAAGATTTTGAAGACGCTGGACAAGACGAAGACAATGAAAACCATTAAAATACAACATTAACTTGGTATACGCTATGTATACTTAATGGACAACGAATAATTGGTTACAGATACTAATAATCATTAATTATAATTGGTTCTAATAGTTTGGAGGTTCAAATACAGAACCAAACGGGATCGGTTACAAACAAACGCCTGATCTTTATTCAGATTCTTCAGTCACGTGATTGTTGTGAACTCGAATCGATACAACCCCAAATCCGCTTTGCTCGCGTTATTTTCCAGTCCTGTTGATAACAAAACGCACGGTCAACTGTTGGGATTTACTTTCTGGATTTCATCCGTGTCAGCAGCTCTGGAAAACTCACACGATGCGATTTAGGGGCCCCAAGTGAAACTCGGCATGATTGGCCTGACGGCGACCCCTTTCCACAAAAGGGAATAATAATTATTTTTAATGATGAAGTGTATTATATAAAAATGCGCAACATTCGCGCCGAAAATTTTAAATTACCCCAGAGCCTTTGTTTGGGCGATATTTAAAATAAAAACGGAAAAAATGTATTACACCGTAKATGGTGAGACGTCKCCGAGCGGAGCATTTTGGATAAAATATTACGATATCCTGAACATGCACGGCGTTGTGAAAAATAGCGGTACACGTGGTGAATTTTATGTAAATTTCCTGTGTGTAAACCACAGGAGGCCCGGAGTTCTGTTTATATAATAAACATTCTTGAGACATGTAATAAACGGATACCGCTAATTAAATAGGTTAGTACCTTCAACAGTTTAGTAAATTGGGGACGAGATACCAATGGTACTCCTGCAATAAAAATATTTAATTAGGTAGAAGAGAATTGTTGATATTGTTAAATCACGTGAGTTATAGTTTAATTTTCAGAGGTGTAATTGCCACAAAGGCCAATTAAAAAAATGAACGCGTTTTAAAATTCCGTTAAATCAGAATACGCTGATCCGTCTCTTCCCCACTTTGATGGACCAGCAGCATGGAGGACCAATGTTCGTAGCTATATTTAATTATAGAAATTACTAAATATTAAAAAAATACCTCTAGAGGATAGATACTGACTTCAAAGAATTTAATTTTACCATAAATGTAGCAATTTCAAATTATATGTTGAAGAAAATGCAACATATTAGCCAACCTTTCAAATGAAATCATAGGAATTGTATGCAATGGATGGTTGCATCATTCTAACATCTCCGTCCTAAAGGTAGAGAATACTATTGCTCGATCTATATGAATATCAAGAGCAAAGCTTTTGCAGAACAACACGGTATCACGTGATTTTGTCTCTGTCCAATGGATTTATTTTCTATATTCGTTATATCATGCCTTTTTAAATCATTAAAATATTGTCACGGAACCTAACAAAAGAGGTAAAACAATACAAATAGAAGATTATATGCCCTGCAGTTTTTAGACATAGCTAAAGAACAACTTAAAAATATTTTTATGCACCAAGTATATCTATACAGTTCCTTCAAAGTCTAGAACGTCACTGAAGAACACGATATAACGAACCAAAAAAAGCACTCGAAGAAGGCAACGAAAGACACTAAGAGGAAGATGGAAAAAAAAACGACTAAGCATGGTCATCGTAATTAGACTCGGGAGACATAAGTCTAGGACGATTCCTCAAGTACAGATGAAATCGTAGGTGAATTACAAAATGGGTGTGTTGGATGCCTAATTATTATTATATATATTATATACATATTTGTCAAAGATGGTTTCACGACTGCTTTGATGCTTGTCGAGGATCAAAGCATTAAAGACAGAAAATATAAGAGAGGTGGACGCTTGATTTTATGTTTTGTATGTTTTTAGAAAAAGTAGGATTAGAAATCCGGTATTTTAGGTCTCTGCTTTCCGTTTTAATTATGTTTTTATTTGGATTGGTCTTGGGAATTTTATAAACATTAGTCCAACACTTCCCACATAGCCTATTTCACAAGACATTTTGAACAGGTGTCTTAATAATTATACATTTTCGTTGATTAACCGAACGCATATCCTGTATAGAAAGTTTTCTAGACCTAATTAGGAATATTGTTATTCCAGTATGCTAAGTGCTTCATATTTCGACATAATAATCTAATATGTAGCTGCCCTGGATATGATGTATAAGTATTAACTCACTTTACCAGTCTTCACAGATTTTCGATCGCTCGCTCGATCGTCTTGGATCAGCTAGGCTAACTGATACGAAATATGATAAAAAGAGAATTATGGATCTAGCCGGTCTAGATTTTTATTGATTTATTGTAAGTTAAGTAAAAACAAAAAGGTATGGTATTTTCATGTCACAATAATCACGCTGCATAAAACTGAGTAGTACAAAGCTTTGTATTGATTGCTAAAATTACAGTTTCGCTTCTGCGAGGTCAGCACTATAATATAAAAATTGACATCCACTCAGCAATTAATAATGTTTTAAACACTGTTCACTTGCAGGAACACGAACGCATCCATTACAAAACGAAATAAATCATGATATAGCATAAAAGTGTGCATTTAGGAATTGTATATCGGAAATAATCGCAATGAATGATATTTTCAACGCATTTGGCAGCTTGTCCATGTTTACATCGCCAATGGCTGTACAATATACAGCTGCAATGAATCACGACCGTATACGATGATAATACGGTTTGTGGTCTCGCTTAAATTTAAATTCGTTATTAGAGTAACCTAAAAGTTTCCGAGCAACTTCTAAATGACTGACTCCGTCCAAGAATGTTCACTTACATTCGAACAACTTGAATAGCGTATAATAAGGTAAAAGACAAGAAAATGCCAAAGTAGTTTTAAACTTCCAAAGCTTCAGCACTTCGATCAGTCAACTACAGGGTGAACATCATCGAATTGGAAATATAACATTCACATATGTTTTTGTATATACAAACCCGAAAAGTTTCCAAGCAATCTTTTGAAAAAGAAACACAGATAAAGCTTAAAATAAGAACGATGATTCAACTCGATCTTACATGCGAAATTGCGAGATTAATATCATACGAACAAATTAACATAGAATACTCGTAGATTACTTAGGTATTCACATTCTCCTAATACTCCAATACTGCTCTAGCAGAGGCATTAGAGTTCATTTTGTTTTGTTCTGTATATAAAATAAATTTGCAGACTCTGCGTTATTGTACAGTTTTCATCAGGAACATGCTCATCTTAAGTATTTCAATTAACTAGTATTTCACTACCACACATGTGTTTCTTAACATTCACACTGGACGAATCAGAAGCAAAATCAGTTCGTAGAGCTGAGTAATCTACAGTCATAATTTATAACTATGAACTTCGTATTAGTAACCTCAATTAGATGGTGCTTCGGGTTAGTTAATTAAACACTCGTGATTAGATTAATATTTTTAGTTGAATGGGATTTACGGGACGTTAATGGAGGCTTATTACATAGGCGCCGATTGATACGCCGCATATTAACAGAACGTCTCGTATGACCTATTTAGCGATGCGATAATAATAACGTTTATGGTGCATGCGTGTTGTGTGAGTTTCAATACAAAATAAACAGACATACTTTGTGTCAGTTTGGAGCGGAAGATTATGAAGAAACGCACCAGACTGATGAAACGTTTTGTCAAGTGAGAAAAAGCCGGGTAGAAAGTGAAGAATAAAAAAAACAATAATTGTACGTTGTATTAAAATACTGTAGTTCTTTCCTATACAGATGCAAATGTTGTATGGTATATTTACTATTTGAATAGAGTCTAGATAAGAATATTTAATGTTCTAGAATCGTTTCGTGGGGACAACAAATGACTAAGTACATAATATCTAGCACACCATACATCGCCGTTGGCACACATGTTTCCTCTTTCATTTTTATGATCCATCGTAAAACTACAACACATATTTTACAAAAAGCAATTACATTTCACTGCGCCAGCAAGAACATGAATGTTTTATGCAAGTGACGTTTCCAAGGCCTGCCGTAACAAACAAGAATCATAAACGGATTTGCATGGAGATTTTACTGAGGTCAGGTGTGATTTATAGTGCTGCTCATTTGGAGATGCTGACTGTATGATTTGGTATAATTTTTGTCAAATAATGCTATTCATCAACATTAAAAAAGATGAATTTAGGGGATATCTTTAAAAAACGGTCAAACTGTAGAAAAATACCCAAAGCTATACTGCCGTACTAAGAAAGAACATCCCATATGCAAAAATAACGAAAACTAAGTTAAGCGCAAAATTCGGTTCTAAACATCTTAAATTACATATTTCCTTAGTAAAAACACCGAATTTAAAACTCCAAATATATATTTTTCAAAGAATATTGTACCTAGCATCTACAAAACACTGCAGACGTGAACACGCACCAGATCGTAGATATTTGCCCAGTGATTTGTTTTTTGCTCTTTTTATTATGTGTGACAATTTATTTATAATATTTATGAAGTAACTGATTGTTATTTATGAAATTATCCTATGAAAAAATACCGCATGAGGGTACGGTCAGTAGATGCTGTGGGTTTACTCAGCACTTTCTTATAAGTTAAATTTCTTTTCCCAGTATATCCATTCATTAGGCAAAAGGTATGAAGTAACTTCATTTTTTCTAAAGACAAACACAGTTTTTTTAAAGATTTATTTAAGTAAAGTGAAATCATTTTTATTTGCAGCGTTATAAGGATTTGTGCACATTTTAAACGTTGCCTGAATTTTGAACTCAATTTACTCATTATTGTAGAAACTGCAGATGCGGTGGTTTTCCTTAGTACGGCAGTATAACGTAGTCATGTAAATTGGATAAGTGGAATTACCTGGGATAGAGATATTTATATAGTTATATGTTTATAAAATTGGGTACTCTACCAGTTATAGGCGCTAGCGAGGCACTAATTAATAATTCAGGGCTGGCGGCAGTTTATGCAAGACCATTCGTATACTCTATGGAGTGTCCAGTGGAAAGGCTAGCGCCTAGGAGGTGGCAATCTACACTAATTATATGTTACAGACCGCAGGWCATCCGCCGTGAGTTACCAATCCAATCATGTATTAATTATCTCAATTATACGTGAATTACTTGTTGTGGTTGTTAATAATMTGATATAATAATAAACAAGTAATTTGAAAATAACCGTTGACAAGTAACTTACGCCCAACCATATTTTAGAACATGTATCTTTCAAAATGAATATAACTGTGGATTCATTTATACATGCCCTGAGGAAGCTCGATTTCTACACACGATAAAAAAGTGCGTGCAAATTACAAGTACTACAGAAGTCTTGTATCAGACGACTGAAAATATCGTCCACAAATCACGAACGCAAAAGAAGAAATGCCATCAAATTCCGGCGAATAATCTTGAAACGGATACATGATTTGTTAAAATTTTCGCCACTYGTTGTTGCTCCGACAGTTTCTTGTGTAGCTTTGCTTTGAGGGGCTGTTGCCGAGCCTCAGGGAGTAGAACAGACAATAAAAATTTAATTCGCTCGGATGTAACCTTTCGAGTTCGGCACTTCGTTACGTCCAACGAAAGCGTCTTGCAGAAACTTTCCCATCGCATTCGAAACTTTGTTTCATTAAAAGCGATCGCTTAATGTCGCGCACCATTTTACCGCATCCGTGAGCGATTTCGCCGAAACGTGCTAAGGACATGTGAAATCAGCGCGCCTTTTTCTGAGGTTTCCACCTGTGTACACACCATTGCTGCATATCATTTCCGTTACGACCGTTAGCAATGCAAATATGAATAACAAATGCCTTGGGAGGGAATCGCAAACAGAAGAGGATGAATTACGAAAAAATACTGGAGTCGAATATTCCACTGCCGTCGGAAGTCATTTATTGGAATGATCAATAGATCAGCATCAATAACTTCGCCAATCAGAATATTACTGATGCAATATTCTCAAAACAATATTTTTGTTGTATTCCATTCTAATGTAACAGGTATGAGGATCTTTGTTTATCCTCGGAATCAGTTATTATACTATATATTTAGTTACAATGTAACGTGGAATCGGTTTCTGGCATGTAATAACTACAGTGCTATTTGCCTGGTGCATATGTCACCTCAGTCTCGATAAAAAAAAACTTTTTTTCTTTAAATTATACTATTTTCCCTACGTTTACTAGTCACTCCCCTATAATTGGAGGTAACACTTTATAATTTCTTACATTTTGCGTTAAAAACAGTTCTTGTTTATCGTAGATTTGCAAGTTCTCGTGTACTTTGTCCGATCATCATTAATTTCCAATACAAGTTGTTTCTACGTCTTTACTTAAAGCGGGTTTTGAAAACCGAATCTCCCCGTTTCACTTTTTATTTGCTATAAAATACGGTTTTTATTTTAACATCTATGAAGTAGCACTACATATTTTTTTAAAATTCTATTACAGTTTGTGATTGAATAAACGTTTGCAAGGAACTAACTGCAGGTCTTTGAAGTTTTGGAAATTTTGTGGTATTATTTTTATGTGCAAGATTAAAATTTATGGTTGCAAACTTTGTTATACCTATCTTCTACTTTTTGTGCTTCTTCGTCTACTTTATCTCCTGTGCTTTCAAAGCTTTCTATACCGCAAATAATATTCCTGCTGCTTCAGACAAAACTTGACATTTGGTTTTATAATTTTTTTATTGTCATTTATTTTATTTTATTTTAGATCTTGAAATGTCTTATGTCATATGGAATAAATCACATTATATGCTATAGCTGATTCTATTTTGCTGTTGAACATTATTAATAAATGAGTTTGAGTCCTTTRAAATAACTTAAAAAATAATGACAGGAATCTTTATCTGGTTAAAATATTTATGACACATTTAGAACATACATGGGCGTATGAAAAATGGGTATAAAATAAAAAAATATATATAAGATCTAGCTAGACCTTTTACCGTTTAGAACAGGTAAAAAGAATAGAAACTCTAAATCTAAATATGTTTACTGGGATCTCCGAACTGCAAGCGTAAATACTTTAAACCCTGATTTATCCACCCATTATTGCAACATTAATTTGGGATTCATCATTTAACACTTACTGTAGGTGTATATTGATGGCATCCGTTGCAGACCAACTAATTCTGCCAAGAGTAATAGGTATAGTTTGCTGATATTGAACACTTCGTCGTTTGGTGTTCAGTTTGATCTTTGAATACATAAAGCCTAAATATCAAAAGTTCGATATAAATGCAAAGATCTCAACTTGAGCTGGTCTTGTCGACAAAACCGTGCAGCACTCGCTAGTACTTTTGGAGACTGCTAGGCTCTTTGTCTCACTGATTAACACCGATGGTATCACGTCCTGTGGCGCTTGCTTTAAATGCCGTTATTGAGTTATTAAGCTTGAAAGGGAAGTTGCTGTTAGGTCTGATAATTATTAAAGGCGATGGCGTTAAACGAGCTCTAAATTCTTGAAGCAACGTATAAATGAAATGTTAACATTGCRTCACGAAAGTGTGATTTACTTCAAGGCTTATAATCAGCGGCGGTGCTTTGAAAACAATGAATCAGTGTTTACAAGACTAGATTATAAAAAGTTTACGTTCCGTTTAGGACAATTTTAACGACTGGGCTCTACATTCCACTTTGCCAGAGCCTGCTGCTGTAGTAAATCTCTAATGGAAAGTGTTGATGAATGAATAGAAGGTACAGTAATCGGGTTACGCAGACAGTACTCATYAGTTGCTATTTATCGTTTTATCATGTGTTGAAGTTTACTTTTATAGTACATGACACTTACAGTTTAGAATTCTAACGTTTTTCTTCACTACATCTTCTTCCTGCAGTCCTTCTACGCGCATGCAACACAACAAGAGATCAATGCGTATTGAGTACAATGTGTTCACACGGAGTTGTCTATAATCTAACTTCGCTTTTCCCATGATACAATTCTAATTAAACTTTGTCGAATAAGCAACTACGCTAAAATTTAACTGCACTAACGAAATTAGATTATTACATAGATGAATATGACACGATAATTAGTGTATGTATACCTATATTCAAGTGGGTTGGAAACTAAGATCTGTCATTGCATACTAAGCAAAATTAATTCATATGAGCATAAACCGGAGGATTAGAATATAGTGCAGAGTACCTTAAAGCAATCAAATGCAATTTTCAATCTAAAATCGCATTACAGCTAACTCAATTGACGTGCAGAGGAAAAAGGAGATATATCAGACCAGTATACTCCTGCACCCAATTCTGTGCCCACGTGGTAATTTCAACAGCTAATTTGAAATTTAATTTTATACTCAGCAGAGTTTTTAACAATCTGGTTTGGGAAGGCGACCATTCTTTTGTACACAAAAGTTCACATTTGTTGATTCGTTGGAGTACATTGCCTTGTTTTTTCGTTTCCTGAGAAAACAAAGGCGTGTTGTACACGCTTCGTTAAGTCAAATACAGAAGAAAAAAAACTGCTCAAAAACGATGTGAAAGTCCAAATAAACAAAGTGCGCAACCATAAACATGAATTTTAGGCGCAGCTGTAGACATTGACGATTAGGGCTTAGTTGGATTGTGGCGAAGAAATTTTAATTAAAGTCTCGTTCCAAGCATGTTTGAGCATTTACACAAACGAATTCCAATTTATTCCAGACCCGCAATACGCATGGCGATTGCTTTGTTGAATTCGTGTAGGCAAAGGTGAACTCTGATTTGCAAATATTTATGGAAAGACTAGTATTTGTTTTGCAATCCAACCAGGAAACATTACCCGCCAGATAATGAGCATGAGGACGTCTACGCACGCTTTCGTTATTAAATTATTGACCAATTTACGTGTTTTACGAGGTTGATATAATTTTTATCTTGCGTAATTGATTTTTGTGACGGGAAAATTTCCCCTTGACGTAATTAACCGGGTCGTTAATGATCTTGTAATAAAATTTGTCACTTAAATTTAATTAAAGCCGTTTAGAAGAATAAACAGAAGCTGTTTGCTTGATATGTTGATATAGAGTCAACTTTATAAGAAGTCTTTATACAGTCGATTAATTAACCCGAAATCGGCTTACTGACGAGTAAAATGGAGATATGCATTATAAAGCGGCAAACCGAAGAACTATTTGTATCGATTTAAAAGTTGAGAATATAATTAGCTATCAATTATCATTTATGCCTAGGTAACAATTTCTAATAMTTTTGGGAGGAGTGTTAGTTAATTCCATAATGACTGTATTTATAATTTGAAATAGTAAAGTACATCGAAACTGTAACTTTGTTTTTAAATTAAAGTTATGCTTTACGGAAATAATATGCATATTATGTGGAAAAAAACAGGACAAAATATTAAAGGCAAAAATTTTAAACTCTAATTCGCAAAGTTTACGATTGCAATTTTCAGTTATCTTGCAGAAAATTTAAACTTTTCGTCATTCTCACTTATTTAATATCTAAAAGCATAAAGTTGTCGTACTGCAAATTTAATCTAAATCTATCCGTTGTTTGACAAACGATACTGGAATCATGTGTTTCAGTATATTGTGAAGACGCCCAGTAAAGCAGATCGCAAACTTGAAAGCTTTGAACAGAAATGATTACTTTGCTCACTTGTAGATCTATAACTAGAACAGTCATCCGCATATTATTAAAATAATCGTTTAGAAGTCGTGATTGTGGCTATAATTGTTGCATTGTTAGCTGAAATACTGCACCAGGATACTTTACTGCAGGGAAAGATAAAACCAAGGATAAAACCGATGATAATATTGTGCACTGTGCACACAATAGGATCGTTCGGATATCTTTAAGCAATTATCAAGCTTTGCTAACAGAGCGCTAAAAAGTACATTAAAAATGACCTTGTGGTAAAACATAGTTCGTACGCGCAATTTTGCAGGTAACTGGAGATAAGTGCAGGAAAATTAAACTTTTGCAAAGTCCAGTGTGACTCATCGTGTGCTAGCGCTAATGGATAAACAACAAAACGAATGAAAGGGAAATTAAAACAATTGCAAATGCTAGTGTGCAGAGCAGCTATTCGAGAAATCATCACCTTAATATTTGCCGGTCAAAACGGAGTCCAAAGTTTATCTACATGAATCAATTTCTTTGTTAGTCACAATTTAATTTGTGGTTTGCTACGTGAAAACGTGCCTGTTATTTCAAAGGGATCAAAATGGTAGGCTATTAACCACAATAATAATGTATCATGGTTTAATGAAATTAATTGCGCGTTTATTTGTKGAAAAAGTGCATAAGCGTGATATGCCGAAATCGCAAAGTTTGTTTTTCTGTTGTGAAGATCATCTTAATTCTTACTGTAAGTTTTATTATTCTTTTTGGAGTTATATTTGTTTACCATTCAGTTTCCATTTTGTTATAGCTTAAAGAAGATATGAAAAATTATATGCGTTTTAAGTTGATAGAGGGAAATGTTATAATAAAAAACGACGTTGTTCTCCATATATTCGACTGTTAGCCAGACCGAAAACGAGCCGCAAGAGCCCAGAAAATAAATGGCAATATATTTATTCTGACCTCTAAAATAAATGTCAAGTTTAGGGTACATTTTTGATTCTTACTTTTTTATGTTTACAAATAGTATATTTCCAACAACCCACTGTGATTAAATTATCAATGCTACGTTAATTTGATAAAAAGTTCACTTATGCTGTTGCTTTTACTTCCTCATATCCGCCACGTTGAACCGCTCGTCGCTGTACACAAATTCCATAACAATGAACATGCCTTCAGAAGTCATAACTCATAAGTATTTCCTTTTTCTTGGCGTATTTTAATTCGCTTGTCACAAAATGAACGCAAGCAACAAACTGATAAATTGACGGGCTGAGGCTGACGCGTGACGCACTGACCTCAGATCTAAACAAGCGGCCATTTACAAGACACCTGACGTCACGGCCAATAAGTTCGCGTTTTGGCGGTCCCTTTAAATATTCACATTTTTATATTAAAAATACACCTTACGATCCATTTTTTCGAATTTATAAGCTGTCACAGCTGTTTTGTGGATTAAATGGTACCTATTAATATGCAATTTAATGAAATATAAATGCATGGTAAATACCCAATTGGTACTTAAAGTACATGTGTCCCACTTCAAACTTACGGGTGTAACAAACTACAAAATATACTAAAAGCTAATGTTACTTATTGTTATAATATCTGCGTAATTATTGTTCTAAAAAAATAAAAACCTAAGAACTAGTAGGTATCTAAAACGCATTTCATTTAACTCCATTAAACTTTCAGTTTACGAGGGACAGGAGTCGGTGTCACTCGGGTCTCATTGCACCTTTTTGTCGATGACGTGGGACCTGGAACGAGGCAACTGCACGCGAGCTTGTTAAACAATTCACAGCAATCGCAAACAAACGAACAAAAACGGAATGAGTAAACGTTCCCAAGTCGGCGAACCCAGTGAAAGAAACAAGTGAATTATCGTAAAATCTGTGAAGCCGCAGACTGCCATGCACAAAGTGTACACACACATATCGGCCGCTGAAAGAACTCCGATCTCAGGAATGCACTTGATGGCGCTGTTGCCATGCCATCATCGTCAAGGGTACTTAGATGGATGAAGTTTGGAAATTTCGGAAACTTCTCATGATTCGATATGACAACAACTGGGATTAGTTAAGTAAAAAATATAAGAAATAACGAGTTGAAAGGTTATCCAAGAACTTCCTTGTAATGCAGATAAATAGAAGGCGATGAATACCTACAGAAAGCTGGTGACGAAACCTAGATCTTAACGCAAGTGAAGAAGACATAACAGAGAATGGGATTAAGAGTGATTAAGTAATAGCGGGGCAGGATATCGAGATGCTGATAAATATTTTTAGGAAAATGTTCAAAAATGAGTTGCCATCGGCAGACTAGGAAGCAGGAGTAACTACTGTTTAAGAAGAGATGTATTGTCTCACCTGAAAATTACAGGACAAAGACATGTGGAAACAAAATTGAGGGATGAAAAGCTATATAACAGTAGGTTTAGGAAAGGGTTTGGTGGACCACATATTTACCCTCAAACAAGTGGCATATAAAGTATTTCTTCAGCAGCAATTAATTTTTGCCATTATAGACATTGAGAAAGTTTTTGATATAATCCCAAGGAACATGGCGTTTCAGAAGTGTTTATCGAAAGAAAGACGGAACAGATATTGCGATAGCTACAGCAACAAAAAGAATTCAGTAAGCTTATCACCAACGACGGACTGAGAAAAAAGTGGTGTGCTGTGTCCGTTATTCTTCATAATTGGCATAAACGAAGTACACAAAGAATGTACCTATATTTAGAACACGCAAAGTGAATTTGCTGATTGTTATGTAAGTTGATGACAAACGCTAGTGGTTGAAAGCGAAAGGAAACTACGATATTAATGTTTACTAGAAAGCTCTACTGGGTTATGGCATGAAAATAAACGCTGAGAAAACAAACGCAATGCACATTGCACCAGGATAATACAAGGATCGAACAGCATACAACTAAAGAAAATAAAAGAGCCTAAGCATTTTGGAGTGCATTCAACGACCTGATAACCAAGAACCCTAAATCGAAGAGGGAATAGGGAAGGCTGCAGCACTATATATAATCATATGGGTAAAGGACTCTTAAATAAAATTGAAGTCTCACGTAAGATGAAAGGTCGTGTATAGACCAGTTTTAATCTACAGCTTAAAAAACATGGGTGATATTTGGTGGGCTCGGTATCAGACTACAGCCTATAGAAATGAAATTTAAATAGTATTAATAAAATTGAAGCAAGTTAGAAATGTAGTAAGAGAACGACAGAAAGGAGGAGAGGTTGGAATAGTAAAATTATCTGTCTACCCACTCATAAATAAGTTATTTATATCAGTTGTTTTTGATTGGTACACTGAGAAAGCCTAACATTATTTCCAGTTTGGCAAATTATCAAGTGTTGATTTAATAATCAATTAAAACTTTCCAGATCTAAAGTCAAATATACCTGTTGCCCAGAAGTGTTCGGACGTTTGGCATCAATGATACTATTGCACCTTGTGCAGTTTTCCCAGGTCACGAGCGACTGTTGTATTCTGGAATGGCGGTGTGCACAGAGAAGCCACGTACATGCAGCTGCATTTGCATAATTTATAATAATTATTGGTTGGGGGATGTCGGTGTTGTCGTGACAGACGCATCACATACCTGCAAGGCTTTGACACAATTACCGGTAAATATTATGCAAAATGCAATAGGCTGAGTGCTATTGCCAT
Source organism: Rhyzopertha dominica (assembly GCA_025024175.1). Lineage (NCBI taxonomy): Eukaryota > Metazoa > Arthropoda > Insecta > Coleoptera > Bostrichidae > Rhyzopertha > Rhyzopertha dominica. Next base: position 16,331,370 of record QCXZ01000001.1, read on the forward strand.
CCGTTGCTTTGCATGGTTGTACATTAATAGAAATACAAGATGAATATTTTGCGGCCCGTAGAAAAGTGGAACCCCTACACCAAGTCACTGATAACACTATAAGTAACAATTGCTGCTTAATGTACTTATACTGTTCTGTGTTTTGCAAAAACAGAACCACTTCTCTGCCCTTAATATTTACATGATGAAGTGGCAATATTTACATGATAAACTAGCAAACATCACTTAAAAAAATATCACTCAAATTTGACACTTCACAAATCTTGTCACAATTGTTTCAGTCTGAAGTCTTATCACTAGTGGCAGTTCCTCTTGTGAAGTAATGAAGTAATTGCACCGCCAGCGAAAACGACATAAAGCTTCTTTTTGTTTTTGAAATAAGAAGTAATAAATTAATTCTACTTTTTGATATGTATATTCATTTGCGAGCTAGATTACAGAGCCACCTATGATAATTCGTCACTGGTTGAATATGGAACCATGTAGCAACGCAGTGCGTGGAGATCCACTAGCTTTCGCATGCAAAAGCATATAAATCGTCTCAGCTAGCAGGAACGTACTTACAGCTAAAATGCTGGCGCACGTAAGGAACGCTGGAGCAATATTTACGTCTGCTACTGCAGCTACACAAACACGAATATAAGCAAAATTCAATCCAATTTCCATAAATCTAGGTATGAATTAAAATAAAAAGAGTGTTAGGTCGACGGAGAAAAATTTTAAAAATTAATAAACAAATATGAATTTATCGACAGGCGATAGTTAAGTTGTTATTTTCAATTTTTCATTGTTTAATGCAAGTCTGAATTTATTGCCAATGCAATGGATGTGTTAGTCTAATATTTGTAAAATTTACAACTGTTGGTGTTCCACTATCTAACGGATTCACAAGCCGCCACTGCCTATCATGCCACAAAAATGAACGAATATTGATTATAGATAAAGGACATATTCACTACGCGAAAGTTTATTTCTTAAAATTGTGAATGAATAATATATTTTAGGACCTTCGTCGTAAAAAAGACCACAGTTAATGTGTAAAGTCTTGAGATACCTAGCCATGCATGGCGTTGTTATTATTTATTATTTGACACAAAAGCCTTATATCGAGCGTTCATGAAAAAAACGGGTCAAGTAAGCCAATGATGGGTTTTGTCATCATAAACGTACGTCGCAGTGCTGGTCTGTGCTGGTTCAAAAAACTGTCACGACTGTCACTTGTTTCGATTATAGAAACAGCCGCTTACCGCTCACAGTGGTTTGCACGTTTTTACTTAAAGATGACATAAATAATACTGGGGTTCGACACGTTCCACTGTTTTGCAGTGGAATGGATAACATTAAAAAATTGTGTTTATGTTTTCTTACAATACGGCACATATTTAACCTTCAATGGTGCAACTAAAATGATAGTTTGGCGGACGACTATAAAGCTGTAAAAACTCTCATTGCATTATACAAGCACTCTGCATAACTCAGTCTCAAGTTGCCTTCTACCATAACACTAATTGCATGTTATTTTCATCAGTGCAATTAACGACAAATACGTCAAACGAACCAAATGTCAAATGTGCAATAAACTATCCGAACTAATCTACACGACATGCGCTTCGATCGCGTTATAAAGAAAACCGTGGCTTGATTCAGCAGTTTTTTATGAACGTCCGTTATAATATAATAAAAATGTTGATAACAAATAATAGCAAGGGCAGTAAGGGCGAATTGGACAACACAAAAAGAATTAGAAGCAGCCGTGAAGTGTAAAAGAATGTAACAGTAACTACTTACTAATAATAACTGTAAGCACACTGTGTGTCCTACGTATACGTACATACCATCTTGAATAACAAGAGAAAGCTAATGTTAGTGAATATTATCTTACTGATATATTTTCAGAGAGTTCTAAGACCAAGGGGCGATTTTCAGTATCACATTTCACTTAATTATATCCTTTTGTAAAAAATTGGTGTGATGTGGTAAATTGATTTTTCTAAATAAAAATACTGTCAGGAAGCAGAGCATATTAATGAGCTTCTGATTTACAAAGATTATTCAAACGTTATAATTAATCTGTACCCAGTAAAATTTACTAAAAATATTTGTAATTAAAAGTATTATACATTACTACCGCCTAGACTGTTACGAAAATAAGAATATTATTTAAAATACKACTTTATTTGCACAAGTGTTACTTTGTAAGAATTTAACAAGCTCTCCTTCTTCAGCTGTAGCTATTTTCCCTTTCAAACGCCCGAAAATATTTACAAAAATGGCCCCGAGAAAAACACCTACACGAATCGTTAGAGTACGACGCAAGTAAAGTTTTTACCGCTAACCGTCCCCTGCAAAACTTCAGCGACCGTAAACTTTCAGGGGATTTTAGTTTTCTGCGGAATTTCAGCAACTCCCTAGAAATTTCAAGTAGCTAAGTGTATACAAGATTTCCCCGAACGTCTTTTTAAACGCCCGGAACACGGGAGCAGCGCACCAGCGGAACAATATATTTACTTAACTTAGGTTATCAGTCTAGCAGAGCGCAGTGCAAATTCGAACTCTCCGTCTTTAAAGCTGTTGACATTTTTGTGTCCCGCGAAACGTAAATTTAGCACGCCGTGTATTTACAGAACGTATGTCTCAAGTACAAACATTTACTTCGTTGCGTAAAGGTCACATTCAAATTACTCAAGCACTTATCTATAATTACTATTGTACCCAGAATTTATTTACGATGTGCAAGGAAAGAAGGACACTCCCAGATATATCTGTATCTTAACCAACATAAATTAGATAACAAGTGCTACTATTGCTATCTTACACTGTTCTGGTTAAACTAATTCATGCCATGAAATCAATGCTCCTTGTGCTCATAGCCAGTTTTACCCTGAAGGCAACTGTATTCTATTATTCACAATAAACTACAAATAATACGCTGACAAAAGCACAAAGAAGCTTTCATTATATTCAATACAATTTCCATATCAAAGAAAACAAAGCACACTATCTGGTAATTTAAGTTCGTAATTGAAGGATGATGTAGCATTGTGAATTGCTGCGTATATCTAGTGTTAATGTTAATATTTTATTAGATCTGTTAGCCAGACGATTTTCCAGATTGCACGATACAGTGTATAATTTACTGTAATTTATCAATTTGGGTTACTCTTTCTGCAAATCAAAGAGAGATATATGGACAACTAGCAACTAGGTAATGCACGTTTGCATGGAATAGGGCGTGCGTTGCTGATTCCTGAATATAAAAGATTTTACGCAGGTATACGAGCAAAAGCGACAATCATATTCCAGGGATACTTCCTGTTTATTCTTTCTTTAGTGGAGTTAGAGATAAACTATAATAGCTTGACAAATTTGCTTCTTTTTCCACAAAAACTGGTCACCCTAAGGTTAGAAAAATCAACACGTAACAAAAGAATGGATAGGACATCCGCTCTGTTTGAAAACAATGCGATAACCACTGCTTTTCTTTCAAATACTAGCCATGGCTGTGCTTATTGGTAATTAATGGAGTAATTGTTATGAATAATAAATATTAAAACATTCTGATCAAATTAATGCAACATACTCAGTCGCCAGGATGAAATAATATGGCCAGATGCGCCACAATCCCGATTTAAGGATAGCAGCATTCACTTCATGAAATGTTTTCATACTGTTACTTGTAGAAAGTAAAATAAGATCTAAAGTTGAGCAATAAAATAAAAATTATGCATATCTAAATATCACAGAAGTTGTTAAAAGTAAATTTCGTGCGTTGTTTTGAATGCAATGAGGACTCATTTGCAAAAACCGCAAAAAAACTGTCCGTGACTAAATTAATCAACTTGAAAATGTAAGCTGTTTTACTAAAGTATAATCTCGGTAGTAATTTAGTTAAATCAGAAGATAACTGGCATTCATCACTCAGTTCTTAAATATAATAAATCTGGAAAATATTAAATGATTTAGGTAATCTGTAATATTTCTATGTCACTGGTTTATTAAACCTAAATTTTTATTTTATTATACTTACGAATTCAACATAAAAATCGAAGAACACCGAATATCTTTTAAGGTGAAATTTTTGTTTTGTGTAACATCCACTTAAGTACCGTTATACCAAAATAAGTCTAGTAGTTCAAGATAATATCACGGGGCTTAATAATGCAATTTAGGCCATTAATGTCAACTTTTTTGATAACATAATCGACCACCTAAAATGTAACAACAGAAGAATATATARAACAGGTAAKTTTTACCAAACAAAAAGCGGACATTACTGACTAATATTCTCGTTTACAGTTTCAAGGAAAGGAACAATTTTGCTTGCAGATTTAGTATCGAATCTTATGTATCCAGATATACTACTTCAAGGCCACTAACATGAGAGGGCATTGTTCTTTGTCAGAAAAAAATCGACTATTGAATTCAAATTGAAACCAACATCACCTTTTTAATCGAAATAATACAATAACACCTACTCAAATGCTTTCGTTTTAACTTAATGAAGATAACTTTATGTTTGTTCGGAGTACATTAAAATTATTGCGTAATGCTCTTATTAATGCCCTGTTTTTGCAATGTATGTGATATGACACTAATTTTTACAGTCGTTAACTTACCGTTTTTGATATCTACTTTATAAGTTACTTTGTAAAAAATATAGAATGATACATTGGTTAATAGTAGTTAGCGTATTATAAGTAGGTATTATAAAAAATTATGAACGATGCCACGCTGAATTTGAACAATTTTTTATTTTTGACATAACTTCTATACTAACGCATTTCTCACAAAGTTTCTTCAACTACGTCATTCAGTCAAAAATAAATTCTAGGAAGATGTGCAAAAAGTGGCCAGTATATATATTTTTTTCATATTTTTGAATAAAAAGAAGTCGCTAGATGCCGAGCTAGATGCTAAATCTCGGTTACAAGGTGGGTGTTGTAGTTCTGTAAAGTCGCAGTCTTGGATAATGTCTTCAATCTTACGAGCTTTGTGAACCCTGATGCAATTGTCGTGCAACAGCAATTTCTTTTGTTTGTAAGTTCTGAATGATTTTACCATATACCTATATACGTTTGCATTAAGTATACACCCTCTGGGCACATACTCTATCAGCATTATAATTTTTAGAATATTTTTTTCCTAAAGATTGTATTCGCCTCTATGAGCGAAAGGGAGCCCTTATGAACCAACCGTATCGACTCTCTTTTGGTAGTTGGGTCCCAGTGTCCCATGTCTTATATCCAGTCATAACTTTCGAGAAACAGTCGCTCTCATCTTGTAAAGTGGTCAAATTTCCTTACGCAATCTTTTTTCTGTTCCGGTGTAAGCAGTTTGGGTATTCACCGCACCTTTCTATGTCCAAATTATCATGCCCACTTATTGCACTTAAAGACAATTTCTTTGTAATAACAGGGGCCTTCAACAGTCGATCTGTAAGCCAAAATTTTCAACTTGTTGAACATTTTCTACAGTACGTGGCTTCAAGTGGTTGATCAGATTTTGGATTATCCTATCAATATATAATTTTAGGAACGTTAACAAATTTCCAGATTCTGTCTGTTATTATACTTAAATGTATCGCTGTATATTCTCTCTTCAGAAGTCACTTAGCAACTGTCAGATTATCATGTTTTTGCATAACTATCACATTCACAAATACTTTTAATATTCTTAATTTGTCTTTCACCTTGTTTTTCATTATTTCATATATGCGAAGTTTGTTAGATAATTTATTACATCATCGCGTAATAACATAAAATGGTGCCTAATATTGAAAGCGATAAAAATTATTCCTTCAACACTAGATACTAATATTAGGTGCCTAAGATAATTCATTACAGCCACATATCACGTACAGGCTTGTGAAATGGATATCATGAAATCTCTCGCAGTTATAGGTACAAATATTTACGTCGATTGTTTATTCGCGTTTGTCAAAGAGCCAACGCATGGTTTATTTCATTATTTCAGCACAGCTTCTCCATTAAACAACAAAGGTGTGTTACGGCGGAGTCACTTCCAACTATTATCGCACAACGACCTTTCGTTTGAATCATGACTCCGATGTTTGTGGGGCTGTCGTGATCTCAATACGTCTCCACGTGCCATCTAGTTAACAATTTCAGCAGGTATTGGTAAAACTGGATTTGAAACTTTTACTACCGTATGTAGGACGTGCAGGTCTTCAGATGTATAAAACTACATACTCTTCAGGCGCGAGTTAGCGACCCGTCGCTAACATACTCGTAAATAACGTCATCATGCCTCTTTCTGAAATGGCAGAAGAGTTAATGGGCTAGGTGTTAATTAAAGGTGGAAATGGGCATTCATCCGCAAATTGGACCCGTTGCCTCGTTTCGGATCGACCAGAGGAATTTAAGCGTGCGAGATAATAAAATTCAACGTAATCGAATCGAAGGTCGCATTTGAAATAACGGCCAGTCGAGCTGGTTGTGTTGCAACACACTCTTAAATATACACAACACCGGTTTGCATGCCATTGCGTGGTAGCACTGTAAAATATACTCACATAGACGTTGAACTTTGCGGTTCTTGGTATTCCAAATGCCGTATCCATTTTATACGTGAATAATAAAACACACTGCGGAACTAAACGGAAACTTTTGTTTACACCGTTCTTATTAATCCATGGCACAATACGATTTGAGCTGGCGAACGTGTTTGATTTAACACGCGCTTCGACGCGAACAAACACAACCACACAGCTCCACGGTCCACCACGAACTGAGTGAGCGAGAGCGAATGCGAATGCGAGCTGGATGAACGCTGACAGCCCCAGTCGCATTCGCGCAGAAGGTACGCGGCGAAAATCCCATCGTTTCCTCTCTGGACTGACCTATGCGGGGTTGATCGTGAACGTCTAGATGGACAGGTGTTTGAGAAAAGGAACACACAAACTTGATGACAGAAAGTGAAATCACTCAATTACTTCAAATTGAAAGCAGCAATTTTTTTTCTTAAGAAGTACAACAGATGTGACAAGAAATATACAGCAAGGAATGAAAGTTAAATTGGGAAAGATTTGCAATTTTGGTGAGCCTAAATTTAACGCACCTTCTGGACTTTGAAGAAGTTCTTACTAGATATTTTGAAAAAAATATTTTGACGATCTTCTTATTCCTCTAACGTCACTATTTTTAATTTATTTAAATACTTTGGCCTTTAGTTAGAAAACTAGTTTTTTAAAAGAATTATAACGTTGAAAAGCACGATATTATTGACTGTTATAAACCAAGTAATTTAAACGATGTCAAAGCTACACAAGAATATTTTGAACGTTACTTTCTTGCCTATATTAGAGATTGTATGATAATTTGGGAACAACTGCCTCAGTAAACCACTTCAAATAAAATAAATTTAATGAAGTTGCAGAAACAAATGTGTTATCGTCAGTACTTCGAAATCCATTGGTTTTAACAAGGCAAGTTGTAAGTGTTAAAAAAGAACGAATTTTATCCATAGAAATTATCGGTGTTACAAACTCTGGAAGCTGGTGACTGCAAGAAAATCCTCAATATGTTGAAAAACAGAAGCTCAAATTTGAATTCAGGTTAATATATGATGTGGCATCATAGGATCAACATATCCGCATATTTTGATGCCTGTAGAATGATTGAATGGTTTCAACAAGAGGGAGCGCCCCCTCATAACATGAGAGAAGTGCAAAATTACTTAAAATGAAGTTTTTCTTAAATCCTGGGTCGGAAGAAGCAACCTCCTTAATCTCGGTTTTAGATTTTTTTATATGGGGAGCCATTAAAAACACAGTTTACTCCAAATGTTATAAAATGAGTGGAAGACTAGAGAAATCGTTGAAGAAACTTTCATGGGAATCGAATCGATCGGCGTTCAATTGCAATGCAATACGTACAGCGATAATAATGATGGTATTTTTTAATTCAGTATCATGTGCCTCTTTTTAATTTTTAAACATTATAAATGCTTAATAGTACTTGGTTACTGATATAAAATTCAATCGAGTCATCAAATATCGTATTTTGCAAAGTTTTCATTGATTTTAGCTAATATCAACTTTAACAAAGAGAATAGGAACCGACCCATGAAGTTTTACGTCGTTGGGAAGCTTACAAAATGGCCGATTTTTTGAAACCATAGCCAAAGATGCTTTGTATTAAAATATTAAGTTTAAGTTAAACGACAGCTTACAAAATTGTCTGATTGGGGACGTTATTTTCTTCAATTTTGGTATTTATACTTTCTGTATAAAATTAAAAATAGCTGACGTTTTAGAAGAATAAAAAGATATCGCCAAAATCTGTTTTTTTTTTAAATATCTAGTAAAACATGAAATTTTGCAAAAATCCAAAAAGTGCATTAAATTAATCTCGTAACACGCTAAAAACTTACCCTGAAGGTATAAATTCATTTATAGCGTTGTATAAGAGACTTAAAACTTGTATAAGACAGAAAAATGAGCAAATTGGATGGACAATGTTTCCCTCGGTATTAATAAAGAAAAGGAGAAGGAGCTACTAACCACTGAAGAAATTAGCAATTAATTTAATGATTCGTCGTCGCATTGCTTGTTATTAATTTTGACGTATCTTTGTTTTAGATATATAGAATATCACGATGTAAACAAACAAATATTGTTAAGAAATTGGGTTTTTGGCGAAGTACTTTATATAATTTTTCGCGGACTCTACCAACGTTTCGCTCGTTATTTCGAGGTTCTCCTGAGAGTAGTTTCTATACCTCTGGCAAAGTTAAGTGAACCTAACCTAATTTTCCGAATACCAAGACGACGTGAGCGTCATTATGTTCCTGACTCAGAGTTTATAAACAGAAAAGGACATCCAGCCCTGAAGAAGCTAGAAACAAAGAGCGAAACAATGACAGAAAGAATCTGTTGAAATTGGTATTTATATCAAATAAATTTACGTGAATATCAGCAAAATGTTAATAAATGCGACATATTGATAGTCTCGATTAGGCCATAAGTATTTGTTTCAGTAACAAGTTTCTTTTAATTCGTATGCTTTGCATTGTTTCAGTTCAAGACCCGTACAAAATTACACCCTAATCATCTGCAATTAGTTTCCATAATAGTTGCTTCAATATCCAGGCAATGCAATGTGACTGAATCTTGGAACAATAGATCTCGTGAATTTGTTAGCAGTACACGGTAGTGCCTACATCGAATACTATAATAGTTTCCATTGTTAAACATATTCAATACTATGCAATGATACCTTCAAATGCTCTTCAGATACGATGCTCTTCTTCTTCTTCTTCTTCACAAATATTTCTTCTCATCAAYGTGCTGAAGGTATAGGAAAAAGTAAATGGACCGAGGTGAAACAATAGTATTTTGTAAATTATATAAGTCGGCTACTGTTTAGAAAATCCTTTTAATTAGCCATTGAGGAAAGGCAATTTTATGTAAATCTATACAAGAACAAGTGCAATGGAATAGATGACAGTTAAGAAGTGATTTGCTTAAAAGGTAAATTTGTTTGTCCTTTACTGCCACTAGAATAGAACCCTTGTAATTTTATTCTATGGGGCATTAAAAACTACTACTACTACTACTTCTTAATGTTCCGGATTACCTTGAATATAAGAAAAAGAAATCTTTATTATAACAGGTATGGAGTTTTGGTGGCTCCTGCAATGGAAATATAATCAATTTTCCACCAGACTAAAATCTGGAGTCAGCGAATTTAGTCAATCAATTCAATTTTTTTAATTACTGGTTACACTAAAACATGAGTTTCAGATTTAAAAATTACAAAACAAATTGACTCCATAGTGACTACTGCTTACTTACAGTTTTAGAGGTATTTTACTGATGTAATATGTGTTCGGATTCCATTTTGGCCCTATATCGGCTTTGTTTCTCATAAGATGTCCATTAGCAGCGAAGTGTTATTTTAAATATAAGCACGTAGCTATGTGAGTTTGTTTTAACAAGCACAGGCTGTTTGGAGTAATGCAAAAGTTACACAAAAAGGTTGGAACAATTTAAAAGTAACACCTTTCGATTCAATTAAATATCTCTTTTGTGCAGAAGCAATTTAAATAAAGGTCTGAAAAGAGAATGATAGCACAAACGATGCCGACTGCTATAAAGATTACACATCCGAGAATAATTAACAGTTAACAACTAAACATTTTCCTTAACAAAAGCTAGCTGCTCTAAAGTCTCCTCTCTTCATATGAACTAGTGAAAATAAAATAGAAGGTTCGGTTAAAATGCGGGTAAAGCTGCGAAAAAAAATATTTTCCTTTACAGTAGATGCCACGGTAGTTATCAACTGGATAATTTTAAATATCTCGGACAATCATGTTACCCTTCATTTGAAAGTCGCCTCAATGCTCGTGTGATATCTGATGTCAGAATATCAATTCTWCAGTTATGGGTGTTTACATTTGKAAGGACTTCTYAATGACGTAGGTTTTCCCCCAAACCCAACATTCGAACGCATTTACTAAGCTAGTAGGTTAGGATAAAACAGAATAAGATAGCTGAAAAAGACGACACGTTTTTTACAAAATTGGAGATGACAACCCCGAAAATTTTCAATAGCAAGGGGGTCACGTTACACTTCATCTACACAACTACGTTTAGTAAGTTCAATCGGACAATATATTCTAAAGTAATGAGAACCCTAATGTGACACTCCAGTACTTTTAGATTAAATAAACCCTCATAATTCTAGAACAATACTCGATTATGTTGATAATGAAAATCGTTTACAAATAAAGTGTAACTTCAATTTCCTTGCAGTACTGGGACCATCTAGCATTTTGAGAAAAACTTTTCATTTTTAAAAGGAGGTAATTTCTCAGCAATCTTATCCGGATTTTATTCAAAAGTTAACATACCAAACTTATCAGATTCTCAGATTCATACGTCAGCGTTCAAAAATTAACTAGCAAGTGCATTATTCCATATTATTTATGGAGTTTCTATAGAGTTCAGTTCAAAGCATATGTTTATCTGCTTTGATTCCAAGAACTATATAAGTTCATTTTAAACAAAAGTATAGTAGTTTTTTTACCGACTACATCAAACTGGGAACCTGCATTATAACTACAGAGTTTGTTAATTCCTCAAGGGCTAAAGGTAGTTACTACTGTCGTTAATATTAAAATGTCGTGCTGCCAATTCGTACAGTATTGACTCTGTTTTTATTGMTTGTTTCTCTATGGCACAGACCGCAGGATATAATATGGCTCAGCAGGAGTAGGTTTAATTGCAAACAAACCTACATATTAAAACAAATGATCCCAACGGGGGCTAAGTTTATTAAATATACTTATTTGTACTTATTTATAGTAAGCTGAGTGGAAACTTGTATTTCATAAGATGATTTAGTTCTGGCAATATACTGATGCTACGTATAGTCATACTAAAAGTTAAAATAATATAATTTTTGGAAAACGATAAAAACAGTTCATATATAGACTTATTCTTGGACTTCCGACTTGAATATACTACTTTTATCAAGAAAACAAGTTTGTTTGAATTAATGCTTTTCCAACGAAGAAATATGTTCAAGCGAATTGCTCTACATTCGGTACTTATCGATAGGCAGTGTCTACAAGGTTCAACGTTTCTCTGTTAAAGCCTATGAAGACAATATACTGAGAACACCTTTCCATACAAATTAGTATATGTACTAGAAACGAATTTCATTAATAAATCTCTATTCTCAAAAATCTTCTGGTTTTGATATTTACGGCATCTTACCAGTTCTAAAAGCTTTTAAAGTCTTACTTGGTTACAAATCCGCGTATAATGGGTTTCTTTAGGCATAATCACCAAGGGATCATACCTGTTTATAAATAATAAATAGAAAACGGTCAATAATTGATACTTGGACAGTTTTACATTTTAGCGGCATAAACTTAAAGGTATATCCTTCATGAATTCAGTCTATAAATATGCTAATAAAATATATATTTCTTATGCTTATAATATACGGGTGTAAGTAATCAACGCAGGGCACACATGTATATTACAGTTTGATCTTTGAGAAATAAAATTTGTTTACTTTAATTAAATGGTTTGAAACGTCATAGCGTTACACCCTATCTATCATATTAGCTCTTTTATTATTCTAAGCTATTGTTTGCGCTGCTGTGCAAATGTTATCCTTTTAGCAGTCAATAGCTTAGCGAACGTTTTTACTAACAATATCATATCTTCCGCACAGGCTTCGATCCAGCAAGCTGGTGTACAGAATGCCCCGCAGAACAAACCGTGTATACGCCGCAAAGCAGTCAGTGTTACAATCCCGAGGGTGCAAAACGTATCCGATATAGGGGTAAGATTAGGGCCCCACATAGTTGTAATGTATTTGCGATGGTGCCCTGGCACAAGAGCGTGTGTGCGTAGAGTAGCACGCTTTGTATCTGATGGCAGACAGGAGTAAATTACGGTACGGGTTTGAGGCTTGAATTTCAAATTGTTTTCGCATTGTTTCTAATGAAATCGATGAGAAACTGGCAGATACATGTTATATAAACTTGGCAGAGCATGTTAAATGGAACGTATATAGTATACATGAAAAAGAACTGTGAAAAGGTGACGGTCGTAAGGGTGAAGGTGTATGAAATGTTAAAAACTTTGAAGTTCACAATTCTTAAGCTTCTATCTTCTTAATGAAATATAAGTTAATTAATTGTTTAAGTACAGCTATAAATAGCAGCTGCTATATAGGTTGATATATAGCAAGAAAAGCGATTAAATTGATTACCTATTGATGGAGTTGACTGGCACCGTCCTACTAGAACCATATTTGCCTAAGATTAACCCTGTTGATGCATTACGACAAAAATATTAGTTCAGCCATTTTCAATTTTTCCTTTTTCCTGATTTTTTTGGTTGCATGTACTTAATTATATTATTTTGCTCTGTACGAGATACGAACGCTGGCCGTTACGTTTACAGTTTACACCCAACACGCTAGCGCTGTCCTATTAAAAGTTCTGCTTCCAACTTTGGTCTGATAGCGCAAACTCGTACGCTCGGGTTCGAATCTGGGTCAGAGAYAAATATTTTTTCAAGAAAAAAAAACACCCAATTTAACTGAATTATAATTATGCATATAATGCAACAATCCTTCCCTTTCAAGAATGATTACCTTTATATGTAATTATGTATCTATAAGAAGTTGAAATAATTTTGAAACATTTTGGCTAATTGCATGCAATTAAACTTCAAAGTAAATAATGAAAACGTTGTTGACGCCTTTAACCCAATTCAATATAAACTAGCTCAATAGAAATAATAATAATAATAATAATATTTATTGCCCAGTGGTAATAATACCAATTATAAGACAAAACATAACTGAATGAAAATACATAGAAGTATATAAAAGTGATGCTCAAATAAATATAATCATGAATTATGTGTAATACAAAAAACAAGCGCTTTTATAGATATACAGAAAACATCACATATCAAATAGCAAATAAAAGAGATCGGAGGTTTAAAGGAGGCATTCATACGGAGGTCGGTCAACACAAAAAGGTCATCGAAGAACGAGAATTTAGTCTAGGGACAGTTAAATTAAGCTTTACAATCAACGCAGGACAGTCAATACTGCAGTGTACAAAAAAGAAACACCTAGACTTTTTTTCTAAGCAACTCAAGGGAACAAATATCGAATTCAGACAACAGAATATCATATGGAAACGCTCTAGCTGAATACTTATCAAACGATTTATACCACAGATATTTCAGAAATTTTCTTTGTATAGCGGCAATACTAACGGAATGATCAGTGTACATACACAGGATTCCATACCACATCAGCATATTCAAGCTTAGGCCATACTAGGGAGAGATATAACAATTTTGATGTAGAGATGTTGGTGAAAGATTTACAATTACGCAGTATAAAGCCAAGCATTCGGAAACAAGACGACACAACTGTCTGTATATGTGGTTTACAAAAGACGAGTCCTGATCAAATGTTATACCCAGATCACGAACAGTACCTGAACGCGCTAGGGCTAGGCTATCCAAGCTATAATCATAAAGAACTGGATATAAAAATGAAATATGAATATGTTAATTAACTCACACATAAAAACATCAAACGATCACACATATTTAAGTAGTTCGAGTAGCAACAAAAGCTGAAGAGCAAGAGTCTTCGAGGGCGTATTAGATATTTCAATGCAAAGGAAGAGTGATGAGTTTCAATCAGTATCCAGGCCATTAAGGGTTGCCCTGAATTCAAGGTCTGACATATTCTAAGGAAAGAGCAGACAAGATGGGGAAAACAAAAAGTCTTAGAAAGTAGCACATTTCAAAAAGAAGACCAATGGGTGCTTTGGATGTCAATGAGGTTAAAGTGTCTACATAGAAGTTGAAGGGATGAGGGAAAATATAGAAGTTAGTTAAATAGTTGAAATAGGCATGGACTTGCCGCCCTATATAAATAATTCTTGAAGAAAATTATAAACTGTGGTGCACTGTGGTGTATTATTGCGTATATTCAATACATTTAGTTCGCAAATTCGGTAATAATCGCCATTTATACAGTTTACTCAATTGAAGATGCACTACGAATAAGAGTCGAATGCATTCTATATAAGGATAATAAAGTTCCGCTGTCACAATGAAGTTATCTATGTTGTAGTGGGTGAAGTAGAGTTAAAGAACTTTTTTGAAATGGGTAGATAGTATTCGGCCCATAGGGAGTGGTGAACACATGATGAGCAGATACGATTTAGCATTTTCTTTTCTGCTTCAGCCATTCCGCCATGGACGATTTTTACTTCGATAGTTTGGTGAAGAAAAGGAAAAAATGGAAACATGCATTACATTACATGATTTATTCTTGATTTTGTCAAATACCAATGTAATATTGGTTTGAAGGCTTCCGTGGTTGTTGTCGATGACATGCTGTTTCCCGGGCTGGTTCCCACGTTGGTTATTAAAACTTGACGTTTCGACACTCATGTTGGTGTCTTCCTCAGAAGTAGCTCTGAAACTGAAGTCTCCTAGTCCGCTCGGGTATTTATACTCGTCCGGGTCACTGACAACCACGGAGGAATGAACCAGAGGAGCACATCGCGTGGGCTTTGTTACGCATGACCGGTTTCCAGATTACAGCTAGTTCGATGCCCCGGTCTCGGTTGTAATTGTGCGGGTTTTTCTGGATTTCGATGGCTTCCTTGTCCAGTCTCGGCCAGAATCTCGCTTTRCTCGACAGCATTTGTGCTTCCTCGAATTTGATGATGTGGCCAGTCTCCGTTCGATGTTCTGCTACAGCCGACCTATCACCTTGCCGGTCTCTGGTGTCCCTCATGTGCTCCTTGATTCTCGTGCTGATGTGCCTTCCGGTTTGGCCGATGTAAACCTTCCCACAGCTGCATGGGATGCTGTACACACCTTGTGTTTGTAGCTCCTTAGTCGTCGAACGATATTTCGGAAAGGCGTTAGCTAACTTTCTCGGGACGGTGAAGATGGTGTTTATATGATGTCTTCTCAGCATCAGTCCGATCTTATCTGTACATCCGTTGACGTAGGGCAGGTATGCTGCAGCGATGTGCTCCTCTGGTTCATTCCTCCGTGGTTGTCAGTGACCCGGACGAGTATAAATACCCGAGCGGACTAGGAGACTTCAGTTTCAGAGCTACTTCTGAGGAAGACACTGACATGAGTGTCGAAACGTCAAGTTCTAATAACCAACGTGGGAACCAGCCCGGAAAACAACATGTCACCAATGTAATATGTAATAATATTTTTGAAAGCAATAATTAACGATTTTATATTATTTTTTAAAGTAGTATTTTTGCCTCATAATAACAAGAATAGGTAGCCGATTATATTTGTAGCCTGAAACACCCAAAATGTTATTTTCGTAACTTTGTATTTGTACTAGCATGCATTTAAATACACAATGTCATATAATATTAGTGCACAAACAAAAAAAGTTTCATTCGCAATGTCCTAATATAGCAGTAAAAATGAGTTGCAAGCGGTAATTAATTGTCTTCTAGCAATTGTAACTGTACGATAGTATAATTAAGTTGAGATAAACACCTAAAGCGGACAAACAAATACGGCTTGATTACACATAGCAGATTGCGATGCACTGCTGGGTAGCAAAGCGATTCATTTACTGCTCTTGTAAATACCATTGATAAAGATGCAATGGAGGGTTGGCGCTGTTTACCGTGGAAGACAGTAATCAGCTGGGGTAAATCCCACATAATTGGGAAATCTTCCCTCATTTAGTTAAATGCGACAAGGCATACACATGAGAGAATCTACCAGTGCTCCATAAGATGCAACTTTCTGTTTTAGTGGATATTCTTTAATGTACTTGATTATGATAAATAGTTTTAAAAATGGTAAGAGTTTTCACCTAATACCAGGTTAGGATGTGCATCACGAACTGCACTTCTCCATTGCCCACGAGTTTTTTTTTTCATCTTTTGGCGCTTAAAAACAGTGTAAGTTGGTTCCTTGGTGCAATCTGCAATTTTGCACTCGATCGGCATGCTAATTATTGAATGCGATTCTCAAATCATTCGTGCTTGWAAATTATATAGGCGTGRATTGACACAACTGAGGTAGGTAATATTATCTATTATATTTGTTTACATAATGTACCCCAAAACGAAAGGTAAGACCATGTTCATATCAAAACGTATGTAAGGAAAAATTCAAGAAATACATACCATGTCAACGTACAACATACATACCCCTACTTTTACCTACTACTCATGGAAACTCATGAGTTGTGCCATAAACGTACTACACTTGAATTGGGTCCTGGGCGATGCAGGTATACTAATCTGCAATGCAAGTTGGGTCCCAAACATAGGCGAGTTGGGTCCCAGTAAACCGTAGTGTTATAAAAAAAACAGTGCAAATTGAATCAATACTTCCACATCCAATTGTCAAAATTATATTTACGCTTTTATTTTTTAACTAATAACTATACTATCAGTAATCAGGTTTTGAGCATTTCTTCTCGCTACACATCTTTTCTAAGACAAATGGTTCTAGTGATATTAGCAAAAATACATAAATTTTTAAAATCGTTTTTCCAAAAACTCGAAAAATATTAACTTAACAAAAAAAGTTGCTAGAGTGTTTTTCGATCAGAAATTTGATTTTCTATATAATACCAAAATTTAAAAAAAATCGTATCGGCAGATTCCAAAATACGTGTTTTGGAAATATTTCGTAAATGTCAAAATTTTGGATAAATTTTCTAAGACACTTTTTGTTAGAAGTTTTATTTCCTATCTGATGGTAGTGTACTTCACCCTCTCAGGGTAAACTTAAAACTTTGAATATGTAGCAAAAAGATAGTTGGTGAGTGTTACTATTGTGCCAAAATTCGTTTTGAATTATTAAATTTTTCTAAAAAACAACTGAGAACTCCCATCTCATTTTGAAACGTTGACGACATGCTACTTATTTGTCCTGAGCGGATGCCTTAGAAACTGCTAATGTGGCTAGTAGAATATAGAGAATATTCCATACAAGTGCCTTTGGACTAAACCTCACTTATGCCTATATGTGTGCGGGAAGAGCAGAAGTATTTTGGTTTTGAAGATTATATTTCCCACTCGTTCAACCAAAAAAAAATTTAAAAACATTTTCATTTTTTGAATATATGAAGTATTTTCGGAGATATTTAGGAAAAACCGTTTTCTTTAAGTGACGCTTTTTTGCTAATATTTTCTAAACAGTTTGCTGCCCCAAAAATTTATAAGGACGAATAATACTCGCAGTTATACTACTAATCACATACTAAAACAAAAAAAAAATAAAAATTTGCAAAAAGGGTAGTTACCCCACAATTTCACCCTCTTCCCGATACCCTACTAACCCCAAAAATAATAGATCACTCTGGGTAGTAGGGAATTCATATGTAACCCAAAATTCAAGTTCATATATTAAGTCTTTCGAAAGTTATCGTGTCCACAAACAAAACCACAGACACACATACACACACACAGACAGACAAGAAATTTTTTGCTAAAATTTTGTTTTTTACGTTTCCGGCCATTTTTAAAGCGAATGAGCAAATAAAAATGTTTGCAAATTTTTCGCGATACAATACTTCCCATCCGTTGGATGTGGAAGTAATATTTTCTTAGAACAAATTATAAGAAAGAAACAGCGTTTAAAATGAAACAGGCTGCTTTCTCAAAATATTCTTTTCAACCCCAAAATAATTCTGTCAAAAATAAAGGAGTAGTGTACTTCACCCTCTCAGGGTAAACTTAAAACTTTGAATATGTAGCAAAAAGATAGTTGGTGAGTGTTACTATTGTGCCAAAATTCGTTTTGAATTATTAAATTTTTCTAAAAAACAACTGAGAACTCCCATCTCATTCTTTCTCAACTTTAATTTAATTTTTAGCTAAAACACCCTGCATAATATTTTATGCAAACCTTAATATGTAAATCTATAACGCTTCTGTACTGTTTAAAATACAAGTTAATGATTTACACTAAAGCTTAGCCGTTGTGTGTTTGACAATTGTCAGTTGTCTAGTTCGCAATTTAAAAATAATGTTCAAAATTTGAACTTTCTTTTTATGAAAACAGTCGCGAGCAAAACAATATCTATTGTTTTTCTACAATGATTTGATATCTTACAGCATTAAAAAAAAGAAAAAGATTTAGTCTTAGTCCAAGTATATTGATCATTTTATACATGGGCGGCTAAATTGTAAACTTATAACCAAAGAATGATAAAATATCAGGAACAGGAGATTTTAAGAAATATAATATTCTCAGTGATAAACACCTGTAATGCCTTTATTGGGAGGTTCCAGTGGGACCCAACTCGCATAGGACCTTTTCTAGCTATACACATGAGATTAGTGGGACCCAACTCGTACCTTTCCCACTTGAGAGCAAAACAATCGACTTACTAGCAACACTCACATTATCATCTCCTGTTTTAATCTAAGTCTAAGGAAAATAAAAATAAAAACATCAGACATGCAAGTGGTAACTTTATTATTGAGCTTAAAAAAACCGTAAAGCTTTGCATTTAACTTTACTTGAAGTGGATGCACATTCTGTCAAATCTTGAACACGATTGCTGAGTCGATTATTTTGCTGCCAAGTGTAGTTTCCGAAAAATATAATTTGGAAGGATGCGCTTTAAGATACTGGCGCCTATAAACTGAATACTTTTAACAGTATTGTTGTTGAGAAACATGGTTAAATTATTTAATTAAATGGCTTGATTTGGATTTGATAGTGTTTTTTTAAATATTAACATAATAGCTCGACGATCGTTTCAACCATATAATTTGTATTCTTTTTATATATTTATACTTTAGAAGAAAGAAAATCATTGCATTTAATTGCAGTCAGTGGCATGTAAAATGAATTGCCTTACTAAAATGTAACTACCACACACCACTTGTAAATATAAATCAGTATTCGTGATGCAAAGAACAGGTGACCGATGAAGAAGATGCAAAGCTCTTTCCATCCCTCGTTCCGTTTACTCTGCGGTCGTCCACATGTGTGCAAGCGCCTTTAATCTAACAGTTTAATTTAAATTTCACTAGGCGTTCCAAACCCGCTCGCTGTGATTAATCCTATGGAATTGCAACGAAATAGCCGTTGTCATTCGAGTGTTGTTCGTTACGCTTTGTACACTTCGCAGAAAGCAATCGCAAATATTGTATTACTCATGAAAATCCAAGATAAGGTTCGTAAAAATATTCACCTTCGCTTTCACGTGCAAACGCCGCCAGGGGCGCTAGAAATTCATTTTTTTTTTCGAAAAAGGCCGCCTCGCATTTATAGTGGCCGGGTTCTCTGTTGAAAGCGCGAGAAATCTACCTGGAACGGGACTCCCTACGAGGATTTTTTATGAGCGGTGTAAAAAGATAAATATTTATAGACGGGGTGGGCAGGATTTTTGGCTCAATGTGGTAAATAAAATACCCTGGTTAGTATCTGTGAGATTGTGGCGACGTTTAGAATTGTCGATAGGAATCTTGATGTAGGGCGCAGGTAACTGTTCTTTCTTATCGAATTTCCACCCTGGGTCGTGAATTCATGTGTCAGCTTCTGACAGGAAGTCGCTCCGACAAAAAATATACAGATGTAGCGATCGAATGAGAAAGGGAAGTGGATTAATATTTGTTGAACAGTCCGATTTAAATTGCACTGACAGTTCCGTAAATTAACATGAAAATACTTATCCCACACTTCGTTAAACTGTTATGTTTAGAAAAGTCCTTGTTCTACGACTACCTACTATTAAAAGTAGGTTTTTCATGCAGCAATGTTGTTATAGGAACTTGGTGTTTTCATGGGTACCTCGCAACTCGAATGAAAAGTGACGTTTCTGTGCGAAAAGTGACCGATCTGTGTGAAAGGAAACATTAATGAAACTTTTGCACAATTTAGTTGACTAAATTTCACTTTTTGATTGGTAGTTGACCTGCCAGGAATGCTATTTATTAATTACCAGTTGGCTGCTCATAACCATTAAGAAGCTGTGTACCACAAATTTATGTCATGAAGGCAAATTAAAATAAGCCCAAAACATTGAGACCTTCATACAACAAGCACTAGATGAAAAATACTTATTAACAAAAGTATTCTTTAATCAGGCTTTATACTTATTACTTTGTATTTCTAGCTAAATTTAACAAGAGGTCGTATTTAACTCGTGTGAAATGCTCTCTTCATTGCTCGTTTTTATTGAACACTCGGTCTGCGGACTCGTGCGCAACTTAAAACACTCGTATGAAAAGACCACTTTTCAACAATCGTAAACCAAATAACTATTTTCACGACCACTAATGCTTTTCATGCAACAATGTTGTTATGGATGTTTTCATGCGTACCTCGAAACTCGAATGAAAAGTGACATTTCTGTGTGAACTGACAGATCTGTGTGAAAAGAAACGTTCATTAATTAAACTTTGATACAATACAATTAATTTAAGAAGCACCAGATGAAAAATACCTATTCACAAAAGTATTTTTTTATGCAGGCTTAATAAGTTTTATTTCTGACTATATTTAACAAGAGGTTAGGTTACTTGCTCGTGTTTATTACATTCTCAACCTGAGGCCTCGTGCGCAACTTAAATTGACTTTATTTTCAGCGACTTAAGGTTACAAGAGCCATTCTTTTAGTAATTTTGTTACCATTTCTATATTTTATAATTAAAAATATATTTTTTAATTTTATGCAAGTTAGAAGTGTTCAAATATGGGTACAGAATGGTCGCCACACGAGATGAAATGCTAAGTCTTGTGCCCAACAGTTTGTAGACAAATCTAATAATTAAATCAATTACGGATTCTAGATATTTTCCATTATGTTAGATGAAATTTCTGCGAGTTCAGTATAAGGGCATTGTAAACCAAAATATTATAACTGCAACATATTTCTTGGGTTTTTAGGGAACGTCATATCGAATGCCAATAAATTATATTGTATATTTAGGGAGTGCATTAATATCGAGTTTTGATGGAGCTTCCTATGTTAGTGACTATTTTACTAGATAAATAGAAAACTTGCGCTTATACAATGCAACGCATAAGGTTCCACTTGGCTATACATTATCGTCTTAGAGCTATTTTGTGTATAACAGGTTTTCTAAGTTGTAACTGATTATGTCTTTCAAATAATTAATGRTTTTGTCATACATTCATAAATAAAAATCTGCGAAAAAAATTAAATTTATTATACACTATACGATGCTGCCCTCAATAATTTACCGAATAACCTTTTAAAGGAATTGTTATGATGCCTTAAATTTTTTCTTCAAGAAGTAAATGGCTCCGACAACATTGAAGCGGAGCAAAGGCTAATAAAATACCATGATACAAATCCCTTAATATTACCACTATTTATGTTTCAAATTAGGCACTTACAATCAGCTTTAGAAAAGAGATACTAGTTTTGAGGAGCTTTGAATTATGGTAAATATTGGCAACTAAATGTCCATGTGCTACCCAGAAGACGTTGATTACCAAAAAGCTAGATGACAGATCATGAACTGGTCATCGATATATGACAATTAAGGAGAAACACAGTGCTTTTGCGAAATAATAGACTACTCTCGCAGGTCTTGCAGACCGTTTCGATGACAAGGCTACGGAATTTTTAACAGATATGGACAATTTCGTCATAAATAAAAATGACGACAGATTGTTAGTAATTCCAATAGATACAATAGATATATCCTCTATGATGAGGAGATTTGAAACATATCTACGGTCATGGCATGAAAGCCAATCTTGCTTCCTGCGATGTGTCAATAACATAAAATTTTGAAAAGTTGACGACATGATACTTATTTGTTCTGAGCGGATGCCTTAGAAATTACTAATGTGGCTAGTAGAATATATACTACGCGATGATTTCTAGACAGGCAAAGATAGCAAAGAGAGGAAACATTTAAATCGAATATGAAATAATATAGAGAATATTCCATACAAGTGCTTATGGACTAAACCTCACTTATGCCTATATGTGTGCGGGAAGAGTAGTATTTTGGTTTTGAAGATTATATTTCCCACATATTGATAAACGCGTAACAGTTAAAATAATGAATCAAGTGCAGTAGGTACCATTCGTTTTCACTAGATACGCGAGTATTTGAAAACAAGAATCGAATTGTATTCGTTATTATTCCAGAATTTATACGTTAGGAGGCATCTTTGGATGATGTGAGAGAATACATTAGATTCTGGTAGAACCGCGTGCTTCCGGAAAATTCAATAAAGGATCGAACTATATTGGAACCTTATAAAAAATACCTGATTGTGTTGAAATAGGAATTGCTCTTGTAGATGTAGACTGCGTTGAAAATCATATAATCATTTTCTTGATAATGTTTATTGTAAATTAAATATTTTATACGAAATTAGGTATAATGATTTTGTATTAGATACCTTATTTCAAATTTTGTTTAGAAGTACATTGTAACAACCTTTGTGTTTTTAAAACAGTTAACACAATCTAGTCAGGATTAGAGGTAACTTGTTTACAGCAAAAGTTTATGGTAGTATTGAATTTATGATTGCTGAGGTCAAATTTATTGCAGGCTAATCAACGAAGGTGTTTATAAGGAATCTTTAATACTACCTATTATATTTTAGGTATTTAATGTGCTAAACTAGTAAAGTACCAGTTATTTATTTGTTAAATTTTGATTCTTACAGGATTAATAAAACAAATACAAAATATAACTTTCTATAGAAAATCAATGAACAAAACCGAGCCTGTTTTTGACTCTTTAAATTGTTGGATATTGCTAGATCACTAGATGAAATAACTGGGAAAATTAACCTTTAAGGTTTGCACACTGTTGACGAACATTTATTTGTTTAAGCAACTTTATTAAGTAGGAATTACGTTATTTATCACGTGTAATAGAAAAATGCAACAGCAGGTGGTGCCTAATACACAGACAAACGACGCTATTTGTTTCTAGAGTGCTTGTTAAATGTTTTATAACATTTTTCTCTTTTGACATCCGTATAACAATGAAATGCTATATCGCAGCAGTTATGAGTGTGACGCTAATAACGGGTGATGCAAGTGTGAATAGCTTTACATGTGACATATTAGTGAAACAATGCACTTATTTTATAAGCATACAACAAGTTTTGAATCCAGTTATTTGAATGTACGGGTATTTCTATTTTATAATTTCACACCGTTATTTCTTCGAACCTAAGTTTGGAAAGCTAGTATTCAAGGACAAATACATTTTGACAAAACAAATACAACAAGCTTTTTTTGCCTAAAAACCAAATTGCACCCCCCAAACAGTGATTTTTATTGTAGTCTCTTCCCTCTGTACCCAAATGGCTTTCACGGTTGCAGAATTGAGTTTTCAAAAGGTACACCTGGATGGTGTCATCTTATTTATGGTTTCCAGGGACAGGTAGTGAACCGGCACAGTGCGTTGCCGTAGGAAATAGGAGTGATAATTCGCTGTGAGAAAGCGGCAAAATAAATCACTTCCCTTCGTTTTGTACAGTTGTGGAACTTGGAAAGCGTGATGTCCTCTGTGGACTTACCAGGTGCGAGGTTCATTTTATTGCGGCTCATAAAAGGGTAGTTTACACCCGCCTTTAGCCCAACACCGATTTTACAAGTTTATTAGTGCTGGTACCCCCATATTATGTTTACTGTTTCTTGATAACCGCATTAACGAAATAATAAGTGAGGGACATTGTAGTTATTAAAATACAAAAGGAACACTTGTGCTTCCAATAAATGTTAAATTTGACTTTGGTTTCCCAGGATGTAAGATATTTCGTTAGGTAATTAAGTAAGTGTTTCGTAATTTTTATATGTGCCAGATCCTTGTGAACTTTTAATAATGAATTTTGTTATGGTGACTATTCGTGTTATATTAGGTTTAGGTTTGAAAGGATTTCCAGAAAATATCCCCGATTGGAGTGCTTGGATAATTAGTAACAATTTTAACGGGTTTGGTTAATGGAAATGACATCTGAGACTTTCAGCCCTTGCGTGGGTTCAAATCTTTTATTAGTTATGTTATATTTACGAAAATGCTTATTTCTATAATAATAAAAACACTGATTGTTTAACAAAATCGGATATGCAATGTACGAACTTTTCCAGTACAGGAACGTTAGCAGATAAAAGGCGTAGCTATATATATGTGCCTTACCTTCAATAACCTGCAAGCTACAATAAATTGTATATTCCTACGAATTTTCATTTTTTTGTTACTATATATATTATAAGCGCTAATATTTAAGTTTGTTCATTATTTATTCACAATAAATGAAATATAATAAAGTAGCTTTTAATGCGTGTAGGTATTATCATGATTTACGATGAAAATTCAACTTTAATGATGCAATATCGGTTTATTAATTGCAGTAAATAATTGTTAAATTAATAGATAAAAGTGGCAATTTATACCTGTTCAATCTATCAGTTCTCTTTAATATATAAGGGAGTGAGTCTGTTTCAAATAAAAAATTAAATACTACAGTTTTAAACGTATTATGAAAATATCTATACAAGTTCCTCAAGTTTAGCATCTAGTTAAGTATCTAATAGCTCATCTTCTAAGTTTGTTATACTGCAGCAGAAATCAACCAAATATTATTTCTGAGATCTTTATTTTGTAGCTATATATTGTTTGTTTGTCTTACAGACCTATTTTTTATAATACTAGTTGTAATAATCATAGTAGGTCACTCTTTAGCTAATATTGTATTTACTAACCTTATAGTAATATTACTATAAATGATAAAGAAAGCAAAAATATCGTTTTCTTGCATCAGAAATGTCTAACATGAAACGAATATGTACACCACATACGAACATTATAGAGACTGCCTTTTTGTTGTATGGCTTAAAAAACTAAATTAACCTATTTCAATAAAGATTTTGGCTACAGATTACTTTGCCTTAAAACAATGCATACAATTAATAAAACCACTCTTCCTTTTGAGCAAGAAAAGTATTTATTGTAAAAAAATGTGTTTAGTTCTCACTTCCTTGGTGATAGTAAAAAGCATTTTGTTGTTTTCACAATTACAACAGGCTTTTGTTATACAGTGGCAGCAAAAACCGTGTTTTCCCTAGATTGATTAAGGATAATATAGCTTTGATGGGTTTGTCAGTTTTGAAAAGTGAAAATGCCAAAACTATTATTATGTTTTACTGTTTCTAAACTATAAGAAGACTATTAAAGCACAAGAGCAATCACAAACCATTATAATTTAAATATTTAATTGATTCGATGCCTAACAGGCTAAATAAAGTACAGGCAGCTAATAAAGCAATGACAAAATATTAATAATTTTAGACTTATATATTTTAGTCTTTCAATTAAATAAAGTAAATAAAGTTTGACTCCTCAGTTACTGTTATTCGACGCTTTGACGGATCACAATGAATAACCTATTTCGTCCCAGAGTTCGCAAGTTCGAGTTCAGCCTAGTGCATGGGTGGTAGTGTATGTGTCTTTTATGTGTATAAAAATGTGTAAACAATAATAAATATAATAAAAATGTATCCTAATGAACTGGCTAATTGTCAAAAACAGACAGGGTCAAAGATTAATTAAAAAAATAACCCTTTTTTTCTAAAAGCAGCATAAAACTTCACAATGGAAAAAGAATAAAATAACTGTTACCTACTTGACTTTTGTGGTGTACGCGTCATTTTTGGGCGGCACTGTACATATTTATCACTATTTACTATATGGTTCAATTAACTACGTATCTATCAGATTTATCGGTCTAAGAGAACATGTGCAACGATGTACACTGTTACCTACAAGTAAATATACACGCAACAAATTTATTCATAGGTTGAAATTGCGCTGCATCTCTTATTATGTTGATGTGATAAAGAAATCTTGAGTTTCACATTCTTGTCTTTCCTATTTGTACATCGTGTATGGGACGAAGAAGACTTCCGATGCACAGACGCGTATTAACGAACATATTTGTCGGTACGCTAGAAATTTAAAAACTGGGGTCATTTTGATTTGTGTGATTTGTGATTTGTACATACTTACTACCGTTGTCTAAATAATTATTCAGACAACGCTACTATGTTTGCAAAATAATTCTTAGTAAATCTTAGCGTGACTGCTGCGACACAAAACATTTAGTAGGTAATTGAAAATTGCTCAATAATATCTGGGTTTTTACTTTTTATATCTGTAATGACTAAATTACTATATTATAGCATTTCAACGGCATATCAGATATATTATTTTCGTACGCTTCTTCTAAGAACGATTATTACTAATCTTTCGTTGTTTTTAACCAATGTCAATAAAATCCTCTTAAATAGATAAACTTGCCCACTTAGCTTTGTTTACATGACGCATCTGTGAGCTGTGGTAGCTGAGTTTATTAACCAGTGTTTGCATTATAAGTATTAATTTAAATTTGAAACATTTGTAAACCATTTCCTTACCAGCATCCGTAAGATCTCGAAGGATAAGTAAATAGCGGTTAAAACAATATGTTAGTGACCATTATGGTTAATAATCAATTCGTATAAATTTCACAGACTGAACGGTCATTGCATCTAAATATTAATGATGCCGTTAGATACAGATAGAGGTGGGAATACAGAGTGTTGCTTCAAGGTTTTTGAGGTTGTTCGCCCGCAAAGTTCTGTAGTTTTTTTCCCTATACAATAAGGTCGGTGATTTAACAGTGTCAAATTATTTATAACTATGTGCATACTAAGAACAAGGAACTGTAACTAACTACTTAACTTATAATTGGGGTTGGAGTTTCGAAGCCAGAAATAATTTACTATCTGCCTGGGTTGTCTAGATTTCTGACACTGAGAAATACTTGGAATTATCGACCAATAGATAGTGCGGTGGCCAAAAACACAGATCTTGCATTAACCACCGCTCGTTATACGGCCGCACTAATCTGCGTAGGCCTTGTTAAAGCATCTTTTTGTGTGTAAAACGCAGCTTTTTAAATTGGATGATCTAGAAAACAAGAAACCTCACTTCGCGGTGGTCGTAATTAATCCTTTGTAGATGTATAAAATATATATTCCTAGTTAGGATAACATTTAGATAATAGATATTCTCCGCAAAGGTTCAGTGTTCAGGTACAAATATCCCTAGTAACGGTGAAAATTCGGGAGACCGTTTAATCAAATGACAAAACTCTTTAATGTGCTGATTTTACACCAGCTGCGTGCCTCCGAGTAGTATGGTACAGATAGTAATAATAGTTTCCAGATGCTCTAACTTTCTAGAAGTTAGTTGAGCGATTGGTTTAGGTACAGGGACAACTTGTTTTCAAATAAAGATTATAGTTTTTGCTTCAAACAAAATGATATTAAATAACAGCTTTTCCATCCCCAATTTTATAACAGTTTTCGGTGCATTTAACATTAGTGAAAGTCTATAAGATTGTTAGAAGAATTAAATTTCATGGAAACTAGATCCATTTACTAGCCATCGTAAGAGTGAAGTCCTGTGTGGATACCCACATAACTTCTGCAAACCGTTTGCGGTGGAATGATGTGGTGAAGACAGTGATGCAAAATACCCCAACTAAAGTTCTTTTAATCATTTGAGGGTAGATTGCTGATCATTGCTTCATTAAAGCCAAACACGTCTTTATATTTTGTCTCGGTGTAAAATGTACTACTGAAGATATACATCCATAAGGATATCGCGCTTGGAAAATGTAAAGAGTCTGGATATTCCACTTCAGACAGTTTATTATACTACATTACGCTGTAAGTTAGATGGAGGCAATGAATGATTCCTCTTGAGGCAGTTCAAAAGAAGTTCACCGATTTCCAAACTTGTTTGCGACGAAGTGAATGTTGCAAATGAGGAAGAAGATGTAGGATGTAGTTCTATGCAGTAGGAATAATAGATGATGTCTTTTACCTTGCTAAATCATTAGACGTATATGCACATAAACACTGTCTAATAAAAACATGTATAGGTGCTGTAAGACGCTTTTTTTCTCCAACAAATTTAAAAGGAGTTTCCATTATCAGTTACGCATGAGTCCCACTGTTTGAGGTTTGAGTGATCTATATAGATACCCCTGTAATAGACTGATAGACTACTGCATTGAATCTATAGCCCATTCTGTCTCCTGGTGTACCCTAAACAAATAGCATATTATCAACGGGTGCTTGTCCGATCTCCTCAGGTTACGAAAATGGTGTTCCGAAGAAACGTCTTTTTTCTATGAGTGCTGGACGTTCTCATATAATATGGCAGGGAGTTTCATCCTTCTCGATGCATGCTGAGGCCTGCTTAATTGCGTAATTTCTGTAGCATTCACCTTATGAAGATATGCAATTCCCGCAGTAAATTTGATGTTCCTTTCTCAGTAGTTCTTAAATTTTCTAGCATACAGATTAATATACATCTCCATAGGTAGACTCGGCCCTTACCAAGCATTCTTTATCTCCATTTTTAAATAGCAGGTCTGCTCTCTCGTTGCTCTCGATCCCATGGTGCCCTCGTACTCACTCCAGAGTAACTTGATTTGTATGTGTTCTCAAGGCACAAAGTTATTATTCAGATCTGATGTGACAAGCATGCAAATTTCCTGATCGCGTTAGGTGTTGTTCCTATCGTCTTTATGATCCTAAGCATTTAAGGCTTTGTAGCTTACTTATCTACGTTTGCATTATTGTTTATAGTTTTGTGCCACCACGATAATGACGTATAACGCAACTCCGGGATACACCCAGTAAAACATTTTGGGTCCTCATGTTCTTCAGCTAACTTTTTCCAGATATACCTTGAGTATCCTTGTATCTAGTGTTAGTTCAACATATTTGATCTTATATATCCTTCAGTGGTACATGCTATTCCTAGAATTTCAGTCCATTTAACTGCCGAAGGTTTCTTCTTTAGATAAATGTCATCGCTGATATTTTTGTGGAATGACTGCTAGTCCTTCCCTTGTACACTACCAGTACCACTACCCGAGTTTTAGTGCCTGCTATGCCATATTTGATATAGTGTCTTCAAAATTCTGCAAATCAGGTTTTCGTTGCCATAGATCATCCACAGTAGCAGTGAGAACACGCCTACCTGCCGACTACCGTTGATACTATTATTTCTCATGTCGTGTGATCTACAGAAGTCCTGAGACTTTGTTTCTAGGCATGGATCCACGCGCCTTATTAAACAAGAGCTCACCCAAGATAATTCATTGTTGCTCGAAAAGCTTTCTAATTCTGCTAGTTGGCTTATATAAAGCTAATTGAAAGGATTTTTCTTGCACTAAAGTGTTGTCCCTGATCTTTCTATCAATTAATTTCTCTAAAGCTTTTAAAAGAAATCACTGATCGGGATTAATCACTCCCTGACTTAGGCTATTTTAGTTTTCTTCTAGCCAAGCGGTTTATGTCCAGTATCCAAACTTGCATTTTTTATGCGTCATAGGTGTGTCGTCAATTATTTCAATCTCTAATAGAAATCTGTCTGTAAAGGTGGCAAGTTCTATATCCAACGCTCGAGGCTATAATATTTAATTCTAAGGGCTGTATGGATTTAATACGCTTATGTTTGTGAAAATTTCAAACTGTCCGACATTTTCAACAGATGCAGCAACAAGTGCAGGACGAGCCAAATCTTTGATGGATTTCCTTCCTTGCCGAAATATAATGAAATATACAACCACTGCGGCAAAAAAATAAGTGACATACATAAATAATTTTCATATACATTTACATTAACTGATGACTTTAAGCTACAAAAAACTGAATAACGCCACGAAGACTACTTTTGGTCGGATTTTCGATCGTGATGTCACTTTTCAACTCGGTAACAATGCCTAGTAATATTGACAGATGCAGCACTAGTGCATAAACAGACAGAATACTCAAAACGAGTTCTGTTGCCATGACGACGCAAACAAAATGCAACCTGTTCAGGCGCCTTCTTAAAATAAAAATGTGATTATTGGTTAGTTTTTTAAGATATTGCCTCGTTCTATGAGCGATGTCTGTTGCGCCGGAATGGTTGTGTTAGAAGCTTTTGACCCAGTATTACCGCCGACTCTAAAGTAAATCTTGCCTGTTTGACGCTATTTATATCCCCTGAAGTCCTTGTCGATGAACATCTCAAAAAGAGAATTATCTGGAGCACAAAGTATTTGAGCCGGCGTCTCCTGCTAAAAATGCAGACGATAAGCCATAAACCAGAATGCAATATGCCCGTCTGCAAATCCACTTCGTTAAGTGAATTTCAGCTGCATACTAAATAGGCAGGCCGAGCCTAGCGCGGGCTAACTCGATAAAAACGGGTGCAAAACAACAACCACGTTTACCATACGACATTTCATTAGGTGAGCTAATCGAGTTGGCGGTGTGTATGTGTGTTTGTGTGAATCTCATAACGGCCCATGCTTACACTGAAACATTTATGGTGAAAATGCTAATCAGTTCTGTCGTAGGCAGATTAAACAAAGCGCAGCGGTAATTTTGGGCAAACAACGTTATTGCACGGAGTGATTTAAATAATTGCTTATTGCTAAATACAATGTAGACCAATGCGGAACCACTTTAGCATCATTGACTATCAAAATAGATGTAGTGGTGAAATTTCCAATTCTGCACAAATAATGGGTGTTCACAAAAAAGGTTAAGTAAGCCAGTAATGGTTTTGTCATCGTGAACGTACGTTGCAATGGTGGTGCAATAAACTGTTCTGTCACTTGTGGCGGTTGTCAAACGAGCTTCGTTATTTTTGTCTGCTCATGCATTTCGCGCAATCGTTCTATATTCCGCGATTTGTAAACGTTTTTGCAGAATCAACGGTGCTCCTGTTAATCACAGATAAGCGTCTTATGTTTATCAGTGTAATAAACGAATACTCCAAATGGGCCAAACGTCATCAAATTGTACGAATTAATCTACAGGGCAGGCGCTACGTTCGCGTTCACTTGAATCGTCTTTTTATGAACGTCCCTTATATGTATGAATGAATCGATCAAATATCAAGCTCATTTTTACCTTTAAAATAATTCAATTCGAACTCTAGATAACTGCAAGCTTACTGCTGTATACAGTGTTAAACAATGTGTCACTTTGCCCAATCCTGTTATTGAAAATTATCGTTTCTTATTTAGATATAAAATGTGAAAGCGTTTGATTAGTCCATTGCACTAAAACTATTTACATAAGGAAACAGTGGGAGAAAAAAAGTCACTCACTCTCTTTGTCTATACACATAAACACATTTTATTCATACACATCAACAATATAATTTATAAATATGAATGTTAACAAAAAATTGTTAGAAATTGCTTAATTTACACCAGGGAATTGATTTTAACTCTTGTGGTTAAACTCCCAAGCGAATTTTCTTGCTGATGCGGTTGACAGAATCACTTGTAATAATTTGTCCTTATCTTGATTTTAATTGGGCCCCAACTCTTCTATATAGCTCTCCGCAATCGATGGGGAAAGCCAACCTCCGTGTCTTTTAAGCGTCAGGATATCAGCAGAAGTATTTGCCAATAGTGTTGTCGATGTCCGCCGAAACTATATCCTGTACCAATAACAGGATTGAATAAGATACTTTACAGCACTCGTGGGAGACTAAATCACTCGACTGTGTGTTTCAACACACTCGTGAGTGAAGCGTTTAGTTCCTTCACTCGTACTAAGTAACATATTGGATGTAACTGACAGCATTTATGCTTAAAACCGAATAATGTGTATGATTTTGCTTCTACAATTCAAGGATTTCTGCAAGGTAACATACTCGTACATCTAAAATCAACCAAAATGATTGATTTCAGAGATATCTTGATTCTATGGAAAAGAAAAGATATCAGCGTGGAGTCCATCCAGATTCATTAACTTAAAATACACTAAAAGTCGGAAAATGCGTAATTTAAAGCTTAACATTGATTTACACAAACTATAATTCACTGTAGGCAAGGTATCTTAGAAACTGGTGCGCTGCAAAAATATTTTGTGTGTCAATGGTACCCACGCCAAGGTTTTCTCACATCCACCAAATGGTATACTCAGTTCATTAAGTTAAACGCATTGAAAGGTATTCACTGGACGAATTTATGGACCTGGAAACACACCGTAAATATACCAGCGGGCAATTTCATTCCTGTTTGTGTCCGTGCCCAGAATACGAAAAATATGTTAAACAATTCAAGTAGGAGCCACAATTTAGGCATCGCTGGTTACTCTACGTCCTTCTCGGTAGTCAAATTAACATTTTCTACATATTTATTGTAGTTTATACTAACGACTGGCTTTCAGAGCGGTAACCCACAGAGCTGGAAGGAGAAGGGACCAGGTAAGCAGGTGTACGTGTGCACAGGCCCCTTTTCCCTATTAGTCAACAAAGCCCTAACACAAAACACTCTCCGACATTCCCATATTTTTTGATACGGTTTACACTTCCAGCCGTACGGTTAATTTCATTGTGCGTCTTTTACAATTGGTTTAGGCACGCATCTGCATTAACAATTTTTATAATCATGAATGTCGATTCGATACATCTAATATAAAGTATTCTTTATGCAGTTGATTTTGGCAAAGCCAAATGCCACCATTTCAGCTGCTAATAAGGATTCTTCATCAACAGCTTAACAAATACATTGAAAAGCTTCTTCATTTGGATTTGCCAAAATAAATTGTTAGAAGATAAACTGAATAGATACAAGTGTACAATTATCATTTAGTTACTATCACGAACATGAACATATCTACATAACACCAATTTATCATATCAATAAAGGAACATGTGGAGAGGCTTTGTATTGATCATCCTTGTTGAWTACTCCTACATTTTTTATTTAATACTATAGAACAGAAGTTTAACTCCTTAAACAATCCGTAAAAGCCTAACTGAGCCTTAAATATATTGTAATATTGTTAGTTTATTAGAAGTAATATACTGCATTTGGACGTTGATATGCAATCAAGACCCATAAAAAATTCCTACGTAATTACTTCTAATATACCAAAGGCTAAACTTTAACGGAATATTTACTTTGCCAAAATTGAAGTTTAGTCAAAAATATAGGTGTTAAAAAGTTAAAATAGCGGCAATAAACACGTACTTTGAACGTTTTATTTGATGTAATTACTTCAAAAATTAATATTGTTTACAAAATGAAAAAATTCCCACGTAAAACAGCCTTTAGCGGTTTCGTGCTCGTATGATGTCATTTCGCATATGTGTCAATTTCATCAACGGTGTTTTCAGGGTTAATATAGATTATAATCAGTCTTGATTTTAGACAATTTTTAATTAAACATTTCTTATTAAATAAGTAAGTATACTTCATGGCATATATATTTATTGCCTTGTATAGTTTTATAGAGAAGGTGATTTTTTGTACATTTTAATTAATTTCTTCTCAGTTGACTTGTTAAGCCTTTTACGTTTACATAAACTACTTATATAAACTGGAAAGAAATAAGGTATTAGCTATATCAAATCTGTTATAATAAAATGTCATGAAGGGAAAATAAATACTTAATTTATCAAATGTAAATGTAGAAGATTGTTTTTATAAAAGCATATATCAAATTTTTCGCTGTGGATAACACTATTGATTTGTAATTTGTAAGGCGTAATTTATAAGATAAATGTCAATCTAGAGAATTATTAAATTAGTTGAACGATGATAAGTAACGCGTATTAAAGGAGAAGTAAAGAGTTGCGAAACAATTTTTCGATAGCAGTTCGTAAATGATCAGCCTTATCTTAAAAACCTTTGTAATGATGATGAAATGGACGATCTTGAGCGCACTCAAGCATAAGAATGTGGGGTATGTACGTGCGAGTTGGGCAAAGATTTTGAAAAGTGGTATTGTAGCTGTTCGTGTCCAATGAACCCATGGTGTGTTTTTTTCTAACATTGAGTTATGTGTATGTCTAAACTTCAAAATAAAGTTA